>JAQOWZ010000016.1:638186-1276373 GCA_035578165.1 Stenolophus ochropezus | reverse complement strand
AGCGTCCACAAATTTAACATTTTATTCAATCATCCTTTTTTTAAAAAAAATAATTTCCTTGCATCCCGCATATTTTTCATAATCTTCAGCTTCCTAATTATCATCACCCTTTGATTAACCATTTAACAACAGTTCTTCAGAACACATGGAATAGCAGACCGTCTACCTTTCTATGTACGAATAATTTTTTTCCTGTTTACAGCTTGAATTGATATTTTTAACAATAAAAATCCTCAGCATACATAGGTGGTATCTGCCTTCAGAGCAGAGGTTAAATGGACCGCTAAATTACTTAAGACCGTATACAAATAAAACCACAATTTTAGGTTACATTGAGTCTTATGCACATGTTTATAAATTATGTACATATATAATTAGTTTAAACCTACCGAAATGGTAATTAGCTAATTGTGTATATAAGGTACAAAATTTTTTTGGCAAATTTTTAAGTAATCTTGGGTTATTCACTGTAACACTCTCTCCAAATAACAAAACTAACAATCCTTATGATAGATATGACTCTAATGTACTTTTAAAACCAAAACTCCATCTTTCCGCCACTTACTCTAAGTAAAAGTATAATCAATTCTTACAAAGAATAATATTTAAGCCGAAATATCGAATTTCTCCTGGTTTCATCAGACTAATTCTGCAAAGTATAATAGCACATAATTACAATTCGCAATTTTGAGTTGGGACCCCAGGTGTATATCAATCATGTTCAGACATGGGATCGCTTAAATACAGCTTTTCATTTTTTAATTGGCAACAAAGGATGCCGCGTGATCACCTGTAACCGGTTAACAATACATCAGTGCCTTACCAAACAAATGCCTGCTTGCAGCTAATATATCTTTACTACTATTCAAATAAATAATGGAATAAAATAGACAGGAATTCAAATAATTTATATGTGCGTTGTTATTCACAATCGAGTTATGTATGCATACTTAGAGTTATCTTATGCATGGTAATGTATAAGACTGAACTTATAATATACGATTTATGTTTACTTGAGATGCATCTTAAAATGTCGATTTATTTCAACATATCACACAATTGTAATCGATTTTGACATTATAACATTAAATGTCTATAAACTGAGGACATACCGCAAATTTAAATTTTTATCGAATTATCCATCCGTCCATTATATCTCAACTTCCGACATCAACTACAAGATACAAATAGAGATGAATATGTCTTATAATATATTGTGGTAAATTATATTTTATTCACAACTGTACAAACTGTTATATCAATTTGTTATAAATATGACTTGAACATAGCTACCTAAATTATTTTTCTCTTTGTGATCTTACAAAAGTGTAACATATATTTTATTTAGACCCAGATCTAAATGAATACATGAAGTTGAAAACGCTTTAAGAAGAATAGAAAATCCAATTTTATTGGATTAAGTCCAAAAAATAAAATTTTGTAGATAAATAAATCCGGAGCGAAAATGTGAAATTCCGGTTTTTTAGTTTTTGTCATTTTTCGCCGAATCGTTCCAAAGAAGGTATACGCGGAGAAAACATTATTTTATGTAACATTCTTCGTGGAATCGGCTGGTATAATTGTACTAAATGGTAAACCAATGGCCATATGTCGATGGAAAATATAATTTAGAATTGTAAGGCGGTGTGATCAATCACTGACTGAAATTAGCAAACGGGCTGAAGTCGGTGGCGTGTGAAACCAAAGCGTACAACAGGTTGACTTTCCCTGTGATCGCGTGGTGTCTGTGCAGCTCCAAGCGATTATTACGCGACAAGTCTCAGACTTCCGCCTTCGAAAGTCAAGTGATTTATGCTTCATGTATCAAACATGCAGTTACAAACCTTAACAGAAAATGGAAAATAAGACTGTAAATCAAGAAGAAGGCGTAAAAGAGTCAAGCCGAAACTATTTAGTAAAACTCTAAATTTTTGACTAAAACCCGTCTTTTTCTTTTCCGTCACCATCCTAGTCAATAGACTTTTAATTGTATTTAACGTAAATTACTCGATTAACACAACTGCCACCATTAAAAAAAAGGTGGGTCTCTTGGGCCATTTTTTCTTTTTTACAGATTTAGGGTGTTTTCATATTAGAAAATACAAGTATGATAACAGAATTGATTTTTTTTAATGTTGCTCTAAAATTTGAAGAATTTTATTCAGGCACATGTATCGTGCTGTATTTGCAGTATTTTATCATTTCAGAGACTAAAAAACAAAAAAATCATGCGCTAAGAATAGGTTTTGGTCTGCCAGGCCACCGAGAATTAAACTACGTTCACAGATATGCGTTGCGAGGTACAAATGCAAACGTTAAACCACGAAGCATAATGTGTATTCAAACACTGAGGCACAAACGATGTATCTCAGAGCATACGAGGATATTTAAGATGTACCTCATGTCAGTTAACGTGTTAAACAAAATTAAATACACTATAGATTAACTACATAATCAAATTTAGTCGACGGATTTTCGTTGATTTAAATTGGGTCAAAAGTTTATTTGGATCCAACTTCTTATCCTATTAGAAATACGAAAGGGAAAAAAGACTTTTCTCCGATCGTCAGTTTCTTCTTAACTAAGGAAGCCACATTTCACAAAATGTCCATGAACAGATTTTTTTTATTTATTTTTAAAGAAAAATATCATTCAACGGGAAGGAGGATCGAACCATTCAGTGGAATATTAAATCTAATTTCTATACCGTGAGTATATTTTAACGGGAAACATGGGAATTTATCATGTCCATTGTTACGACTTGATATTTGATTGATAGACAAGGCAGTATACATTACTGGCTTGTCTCATTTAAAAGAAACAGAGAACGAAATTAATATTTACATTTTGGGTTATAAATTTTTCTGACAGGCCTACAGCAAATGCAACAATTTTAAGTATCATTTATAACTTTAAAAAAATATATATATATTTTTATTGAAAATCAATTTATCAATATTTATTACATTAGTTAATAACAGTATTAAATTTTAAACTTGGCACAAAATATATTTCTCACGTGAAACGAAAATACAGATGTTATGTTACAAAGTTGAGAAATGCATATGTATTTATGCATATTATGCATTGTTTTAATATTTGAAACAAAACATGAAATGAATTTGGAAAGTTTATTAACTAATTCCAGATTTTACCCAATTCAAAACTGCAGAAACAGAAACTTTGGTTGAATAGATAATACGTTAAACGGAAATACACGTATGTTTTACGTACAATGCATTTGCACAGAGGAAATCCAAATTATATGAGAAAGTATGCTTAACAGTTTACACCTCAATATTATATACAATTTGAAACTATTTTCAAATTGAAGTATTATACACATTTGCCTGTATGCTGCATGAAAATTATGATTATTATCGAGAGTATAAAATTTCATTGAAACACTAATCCGGAAATTGTCTCATGACGAAGCAACTTAATGTGCATTATTTTCTATAATATAATTTCAATAGCACACAAATTGTTATTCATCTTCTACTTTCCTAGTCATCAAAACATTCTAAACTATCAAATAGAAAATTTAAACATATTAGAAAATGGCATGTTCCACGCAAAATTTGCCAAGATTTCTAAATTAAATTATAATGTAAATTTTTTTCAATATTATACTTAAAGTTTACTGAAACTCTTAAGTTTCTCGAAGTCATAACCTCTAATCTGGAGTAATTCATATTCATTTAGTAATAGAATTTGTTCAGCTATAATAACTAACAACAAATTACTACATTGACAAAACATATCCACGAGTTATATGCAGTACATTTGTTTCGGTCGACTTTCTTTCGAATGTATATCAAGCATAAAATTTCTTTCTCATATATATATACATATATATATATATATATATATATATATATATATATATTTCTCATTTATAATTTTTACGTTTTTACCATAAAAGTTTTTATGTAAAGTTGAAGCAACAAAAAATACTTATTTTTGGGTCCAAAATTATGGTTTTCGAAAATAATCGACTGGTATAATCATTGACAAAGTATATCTATCCATTTTGCATACATTTTGAGGCGCAACTTTGAGATAAAAAATTTCAGGAACGAAAAGAGATAATTAAATTTTGTTTGAAAACCTAAAAAATATATTTATTGATAAATCAAGGTTCACGAATTTTTCGGTGGAATTTAGCAGGAAGTATATTAATAATTCATTATTTTATTATTATTAATTATATAGGCAAACCTAATACTTGATCTACAAAATATTAATTCATTTTAATTATTTTAATTTTACTGTATTTTTCATAAAGTGCTTATACAGGTATTTGATATTGAAGTTATTAAGTTAATTTACTTAATATTGCCCGTAATATTTTTCCTTGATACCTAAACTATAATTATTGAACTATGAATTTTATTAATTTCTATCGTGTTATAAAATTGAAGAACGTTTTTAATATATGCACATTAATTTGTTACTTCCTCTATATAGTTATCTCAAACACCTCAGTCTACAAGTTTATAAATAGAATACGGAAATTTATATTACAGGACGGAAAAAATATTGACATTACGATACTATAAATTTTAATAATGATACAGAAAAACCTTATAAACATAATAGTATTTAGGTCATCACATGTTTATCCAAATTATGTTATAATATGTTATCTATAGTGTGAAAAACTTTAAATATATCTGCGGAAAATAGAAAATTATTTGTTTCTAAATTATTAGGTAAATTCCAACGACTAGTTTTTAATCAATATCAGATTCATTAAAAGTTAGGCAGTTTATCCACTACAATATTTCGTCAAATAGCTTTTGTTCTTGACATTTCTGCAACAAATTTTTATTATGTCGGTGTATCAAATCTGCCACTGTCACATTTTGACTTGCATTTTTGTGGAATATGAAATCAGAAAATACTAATGAATATACTTTACAGAAATTTTTTAGTATTTATACATAGAAGAACAAAGGCAGAAACTAAATATTAACTATCTTTACAATGGTACGAAAATCTAAAAGGGATTATAGCGGAGTTCATACCTAAGATTTTTGGATTTTCAATTATTCTAAAAGGTCCATTATTAGTTATTGAAAATCATCTAGTAGATCAGTCGTCGACGTCGAAAAAACGGAGTCGCAAATATCTATCATATGACGAGGAGAATATGATACTGCCCTGTTCTTACTTTTAATTTATAACTCCTGACCACAAAGCTTCCCACTCCTTCATAAAAGGTTGTAAAATCCTCATAAGTCGGTTTCATATACATCTACTTCTACTATAATAAAGTTCTACTACAGATAAACCTCAGATTTTTGAGTATTTATGTTTACTGTTAGTCCTGTATCACGTTACACTTTCCTTTCTGGAAGCCTTGTTCCTGGGCACGGAATGCACCTGTCATCCCTGCCATGCCACCCAGGTAGACATCAGTCAGACTGGAGTGACCGCAGAGAAAGCGGGTCACCGAAATACACCTTGCGGTGTTATTGCACGGTCATATGTACGCAGGCCAACGGCCTCGGTTTCTTCACGAGCCGAACCCACCAGTTGCTTATGTAAAACGCAAACATCAGGTTTATCACGCCAATTGCGGTATTGCAAGCTTTAAACTTATACCTATTGCTTTTCATTATCGTTGTTCTTGTAAGAGATACGTGGAAATTACTTATGTAAAGTGTACATGCTTTTATGAATGGTGGGTAGCTTAATGGCAGTGTTGCCAATTTAGTGATTTCAGACATGTCTGAATCCAGTGTTTTTACTAATTTGTCATCTCCTATTATTTTATTGTCAATTTAATATTAAATCAGTTAGTGAAGTTGATGTTATCAATTTCATAAAGCTATAATGCAATAAGTCTAAATTACTTTTAGTATTTTTATGTAATTGACTTCTTATAATATAGTATCTGCAAATCCATTGTGCATCGACATTACCAATTCAATTGAAAAATGCAACAAATATTTTTATTTTGACAAGTGTACAATTTTTTTAATATTCTATAGAAAATAGTACATTCTAACCTTTCGAACTCTGAAACAATATTGTGCATTATTTACAATAAATGATAATTCTATTTCTATAATTACATAACTGATTTACCTACAGACGTCTAAGTAAAGCTAAGTTTCCACCTCTTAACATAGTCACAGGTCTTACTTTTTGTCTTTGTTTTAAATTTTCACCATTTCCAGCTCTTAACATAAGCTTAGTCATAATCATTATTCTGGTAAATTCGTTTGCATGTATGAAAAATTGAGAGTTAAATACATATTTTAACTGCACTAAAAAATATTTGATTATTAAATTATATTCGTAATTAGTTACTTTGGAAGGTAATTAAAAATGTTGAAATATAATTGCTAAATATAGTTTTCATAAATTGGATTTTTTGTGTTTAAGTCGCCAAAATAATTGTAACTTCTGAAAGTCTCCATTTTTATTTTATTTTCTGTTTCACTGTCTGTGTATACCATGAACCTAAGATATTATTATTGTTTTTCTATTTTCCATCTCAAAATCAACAGTTCTACACGTAAATACAGAATTTACAATAAACAGCAGTGTACCTATCTTCTCTCCAATAAAACAACGACTATGACTATGACAAAAGTTTGAAGTTTGAATAATAAATTTAAGCCAGAATTAAAAAGAGAATACTTAGTGAAGAAAAAAATCAACAAAAAGTCAAATGGCTAGAACACGTATGGAAATCAAAAGAAACAGATATAATAAAATTTAAGTTTTACGGAAACCAAGACAGAAAAGAAAACGAAGAAGACCAAGCTCTAAATGGCTACAAGAGGTACAAGACGATTTAAAAAAGTAAAAGTAACAAATTGGTGAGGTCATATCTCGATGCATTAGAGAGCTAATTTGAAAAACCTCTTTTCTTGGATCTAAATTTGAATGTAAATATTTCGAGAACGGTAAAAGATAATTGATTTCTGTTTTAAAATATGGAATTAACGCTTGTATATTTAGTAAGTTAACAAATATTGTGGAGAAAAAAGTACACGAAAACATTCTTTCTCATGCAATATTTATTTTTATAATTTTTATAAAAATATTTTAGATATTTGTGTCAAGAAATAAAATAATTTAAGACTCTCACCCCGATTTGAAAGTGATTTAAATCTATAATATTTAAATATATCTTTACTTTTTTCATTACTTGTAAATACTTACATTCATATGACCTTTATATTTGCAAATAACTTCTATATATAGTAAAAACATGCCTTCACATTTAGGAACAATGTGCCAAATGTGTCATAAATATTTATTTTATTATAGAATGGTATTTGGAAATGTTATCTTTATCTTAATCAAATATATACAAATAGTTGCCGCACTCATATAAAATAACTTATTTTAGTTTATATTCATATGTAAATGTGAACAGATTATAATAAATAAATACCATTTTAAGTAATATTAAAATGGATGTCTGCTTTTTACTAAATTGCATATCGTTGTCGTAATTTTCTTTTAAGACAAATCGTATAATGTAACTTTTAACAGTACACATTATTCTCCAAGCACATATTTTCTTTTTACATCACCATAGCTTGCAACTAAATATTTCACAGAGACACTACTAACTTTTTTCTTCTTCTTAATTAATTGTTTAAAAATCCCTAATTACTTAATCGTTAGAAAACGAAAGAGAAAAGTTTTATTAACAAGCCATTGTTCAGGAACTCATTTGAGAATCTCTCTGCATGCAAAATTAAAATTTCAGAGTGCAAAATGCAGTGCAGAGAATGACAATGAAACCAAATAGATAATAAAAAAAAGAATTAACTGTTTTGATAAGCAATTAATATAAATATAGGTGCACTAAACAATTTTTATTTATGCTGTTATATTAGATCTACCGAGTACTATCCGATCTAGTCCGAAATCAATCGATTTCATTCAATCTTCACTAGATTTAAAATGGTAAGACGTACAGTTCTACGTTACGTTTCCATTATAAAATTGTATTTACAGTTATAGTTGTGAGTTTTAAAATTTTTACTTTAGTAGGAATTGAACAATATTGATATTAATACGAATATGAAATACCTACGTATAATTTTATACCGTGAGTATTTTTGAACATGAAACATGATACTTGATTGACAGCAATGTATATTTGCTTGTCTCATTTAAAATGAAACATAGGGAACGAATTTGATATTTGTTTTTTGGGTTATAAAATTTTCTGACAGGCCTACACAAAATGCAACAACAATTTTAAGAATAAATAATAACTGCAGAGAAAATGATAGAATAATAGAATAATCCTGTATACAACAAGTAAATATAATAATGAACAATCGAACAATAATTACTATAATTTTCAAAAATCTATCCATGAACTGCTACATTACATTACATACGATGATACAAACTTTTGATTTTAAAGGTCACCAATAAAAGGAATCTGGATGTGTATATGTAAGATCGAATGATCTAGCAGACCATACTACTATTTTACCATTTCCTCTAAAGTTATTAATGATTCTTAAAATTGCACTTGGTATAGGTCTGACAGAAAATTTTATAATCCAAAAAGCAAATGTCAATTTCGTTTCCTATATTACTTTTTAAGTGAGATAAGCAAATATAAATATACATTGCTATCAATCAAATATCTAGTCCTAACCATGAAAATGATAAATTCTATATTTCACGTTAAAAAAAACTCACGGTTTTTTAAAGTGAGGAAAGTACTGTTTAGTTTGCTTCCATGATCGCTTCGCCACTGGTAAATTGCAAAGTGCGATTTGATTATCCGCTGCAATAATTAGGCTTGATGCAGCCAGAACCGCTATTTCTTCAAAAACCATGAAATTTAATGGGCGATCTCAGATTTGATCTAACGGCATCTACCACTTTGCAGGTTTATGGTAATTTGCGAACGGGGAAATGTATGTCATACGTGTTCTATTTGCGGAATTAATCTGTATTGATGTTTTGCTGTACATTTAGTCAGCTGATTAGAAATTTAATTAGTTAAATAAACTCTCAGTTACTCCATATTTATTCAGCGGTTATTCTTTTATGCACCGTGTTTATAGAAACATAATTAACAGATGTATGTATTTGTCTAACTGTTGTAAAGAACAAATATCAAAACATAATAAAAAAAAATAGTTTTCATTGCTGATCTCACACGTAAAAGGAAATACTTTAAATTGGCATTGCATTCATTAATAACAATATTTAAAGACACAATTTTACTTTGTTGATAAAAAAATAATTTGCACTTTGTTTTTGAATTGCCAGCAATAAGAATATTGTTGCTATCAAATCTGACAAATTTTTAAATTTATGCATGAAAAAATATCATACAATAACATTTTGACACTGCCAGGCCGCATGCATATCTCCCTTTCAAGTTCTAAGAAATGCGGACGCGTGATTGTCTTCTTATAATGAGGCAACCAATGAAATTTCTAAATACAGATGACATAACTGAACATCGCAACAAAATTTAATCTCTTATAGCTCGCGAACTAAATAATATTTAAATGAAATATATTATAATCTGGTAAAATATGTAAATTATTTTATAGAAATCTGTCGTCAAACATAGATAAAACAAACACACGCACATATTACTTAACAGTTATTAACCAACTCCTTCTATATACTTCTTCTTTTATTAATTCCCAGTCGATAAAACCAAACGTACATTTAAATAATTTTAATAGTGACAAAAATTTTAAATATTGTAGTTTGGTCAATGTTATGTTACAGATATATTACATTTTTATGACATATTCACACGTAGAAGTAAATGTTTTAAACAAGTATTGTATTCTTAATTAGCAAAATTTTAGTTTGTAATTTATTAAGCTGGGAAAATTAAATTAATTTCTTAGTATAGTAGTTGCAAAGTTGCTTAGTTTTACAATAACAACGAAATATATGGCGTAATATTTGCAAAAATTTAGATGACGAATTTTGTATTATATTTTGTCACGACACTTCATTATGTTGAGAATAAGAATTGAGTGAATCATTCACAATTACAACATGTAACATAATTTTTTTATAGCAACTAAATATTTAAATATTTGAAATATTTGGAAGGAAAGTATGGCGCCTCAGATAATTTCGACGAAATCTTTGCATACATTAACATAATTTGCAAAAAGAATGGTGTTAATGTTTTAAGTTTTGGTTGCAAACTCGGCCGTTGACTTTCAGTTTGCATAATTCATTAGTGAAATATCGCTTTTTGGAAGGGTTTCAAACTTGTTTGATGAGACTCA
Organism: Stenolophus ochropezus; assembly: GCA_035578165.1. Lineage (NCBI taxonomy): Eukaryota > Metazoa > Arthropoda > Insecta > Coleoptera > Carabidae > Stenolophus > Stenolophus ochropezus. The sequence continues at coordinate 1,266,111 of JAQOWZ010000016.1, read as the reverse complement.
AAGTGGCATATAATACGGTTGTAAAGTTATGTCGAAATGAGGAAAGCGTAGAAAGGTTAGTGACTTTACCTTGGTCGTAGCGTTAATTTGCAGGAAGGTTGCGATTCCAGCTCTCACTCGGTTTTTCACTCCCCTGACAGTTCCCTTCGCACTGCGGATCGTGGAGGACACTTCTCCGCCCATATAGTCCCGGTATCCTGCGAAGGACTCGTCCTCTTCCGACGGCTTACACACAGGGGCTTCGCTTTCTGATTCCGACACATGTTCGTTCAGGTGGAACTTGTAGTATTTATCCGTTTCGTACGTGTACACTCGCGTAGGTTCACAAATTGGAGAAGGGGTTGTTAGCTTTTGTTGCTTTTGACGCTCTTCATATGTGCTTTCGCTGATTACCACTGGTGTTTTAATTGTAGGCGATGTTACAGGTTTGGGTTCTTCAATTATTTCTACATGATTGTCTGGTTGTGATAACTTAGGTCTGTCTCGTATGTCTTTAAGAAGACCTTGTGGTAAAAACGCACTGTTTGATGGAGGTGAAGGTGGTACTGGAGTGTAAAGATCACTACTGTTGAGAGAATCACAACTGATGTTGCTTTCATTATCAGAAGCAGCGCTGTCTGGATCAGCTCCACTTGAAGTTAAACTAGAAGCTCGTTTGTGTTGAGCCCCGATGACAGTAACAGTAACCCCTTTCTTTTTGGGTAAAGGCGGAGGTGTACCATCCAGATCGCTGCAGGTGCCGCTGTCTAGGGTATCAGACGGCGAGCACTGGCCACTGGACATGACCGCGGAGATGCTGCCGTTGCAGAAGAAGTAGGCGCTGGCGCGGTCGCCGCCCCGCATCTCGGTCTCGCCGACGCTGATCCTCACCACGGATGTCGCCGGCGCTGGCGCCTCGCCGTCGGGGTTGATCTTGATTTTCACCACGTGGCCCGCGGCCGGGATGTCGTTCACGCTCACGCACACCGGGTACGTGCTGGCCGCGGAGTCGCGAGAGGAATGAACTGAGGCCGGCACGAATACCGTTGCTGGGCTGCAGCTGTTGCTGCGCGTCTTTGGAGGCAACGGCGGCGGGATTATCTCCTTCATCTTAACTGTAACTGGGACACTTTAACCCCAACTACCATCCGGACACTCTGCACCAACACCAACACCAAGTCCACGCACTTTATTGCCAATATCCCTTAGGTTTGCTAAGATATGTCACTAAACGGTTACACATTAAATGTTTCACAACAAATCCTCCATTCGTTTTAATGAACAAGTTTTGGAAGAGGCCACTAAAATCCTTATCAGGTTTAAGTTACACTTGTAATTTGGATGTCACTCAAATTTAATATTCTCAGGAATGAGTACTTCACTAGACTTTAATTTAGGTCTGTCATGTGTTGTTCACTGTGCACTTTGGATAAGAATTTCCAAAAACATCTAGGGACAACAACCTGAGAAATGGACAATTAGACCGTATTGGTTTTAGTTTATTTTTATTTGGTTTTCACTTTACTAGTCAAGTTTTGTTGTTTGGAATAAACCCTTGATAAAGTCACGTAGGGACAATATCACTGTACTAGTTTTAGTTTATTTTCATGTTGCGTACACTTCACTATTCAAGTTTTGGAGTTTCCAAATCAATCCTCGATACGATTTATCTATTTAGGGTGTGTGATGCAGTTCACTGGGCACTTGAGTATCTATTTCAAAGTTTCCAAAATAAATCCTTGGTAAAGACACTTAGGAAGCATATAATCTGTACTGGCTTAAGTATATTTTTATTTTTGTACTTCACTATAAAGTTTTGGAGTTTCCAAATCAATTCTTGAATTGATTTGTCTATTTAACGTCCGTTCACTGGGCACTTAAGTATCTATTACAAAGTTTCCAAAATAAACCCATGATGAAGACACGTAGGGACAATGTAAACTGAACTGGTTTTAATTTTGCGTACACTTCACTATTAAAGTTTTGTAGTTTCCAAATCAATCCCTGATACGATCTGTCTATTTAGGGTGTGTGATACAGTTCACTGTTTCCAAAATAAACCCTTGGTATAGTCACTTAGGGACACTGTAAACTGTTCTGGTTCTTGTTTATTTTCTTGGGTACACTTCACTATTATAGTTTTGGAGTTTCCTGATCAACCATCGGTACGATTTGTCTATTTAGGGTCCGTTCATTGGACACTTGAGTTTGACTGGACATGCACTATTAAGTTTTGGAGTTTCCAAATCAACCCTCGGTATGATTGTCTATTTAGGGTCCGTCCACTGGACACTTGAGTATGGACGTGCACAATTTTGAAGTTTCCACCCCTCGGTAGGATTTAGGGTCGGTTCTCTGGAGGTGTCATGACGGCGCGTTGAAGTCGCCGAGTTCGTCCTTGCAGCGTCGGAATGCTGTGGCCCAGTTGCGCGGAGTACAGTTAGAGCCAGATGTTGCCGCGTGTGCCACTTGACGGCCGGCCGAAGACTAGCACTAGCGCACGTTCACCAACAAAACCACACTGACGCGGCGGACCTCGAGGCGGCCGACCTGAGGAATGAGGCACCGAAGTAGGATCACTGCGAGGCGGCTACTTTTTGTTTCGCTTTGGATTCTTTGCTTTTCTGAACTGTCCCACTACTTATCGCTTATCAATATACATCTTCAATCATTATATAATCAATCTGAAAATAAAAAATATAAAAAAAAATTTTATGTAAAATTTTGTGGAACTTCTTCTCTTTAAAGGGACATTTTACTTAGCAATAAATTACACTTAAGCTGAAGGATACGTCTTTAAACAAAATTAAGTAGGCTACGAAACAAACACCTTTTAAATTAGTGTCGTTTCAAAATATTTTTGACATTAAGAATTATAACTTGACTGAAGAATGTATTGCCAACATGAAAAATAAAAAAATATAGCTATTAACATGCCTAGGATAGTTATGAGTATCATAACCACCGCAGATGTCAATTGAATTTAGAGCTCGGAGAGTGAGGATTTTAGGACATCTAAGGTCTGGTATGATTTATAACATCCATGGTTTGTTCAAAAGGTTATCGGCTTCACATTATTAATAAATATTATTTTACAAAATTCTTAAGTCTGTATGGATTGGTATGACAGCTGTATAATCCAATTACCCCATGTTATTTTGACCTATTTGTACGATAATATTTTTTCTGCGACCACTATGGAAAGTGTTACTGTTCTCACACTGTATAAAGCTTCAAAATTGCGTATTTTCTACAATTGTGGGTTGAAGTCAGAAATGTGCAGTGTGGGAAATATAATTTATCACAATAATTGCCAACACTGCACATGCGTAAAAGTAATCTTTGTGAGGTTAGTCAATTATTTTTCGTGCATGATTTTTGTTCTGTAATGTTTATAAGTGTTGTCGTAGAAAAAGTATAATCTGCCACTTTCTGCCTTGTGTGATTTCACACGTCGAGGAAAATATGCGACTTTCTGCACTTGTTGCACAATATACTATTACAATACAGACTGGGGATATAATTATTACTTAATTACTTTGCTTACTTTTGACTTAACCATGGGAAGGTCTTCTGATATGAATCTGACAATAGCCGATTTAAGAAATAGGGTAACTATTAAAAATGTACTGGATTTAATATCCATTTGTAATTGAATAGTTTAGAGTTTGCAAACATTTCTTAATAATATTCAACAAAGTCAAAGTAAAATTGAAAATTTCGTAGTATGAATGCTTGCATTTTTTTACATTTAAACATGTGTAATTAAAAATTTAGGTGAAATAGCCAAGTGAAATTTCGCTTAGATTGAAAGTTGCGAATGAGCCTTTACACTCTTACTCTTAATTAATAGTATGTTAAGTATTTAAAACAGTAAGGACAATTTTTCCGATGGAAGACAACAATTATTGTATGAAATCTGTTTGTTTTTACTGATTGTATTTTTGTAATAACTGAAAACTAAAATAAACATAAACAAAATTAAATTTCTGATTTGATATTTATCTTGAATGATAAATGTGCAGAATGGCACCAATTTCTGTAATAAAATTGTTTTCAACTTGTATAGTCTGAAGTGTAACTGTTAACTTTTAAAGCTCATTTTAAAAGAATTTTAATTGATTTTTTGACTCTTAAACTTACTAGAATTATTTCTTAAGTTATATTAAATAATAAAAACTGTTTTTTACTTTACGTCTAAAAATTCCCGTTGATTAAGTAAAACTATAAACAGGTTAAACGTTTAAAAATATTTTACAGTTTCTGAATTTTATTAAACCACGAAGATTCATTTGTTAATTGATTCCCAAAAATATATGAAATAAATATTTTTATATATCCATACCTAAGTTGAAAACAAAAAAAAATGCACTATTTTCTAGTTTACTCAACGAAATATAACAATTGACTACAATAATTGTTAATAATTAAATTTTAATAATACATTTTAAAATCTTATTTCCTTTGTGAAAACCTATAATGATAAGATATAAATTGATATTTTTTATAGATAACCTATTCATATAGGTATATTGTTATAAAGGTACAATTATCTGTTCAAATACTATAGACACAATAAAAATAATTTAGATTGGAAAAGTAGGTACTCGTGCATTCCATTCTCGTATATGTATCACAAACATGAATCACTTGAAAGCACAAATCTGTTTCATTGTGAATGTTCTGTAAGTATAGCTTAGTTCTCATGTAACGAAATGTCACCAATTTGTACTTTCAAATACAATAATGTACCACATGAATATGAACAAGAGTTTGCAATAGTGTGTAAATATTTATTAGGTACATAATCCTTCCCAGGAAACTTTCTACGCCAAAGGGATCTTCGAGAAAAATGTTCATGGAATTTCCGCCTTTGCGGTGCGTTTTTGTGTTCACTACATCCTAAACAATTCGCAAAGGCATTTCATTTATTCATACATTATAAAGATTTGTTTGATTTGAAGCAGAATTTTCAAGAACAAAAACTATTTGTCGAAATATTTTTGTGGAAACATAAATGCCTAATTTATAACAAATCTGATAGTCTCAGTGCAAATGAAGCTCTGAAACTACATACTTATTACTATTATATATTTTTTGAAAATTAAATTTACATACATATGTTAAAGAAATTGTATTATTTTTTTTAATACCAACATATTATAATACCTCTACATTTAAAATTAGCAAAAAAAAAAATTAAAGAAAATTATTTTTGCACATATCTTGTATTGTTCTTGTCTTGCATTTTTTGCGAGACTGATACAAAACTAAGAAAAATACAAGACTCTAATGAAACACTATAATTTTCCTACTCCAATGGTTTTGTGTTAATTAATAAATTTTGTATTTATGATTACTAAAAAATCGGTAATTCGTAAAAAAAATAAACAACTGCATTTTAAAATTTATGACAATGTTTTAAATTTAACGTTATTAAATGAAATTATAAATGATACGGACGATATTTGCTTATTCACATTTATAGGTCGAAGAATAGTCGATACAGATTTTCATAAAACATTCTAAAACTAAATTAATTTATAGATATTCCATGGGTATTATCAACATTTTAATTTTAAATGCATATTTAATGAAAAAAAATATCGAAATTTTGACAGCAATGTTGGAAATCATTTTTGTTTCCACAGACTTTTCGTTAAGTTGGCTTGTTCAATATGTAAATATTATAGTTAATTTTTATTATCTTTCATATTAAATTTGTAATTTTTATTGCGAGATAATTTATTTAGTGTTACTAATCCTATCAATAAATATTTTATTATAATAAATCTAAACAATATATTTTTTTGTTTTAACGACTCATTGTAATTTTATTTCACTGTGTTTTAAATTTTTATTACTTTCTAGAATTTGTTATTAAATTTTTATGACTACAAAATAAATATATTAATTACAATAAATAGTGCACTAAATAAATTTATACATGTTTTGTTCATGCGCTTTTATTGTAATTAGTACATTTTTAAAAATTCGTACCAGTTGCAATATATTTAATAGCATATAGTTATTTCCATATATTATAAATCTACGTTATCAATAAATATTAAAAGTTTAAATGGATTTATTTGCAATAATTAATTTTGATTTTATCTTTATTTGTTTCACATTTTTAAATGATAAAACAGATAGGTTTGTTTAAAATTATTGTTTCTACAAAGTATTAGATCAATTACTATTATTATTTCTTTTTAACAAACTGATTTGTCATAGATGTATAATAGAATAATATTTTTCAAACAACAAATATAGTTTTATATTGATATTAAAACGTGTATTGTCAATATAATTACTAATGGACTGTGTATAGTAATAACAACTTAAATTTTTATGAGGCACCTATTGTAAAACATATAATTATATCTTCCTTTAAAGGCAATTATGTCTTCAATTAATTATAAGTGATTGGAAATCATATAAGGATGTTTGTTTTAAAGAGAATTCATTTGTTTAACACAAGGAACAATTGCACGTGGGATCATAAGTGAAAATAAGATGTACGTTGTTTTTTTTTACATTATTCAGTTTTAAACAATGCAGTATTGAATTAATCTCTTTGATTGGAAATTAATCTGCAAGATAATGATATCTGGACGTTCACTTTCAATTAGTTAGAAAGTAACAGTGAACAGATACTAGATATCTATAATTCTAAATTATGAAAGTGTGTATTTTATTGTAATGTAATGTTTATAACAAAAAGAATTATTTTAATGATATTCTAATATGTGAACATAGGGTAATACAATAAAAATATTCAGTGAAAGAAGCGAATACACTTTCACGTTTTTCTAATTTTTTGAAGTAGTTTGGTAATGATCTATAACGATCATCTGGTGTCTATTAAAAATGAATTCAGGAGAAAACATATTTTTGTGAATCTTCGAAAGAAATTGGAGCTATACATGCAAGTACGGTACTTTCGGTTTTATTGTTTTTAAAAAGATCACTGTTGTATGACATGCAATTGTTTTTGCTTATTTTTGTATAAGTAGAAATTTTCACACATGTATGAAACGTATGAGAAATGATGCATACTAGGTAATTACTGTAACACTGCTCTATATTATAATAATAACACTCGTTTGTAAGTTGTATTTACATAAATGTTGCTACATTGTAAGAAATAAGATATTTTTACATTTTTACAGCGTAGTAAAATATAAACTTCCTACGAAAGGTTGGTTAAAATTTGCACTTTATTAAAAGATATTTTGGAGAAAGATGTACTGAAAAATATTCCATGGTAAAATTGTACATAAAATAGTAGGAATTGTGACTAAAGAATTACACCGAAATATATTGGTAAATCAAATATTATTATTCATTATTTAAGAAAAAATTTCAAAATTATCATAAAAATAAAAAAAAAGACATGGAAGTATATTGTATTGTTTTGTTATTTCTTGAGATTGCATTTCTGAGATCATAACTCATAATTGTCAATAATTTTAATAATGTACTTAAATAAATAATAAATCTATAAAATATTTTGTCTTTAATTGTAATATGCAAATATGTACGCATTATATACGATAAATATTATGAACACGCTGCTACACTACTGAATTTAGCAAAGAAACTGCTTGATTTACAGTGCCGAATTATGCTTCTCCCTGCTTGTGCGCGCATTCATTTAAGCTATCTTGCTATATGATATAACACTGTAATAAACACAGTACTGCTAGCATTCTTCGCCCTTCTTAGTGTTGCAAAATGTATTTTTAAAATCTTTTTTACAGAATAATACAATTGTTAATAAAAAAATAATTATTATAAGGAATTATAAATAAACTAATAAATATATTCATAGGTACAACGAGAAAATTTGGGGATGCTGCATGTTTCTCACTTGACTTATTTGTAATATAACACACTTGTATCATAAATAACTGTACAGAAATTTTTGGCCAAATGTAGATAAAACACACACATACATATATAAATGTTCCTTAACAATATTTTTTTTTATTGAATGTTTATTTCTAACTTATATGTATTAATCATTAAATAATTATTTAAAATATTCCAGATTAATACTATCAGAATGTTCAATAATATAATTACAAATAATTTCACCATTTGTAATCCGATTTAATAGTCTACTAAATTTGTAATACATTTACATATCAAGACATGTAATGCGGTATTAAAATATTTAGTAATAACAAGTTTCTATAATATACATTTATATGTAACATTAAACTTCAATTGTATATACGAATTACGAGTACATATATTACTAATTATGCCATACGAACAATAAACATAAATTTAAATAAGTTGATTTTATTGCAATTACTCATACATTTAAAGGATGACAGACATATGTAAAATGAGATCTGTAATTGTTAAGGCCGTTTTAGACTAGCCTATAAATTGTACAAGATCTTGCATCATTTTTAGTACAATTGAAGTTGGGTAGCATGAAACAGCAAATTGGTTGAAATATGTATACGATCGTAAATGTGTTGAAAAAACAGAACACGTTCTATTTTTCATATAATCTATCAGCTATTTTGACTGTGAGCATGCACATATATGAATTTTGTGATCTCACGCGTTTCTAACGTTTATTTGTTTTAATATCATGTAATGTGGTTCTAGAAAACTACTAGTAAAGTTGTAAGTGTTAAAAACTTTAAATGTAAATAAGTTTATGGTTAATTTTACACATTGTTATATTCAAGGAAAGTGCGCAGAATCAGAGCCAATATATTGTACAAGAAATTGCATTAGTTTCATACAAAACTTCGTCAAAATCTATCAAGTTTTGGTTCAAGATATAGTACAATTTCTTGTATTATTTATTGTCCCATATTTAGGCTAGTCTAAAACGGCTTTTATGCATATTTTCGGTATTAAAATAAAAATTATGTTAAAGAGTAATAAAAATTTGGAAATAGTTGCTTGTTCAGCTTATTTGCTAGACAAAGTGTGATAGATAGTACAAATTCCTTTCTCTATTATTTTGACATTGACAAGTACAAATGACTAGTTATTATTATTTTCTAATAACATTAGAACAGTAAGTAAATAACTAATTCTTTTATTAAGTAACTATTTGAAGTTGTATTAAGAACATCAAACAAAACTATAAATACCTTTGCTGAGTTTTGCAACATAATTTTCTTGCATGTTAATATGATGATAAATTGAGTACCATTACATAATACTATGTCAAGAAGCAAGTTCTCTTGTGTTTTTATTCGACCACGAAATGTTTCTGTGTTTTGTTTGCATACCTTACGTATGTACTTAATATTCGTTACGCTTCGACCTTAATGAACTGTTAATAATATACGTTGTTTAAATCGTTCTGATGACCTAAATATTAAATGTATTTATTTAGTTGCAAGACCGGTGCTATAGGTAAGCAAGGTATACGTGGCAGAAGGGCGCCAAAATGTGAGGGGCGCCATGTTCACTTGGTTAGAGTGATTTAAATATCAAATGAAAAGTTTGTCTTATATCATAACATTCCAATTTTGATTAAAGAAATATTGTAATTAACATTAAATACTTTGATAAGTAACCTGAATGTTGTTTGTTAAATAAAAACAAGTTTAATATTAACAAACATGTTTTTATTATCTTTTTTCTATAAGATCCGGTACTGCATTTGATAAATTCTATTTTAATTCCGAATAATTACCATTTATTTATTTATTTATTTGAAGATGATACAACTTAGTTATTGCATTCCTGACATTTAAGAGTGAAGTATGATTTATTTTCTTATGGGAAGGTTGCAAAAATTTATTAATAAATATTAATGAAAATAAATGGGTATATATTTAATAGACATTACATTATCGAGAAAGTTTGATTACTAATAAATCATATTTCAAGGCGACAGATTTTAATTACTGTTTGGAACAAATCTTTGTTATTCCGTTCTATTAAATTATACGTAACTGTATATTATCCAATGAAATTAATAATAACTTGAGTTACAGTGATGTCCCTTTCTCTCAGTGAAGAAAGGGGCAACAATTTCACTTACTCAATAACAAGTTTTACTTGTAATTTATTAATGGAGATTTTTCTGTATTACTCGTTTGAAAGTAAAAACTTCTTCAGTAATTACATCTCTGCAACTTATGTACTTAAATGTTAACAAAATGTATTGATAATATACAGTAGTAACACACCTTATAAATAAGCTTTCGTAGAGAGTTAATTATTTTTTCTATTTTCCTTTTCTTATGTTTTTTTTTTGTAAGTATTCTCGATACTCTTGAAGGATTTGGTCTAGGATGCACAAGATATAAATTAGTAAACATATTACACACATTTCTCAAACTATAATCATAATTGTACCGAGTAACTATTTTTTTTTCTTCAGTAGTAAACTTCTTTAAATTATGATAAGTTCATTTGTCATTGAAAACCTATCTTGCATTTTATCTAGTACGGTAACAGTTTTTCTAATGCGTTCTAAAAATGAATAACGTCAATTTCAATCAACGGTGTGCTATCAGGTTTTGCTTCAGCACAGTGCTATGGAAAATTTTACAAACTTTAGCAGACTTACGGACAGTGTTATTTCAGGGGGGCAGTTCTTCGGTAGTTTTAGGCATTTTCAGAAGGAAAAGAGTCGATTGAAGATAAAACACGTAGCGGAAGACCTTCATTTTAAAGAACTGATGAAAATGCGGCAGAATCTGAAATCTTGTGCATTCAGATTATCAGTTGATAGTACTGAATGATTGGAGAGGAGTTAAATTTGAATCACAACACCAGATTTCGACTAATTTATTAAGGATGAGAAAAAAAAATAGATTTGGCCTATGGCTCCTCAGCCTCCTTATTCGCCTGACTTAAGTTCTTTTGCAATCACCTCAAGATAATTTATTTTGAGATACTTCAAAATATTTAAACGGCTGTAACCAACCAACTGAAGGTTTAATATCCAATTTCCAGCATTGTCTTGGGGACAGGAAGAACCGTCTCCAGCACTGTGTGGCTTCCCAAGGAAGTTATTTTGAGGGAGACGATATTGAATTATAATTCTATTCCAATATAGTTTTTTTTTCAGTCTTGTTAGTTAATTTACACACCTCGTATGTCTATTTTTACACAGCTGAGACTTTAATAAGAAAATAAGTGAATCAGTTCATATAGTATTGTACTATCTCCAATTTTATTTCGTTGTATCTACATAAGTACAAGTACATACCTCGTACGATAGTAAAATGTAGGAAACAGTGATCATTACTTGACAAAATTACATGGATAACAATGAAAGGAAGTGGAAGAGATAAAAATGACCTGTTTTCCTTTTTTCATTTAGATACTCGTATATATAAACAAGCGTCGGCTGGATGGCTGAGCGAGCTAGCGCACATCTCTAGCTCGCTGTGACGTCATACGAACCTGAGATTCTCAGTTCAAGTCCCAGCGACCGACAACGTGTGATTTGTCGTAAAATAAAAAACACAGCTACTTGTGTATCACACTCGGATGCTATAGACTTGCCATCTATACATCTTAAATAGAAGTAGCACTGGCAAATGAAACAATCGACAGTACGGCAGTTAGAACTGCGGCTCGGTGTGTTCGGTTGCCCTATGCTCCGCTTAGGAGATACAGGAACACATTATATATAAACAAGTAACTTGCATCCTATTTATAGAAGACATTATTCTATATATGCAACACTATATAATTAAAATGAACTAGGTACTCATATATCTAAAGGTGCTGTTAAACTAATTATTAGTTTATCTAATGTAGAATTTAATTTTAAACATCTACTCTTGTAGTTTTAGTTTTAAATCTATCACACCCCATTGTGGTATACAAGTCTGTTACAAATTTTAAATAACAAAACCTGTAAATTGTGTAAATAGAACAAAGTATACCTACGGAAGTATTTATAGATTCACACAAGCGAAATCATTAATATTTACAATTACCAATTAATAACAGTACAATATTCCCGACATAAAAGGAAGGCACAGGAAGAGAAAAACGTGACGCCGTCCACATGAAGTGCCTAGCTCAACTCGAACCACTGAAAGCCTTCTATAAAAGAGAACGTTGACATTTCCTAACGGAAGGTTGACCAGTGCAGTACGGCTAGAGCACTTTTATGTCTCAGTCGTAGTCAAGGTTGGCTGTGAATGCAGCGCCAAGTGCCACGTGTCGCAGAGGCACGCAGCACCCGCTACTAGCAAAAACTCTGCTTTTGTTCGCCGACAGACGCGATTTACTGCTGTTTCTCCGCAGATATCGATAACTTCATAGCAATGATGATTTTTAAGATCGTTGATTGAAAAATATATAGATAGTAGGAATGACGAAACCTGAAAATTTTGGTACACGGGTACCCGATATGAATACCCGGGTAGTACCGGATACTCGATAATTACCCGTTACCCGATAATTACCCGTTACCCGATAATTACCCGTTACCCGATAATTACCCGATACCCGATAATAACATGATACCTGATAATTACCTGATACCCTTAAAATATCAGTTATTCTTTCATATTCATCTTTTTAATACAAATTTTTGTTATTTGCATATAAATTTATTATACATATGAACAAAAAAATATTATTTTCTGGTATGGAAATAAAAAAAACTGTTTTTTTTTTATATAATATACGAGTATATCAGCAGTATAAAACTTATTACGGAAGACCATTTGATTTAATTACTTAGGAATATCTCATATTTCTATTCACAAATATCAGCGTGGATGATGTAGGTATCTGCACTCAGTCTTGATCTTCGTTTTGTTACAATGTTTCCGGCAGCTGAAAACTGTCTTTAACTGGCAACAACAGATTTTAGGTAATGGGTAGATTTCGGCTAACGGGTAATAAACGAGTAACGGGTACATTTCGGGTAATCGGGTACTATTTTTGATATCCGGGTACATTATTATCGGGTAGGTTCCGGGTACCCGGGTACCCATCGTCATTCCTAATAGGATAGGCAAGCCTGTATTTTTTTTCGTACCACTGTTTTGGAATCAGATTCGGCAGAGCCATCTCGTTCATTATTCCATCAACTACTTTGCGGAATTAAACAGACAAAAATGTCAGATAAATAAACATGTTTTACATATTTACTGAAATTTTTGGTATCTATTAAAATGGTTCTTTCAATAATTCATTAGTATATTTTAAAATAGAACTAATTTGTATTATCAATTATTATATTGATATTAACCCGAATGCAACCAGACACACAGTTATGTAGGTGAAACGAATTTTCCCATAAGCTTGCTTATCTATATATTTTTCAATCAACGGTAAGATCTAAAGAAACCTAATGCCATGTGAAATGGTAAATTGTAAATGCTAGATTCTAATTAGTAGTAAAAATAAATCTTCTTTTGTTCGCTGACAGACGCGATTTACTGCTGTTTCGCTTCTCCGCTCCCGATAACTTGATAGAAATGATGATTTTTCCAAAAAACCTAATGCCATGTGAAATGGGAAATTGTAAATGCTGGATTCTAATTTGTAGTAAAAAATAATACAAAGAAAATTTGCATTGTACTTCTTTTATTTCATTTGTATAAACAAAAAACAAACAAGACTATATAAAGATGTCCCATTTTCCACGTTTTTATATTTTCCTAGTAACTCAATTTTGAAGATATATTTATTGTAACACTACAAAATATTTTATGATACTGTAGACCTGAGCGTTTGATCACTTGAACTTGCATTCAAAATCGATATGTGTTAGTTTTTGGTAATAAAAATTAAAATGTATCTGGATTCGTGAGAAAGTGCGCATTATTTTTGTAAAATATGGTAAGGAGGGCAAGGGATGCTTTCCTCTCAGTCTTACAAAACTTAGCATATTTTGTTGTGTTGTAATGTACTAAAATGTAATCGTCTTGTCATTTCTTAATGTAGTTTATATTTTTTCAGGCCCGGTCTTTCCAAGTCTAAATAAAGTAATGGTAAGTTGTAAATAAATTTATTAGAATCTCTTATTTGATAAATAATGTATAAGTGTCTTATTATTCTGTAAATTAACATAACAAAAATAATTATTTCGATGTGAAATAGTGACTACTGACTTCATAGATGTTTCGACAAAGTAAATATGATGCACAATTTGTACACTATAGTTTGGATGTTTCAAATAAAGTTGTAGTAGTGATTATTTACCCTTTTATACATTTTCCTCTGTAAAAGATTATAGAGAAATAATTTTTCCTCTAGCAATAGAAAGAAAAATATGGATGAATTTGTTAAGGAGAACTGATATGTTTAAAGCACTTCATTTTATTAAAGGTATTTTATTTATTGAAGTCAGATGGATGGATGAATTTTTGTGGAAATATTTTCGGTATCAAAATAAATTTCCATTTCTTGGTAATTTCATAGAGTAGATTTTTTCATTTTGTTGACAAACTTAAAGAATAAAACATCTAGTATTTTTATATGAGAGTTTCAGAATTATGTACCTATGTCAATTTCTCTGTAAATTTGAATCCAGGACCACAATTCTCTTTTGATAACATTTTTTATTCATTACTGTCCTAATAGCCTTACTAAGAAGTAATTAAAAGTACATATTCGTATTTCTTCTTATGTATCCAATGTTTTGAAACAAATTAACTGAAGATTTATTTATGCAAACGTGGAAGTAAAATAGCATGTTTAAATATTAATCCAAATACTCAAAGCTAATTTTATGCTTACGAAAATATATTTAACTAACTCACGTTTACAAATTATAAATATTTAATTTAAAATACACTTCCGGTAGACATAGCGTAGGTACGAAAATTTACACTATACTTGTTATTCCTCGCGAAGCAGTTATGTGAAGTGCTCTCGAGAAATATTTCTACGTTTGAATTCATTACTCTATGATGCTATTTAGTTCATTTTAATGCAGAGGTAGTCTGGGTTCAATTCCCTTTAGTAAATAAATTGAATAAATTTCAATTCTTCAAGAATACGCAAATGTTGTTGAAACCAATAGAAATAAAACTTCCAATTCAATCGACAGAATTCCAGAAAAATTGTTCATTATCTTTTCCTTAAGATAATTCCGCTTCAATTTCTTCCAATTATTTTGCCCTTTTCTTAATACAAATCAAGACAAGATCAAGTAAATGATCAATATTATGAATTCTTGATTTATGTATTAGTAAATATTTATAGATTTTGTAAATCAAGAAATATCAAAATAAAATAAAAAACACTGATTGAATCAAAACAAGAAATATGCTTCAAGACAAATTCCATTTACAATTCATTCTTATTTTTTTTTGTAATAAATAAGCATAATATTTTAATTTCAATGCCGGATTTCTTTGTAATATTTTTTAATTACCCTTGCTGTAGACCGACGGAGACAGTTTTATTTCAAGGGGCAAAGTTTTTCGGTGATTTTAGGCATTTTCAGAAGGAAAAGAGTCAATTAAAAATGAAACACGCAGTGGAAGATCTTCATCTTCAAGTACTGATGAAAATTTAGACAGAATCTGGGATCTTGTGCGTTCAGATTGTCGGTTGACAATACTGAATGATTGGGGAAGAGTTAAATTTGAATCACACAATCGTTCCTCAAATTTTGACTAATTTATTGGTATGATAACATTTTGACTATGACTCTTTAGCCTCCTTATTTTGTCTTGAGTTCTTGTGACTATTTCCTCTTCCCAAATTATAAAATCACCTTTGAAGAAATCATTTTAGGACACTCCAAATTTATTACATTTGCAATTCATGCTTAATTTTTTTAATGAATAATCATATCTCAATTTCAATGACGCATTTCTTTGTAATATTTTTTAATTACCCTTGACTTTTCAACTTTTTTACAGACATACTTCAAAAAATAAATGATCCTTCTGTATTCCATTATGGACTTATATTGTTACAAGAGACAGTAATAATCTGTTCGCCATCTTCCTGAATCCTGAAACTTGAAATACTCACCCACGTAGAATTAGGAGATATTACATCCGTTCAATTAATTACTAAACGCCCACTCTCTGAGACAATAGCAATCTTATCACATTCTCCCTCATATTGGACGATATATCCTTTATAATTTTCTGTGAGCTGTAAATATGAACAATAAGAAATAGCAAATATTAGCTCGATATTGATCGCTGTTTAAATTAGGTATTAAAGAGTACTCATAAAGAAATGTAGTACACAATTTCTTCTGATTTCCTTACACAATGTATTATTATAAGTACATAATGTAGCAAATAACAATGTGTATATAAACACTAATTAAATATGTCCAAGTAACATAAATATTTGATTGTGTGCTATATTATTGTTTTCACTTAATTGAAAAGTATTTGTAATTAAAATGCATATTACATTTGTAATTTCATGTTTCATTTATTTATAGCCTGTTAGCGTAAAATGAAATTCCGCAAATAATTTAAATGTAATTATTTACAACAATGTACAATACTATAAATGAAACATATTGCACATAACAGTTGACCTACAGACTCAAATCAAAAACATGTGCACAGGCGTGTAAACTGTCACAAAAACATAATTTCACGCTTTAAGAAACGTTTCTTTACAACCTGTAATTTTCCAATCTTTGCCGCAAAATTTATTTAAATTGCTGCCACAAATATTTCCCCAAGTACTTTCTCTCACAATATTTCTATAATCATTTCCAAATTGAGGTAATCATCAAATCAATTTGTAGTAGGTGGTCCGAAAAGAAAGATATCAATTTGTAAAGTCCTCATTTAATTCTTTTCGACAATTGGGTTTCGCTTACATAGAAAAGAAATCTCAACAGGTTGTTATTTCTATATAATTTTTAGAAAATTTCTACACGCAAATGTATTGTAAAATTCATATAGCTTGTATTTCTATTGGATAAAAATATGGAAACACACAAATATTCTGTTTTGCACATCCCTCTTTCAGTTGTATTTTGTACAATATGTGAAAATAAATACTTCTCAGACGATTTCCGTATAAAGGAGAATAACTTCATGAGGATGGTATGAAACAATGATAATTTAAAAAAAAAATAGTAAAAGCGCTGATTTATAAATTATAAATACAACTTTTATTTACTGGGGAGTGTAGACAAATATAAAATAGAGGTCAAATAAAAAAAATCACTAAAACTATGAAACGTCTTTCAACAGCAGATTCCACTAAGAAAACAAGAGATATTTTTTTGTAAATTCAGTACCAATTTGATGTAATTTAGAACGTATGAACTGTGAGACGACGTCTAGTGGATGGAGGTTTATTTAGTAAAGCTGCTATTAACAAATTTGTTCTCTTAAAAAAAAATCGAAAGGAGAAACTTGCGTTTGTTAAAAATTTTCAGTCATGGAAACTTAAGAACTGGAATACTATCTTCTGGAATGATAAAAGTAAATCTTAATTATTTGGATCTGACGGGAGAGTGTGTGAGACTTCCAGAGAAACAAGGATGGATTATAGGAATCAAAAGCTCACTGTTAAACATGGCCATAATATACAAAGATATTTTACAGAATAAAATGTTGTCATTTGTTGAGGACGTAACCATTCTTCCAATTTAGATAAAGAATGATTTTTATAAAGTGGAGTTGATGTTTTGAGTGACCATCTCAGTAGACTGACTTAAATCTCTTTGAATAAGGGTTTTCTTGAATTTTTTTCGTAGAATGTTGACATTTTGATTATTGACTGTTATAACATCTATTTGGACATCTTATCTTTTTTTATTACAAATAAATGAAGTGCATCAAAAACATATGCATAATTTAATAGGCATACAAGGAAATCGTGTGAAATCCACATCAGATTTTTTTATGTGCAATATCGACTTGATAAGTCATGGTTTAATTGAACTTCTTTAGCTTCAAACGTTCAAATACGTTAGATACGTTAGATATAAAAGAGGAATATGTATATATTTGCTATGTACGCATGTGTGCCCCTGCATTTCCGAGTTTCTTTATTATGCCGATAGAGTCGTCTGTGATTGGATTCGCTTTCCGCGAGTCATGAACGTAAACCAAATCGGTTCCGGTTCCCGTGGCGTACTCCGTCCCATCCCGATCTCTCTAGCCTTCGAGCCGCACTATGTAATTGCGTTCCGAACTTCTGCACGAAAGTAAAACTCATCTCAATGCATTGCGCATATGTGGATAAGGTATATTCTAGGAGGATGGATTCTTAGAAAACTTGCACAACTAATAACTTCATGTTTACCGTAAATCAATTCGGGGAACTACATAAAGAAATACTGTTATCTACGACAATATTTGACTTGTACTTTCTTTTCAAACAGATGTAACTAAAATATTATTGTTCTACAATTTCTGTAGTTAAATTATATAAGAAAATCTGATGTGGCCAGCACAAAACCTCTCGCCTATTCTCTTTATATTTTAAAATGAATAATTAAAATAATTAGTACAACTCTTTTTAGGTAAACAGATTAACCGCAATTGCAACAAAAAATAGTTAAATGGAACTAGGTAGAAACAAATATGAACTATAAAATTTTAATTAATTAAAATATTTCAGAAAAAAAATCTGATTCAGATCTTCTTCAAAACACCACTTCCGTCTATACGATTAACAACAAAATCTAATCAGATTTAATCTAGGGTATCAGAATGTTGTATCCAAAATATTTTTTGTTCACTAGTATTTGAGTAGTCGTTACATCTATTCATCCATCCATTCACACATACGAAAAGATATCATCGTAGAAATATTAAAATCGTGTTCTAGGGACTTCAAAACGTGTTTATCCATTGAAAACTTCCTATCCGATTTTTAGCACGATTCCAATAGGTACATATTTTACTGAGTGGCGAGAGGTAAAAAAGATTTAAAAGATTCTACTATATTACAGAAAACTAAATTGTGACCAACAAAGTAACGTTTCATATGGCGACCAATGATAAAAAGGACCGACGCCAAATTGCGGCATAATAATCTAATAAACATTTAAGGAAAACGAAAATAGGGTACGAATTTGGAATGTACTTTGTTACTCTTGATTATTTCCGTAAATTAGAATTGGTGTTACTACTACCTTTTTAACTTGTACCTTTATTTCTTTAGGTATTTATTTCTTCGATAGGAATTTAGTTATTGTCAAAATGAAAGCAATTTGACAAAGGCTTATATTATATAAAATCCACAATTATAGGATGTGTGTGTAAATTATAAGTTTAAAATCGTTACAGGAAATATATTTTGTCGCAGTTACCTTCTGTAATACAAGGTACAGGACATATTGCTTGTATAAATTTCATTGTAATATTCAACAAGAATGAACTAATTTATAGTTCACAAGTATTGATATTACCAAGTTGCAAATAATGCAATACACGAATAATTATAGTTCCACGTGTACTCATTACAAAGACTATTTCATTCCTAACAAGACTAAGATGTTCGGAATTATGAACAAATATTTAGAGATGCAAGATACGGGAAAGTGTTCTGTGATGCTATGTCTAGTAGTTTATGATAGAATGCAAGGTGCTTACCTTCGTGTATTTTATAATTAATTGCGATGTCAGCAATGAGAGTTTCTTAGAATTTGAATTTTGTTATCATAACACTTATTCTGCATAATACATAGCAAAGTTTATGAAAACTTGAACATATAAAAATAACAAGATATATTTACAGATTTTCTTCTTCATGACAAAAAATATGTGAATAGTTTGTATTTTTATTTCAAGTTTTCTTGCGTCAATCGATTCGAAATACAAAAAAAAAAATTAATTAAACTAAGTACATTATAAATTACGACTGCACTAAGGCTACGACTATTTAAGACTGACTTTTTAAAACTTTGTTGAGAGGCAAATATACCCTCTCAACTTCTTATCTAAATACAATTTTTTGTCTGCGAAATATGATCTCATCGGCATCTGGCCCCATAATTTCTAATTTTTATTACAAAAATGTCAACGTCTATGCTGATAAAAGAATCATAGTTAACAGAAGAAATGCAGTCTACAAACAAAACTAGGACCTTATTTTCCATCTTGTTACATTATCTACTTTAAAAATTTCTTTAGTTTTAGAATTCAATGAACTCGTTAAAATATAGTTAGTAAACCAATGATTTAATTCTGATATAACGTTAGGAACACCATCCTTAAAATCGTATCTACGTATCTCATATACCTGTCTGTAAAAAATTAAATTTTGAATGAAGCTTCATTTTTCACTTCTCTTCCATTAGAATGTCTATGTTTGTCTCATTACAGATAGATAATATAGTATTATAGGGAAAGAGAAATACAAAACAGTTATTGAAAATTCAGTACCAATGAATTTGTTTAATATGTCCTTTTACTGATGCATTCAAGTTTTAATAAAATAAATTGAAAATCTTGCATAAGTCAGCTTCAAATATATTTTCATACAACTAATGTTTATAGCAAAATATATAATTAAGAAATAGAAAAAAGAAATAAAAAACAGTTATTGAAAATTCAATACCAATGAATTTGTTTAATATGCCTTCAGCTGATGCATTCAAGTTGGAATAATTTAAATTAAAAACCTTGCATAAGTCAGTTTCAAATATCTTTTCATACTAATGTTTATAGCAAAATATATAATTGAGAAATAGAAACAAGAAATAAAAAACAGTAATTGAAAATTCAGTACCAATGGATTTGTTTAATATGGCCTTTTGCTGATGCATTCAAGTTCGAATCATTTAAATTGTAAAGTTTGCATAAGTCAGTTTCAAATATCTTTTCAAACAACTAATTTTTGTAGCAAAATATATAATTAAGAAATAGAAAAAAGAAATAAAATTTTTAATTGGATATAATGCGGTGGTTATACCATTTTTTTATTTTGAATGTTGGTGTTGTTATTGAAAATTCAATTCCAATAAATTTGTTTAATATGGTCTTTAGCTGATGCATTCAAGTAGGAATTATTTAAACTGTAAACTTTGTATAAGTCAGTTTCAAATATATTTTCATACAACTAATTTTTATAGCAAAATAGATAATTGAGAATTAAAAAAAAAGAAATAAAATCTCTAATAAGATATAATGCGTTAGTTATAACAATTTTTTATTTTGAATATTGGTGTTGTTATTGAAAATTCAGTACCAATGAATTTGTTTAATATGGCCTTAAGCTGATGCATTCATGTTGGAACAATTTAAATTGAAAACCTTGTATAAATCAGTTTCAAATATCAATTATAGCAAAATAAATAATTGAGAAATAGGAAAAATATTTTAATAGGATATAATGCAGTGGTTATACCATTTTTTTATTTTGAATGTTGCTAATTGAATCTGTCAGAATATACCTATACAAAAACAAAAACAATCTCACATGACAGGCAACACCAATGAACACTTCTTTTGTTTGTTATATAACAAGAAGTGACTGGCATCGCAATCTAGATCAGCAGTATTTTGTTATTTAAAGTATTTGCATTAGTTTAAGGTCGACTAGCTACGCGCAATTAAACCAGTCGGCTGGCTAACCAGCGAAAGTCAACACTTTTCTTCCACAAAAACCGCGAAATTATGAGAAAATGAAAGGACCGACATTGTGTTGTCAGCTTTGCACTTTTTATTTTTTTATTATCACGGTGAACAATTGCAACACTGCACTCTCTTTTGTTTTATCAGCTTCACTTTCAATGTAATCGACATTACATGCATTTTTCCTTTAGAAAATTATAATGTTGGTTCGATAACATAAATTTTCTTTTGTGTTTGTAACATCTGCTGAACTTTTGTGCATTGTATTTTTTGTGTAACAGAAAAAAAATGTATACTTTTTCTCTGCTTTTGAGAGTAAATGTATTGAAATATAATTGTAAAAAGGAACATTAAATGCATACAAGAATATATGAGAAGGAAAAAATAGAAACTTGTATAAGATTGAAGATGAAATAATTAGAATATATCAGAAGAACTGTAAATGAGAATACAAGAAATTTTATAAATTCGTAGAGTATAATCAAGAAAATATGTTTAATTACATGTAGTTTTTGTTAATCTAAAAAATTTTTGCAGACAATTATTTTATATATTTTTACTTCTTCCGTTCACAATTTGGGCCTATAGGTATAAATATAATTATATGATCAAAGCCGCACCTAGATATTTTTTTCGGAGGGGATTTTCAAATATAGATTGTTCATTTTAAGTACAATAAAAAAAAACTTATCGCATGAGGAAGTACCACTGTATTGTACCTTACCATCTTTATGATATTTTTTCTTATTTTTTCGACTGTTCACAGGGTAATATTTTTTTTTTTGAGCAATATTATATACTTTTCTCTTCTTAGGAAAGTATTAAATTTATTTTGAATAATTTTAACAAACCTGAGTAACTCACCATAAAGATCAATAACTTCAGAAAGGCTCACATCAATTTTCTATAGTTTTTTCCTAGTAAATAGAACCTTGAAATGAAAAATTCCCATATTATTTTCATGAATAAAGTTACTATATGTTTCATTTGACTCTAAATTCATTCTTCAATCAATGTATTCTCGCTTTTAAATTTAAATGGTTTCTTAAAATCTAGTGTTATTTATCTATTTATTTGAACCGCATAATCAAATTTAAGATCGTTCTATCCATTGTTCTCTACTTAGAATTAAAAAAAAACATATGTAATTCGGAATCATAGTAGAACAAAAAATTAGTTCATCTCATAGAGATAATATATTAACGATAACATAAAACTGACTTGCATTATATAATCAATACATCATTTTGTTGCTTTAATGAAGTACCTAATTACTTACGGAGGGGGTGGGGTTGTTTGAACCACCAACACCCCCCTTTTTGTTGGATGCGCCTCTGTATATTTTTTTGTGTCTTCACGAAACTAAAATGTTTTAGTATCTCATTTTCCTACGGTTTTATGCAAATTAAAATATGAATTCTTAAGTTTGAGCTTTAATAACTATTTTCCACACTATCATTAGATTTTTGCTGATAATTACACCCTTCCTGTAATCAGCGCAGATAACAAAAAAAATGTTTTTTAATCACCAGGCAATTAACACCGTCAAAAACAAGCACGTCAACATCGGTTACATTATCAGTGCATTTGTAATCTTATCTTCATTAAAAATAGCAAATGATTTGCCCATAAATGGTGGGCAGTAGACAGGTAGAAATGCGTGATAAATCATCCCAAAACTCGCCAGACGATAAAAGAACGGAGAGGTTGAGATTGGATCGAAGTTAGCTACGGGAGGCAAATTGTTATTCAGCTGTTACAATGGCCTGCCGAGGCCACTCAGCGTCAGGATTGACAGGGAGTCACGTGGTTCCAAGACGTCGCAAATTGTTTCTTTTTGTGTAAAACGTAATTATTTTGTGGAATTGTTTTTAAAAAAATATTATCAGTATAAAAACAAATAACTTTTTGTGATGATCAATTTTCAATGATGTGTTAAATTACAAAAAAAGTTAAGTAGGATTGAAATGTGTCGAAGGAAGAACTTATTTTTATCAATTTAATAAATTGTTAGCAAAATTGCTCTGGGTTATGTTTCACAAAATTACTACCTACATAGACACGTGTTGCGCCCTTATTGAATATCAGAAGTGTATTGTAACACTACCTACTATCGGATAAATAATTGTAGTCAGTTATAAACATGAATTTTTGATTAATATGCACATTTTTAATGATACTCAAACATGAATATAAAAAAATGTACTTGACGCGCCAGGAGTCTTATTTTATTATTATTATTCATATTTTAAAAAAAATGTCGTTTTCTTTTGTAAAATTAATAAAATATTTTTAGATTTAATGTTTTATGTTACTTATTTTAATTTCAAGTAAAACCGTTGAGTAGTTTCCCGAATAGACATTATTTATAATTATGTCAAATAAACAATTATTATGATAAAATATACAATTATAAATGTACTGTCTACAAGTATTCTGTATAAAAGATAATATATGTACTAAAACTAATATTTTTGTCCATATAATTTAAGAACAATATTAAGTTTAATAAGCTGATCATTTGGAATATTTATTCATATTACTAAAAATCGCACTATGTCACATACCTTTTAATTTACACATGTTAAAGAGGAAAGTTCAGACTTAATTATGATGTATGAATTTTTAAAATCGAACGCCTACTGTAAAAGTTATTAATATTTATTACCGAGTGACTATAATTATTTCTCCGATAGTAGTGTGACATTTGGATGTAACAAAGAATTCGATACTGAGACAGTGTTTTTCACAGTATAGTTATAACTATTAGAACCGCATTATGATTCAACATTTAGTAATAAAGAAATAAATTTTTGAAAAATTCATGGACTTCACTGGGAGAATCCTACTACAAACGGGAAGCCTCAGCGTGCAAATCCCAAAGTGAAGTCCATGAATTTTTCAAAAATTTAATTCATCATTAAAGAATTCGAAAGATTGTTCCGAGATGATACCTGATTTAACATAATTGAACAATTTTATTTTTTATTTATTAAAATATATATAAGGATATACTAGTATAAATCTATCTGTTATTTTCTTTACTATATCTTTTTCTAATTCTTATTCAATATGTTTTGTATTTCAGTATTATTCTCATTAATTTTCTGTCTGCTATTCTTAGGCCTTGTTTATTGTTATTGTTTTGTTTCTTGAAAGAACACTTACTTAGTATTGTTTTGTTTATTATTTTGTTTTCTTTGTTAAGTAATACGGTTTTTGAAGGAAAATAAATTCGCAAACCTTGTAGTAAGAAGAAAATTTGTATTAATGCAGTGTTTTTATTCCTGTTGAAATATGATATTTCTTGTAGTTTCTTGCACTCGTTGGACGTAAAGGGGTTGCAAGTTGAAATTGATTCGAGAGATTTTTCAAGCCGGAGATTGTATCAGTGTGAGACTGCAACGTGTGCGGAGAATTTCTAATGAGGAGGTAAAACACGAGTAAAAACTGCCCAGGTTATTAATCTGAAAACTCCTAAGCATGAGGAAACAGTCTGGAGATAAATATCTTTCACACCATATGTTCTGAATAAATCATCGTGACTGCTAAAGAGTAAATAACACCTGATATTAATATTCGACTTGTTATTATTCAATATAAATGACAATTTGATTTATAGGAACATACGTTGGATTATTATTACTACAGTAACGTCATTAGATTCATTTAAATAATCTTTTACTTAACTAAAGCTCGCATGTTACGTTAATATTTGTTAACACATGTGTGAAATATTTCATGTTTCAAATGTTTGTCACGTGTTTGCGTTTTAACCAATCCTGTCATTATTATAAGATCAAAACTCCTAAAATTATTCAGAGTAATAATCTCTGTAGCATTTCTTTTTGTTGACCAAAAATAATATTATAATGAGCAGATGTGTCCGGCTATAGAATGTTCTAGAGATTAATTGGCGGCAGGTATATAAGGGTCGCTTCGAGAGCAAGACAAGAAATTTAAGTTTATCTTATCTTTCATTACTCTTGTAAATAAAAATGATCTTGAATATATAAATAATCTTGTATCACACATACATTTTTTATGTTTAGATAAATCAATGTCAATTATCAAATATAGTTCTTATAATAAAATTATGTATTATTATTAAATAATTATTATAAAACCAAAAATCGTATAGCTGCACATACTATACGTATATTTTAGGAAGACAGCGACATCTGTACAAGCAAAAAAAGCTGTTTTTAAAGAATAATTACTTATATTATTTAGTCAATATTAATACTTTAATACTTACAAATATTTGTACCGTTATTAATT
Source organism: Stenolophus ochropezus (assembly GCA_035578165.1). Lineage (NCBI taxonomy): Eukaryota > Metazoa > Arthropoda > Insecta > Coleoptera > Carabidae > Stenolophus > Stenolophus ochropezus. Next base: position 1,240,366 of record JAQOWZ010000016.1, on the reverse strand, counting down.
TTTAGATAGGTTCTTATAATAAATCTAGATTTAAAATTAGCAAAAAAAAAAAAATGCGAAAGTATAAGACCTGACGAAAATCTTGTTATTCTTGCACATTTCTTGCAAAACAATTTCTTGCCTTGTCGTGTTTTAAAATTTATAGCTCTAGTCTCGTTCTTATCTTGCATTTTTTGCAATATTATTTTCAAAAGTATGTGATTTAAAACTTCCCGTACTGTAGTTGAAGAAACTAGAAATAAAATTATATATGTTTTTTTTAAATTTAATTAAAACTAGGGAGGTTTTTTTGTCCCATCCAGTATTATTACTGAAAAAAAGTTATTATCAACTTCCTTGAGAGAATGTTTAACTTCATTCCCATTTGTAAATTAAGAACATCGGTAACTTATTGTTTTAATTGCTTTATCTATAGTTCATCTATAAATTCCAAATTAAATTCTCGTTTCTTAGGAGTAAAGACAAGAAATAAAGTAAATACGTTTGTAGGCAATAATAAAACTAATTTGAATTTAGTCGTTTATTTAGTTGTTTTAATTACTATCGTTTGATGTTAGTTGATGTTCCTTCCTACAAGATTACGCTTTAATTTGTGTTTTTATGAGCTCGCCTCGTTGTCATATAATTGAACATGAATGCGAGTCTGGGTAATTCCTGTTCAAATTTTTCCTGCGTCTGCTTTTGACTGAGATAAATGAACAATATGTCGATCATTTTTTGTCATGCTGATTTTCAATTATCGCTGTTTGTTTAGCCTAACTTTCCGGGCTTTTCGCGAAAAAATTTAAGCTCTACTAACACAGTAAATCTCTATTATCCCCCGTTTTTTCACAATGTTTTAAACCTGAGATTATCTTTTTAAGAACACATTATTCATAAATCATAGGAAATGAAAAGTTCATTGTGTAACTTTTACCAATTTTCTTCGTAACAAATTTTAAATTAAACCAGTAATTTAATTTGATAATTCATAAATAAAATTTAAATCTTAAAAGAGTGTTTGTACATTCAGACAAGGGTTTTTCTTCGCACAATCTTACGAAGGAAAATATCTAAGACTAGGTCTGATAAACGAATTTTGTGATTTAATTTTTAATTAAATTTATTTCGCCAATAAATATAATATTCAATATTTAATTTATTTTGGACTAATTGGGGCAAGAATTAGAGCACTTCACAGTGAGTGAGCACCCTTCTCTCAGGTAGTAAACATTACGATGTTTGGTTTTTATGGAGGGTGATTTTGGACTAATTAGGGCAAGAATTAGAGCACTTCACAGTGAGTGGGCACCCTTCTCTCAGGTAGTAAACATTACGGGGATTGGTTTTTACGGAGGGTAATTTTGATCTAATTAGGGCAAGAATTAGAGCACTTCGCAGTGAGTTAGCACCCTTCTCTCAGGTTGTAAATATTATGCTGATTTGTTTTTTACAGAGGGTGATTTTGAATGAATAACAATAGGGCAAGAATTAGATTACACAATAACTGTGCAGATGTCTGACAGGGAGAAAATTAAATTTTATATCTTACACTCAGTTTGACACTAAATTAAAATATTTACAATATCTACAACTTTACATAATATATATTTATATGTATATATTTGGGAAATAAAACAATAAATTTCCATAATTAACTGTAATATTTAATGTTCAATATCAATATTTGGTACCACCTAATTATATTTTTTATTTATATTGATACAAAATTCTATTGTCATTTTTCAATCAAATGTCATGTAAATGTTATTAAAATATCCAATATAATTATTCCGGGAACATCATTATAATGAATGAAACAAATAACAATTATCGGGATGAAATTATTATCATTATAAAGAATCAATGTTAATAATAATTTCTGTCAATTACTGTTTCATTTTTTTTCATAAATACAGCAAACAGTGATAAACATAAAAAGTACATTAGAATAGTAAAATAAAATTTAGCTCGTAATTAAATAAGTAGAGAGATTTATATTTCTAGGTGCATATTTTGAAAAAATAGTAATAAAATAACAATATTTTTTTTTAGATTTTTGCAATTCATTGTGTACGACAAAAAATACAAATTAATTACATGTTATTGTAACATTCCTGAAATGCCTTATAATAAATACCCGGAATGACATTCAATAATTTGAAATAGCTACTTGAATTCAGTAATTAACTTTTTAGAGTCGTATTTCTGTCTATAATTGCACTCTAATATGTAGACCTACCTGAAAACCAATTTACCAGTAATAAAAAGCCAGGAAATAAAGCGTAGTTTAATTCCAAAGAGTAAGTACGAATATGGAAAATATTCACATTCTCCTCACGAAGTAGGCGGCCTTGAAACCGCAAGTTCAACTAAAAATTCGCGCACCCAGGCCAGTGGTTACATAAAAATCACTCGTCCTTGCGGTGTCAAATAAGTCACCGTTTTGTACCACCAATTTCTATAAATACAATGCGGTTTGTACCTATGACAAATCAGCAAGGCAGTTTAACCCGACATTTCGTTTGACGCGAAATGTCAAATTGTTCATTAAAATTCTCTTGTGTTAATACAATTCTAAATAACAAAGATTAATTATTAATATATGAAAAAAGTTCAAGTTTGTTATTCCGTTTAATATTGTACTTTGAACACAATTGTTTTATAATGATTTCTTGTTATTTTCAAGAAAATGTCCATATTCTACATATACATTATGCATGTGTGAATTTGTATGTGAATTGATAAAGACACAACGACTCAATAGCAAAGCAAAAAGCAAGACTTGATAAGAAATTAGGGAGATAGAAATCCACAAAAAAAGAATGTTATTAATTCTTGTTTTATCTTTATTTTTTCGAAAATATAGTTACTACATTTATTTAATTATGAATAACATTGTTTTGTTAATCTAAAAAAAGTATAATAATTCATTTATGGACGACCAAATTTTATAATATTGGAAGAATTTTATGACAGAAATTTGACAGTACTGGGCGTCTTAAATTTTCTATATCTGTAAAAAAGGACTGATGTGCATTTATTTTGCTTATATTTGTAATTAATTCTTAAAACATAAGATTTCATTTGACATGTAATATTTTTTTCTTTGACTATAAAGATATATTCTTGTTGTATGTTTCTTAATGCTACGGATACATAGAATATTGTAAACACATTTTCATTTTCCACGGTAACCATAGATAACATTAAGGTATAAATTCATATCTAATAGATCTGTCAAAAATCACTTTTAGAAGTATAATTTAAATGTTTGTTCAAAATATGATTTTAATTTTAAAAGTGGCAAAGGCATGTTACAATTAAACAAGAAACAGATATGTCTACGTCTAATAATATGATCCTTATTTAGTTTCTCTTTTCAACATAATCCTATTGATCCTCTTGTTTAAAACAGATTATATTTGTTACTTAAGCACCCTTTTTCGGTTATTCCCTCCAATGAATTTCCATCGTGTCATTGTGTGAGCCGAGATGTCATCGTTTTTGCAGAATTACTGTCAATCTCGTTGCAGTTTTTTCCTGTGTCTGGTGACTGTGGAGCTATCAGTAGCGACACCGAGAGACCGTTGAGACCGGTGATCTGGGGTCCCCGTGTAACGGCCCGGTTCACCTTGCTCGGTCGACCAGTCCCCCCTTCCCCCCTTTCCCCCCGAACTGCTCCGTGACACAGCCACCCACTCTAAACTTCTTTCTCATTATCATATCATATGAGATGTTGCCCATAGCTGGAATTTTTTACGTGGAAAGTTTTGAGATGTATACTATTATATATTAAGGGAAAGATGAACCGGTAGATGAGATGGACTTTTGGTCTTAAAAGTATATTAGTATACTAAAGTGATATCTCTTATAGGGAATGTTAATTTTGTTGTTTAGAATCAGTGTAATTAGCCGCTTAAATATTAATGCAGTCAACACTGAATAACACAAGATATACTTAAAAAATTGACAAAAAAAATTGTACCTTATATACACAATTAGGTAATTATTACTTCGGTAGGTTTAAACTAATTATTTATGTACATACTTTATAAAAATGTGCATAAGACTTAAAGCAACCTAAAAATATGGTTTTATTTGTACACAGTCATAAGTAATTTAGTGGTCCATTTAATCTCTGCTCTGAAGACAGATGGACCACCTTATGTAGAGGAGGGATGAACCAGAGGATTTTTATTCTTAAAAAGATCAATTCAATCGGTAAACAGGATAAAATCATTCGCACATAAAAAAAATAGACGATGTAGTTGCAATTCCTTGAGTTTTGAATCAGAGGGTGATGATAATGAAGAAGTTGAAGATTAAGAATACGTATATACAAGATGCAAGAAAAATTATTTTAAATAAACGATAAAGAAGAATGATTGGATAAAATGTGTAATTTATGATCGCACATAGTAAGGTACACGATCTAGTTGCTATTTAATGAGTTCTGAAGAACTGTTGTTAAGTGGTTAATCGAAGGGTGATGATAATGTAGAAGCTTATGATTATTACAACGAATATGTGGGATGCAAGAAAATTTATTTTAAATAAACGATAAATAAGGATGATTGGATAAATTGTGTAATTTATGGTCGCATATGGAAAGGTAGACGATCTAGTTGCTATTTATTAGATAAAATGTGAATTTACGGTCGTTGTTTACTCGAACATTATATCACATATGACAAATGACAACAATATGTTAACAGTTCATGTCCTCATTGTTTTGGTCCGTCTCACCGATATAGTGGAGGAGAGTTGGACTTTTTTAAACCCGAATAAAATATTTTTGTAGTTTTCAGAACATAGTTTATTTTTTTTATTATTATTATCCTTATTAATATTAATGCCAAAATAAAAATTAAAAAGATATAAACACATGTTACTAGTTTGAAAGTCACTGGTTTACCCATCTCGAATCTTGATTGAAAAATGATAAAACTTGTATTTCCGTTCGAATCGCACAACGGAAATATGTATAATTACTTCACCTTTCCTCAATTTTCGCTATTAAAATCCGATTAATTTTCATTTTTACACATTAGCTTCTTTGTATCATGTAATTTTCGCCAAGGATAATTAGTTTACTTTTATTACAGAAACAATTAACATGCATAAAATATAATAACTGTTAGTATACAACAATGACCGGTACGTTGTTTTCTAGAAGCCATAAACTGAGTAGTTGGTATGGTAGATTATAAAGATATAATTTAATATTCGTTAATATCAATGATTATGCTTGCAATAAACAGGTTGTTGTTGTTAGGTTGTTGGTTCGTGTGCACGTACTTGACAGATGCTTATGCTCATGCATGTTGTTAGGTATGACAACATTGTTTTGTTATTTTTAAGGTGCGGACTAAGATGGATTTATCTTTGACAAATAATCATTGCTTTATATGCAAATACTTGAATCGTGATTACTTCAATAATTATCTTTTATTTTTTGTTGTGCATACATATTATTTTTTGTCTATAAATCGATTTTATTATTCAGCCATATGTTGTGTTGTATTTGTTGCACTCTGATACAGAAATTCATTAATGTAAACATAAAATATTTGTAAAATCTGTTACAATGAATTATAGATTTTATAGATATGCAAGAAAATAAACTAGTACGGTGCATACAATAATATGAGTTTTTGTTTTTACTTTCTTTCCGTTATGTAAATAGGTAACACAGATTATAGGAAATGAAAATTTTGTATGAAATACTTTTTTGCATCAAAAAAATTGTTGTAATACTTAATCTGCGTTCTGAAAATAAAAGCAAACGAAAAATATTGAAAACGTTTGGTGCTATTTCATATTTTTCTCTATATCACTAACTAACTACGAGTATAAAATAATCCCTAGGGTATGTTCAAAATGTTCCGCGTATAAAAAATACTAAATAGCACGTTAATATATAAACTTTTTTCAAAATAATATGATTACAGCTTGACGTGCTGTTTTTTTTATACGAGCAGGTTATTGTATTGTGTTAGCATTACTTCCCCTATACACTTTAAACTGAAAAGCTCCAAAACATCGACTCATATAGATTGACGATTTTCATATTCCGTAGTGGAAGACAAAATAAAATTAATTCATCGCACTGCCAAATATTTGAAAAAATAGTGCCCAAAATGTGTACAACCTGCAATAAACAACTAGACATGCACCATATCATTATTGATTGGCAACAATATAAAGACAAAAGAAGAATACGAACTCCCCATACAAATCAAAGATGCACTAAATGACAACCCCACAATATTGATAAACCTGATCAACTTTTTAAAAAATATAAATATATACAATGAAATTTAATGAAATAAGTACTTGTTAACTAACAAATTGTACCGATGGGGTAAATAACCTTTGTAGTTGAAACATCTGAATTTTAAGAAAAATGTAAGTTCTTAATTTGAGGCAAATAAGAATAGTATCCCATAATTCTATTTGGGTATTGAAGAACATGAGCAAATTAAATCGAAATGAGTTAATGTTTCTTGCATTCTATCGGATTAGATTATCAATCTTCAGCTTCTGCAACGAACTACTGGGATACAAATTTTATGTTGTACATATTAGATTGTATAGGTATTTTATAAAACAAACTAGTATAAGTAGCAATATTTGTACCGTTTATGCTATCATTACCTCTTGCATTATTGGTATTGGCAACTTACGATCCTGTTAGGAAAACAGGTAAATCCATGCATCATCGCCTACTACTAGCTACTAAAGCAATATCAATTAGCAAATACGTTCTCACCCCGAGTTAGGTGTGTGAACAATGACTGCTGCTCCCCGAGCAGATGTGTACAGTTATAAATAATGATCTGTTGTTGCTGTAATGCATTATTCATGTCCAGCTGAACTATCGGCCTTCACGCTACGTACACCGCAGTATCATCAGAGAAGCTGAAGATTTGGCATTCATCGTGGTAATGAATTTGTTCAACTTTGCCAGGTCAAATGATTCAAGGTTTCACATTATGGGATAATTGAATGAATTTGATATTTGCGGAAATGTTTATTTGAGATGTCTGTAGAGCAGAACGCAACATTGGAAGAAGCTTTTCTCCAAAAGAACACTAATTTACCTACTCTTATTATTAATACTATATGTAGGTAATCATTTACACCGGGATTAGTAAAAGGAGTTAGCAGCATTGGAAGAATCTTTTGTCCAAAAGAACATTATAGCGTACTCTTACTATTGTTATTATATTTAGGTTATCATTTACACCCGGATTAATAAAAGGAATTAGCTACTAACCCGGATTAGTTATACTCCTTTTTAACATCCTGAAATTTTAAACTAACTCCAGTCCCAATTCATAAAAACATTTAGGTATATTATTTAACACTAGTTTAGTGGAGTTAGTAATATTTACACACAATTATCAGCATTTTTAAATGATACAGAGGAAGATTTGTGGTGGTTTTTGAAAACCTAGATGTAAAATACTTTGATTACGCATGCGTAAAACATTTATTGAAATATGATTATGATACATTTTTTAATATATATTTTTTTTTAAATTCGTATTACATAGAACATAAAAGTTAAAGTTAATCTTTTTTATTTTATAATGCATAATTACAATTTATATATAAAAGATGAGTTTTTCATACGTTTACAAAATTTGACATATGCTGTTGTCAAATTGTACGTAAACAACAAAGATAAAATAAGTAAGTATGAAGATGGAAGAAATATACAAAGAACAGATTTTATTTACGCAAAAAAATAATTATTTTCTTCGATTTCCGATTCATTATTAGAAATTTAATGCAAGGAAATTTGAGGTATGAACTGAATTTAAAATATTCTGAAAACTAAATATTTAATGTAGCAAAGAATTTTTCTTTATAGAAGATATTACTACGATGACGAGAGGTAATGTGTTGGACACATCAGATATTTGTAAATAAAAGAACGCCCTGCGTATATATAAAATTAAAGAAAACTGTGCATATTTTCAAACAATACTTTATTAAATATATTACGCTACAAGCGAGTAATATTATCCTTTTACTTTTTCACATAACTTATATTAATATTGCAAAGAATAGAAGAAAGTAATTCTTTAAAATTATTTATTAAAGAAAACGGAAGAATCAGTGAAAACCTTTCCTTTCACGCATTTTATAAGCAATTTTGTAAAATAATTTTTTAAACATGTGAAGAAATTTCTCGCTAAATCGACGTTGGTGTTGTCCGTGGGATCTGATCTTATGTTATGCGTGTCTTTCACGCCCAGACATCTTGTTTTACTTTATTGTAATATTTTTCTCTATGCATATTAGCTTTATTTCTGTTTTGCAGGTATCCTTGAGACCGTAAGGTAATTATGTAAAATGTATAACAATTTATGAGATCGAGTGTGTAATTTTCTGTTAGTAGAGCATACAAGACGATTATCTTTTTGGAATCTTTATGTGGGATAAATATGTATTACATTGTGAGCTTTTTGTGTAGCTTTGTAAAAAATGATAATTATTTATATCAGATCAAATTGCAGTTCTAAATGTATCCAGGATCAGATTACAACAATTAAAGTACGTGGGTAAATGCATTTGAAATTTGTATGTATTTATACTTACCATATAAATTAAACTGAAATTATCGTCAGAAATAAATTTTAGTGTATCTTAAAAATGAATAAAGATTTATATCAGTCGGGCAAAGTTACATAAAGAAATGTTTTCTCTGTATATACGTTCTTTAGAGCGATTCGGTGAAAGGTGAGAAAAACGGAAAAACCAGAATTTAAGTTTTTCGCTCGAGAACTTTTTTTCTTCAAAATTATTTATTTTCTGGACTTTTAAGGAGCTACCCTAAACAAATGTTTTTTAGAGGTTTATCTTTGAACGTATATATCCCGAGAATGGTAAGAATGTATTGAATTCTGTTTAATAATTTGGAATCAGCTGTCATATTTACTAAGTCTAGAAAATGTTCTCATTTTTCACCGATTTATTCCAAAGAATGTATATGCGGAGAATACATTTCTTTATGTGACTTTGCCCGTATAATCAACTGGTATAATCTCTTAGATTGTATCTCTATCCATTTTTGAGATATTCTCAAAAAAAGATTTTTTGAGGTGCAACTTTAAGGCAAAAAATCTCAGAAACGAAATGGATAATTAAATTCAGTTTATAAATTTGAAATCAGTGCATTGATTTTTGTCAACATGGACTATTTTCAGATATATTTTAAAATTTCTGTTAATATAGACTATTTGCAATAAAAATTGGACCCAAAAATTGATCATTTTGGACAATTTCGACTGTATAAGAAAAATATTACATTAAAAACTGAAAATTGTACCTGTTTACGTTTAACTTTGACTGGAAATAAATTGGAGCTGTCTGGATGGAATATGAATAATGAAAGTAATTTCACGGGTAAATATAGAATATATTTGTACATCTTTGAATGTATATAATATATTTAAAGATACATCAAATAGCTATAGTAATTTATTATTCATATTTTTAACAAAGAATGATTAATAATACTAGGAAGCTTTTATTTTGTATTTGTGCATAATATATTATTATCTTACTAATAACACACATATAAATTAAAATCGTCCATTAATCATTCTTTGTAAATACCTCTAGTAACAATAAATATACATTTGAAAACGTAATAAAATAACAAAGATATTTTCAAGTGTAAACAATTCTAGAGGATAGTGTGTGGATGATTGGTCCATGGAAGATTTGGCAAACAAAGACAGTAGAGAGTAGAAGAAAGAGTTGATCGTGGACAGGTCGCATTCTGCTAAACTTGCGTCATCGCATCGGTTGCTAATTCCACAAACTGAATGCAAAAACAGTTCCTCTCAGGTAGAAACTTCTGAAAATAAACCAAAAAGGCTTTAATATGCTTGGATGGAAAATTCCCAAACTTACACAAAGTACATTTAACTTTATGGTGCAATATGACGACAAATCGTTGCTTCAAGAATTAACAATACAAGAATACTTGTTACCAACTATATTAATATAAATAGTTTACTGAATATATAGGAAGCATTTTTAAATATTTTCATTAATTTCTTTTTAAAAATTATATGAGGGCGAAAAAAAAATACTAAAAATTATAAATATTTACTCGGTTTGTTGAACTGTATGACGTTTTAAGACGTTAGATAAAAATAGATATAATGTGTAATCACATACATGAGCTATAGTTGCCGCGAATAAGCAACCATGTTGCTTCATGTCAACTGTCATTAATATTAATGAGGTTTCTTGTACCTACTGTGTTATATTAATTTGTACAAAAAAATAAAACGATTTTACGTATACAATCTAAACACAGTATATAAAATTGATGACGATTGACATGACACAACATCGATGCTTATTTGAGGCGACTATATAATTTTATCCCTTTCCTAGTAAATAAACAAAAATAAATGTTTTTGTTTCTCGAATTTATTGCAATTTTTACACTCTGTATTAAAGATAAATAGATGTTTATTATTTAAAATCTAATTTTTAGTTCAATGGCTTTTTCCCACATTAATAATTTAATAAATTTTGTACAAAGTCTAAATAATTATTAAATATTATTTACACACAAAATAAGAATAAAAATATAAAAATTTGTTATTCTGTTTCTTAATTTTTATTTGTTTTTGGTTTTCGCTTTAAAGAGATACACATTTAAAATATTTAAAACTATAGTTATACTTATAAATAATTGCCAGTCGAATTTTGGTATTTTATTTAATCTATATTTTGTACTTTAATGAAATAATATTTGCAAAGTAAATATGAATTTATAAAAATAAACCTTCATGCATTTCAATTCATTGCCTTTGTATAAATTTAAATCGGTAAACAAAGTTTCAAAATAATTTATATAAAGCCAATTAAAACTATCTGTTGCGACCCACTCACTAACGAGTTTTTGCGCTCTGTAGGTGCATTTCAATTTAACTAATCATAACAATATCAATAAATCGTGGGTGGTGCATTATACTGTTTTTTTTTAATAATATAAACTGATTAATACATTGATTTTTAATTTCATTAGAGACTATAAAACAAATGCTAAGTGGGAAACATGTAATAAATAATCAACACGTGACAAAACGCATTCTATGCATTTCACGTGACTAACGACAGGTACTTTATGTCATAATTGCAGTATGTGGTTAACCTTTCGTAATTGCGACACATTCTTGCCCTGATATCTTGCTTCATTCATATTTTCACACTATCGCAAAAGAAAGTATTTCGATTTAAAATCAGATTTTGTATATTTATGCAATTACAAATAAATTTATTATAGCCAAATATAAACTTCCTCCATATTTAAATGAATTGAGTTTTGTTTCTAAAGTAGCAATAAATACTTTATTTAATAGCTTTTTACGTAGGAAGGAATAGAGTTTAATGTTGTATTTATTCTAATGAAGAGTTATTTTGGAAAATGAGAAAATTTATTTAAAATTATTCAACGTAGGAGTATTTCTCTTTGAAATCTTAATTTTATCAATAGGATACATTTTTCTACTAAAAGTGAATTTAATAAAACAAATATTTATAAAAATCCGAAAATATTTGAAAATATTGAGCTCAAAAATTTTTAAATTTTACAAAATTTTGTTTGGAATATTTTTTAAAGAATTAGCTACGCTGATACCAAATTTACAAACATAATTTAATTACCTCTTTTCGTTTCGGAGATATTTGCTCTCAAAGTTGCACCTCATAAAAGTGTGTTTTTTGAGTATATTGCAAAAATGAGTAGAGATACAATCTAAACTACTTTATCATTCGATTCTACGGAAAAAGTTATATAAAGAAATGTTTTGTCCATATATAGTTTCTTTGGATCGATTTGATGAAAAATACGAAAAACGAAAAAACCTAAATTTCAATTTTTCGCTTCGAAACTTTCTGTCTTGAAAATTTTTCATTTTCTAGTCATAAGTAGACATCGATGCGCTGATTCCAAATTTTCAAACCGAATTCAATTATCTCTTTCCGTTCTCGAGATATTTAAGTTCAAAGTTATACCTGAAAAGTTAGGTTTTTTAGGTATAACTCTTAAATGATTAGGTTTAAGGTTTCGGCGACTTCACCATTCGATTCTACGAGCAAAATTACATAAATGTACCAATTTTCAGATTTTTATCTCAACGGATACAATTTTTAGAGAGGAAATATTAAAAATGGCCAAAATCGAAAAAAATCGTAAGGGGTTCATCAGGCATTTTTTTCGATGTTGGTCATTTTCGTTTTTCCTTTCTAAAAATTGTATCCATTGCAATAAAAATCTGAAAATTGGTACACTTATGTAATTTTGCCCGTAGAATCGATTGGTGAAGTCGTCGAAGTCGTAAACCTAACCGTTAAAGGGGTATACCTAAAAAACCTGTTTTTTTAGGTATGGCCAAAACTCAACTTTGAACACGAATATCTCGAGAACGGTAAAAGATAATTCAATTCGGTTTGAAAATTTGAAATCAGCACATCGATATCTACTTAAGTCTATAAAATGAAAAGTTTTGGAGAAAAAAAGTTCCTTGGAGAAATTTTGAAATTTAGGTTTTTTCGATTTTCTCATTTTTCACCTAATCGTTCCAAAGGACATATATGCGAAGAAATTATTTCTTTATGCAACTTTTCCCGTAGAATGGACTGGTATAATCGTTGAGATTGTATCTCTACCCATTTTAGAGATATAGTCAAAAAACACAATTTTTTGAGGTGAAATTTTGACAGCAAATATCTCAAGAACGAAAAGAGATAATTTAATTCCGTTTGAAAATTTGAAATCGGCACACGGAAGTCTATTAACGTACACTATTTCCCAAAATCATAATTTTGGGCACAAAAATGAGTATTTTTGGGATATTTCGCGTTTGTCAACACAATTTTTGGTTTAATACTGTGGTTTGTTTTATTTTATCTCTACACAAGTTTGCTGTAGGATTATAGATTTTGAAAATAGATAAAAACTAGTTAATAAAGTAACAAAATAAAATCGAAAAGGCGAAATAGAATTGCAAGTTTTGAAATCAGCGCAATGATATTTAGTTAAATCTAGAAAATGAAAATTTTGAATTTAATAGAAATCAAAGACCTCAAGATTATGTTATTAAATTTTGTTAAACTAATATGGTACACTACACTCAAGTTGGATTTGTAAACAGACGTCAAGATTATGTTATTAAATTTTGCTAAACTAATATATTTCTGTACTTTCAAGTTAGATTTGTAAACAAATTGAACCTACCTACCTCGCTAAAACGATAAGGCTGGCGCTGGCAAGGACCTGGATGCTCAGTTATCCGTGGTTGGATCCTGCCGCACTCCTGAGTCAGCTCGAGACAGGAACCACACTCGCATGGGCTCCGACTTGCCCTTCATCATGATAGGCCCGCGGTACTCGAACGAGAACTGCTCGTCCCAGTTGTCCTCACGGCACAAGAACCTGCAAAACACAGCCAGATTCGTGTAAAATTAATAATACTTGTTTGGTACTGCTGAAAGTGAAAAAATTCTCGTAATACCTTTAGAAAAACGCAGGTCACTTTTCAATTGTTAACTTGCTTAATGCTGTCAAAGAGACTATCTACTTTTATGACTATCCAATAAAAGGTAAACTGTAAAAACTGTCATAACTCATTTCAAATCCAAATAGATAACTCAGATATAAAAGAGTATTAAATTTTGATTAACGGTTACCGGTATTTATTCGACCTTAAAAATATCGGTTAAAATTACGGTTAAAGTTCGCAATTTTCGTACACAATAATAAAAAAAAAATTATGTCAATTATAAAAAATAAGAAATTTTGTAAAAATGTAATGTCATTCCACTAATTTTTAAAATTCACTTTTTAAGTTTTTCTTAAGAATTTATTAAAGTGTTTGTGGTTAAAACATAAACACATGACAAAACATTAGTAGTTATTTATCTATTAGGTGTATAATAATAAAAATATAGCACGAGGGAATGTTTAAAACTCGATGCGTAGCGTCTTTAAGTTTATAATCTTTATTATGCCCGTGGTATACACAACGTTTTATTTCATTTTCATACTTAAAATGAAAAATCTTCCATGATGTGGTTTCTTGGCATTGATAGATTGTTTGTTCTTAAACAAATTTAATATAATCGAAGTGTCACTGTCACTCTCAAATATATAATATATGGAACGTTATGTACTGATTATTCTGGCAAAATATTTCTGCAAATTTGAGGTTGCACAGATGAAGTTTGTTTCTAAAAATTAAAAAGATTTATATGAAAAAGAATTTTAGTAGTTTTGTGAATACTAAATAGAAAATTAAAATTTATATTATTGTTTGACACTGGTTAGAAACGTCAAGAAATAATCTTTAAACTGTAAATATTTGTTATTTTCTTGTAGTAATTTCATATCATCAAGTCCCACTGTATGTACTGGGACGAGTTATCTTTAATATTTTGTTGCATAAATAAGATTTCCCAACATTAAACTAAATGCAATTTGTCATCTTCATCGGCCACGATCCTCATTATAAAATAAATTTTGTAACTAGTATAATATCAATAAATTATCCTACGTTGAGATATAAAGTTGTACGTAGTTAATAAAATGAAAGTCTTAATTTATTTACGAAATCAATGTTTTTGAGAATGAATATAAAAACAAGTTTTTCAGGCCTCTTTCACTTTCAAATCAAAATTCTTGTACAAGTTCGTAGTTAATAATCACAAGTTTTTATAGCTTGTCTAGTTAATAAATTTACCGAAGAAATTCTTCTAATTTATTATTCTGAAAGCTTGTTTTATTTTGTAATACCTATGTAATTATAAATATATTGAATTTTTCAGTGCCTGTATTTAAAGTATGATAGGTCATATAAAGTACAAATATAAAAATTTATTTTTATATGGAAATTATAATAATTATAAATAAGAATATAATATATTTTTTTTGTTTAATGAATCAACATCGGAGGTCCTTATTCATCCAGTGACGAGTGATGTAAGTAAATTATTATTATTATTTAAATAGTTTTCAAAAAAAGAAAATATATAACAGACTTATTTATATAACTTTATATTATTTATTGTCCTCATATTTTATTTATATTATCAATTTCTTATTTGCGTATGCTACTTAAGTATTTATATATAGTTGCATATTATATAAGGAATAGTGATAAACATTTTAATAAAATTTTATAAAGGTGATCCATTTCGAAGGAAAGTTTGAAGATATGAAACGAATGGAAGTTGAAGAAAGATTAGTCGCATGATGATCTTAAACGAAATGCAGCAAAATACGTGTATAATTTAGCGTTACTCTTGAAGTAGTCATGTGGTGTCCATATCAGTTTTTTTTTTGATGATCATTTATAATAGAGTTTCCAGAATAAATTATGTTACTGTGTACACAATACATTGCTTTACTATTATTTTTTAATAAAAAAAAAATTAAACAGTGTAATTGTTCCTTTAAACAACTCGTCAGTGAGAATTGTTCCTGAAGCAGTATATAACATAAAGTTTAGAGCAAAGATCGTTTTATAATAAGATTCAATGCAATAAACTAAATATGATACTGTAGGAATAGAAAACTCGGTAAATGTTGAGTAAAAAAAAATAGTGAAATAGCTCATGCTATTGCTTCTTTTCTTTGCATCTCGACGTAGAAGTTTTTTACTACAATTCAGTGACTCATTTTTGCGACCATTTCGAGTGCAACACCATTACAAAACCGGCTGAGCATTTCCACCTTTCATCTAGATCTAGTTAGAAGGTAAAAGGTCACCTTCCCGGTCAGGCGGTTCACGATGTCACCGTGAAACGAAAGCAACGCAAGCGAAATGTCGTAACCGTCTGCTGCATCACTGTCAGCTGCAATTAAACCGATTCGCGGGTCGCTGTTGTCGTGTGCGTACTGTTCCACATTGCGTCACTAACCCATATGCTCACTGTACATCGCCTCTGTCATCAGCCGAAATTTCGATGATGATGATGTCCTCCTTAACGACACTCGCAATACATATGCTTATGCTTAGTAGATATGATCATTATTCATTTATAGTTCAAACTAAAATACAGGGTTTTTCCATACCTCGGGATAAAAATAATATATACTACATGACAAACTAGCCAAAATGTAATCCCCAAGATCTAAAGAAACTAAAGCTTATAAATTGGAGAAAAGAAGCACAAAATTGTCTCACATGGAAGCGTAAAGTTGAACAGGCAAAGACTCATTTCAGGGTTGATTAAGCCAAAAAGAAGAACTACCTGACATAATGATCATAGAACAAAAGGAATTTTTTAAAAATTCGCAAATATATGATATAATATAACTCAAATATGATTGTGAATTTTTTAAAAAACAGTTTTAAAGTTGTGTTCTACTGAAGACGAAAGTCACATTAATAAAGACAACTTTGAACATATCTTTCCAATCTAAATAATTTAATTAATAGATACATTTTGAATATTCCGGGAATAGTTCTTATTAATATTAAAATTATTATATCTTCTGCCAAATTTAAACATCTATTTTCATGTTTTTTTGTTAAGCTGTCAGTTATTAAACATTTTAGAAAATTTATTTTACAACTGTTACTGTTTCCATTATTATTTTTTCGAAAGTTCAATGTAGTCAATTAGTTTAATAATACCTATATAAGGCAATATATTTTGCATATCAATTTGTGAATAACGTTTAAGAAAATTAACTCTGAGAAGCAGTACTTTGAAAAACTTTTCAACTTTAATTATTTCTGTAATACGAGATAACATTGATTGTTTATATGAAGTTTCTATAACTTATTCTTTTTTTCGAATGTTCGCGTTATGCAGTCAATAAGTATAATCCCAACCTGGGGACACTTAGAAAAGAAGCCTTAGTAAAACATCGACCCTTCGGAATCCAGTTAAAACACCAACATATCCAAGAGTGCTGAGAGACAAAATGCAGTTGTCAGTTGAGAGTTGTCAATCTTCTATCAAACATGGAGGTGTTACTTGATTGTTTCTTCAAAGACGTTTTCTCTGATTTGGACAGAGCTAGTTTATCTGTACGGTATAGACGACGAGCCCTTGTAGACCACATCAATACGATAATCGAAGGATGTGTAAGAGGTGAGAAATAGGAAAGATATTTGTCAAAATATTTCACAACTTATATTACTAATAAAAAGTTAAACTACTGTATTTATTTAGTAGAACAACTAATGTTTGTTTATCTTAAATATTAAGACAATCTAAAACATAAATTTGGACTAAATTAAACAATGTAATTGTTCCTTTAAAGAACTAGTCAATAAGAGTTGTTCCCAGGTAACTGTTACCTGATGATGATCGAAACCGAAAGATCGAAACGGGTCGTTACTTAACGTTTACTGAGTTTTGTATTCCGTATAGTATCATATTTAGTTTATTGCATTGAATCTTATTATATAACGATCTTTGCTCTAAACTTTATATTATATACTGCTTCGGGAACAACTCTCACTGACGAGTTCTTTAAAGGAACAATTACATTGTTTAATTTAATTGTGACAATGAACTTCGGATAATCAGACATTTTTAATAAACAAATTTGGGCTTTACAAACATGTGCTACTAATTTGTGTATGGCTGAAAAATATTGTTAAAACAAAAACGAAAACCAAGAATAGCTAATTTCGATACACCTTAATATTTATAGTCAGTCATCCTTCTACCCTCAGGTGTATAATACACCTTAAAAGATTTGTTTTATTTAAAGAATCCTTTTAGGAGAAGTATGCGATTCACAAGAAGCAAGTCGAAATGTTGTGATATCAGTGATTCGTTATCACGAAAAACACATGGAAGAAAATGGATCAGTTTGTATGATGGGAAAATACCACAATATTCTTTATATAGCTGCCAAAATATGTTTTGATTGGCAGTTAAGAGACAGTGCTACTGTAGCTTGTCTTTTGGATAACATTTTCAATTGTGAAAGAACTTTTGAACGATTATTCCTAGGTGCAATATTTGGTAGTAGGGCTCCGTATTTTCTGTCTGGGTGGAAGAGCGATTTTTTAGATCAGGTAATGTTTATAAAGGACGTCCCTATCAATTAGATATTTATGATATAATTATTTCTTTGATAAGGAAGAAAATATTAGAGCAATGGTATACTTCTTGGACCACGCTGGAACAGCAGAATTGGAATACTTTAAAAGTTTGGAACCAATTCGCTTTATTGATGTTCCTTTCGACATGTGTGGAGACATGTCTCCAATTAAAGTAGTCCTTCAAACAGGAGCTCCTGATATCCTGCTCATCTTGCTACGATTTGGAGCGATTATGTCCGAAGACGCTCGAACATCGGGCTTGGAATCCTTGCTTGAAAGACTCTACGATTTCAATAGAGTTTATCCATTCAACTTGGTGGCTTGTTTGAAAATTATCCTTCGAGTGATTATAAGCATAAGGGTGTATCCTTTAGACGAAACTTTTGTGTTAGGTTCCAATGTGGAAAGAGACTGTTTTCTGAGGAAGTTTCCGTATTTAGTAGAAGACAGGTTAGTTCCTGAATCAAGATGTGGTATGACGCCTCCAGAACTGAAGCATTTAAGTAGATGTGCAATTAGATATAGACTATGGCAGAATTACCAATTGCCAAGCGGGACAAGAAAATTACCAATACCGGAATCGCTGCAGAGGTATCTAGATCTCATGGAAGATTAAGAAATATTTAAATGTTAATAATTTAAATTGTAAGATACTTAATTGTACTATTAAAATAATTAAACTTAATTTTATGAAAATATATGTTTATATTGTTTGTTAGTACTTTTAAAATACTTTAATTACGAAATGAATTTTATTTAAATATACAGAGTACCATAAAGATATTATTGGACACTCCATTCCAAAAAACTAAATTAAAATTTTAAGACATCAACCCTTAATATAACCTACGACAGTGAGAGTATGACATATGTCAAAATGTCATCATATCAAACTATTGCAATATTTTTTTTTGCTTCTATTCATTTTATTCTTAATCTTCTTCATCTTCCTCTTCTTGTTATATCTCGTATTAGTACTTGTTTTGTAATTCGCTCTTCTGATAACCTTGAAACGTGACCAAGCCATCTCATTCTTGGTGCTCTAATAATATTTGTGATTGATGGTTCTCCTTACAATTGTGATAACTCTTTGTTTGTACGTCTTAATCAAATCTCGCCTTTTCTTAACACCCTTTTCTCCCAGACTTCCAACATTTTTTTTTCTTCATGTCCATTTTCCAGAGCTCACTTCCATTCGTGACTATTCGTCTTTTTATGTTGTAGATGTTTTTTGATCTTAGCACTTAGTAAAAGATACGTGACGATAATTGAGATTGGAAAAGTGATTCCTGGAGCTATCTAAAAATTCATCTGGAACTACTTGCAGACAACTAAGTAAGGGCCAAGTTACAAAATATCTTTAGGTTTTAATATATTAATGATAACAATTTAAAAAAAAAAACGATAAATACTTTGGCTTCTCTTTTAAAATTGCATTTCTATTTGAGACAATAAATATAAAAATATAAAATTGAGTCAATGTACTTACTTATAAGCATCCTCACTGACATTGATCTTCCCTGGTTCCCCAGTAGTCTCCGTCCTACTCGTAAGGTTGACAGTGTTGCCAAAGAGACAATACCTCGGCATGCGGTGACCTATGACCCCTGTGACGACCTCGCCAGAGTGGATTCCGATTGTGATTCTCTACAACAGATGAACAGAGTCGTCAACTCACTTTCCAGTACACCAATCACCTAGTAATCAACTATTCGCTCAACAACTCACTGTACTGTACTCACTCTAGACGATCATGACTCATTCGTGCCCCATGCCCCATGGCCCGTGACCCAGATGGAATTGTGTGACCTATGTGTGGTATGCAAGGGTGTGTTCATTGAGAATGAGATTGAGATTGGGAATTGTGAAATTTCATCTCATTTTCTAAATAAATTGTAAGACATGTAAGATTAGCTCGTAACAATAAATCTGATGAATGTTATCTCTTTAATGGACTTTCAAATAAACTACATTGACAACTTAGGATGTTAGGACATGTTACATAGGTCAATAAATATTTTAAGAAATCGTGGGTTATAAGGCAGGGTTCAAATCCCACACTCGTAATAAAAATATTGCTATGTTTCAGAGATTAAGATTTATTGAAAGACATTCGAAATGATAAAATATAATATCTGTATGTAAATATACGAGTAGTTGTATTTTTATTTTTTATTTTTTAAATTAGTTACACTTTTCTTGTAATATTTAATGACAACTACTAAGATCATATAAAATTAATTGACTACAAAATCATAAAATGAAAGGCAAACACATTAATGTCATTTTAGGATTCAAACCTGTGATATTTGGTTTGTAAGACTAAGAATTTCTAATTGTTTTGCAATATAAGTATTAGTTAAGTATACTAAAAGTACACGTACACTCCGCGAATTTATACAAAGTAGTAGCTAAAGTAAAATTTTACAGACACTTATATCAAAATTTAACTTCACGGACTCAACTGTCAAAATAAATTAATTAAAAATATAAAAATTATAGAAAAAGAAATTTAATAATTTCCTTTAGTTTTAATAGAAAATTTAAAGTTTAATGTTATTATTTTCCTGCTATAATTGGTTCTTAAAAATACATTTAATCTAATATGTTTCTTCTATTTGATATAAATAATAATATGAATTTATACTGTGTTATTGATGAGTTTTTTACATAAAAATTGTAGGAATAAAAAAATAGTAAAAGTGACTTTGAAAAATATTATTATAATTTGAATCAACTAATTCGTCACTCCTGGTTATGAAGAAAATAGTGAAAAAAATAATAGGGCACTACTTCCAGAAAAAATAGTGTACATTGCTTAAATTTAGAACAAATTTTATTATCAAATTTTTTTGTTGCAAAGTATTTTAATCAACTAATTCGACTCTAATGATTACTGGAAAAATAGTAAAAAAAATTTCATATGCATAGTTTTCGAATTACGAGATAAAACTACAATATTTCTATAGGGTAAATTAACGTCTTGTTGTGAAGAGCTAGTTAACGAGCACGTTAGTTTTATTGCAATAATCCTATTATGTGGTGAGTCCCAAAGATAAGAAACTTGTTAGGGGATTACCTGCTACCTATGCTTCTGTGAGTCAGACAGCGACAGACAAGGTCGTAAAATTTCCCCCTCGAAGATAATTATCTTGTAGTGTCAGATGTTGTGAAAATTTTTAATTAGTAATTTTTTAGCACAAAGTGTCAAAATCAACTAATTCAAATACGCTGATTTTGAAAAAAATAGTGAAAAAAATTCCAGGGCACTACTTTCTGACAAAGGAGTGAACCCTGCTAAAATTTATAACAAAGTTTATTAACAATTTTTTTGCCGCAATGTATCTTAATCAATTAATTCAACAACGTTGATTATTGGAAAAATAGTAAAAAAATTCTCAAGTACATAGTTTTTGAAATACAAGAGCAAACTGCTAAATTTCTATAGGGTATAGCTACTTAAAGTCGAGCGGACATACACACAGGGAACTCATTGTAAGTTTAAATTTTTATAGTATCAATATTAAATTTTAATGTTAATGTTTTTCAACATTTTAAAGCATTTAAAATTGAATTTACATTTTGATTCATTTCCTTGTGCTCAATTTTATGTGTAAATTATTTCATTACTGTAGTATATTATATGCATTTTATATATTAACATGGATTTAACGTAGTAGTGGTGTTTGCGAAGTAAGAATGCTAAGTAAGCATGTAAACAGGATTCACCTGACCTTGTGACCAGTGTTATTTTATCACCGGTTTTATACGCAAAGAAAATGTTTATTCATTAACAATTCATTATTTGTATAACTTTCCACTGTATGTAGACGAAGGTATTGCTGTATGACATTGACGAACTTTATCTTATCTCTACTTTCGATACAAAGTCACAGATAGTTAATTACAATAGAAAGCGTCTGATGGCTATATCCTTCATTCCTTGTCCATTGTAACTAACGGCCAATAAAATTTCATGGCCCTGCAAAACTTACATTCGAGTATTAATTAATGATTAACATTTGAAATGTATCTGTCAATACTTTTACAGTGTTGTGATTTCTTCGGGATTATAATCAGAGTTTCACAATAAGTTGGTTACTCACCCGTATGACAAGGTGATTTATATTAACATACATACAATGGGGTCTTATAATATTTATCTGACAGTTTAGTGAAGTATCACTGATTTTAATTCTTATTCCCTGTATTTTAATATTATTTAAGTTGAATTTAGTTTCTTTTTGTTAAATAACATACCAATATTACAAAAATATAAATATCTACAATAGCATGTCATTAACTGTCAGAATTGTCACATAGATATTTTCTTTTATTTCCATGGCTGACTGATTTTGAACGAAAATGTTAGATTTTATAATTTAATAAATCTCATCTTGCAGACGAAATTACATATTTCAAATAACTGTTATCCATAGAAATAATATTCCCCAATAAGCATACAAAATTTCAAGCTAATATCTTGCACTGGGGAGATACTATTCACAATTAACTGATTTCCCATGTAAAACTCCCATGTGTCGGTCGAGCTGGGACACCCGGTATACGCATGTCATACCATCTTAATCTCATTATCTTATGTGTTTAACCAAAGACAAAAATGAAATAGAAACCATATAGAAACAGTAGTAACGGATATTTTCAAATTTTTAAAAAACTTTAATGTCATTCATGTCATTCCTGTCAGTAGGTAATGAAGGTGATTTTTGCGTGGACAATTTGTAGTTCAGAATGTGTTAGTAGTTTCGTTAGTTTATTCTACAACTCTTTTCGTATGTTTCATCCAGTTTTATATTTGTATATAATACAGTGTTGATATTTATTTACTTGGAAAATCACACTATTTCACCCGGCAAGATGATGTTATCAATCCCCCTTCCTCCAAACGATTTGAATCACATAGTTACAAATAATGACGTGAGGATCAACAGCGAGAAATAGTGTGTACATTCGTATTTAAATTCAAGTACCCAACGAATTCATACAACCATAATTATTTATAGCATTGAGATCAAAGCATGCAGAAAGACAGAGACCTAGGTTCAAATTCCGGTAGCGGCCAGTATGTTTCTTAATTTCATTACACAAACTGTCAGCTTGGAATACAAAACCACTATTATCAATTTACCACAGGTTCCATCATTATCTCATCTTTCCTTTTTTCTCCCGTGTTGTATATAAAATTACACAACCTAGCCACAGAATAGTTATATACAGAAGCGACACTCTGTGTCGGTACCTTTCATGTTTCCCTATTCAGTTCTATGACCTTGAAGCATTCTGTAGACATTTAAATTTGTTGGCTTCCCCTATCTCTCTCTAAGATGTGAGGAAACTTTCCGATTTTAAACAATGAGCCCTTTAAATTTGTGCACATTCCCCATCTCTCTCTAATTTTCGTTTGTCTGTCTTACTGTCGCTTCTGTATAAACCTATTCTGTGACCCATCATCAACTTACCACAGGTTCTCCATCAACCTCAACTTCGCTAACCCGATCCATTTGTATGAGTTGTAACTTATGGTCCGAAAGGTTCGATTTAATAAATTAAGATTAAACAATTGGAACTTAAAAACCTAAATTTGTTCTTCCATTACAATTTTGAAGTTAACTAATAAAATCGTATGGTGGTTAGCGCAAAACTTCACTCCACCGACAAGTTATAATTCATACAAGCAAGATGACCGACGCCTATAATAGATTTCTTAACATCGTCACTGAAGAATTTAAGCTTCTCAACCTTATTTAAAATAAGAAGCTGAAGATGGACCCACTCTGCGGTCCGAAAGGTCCGATTTATAAAAGTCTAAATTTGTTCTTCCATTAATAGCTATAAGTTACATTGGACAACAGACCGAAGTCCAGTAACAAGACAGGAGACCTCTCGTCACTAATCAACGAATCGAAGGGCGTTAACTAACTAAGCTACCACTGTCCGTTAAAGAATCATTTCTCAACTTTTTACTAATCGATTATGAATAAAATACCCTTATGCCCGGTTTCATAAACGAATGCTAAATTTTTAGCAAGCTGTTAAACCTTTAACACACTGCTAAACGTAAATTTACGTTTCATAAATCAGTGCTAATTTTAGCAGCTTGCTAAATCTCTTGCTAGTTTAACTCGTCAAATTCGTTGTGCTAAATTATTTAACCAACTGTTAAATTTGACAAATGTCAAAATATTGTATATTTTGTTCATAAATTGTTGAAAAATATTTAGTTATTATTATAAAACATATAAAATGATTTCTACCTCCGAGGATTCAGAAGACTACTTTATGGGTCATGTCATTGAAATGATTCCGAGGCAGAATCAACCCATTTGACATTTATATATAACGATTACGAATTTAAACTTCGTTTTCGTTTTTCGAAGGACTGTTTCCTATTATTACTTGGACATATTGGTGAAAACTTAGCTACCACACGTAGAAATAAACCTATTTGCCCGATGATTCAATTATTGATGGCTATGCGATATTATGCTATTGGAACTTTCCAAAATGTTTTGGGAGATCACGTGCATATAAGTAAGGCTTCCATATCGCGAATAATTAAGAAATTAATACAACAAATTGCTATATTAAAACCATTATTTATAAAAATGCCAACAAACGAAGACATCATTAATATAAAAAAAATATTTTTCCAAATGGCTCATTTATCTGGTGTTATCGGAGCAATTGACTGTACCCATGTACTCCTTCAGTCACCTGGTGGACCAGATGCTGAGTTGTACAGGAACAGGACAACCCCTTTGCCTCCCTTGAAGCTGTACGTACGACAGCCCCGAACTGTATTTTGTTTATAAGCATGTATTTGGCTTGGAAAATGTTAGATTATTTCGTGTGGTTTTGTATCAAACACGAAGTACTTATTTAGTTTCATTTGCGACAGCCAAACCATCAAAATAGGTAACTTACCTTAAATTTAATCAGCGATAATAAAATGACAGCTGTCATCTTTTAAATTTTATAACTGTTGTGAATATAGTTCTATTACCAACTTATACGAAAATACACTACTTTTTTTTAGCATGAGTGTTAGTTAACACAAGTGTTAAAATCATTTGATATATTTATGAAACAATTCTAAAATTTAGCAAGCTGTTAAATTAACATATCTGTTAGCTAACATCAGATTTGACATTCGTTTATGAAACCGGGCATTAATGTGTAATCCCAATACCGCACAAATAATAAACACCTTATACAAAATTAAACAAACCATCATCATCAACTTACCACCGGTTCCCCATCAACCTCAACTTCGCTAACCCGATCCATCATATCCATGGCCAGCTTGGCTATCCCTCTCGCATGACTCCTGCAGGGTTCCGGCAGCCCACTGACCGCCATGTACTTGTCCCCGACGGTCTCCACCTTGTAGATGTTGGGGTTGCGTCGTGGGTCGGTCAGCACGTCGAAGGTGGTGTACAGCTGGTTCAGCATGCACACGATCTTCATCGCGCCGCCAGAGTCGGTGTTGCTGGCGCAGTAGGAGGAGAAGCCCACGATGCCGGAGAAGAGGAGGGTCACGCAGTCGTAGCGTCGAGCTGGGACGGGGCGCTGGTGGCGGAGTTCCGTCGCGACGCTGATGGGCAGGACGGAGTATAAGAGCCTGGAAGAGAATGGTGGTTGAAATTGGATCACAGAAAGAAATAGAGTCAAAAATTCTTAATGTGTGTATGTATAAGGGATATAATCTTCCAAAGGATCCACAAAAGAAAATCACCTTATTCTATGTTTTGCCATTTTTTTCATTTCACCCCAAATCTTATTTACGTTCTTAAATTTCTCGTTTAGTGTTCTATGCCAGGTTAAAGTAAGGCAACCTCTTCGTCTACTTCCTTGATTATTCTGTTTCATTTCATTTCCTTAGAATACGGTCATTTAATGCCATTTTTTCTGATTTGTAAAATTTCATTTCCACTGCCTGTTCTAATGTATAATAGTATAATGTGCACCAAGTGCAGAAAGTCGCCTATTTGTAGGTGTGAAACACACAAGGTGGAAACCGGTTTCTGATTTGTAAAAACTGACTATTCTAATGCTTAATAGTACCTATATTGTGCAACAAGTTCAGAAAGTCGCCTATTTCCCACGAGGTGTGAAAGTTATGGCAGGAGACGAAATCGAGCACTGGAATCATACAAGGTGGAAATCGGTTTCTGATTTGTAAAAACTGACTGTTCTAATGCTTAATTGTATATTGTATACAAGGTGGAAAATAGGTGATTCTGCACGAATGACACATTACACTTTTTCTATTACCACACTGCTAAACGGTCCCTTATTTTTTATAGATTTATTTTAATTTCTGGAATTTAAGTCAATAATTACACATATTTGGTGGTCGTATTAAGGTCTTTTCTATCTATAGAAATTTAAGATTGAAATATATTAGCTACATATTTTTTTCCTTTTTATATATACTTAATTTAATTGACTTCCTATAAGATATATTTAATAGAAACCGCTTGGTTTCCTCATTCCTTCCTTAAACAAAGCATTATACTATCTCATAAACACACCATTTGCGAGGTAATGTATGTAATTTTGCAATGAATCTATGATTTATATTTATTATTATTCATACATCATTTAAGAGAAACTTCGTTTAATACTAAAACCCAATGTAAATAAGAATTTGCAAGTATCATATTCCACGAATCCCACAGAATAGGCTTGCATAATCAAGGAAATACATTGCAAATAAATCTGTGAAATTAGAAATCATCTTTGAGTATTATTTTAATGCATAACATTATCTCCTGGAATTCTCAACATTACGTGCCATATGCTTCGTAAAGTTGAATGTATTTAACTTGAATAGAATAAATGTACCTTAAGTACTTACATTTTAAATACGCAAATGACATATTTCATTTCCTCTAGGTCTTACATGATTTATAAATGGTTGATTTTATATATAATGCTCCTAAGGATTTTCCTAGGGGCAATGCCCCCAAGGAGACATTTCCCTTTGCGCATCATTTTTTTACATCAGTAATAATGCCCTGAATTGTTATTATTTTAAATAATTATTATATATCCTTCTATTTTTAAGTAACTGACTACTATTCTAAAATTGTATCACCAATAAATTCCTCAATGTATCTATGTTTGGCTAGACCGCATCAGATGCCCTATCTGATGCCCTGAAGGTGATCTAGTTCAGCCGGCCGGGAATTGGAGCACGCATCAGCGTGTGGTCATATTCTGGAGCTGATTTGACTTCTCTGGATTGAGCTTTGGATTTAGTGGGTCAAGAATTAGAGCATTATGAAATGTTTGCTTCAATTCTGAAGCAATGAAGCTCGGGATTCTGTTATAGTTTCAGAAGGCCAAAAATTAGAGCAGATATTAAGAATGCTCTGATTCTGGTTTTCCAGGTTGGTTCTTTCTTATTTTCCAGTGATTTAAATTGTTGACAAAATTCTTTACTTGGTGGGGGCCCAGTCTACCCCCCCCCCTTATATTCGGGCATGCTTGTATGTTTTGATATTGGTATTTATAAGAAATATTTGTCCGTGGTATATATAACATACGCTATGAAATATCTCCACTATAAAGTAACAGTGAGTAAATATTACATGAATCTATATTTGTACCATAAAATGATGCACAACAGAAAGTTGTGTAATGCAGTATATAAACGATTTATGATTCCAACAAGTACCATTTCATATTTGCGCTTTCGTAACTTCGCCATAAACGGAACTCAGTTGCATTCCTCTTTAGTTATTCTTCAAACATATTACTCGATTATTTTCACGTGTGATCGCTTTCTATTTATGTAATAAATAAATCAGAAGGTAACACATATGTGTCTAATCTATAAATGGAGATATGATGTATGATATTTCATTTTTGCTACTTATAGAATATAGAATATCCAGATTGCAATATATTGATATTGAACGTTAAGTTGTTTACCAATAGATGTCGTATAATTAATCAGATCAAGGTTAAAAGCATATAGCTTCTGATAAGCTCCTAATAAAATACAGTCTCCTGTTTTAATAGGCATTTAAACACAATTATTTAGCCGTTGATTTAATTGTAAATTTACATTAAATACCTACGTTCAAATAGATAACATTACAGGAACATAGATTGTCTTTTGCAAATAGATTTCTTAATTATACAATCTACTTTCAGTAGCTATTTAAAATTAAAATTACTTGCCTGAATAAATAAAGATGTCAATGTGTTTTATAATTTTTTATAATTTGTTAAAACTACGTTCAGGGATAGTAGTGTCTGTTTAACTTATGGGTCAGTAAAAAAATTAAAATTCACATTTCCAATTAAAAAATTATACATTACATCTTCAAGTTATTTCCAATTACAATTAAATATGAAAATTGACATTTTTTAGTGTTTTACATCAAAAACTTTCATATACAGCTGAAATAATCCAAAAATATTAATTTTTGGGTCCAAAATTTTGATTTTTGTATATAAACCAAATTGATAGTCACCGTCGCACTGATTCCAAATTTTCAAACAGAATTTAATTATCTCTTTTCGTTCTTGAGATATTTGCTTTCAAAGTTACATCTCAAAATAGTGGGTTTTTTGGGTATATCTCTAAAATGAGTAGAGATATTATCTCAATGATTATTCCAGTCGATTCTACGTGCAAAGTTACATAAAGAAATGTTTTTTCCGCATATACGTTCTTTGGAACGATTTGGTGAAAAATGAAAAAAATGAAAAAACCTAAATTACAAAATTTCGCTTCGAAACTTTTTGTCTCAAAAATATTTCATATTTCACACCTAAGTAGATATCAATGTGCTGATTCCAAATTTTCAAACAGAATTCAATTATCTCTTCCCGTTTTCGAGATATTTGACTTCAAAGTTATACCTAAAAAATTAGGTTTTTTAGGTATACCCCCTGAATGGTTAGGTTTACGAACTTGGGGATCTCGCCATTCGATTCTACGGGCAAAAGTACATAAGTGTACCAATTTTCATATTTTTATCTCAACAGATAGAATTTCTAGAAGGAAAAAACTGAAAATGGCCAAAAATCGAAAAAAATCGTAAGGGGTTCATCAGGCATTTTTTTCAGATTTTGCCATTTTCGTTTTTCCTTTCTAAAAATTGTATCCGTTGGAATAAAAATCTGAAAATTGGTACACTTATGTAATTTTGCCCGTAGAATCGATTGGTGAGGTCGCCGAAGTCTTAAACCTAACCCTTAAAGAGGTATACCTAAAAAACCTGTTTTTTTAGGTTTAGCAAAAACTCAACTTTGAATGCGAATATCTCGAGAACGGTAAGAGATATTTCAATTTGGTTTGAAAATTTGAAATCAGCGAATCGATGTTTACTTAAGTTTAGAAAATGAAAAGTTTTGGAGAAAAAAAGTTCCTCGGACAAATTTTGAAATTTAGGTTTTTTCGATTTTCTCATTTTACACCAAATCGTTCCAAAGAACGTATATATGGAAAAAACATTTCTTTATGTAACTTTGCGAGTATAATCGACTGATAAAATCATTGAGATTGTATCTCTACTCATTTTTGAGATATACCCGAAAAATACACTTTTTTGAGGTGCAACTTTGACATCAAATATCTCAGGAACAAAAAGAGATAATTAATTTCTGTTTGAAAATTTGAAATAAGCGCGTCGAGATCTATCAATGTACACTATTTTCCAAAATCAAAATTTTGGACCCAAAAATGGGTATTTTTAGGTTATTTCGAAACTGTAAACCCAATTTTACGCTAGTAACCTAGAACTTGTATTGTAATAACTCTACTACTGATTCTTACCGTACCTCAACTCTTATTTCAAATATAGAAACTGTTTTTATTTCATCCAAAACTCTGTTACAAGTGGATAATTGAAAAAGGAAACGAATTTAAATCTTTGCATGGTATAATTTCAACGCATTTCTTAAACATGATCTATATAATTATCACAGCGTGGTTACAAAGGTTGTCAGTAGTGAAACATATCTGGGTAATGTTAGTTCAGCAGTTAACAACTTCATTATTCTGACCAGTTCTGCAATTATTATGCAATGTTAAATGTAGACTGGTCAAAATCTGTATTTAAGTGTTTCAGTAATAACCTAATAACTACCAACTATAAATGTCTTCTGGCTTATATAATCTTCCGAGTCTTATGGGAAAAGAAACGCTGTTATTTTCGCAAATGTGGGATTTTAAGAAAAGGTGTAATCTCAGGAAATGTAGGACTTCAAAAAAGCTGTAATTTTAGTACAAGTGGGATATCAAACAATTCTTATAGAACATTGAATCTACTGTTTTAAGAATAAAAATACTGTAAATTTTTTCATATACATACACAATAATCTTTTGATCAGGTATAGTCGAAAAGACTAAATTCGATAAAGATCTACCGTAAATGTACTTATACATATATGGACTACATATACTATTTAATAAGAAAGGGTAACTCATTATCAGCAACGTTATTCAATCTCGTTGTAGAATACATATTGAGAAAGGAGAAAAATAACCAAATATTGAAAACTAAAAGAGGCCAAATAATAGCTTATGCTAACGATATAATTTTAGAAACAAAAAAAATAGAAATATAATGGCAGTAATATAAAACGGATCATATCAGAAGGTGATAAAGTAGGACTAAAAATATAAGAAGATAAAACAAAACTGAGAATTGGGAAAGGCACTAAGAATGAAAGGACCAAAATCATATACTACTCTTTTAAAGAAGTTAAAAGATCCAACTATTTAGGAACAATGAAATAATGGAGAAAGAGAAACAATATTAAGAAATATTGTTATGTACTCCGTAGAAACAAAGATGAAGAAGAACTAAGAATAGTAGAAAGACAGACACTACAAACTATACTAGAACAAGTAAAATTTACAGAAAACGAATACAAACCTATAATGAATCATGAAATTAACAAGAATTAGAAAACGACGCAGTGAAGAAAATAAAGCAGCAGATAGTCAAATGGCTGAAATATGTATGAAGATCAACAGAAACAAATATAATAAAATCAATACTAGTGTGAGAAAAAGAAAGGAAAAGAAGACACGGGAGACTCAGATCTAAATGGCTAGAAGTACAAGAAGTAGAAGAAGATTTAAGAAGAATAGGAGTAACAAAATGGAAGAAAAAAACATAAAATAGGAAGATATGGAGAAGAATCAGCAACCTAAACTAAAGTAACTGAACCGATCCACCTCAATAAAGGATCTAGAGAGCTTCAATGAAGCGGTGATACCTTACCTAAGGGTTTCTTAAACCATTATACATTGAAATAAATATAAATTTTGATTAAAAAAACATCTATTTTTAGTTAATATAAGTACATCAATAGAAAAGGAAACGTTTATTGCTCGAAAAGTAAGATTCAATATAGGTGTAAAGTATTCTACGAGCTAACTAGTTAAGTTATATCTTATTTTTCTGGTGAATTTTTTTATCGCATACCTGACAAAAATTCAATACAAATATTGCAAATTTTGATTTATTACAATCTCTCATTCTCAAACGGAGTATAGGTGTCAATATGATGTATGAAATCTGCTATTTGCACTTTGATATATTTATCTTCATTTATTATTTATGAAGGAAAGTCCAGGTACAATTTGCACCAAGTGATTGTTTTTGATTGACGTACGTTCGGTAAAAGTTCAAGGTTACTTGGTGAATCTACTTAAAAAGTTATTTACAAAATAAGTTCTTCCTTTCTATGACTTTACATACTCAAGTTGTTCAGACAAATGTTAAAAAACAAGTTTGAATTTTAGTACTACTGGGAGATTACGTTTTTTAACCGTTTTTATATTTATAAAAAATTAACTATAATAGTCGCCGTTTTGCTTAAATGATGAAAGGATATTTGTTTTACCGGTTTCAGGATATTAAGACTTTGTTTACATATGCAAAAAAGTGAACAGAGTAACTTAGTCATAATTATATTCCATGTAATTAATAAAAAAAATATTACCCTACAGATTTGTTAAAATAACGTAAGACAATTGGATAATATACGTGTCATATCACTCTATAGGTATATACTTGATCACGAAAACGTTAATTACAGGAGAATTTTATAAAATAATATTTATTAATAAAGTGAAACAATATGTAAAATAGATAAGAAAATAAAAAATTCTTTAAAACAATATTTTATTTTAACACATTGTTACTTAATGTCAAGAAGCTAATTTAGCACTAATTTTTAAAGACCAGTGACATCTAATTTATTTAAACCCAGCATCAAGGCACCAATAAATATAATTTCAAGGTGGACCACCAAATTATAACATTAGAAAGAATATGATGTGGTGACATATATGTTAGACAAGTTTCACAATACTCATTTATTTTAAGTAACGTTCAATTATCTACGAAGAAGACAATTCATTTTATAGTGCCAATTAGAAAAAATCAGTGTATGTATGTCAATGTGTCACTGAATGAGGCATATCAAGAAATTGTCACTTTGTTTTTCCCATTGTTTCATTGTATGTAACCAATTTCTTCTAATAACAGTTGTTGTTTGAAATTGGTAGATTTGTTATAAATTTTCGCTCCAATTCTATTGTCAATTTGAAAGGTTTCATCAGATTTTAAGATTGGAATGATATCAAATACCAACCTGTCGGTCTTTTGTTTCTCGCTCTCAAGTTCGCGGTAAGTTTGCTGAAGTTTATCAGTGAGAAGTTCCAGGTTTCTTGTGAGTTTGTAGTCGGCTTCGAATTGTTCGGACATCAAAACCAAGTCTCGAGTGGCGTCATGGATTGGAATATCGCTGATGTAAAGACCTCGCCTAAAAACAAAGTTTGTTTATTGTATTAACAGGGAAACGAAAAATAATATGTTGACCACATTCGATTTTTATCTTAAAATGGAGAGGTGTATACATATTATCTTCCACACATGTTATATTGCTCAACTTTGTATCTTTCAAACATTCAATTTTGCACACTTTTAATCCGCGAAAAAAATTATCTTGCACACTTTTTATCATCCGCGCATTTTATCTTCCATTCATTTTATGTACCATACATTTTATCTTCCCCAACGTTTCATCTTTAAAACATTGTAATAATACCTTTCATTCATTTTATTGCCCATGCAATTAACATTCTTATAATTTGATAAAATATTCAGTATTAAATGTTTCGGAAGATAAATTTGTAAAAGATGAAATGTATGGAAAATAAAAAGAGTTGAAGATAAAATGTGTGGATGATAAAATGATTTAGAAGATAAAATGTGTGTAAAGTAACTTTTTTCGCGAATTAAAAATGTGCACGATAAAAGTTGTGCAAGATTGAATTTGTGCAAGATACAATGTCGAGCAATATAACTTGTTTAAAGGATAATATGTATACGCCTCAAAATGGAAAGTATTTTTAGTAAAAGTCACAAACAGAACCCGAATTTTAGATAATTATCTATTTTGTACATTTTTGTTTTGTATCTTATTTTACTTTTAATATATTATCGATTATTGTAACAGAATTACAATGTAATTATTGTAACAATCAATTATTTGTATTTTATCTGGAACTACCAATTTATGGAAAGTAAATGTATAATTACTTTTTTTCGCATACAAAAAATATTTTTTCTTTAATTATATAATTGAGTCCGCATTCATGATAGTATTTACATAAATCCTTTTCCTTTTACTTACATTCTTGCAATTGGTAGTTATATCAATTATCCTGTTACTGGTAAGATGCCTAACAGTTCCATTTAAATGATAAACAAAGACTAAACGATAAATTTACCTTCTATAAATCAGATCTGGAACTGCCATTAAGTACAGGTGATTAAAAACATAAATCAATCGACTTTAATTAAGTAACTAGTATTTCCAAGTTTCAGAGCAAGGTTGTTAGTAATTAGATTTTTAGAACTCCTACTTTCCTTAAGCAAATTTAGTAGATAAGATTAAAAAATAACAGTGATACGATCATTTAAGGAATTTACAAAGTACACCTGTAGAAATAAACTGGCAATAACAGTAATTGTTGTAGTTAAACATTAAGGTCGGTTTTCCTGAGATGATCCTCACATCATCATCGTAAGGGGAAACAAAGTATTGTTGACATCATCTTATTGGGTAAATTTGTGTGATTTCTCAAGTAAATGAATGTCAAAACTGGTAGTATTTTATGCAAATATAATAATGGATGGAATATACAAAAAGAGTTGTTAACTAACGAAACTACCAACACACAGTGAAGCACAAATTGCTATCGTCAAAATCATCTTAATAAATGTATTAAATGACATATGAATTGGTGGTCTGACTAGACCGCCTTCCAGAGCATCTAATACCTTGAAGGTGATCTAGTTCATCCGGCCAGGAATTGGAGCACGCTTCGGCATGAACTCTAAATCTTGGCCTAATGAAACCTGGGTATACATTCTGGAGCAGATTTAACTGCTCTGGTTTTAGTGCATCAGGAATTAGAGTACTAAGAAGTGCTTGCTATAATTCTAGGTTTACTGAAACTAGAGCACATTTTGGAACAAATTTAGCTGCTCTGGATTGTACTCTGGTTTTAGTGGGTACTCTAATTCTTTGCCTACGACAAACAGCACATTCTGGAGCAGATTCAGCTGTTTTGAATTGAATTGTGCACTGATTTCAATGGATCAAGTATTAGATCATTATAAATTGTTTGCTATAATTCTAGTTCTGCTAAAACCCAATAAAATTCATATCTAGTTTCTCTTTACTCCTTTCTAGTATTTCTTTTTTCTTGTAACTTGATGTTTTAATTTTGGTAATTATAGAAAAATTTGCCCCTAAGAAAATTTTGAAAAGTCGGCACCAATGATCTATGCCTTGCGTATACAACAAAGATGCTAGATAAAAGTTTATAATTCTTGCAGCAAAAATTGACGACGTGAGGATCAAAACAGAAAAACCTTAACTAATTAAAATGAACATAAGCTGATCTTGCAGAGAATGTAGACTGTCAACCCAATCGATAAAGTGCAAGTAAAACCTGTCATAAAACAAGTACTCTAGGAACTCGAGGTCTTGTTCCACATATTACTGTTGTGCCATAGATGAATGAATGAATATAAAGATGATATTGTAATGAACATCTATACCTAGTAAGATCATCAAGGTTCATGACACTGGGGTAGCAGAGGAAGATCATGAGATCTGTCTCTGGAACATACAGCATCTGTCCCTTTAGTCGCAGACTGGCGTTCTCATCAGGTGCTCGCATAACTCCTGGCCGGGTACGCAAGACGTACACAGTGTTGATGTGAGAAAGGATGTTCTCGAAAGTTAACTCCAAGTGAGGTCGCACCTATACAAACAAGTTACTTCTTAATAAGAATTAGGATGGAATGGAAGATTTCTTGACTGGACGTTGATTTAAAAGGAGGAATATCTGGGTTTCAGTCAATAAAACAATTGCTTCACATCGACGTTTCGATTATGTATATTAAATTAATAGTTAAATACAACAATTTCATATCCTGAAGATGATCTCGGGTAGGATCGAAACGTCGATGTAAAGTAATCGTTTTATTGACTGAAACCCAGCAATTCCTCTTTTTAAAAGAATTGTGATGTTTCTTGTTTCTTGACTGGGTAAGAAACAATAAAGTTAGCTGAATTACAGAAACTATCGCCCATGTAAGTTTCTTCCTAGTTTGCGGATGTTAAAACCAAAGGCCTTTTAAATAAAAATAAGTTTTCCGAATACAGATACAATGCAACAGAAATAATTTTGATTGAAATAAAAAGTAATATATCTGAACATAACAATATTTGGCTCATTTCTCTTATGATAAGTTTACTAGTGGTTACCATATTTTGTAAAAACGAGTTTTTTAAACACTTTCTCACGAATCCAGAATAATAGGTAATAAATTTTAATCTTTATTACCTAAAACTAACGTGACGATTCTGGATGCATGATTTTCGTATAATCTTCCTCATTGCAAACGTCAAAATTGCTTTAACAGTAGATGACTATTGGATTTAAACATGTATTTATAACAAAAACAAGAGGTATTTAAAAATTTC
Organism: Stenolophus ochropezus; assembly: GCA_035578165.1. Classification (NCBI taxonomy): domain Eukaryota; kingdom Metazoa; phylum Arthropoda; class Insecta; order Coleoptera; family Carabidae; genus Stenolophus; species Stenolophus ochropezus. Next base: position 1,204,223 of record JAQOWZ010000016.1, on the reverse strand, counting down.
ACATCGATATTTTGTCTATTATATCCGAAGACCGTTATATATAATGAAAGAAATCTATATTACTAAATATAATTTTGTTGTATTAAAGATAATAAAACGTAATTTGATTTAATATGATTATTTTAGAATGTGTAGTTTTAATATGCAAAAATGTAGAGATTGTATTTGCAAGAAAGGAACGACTATCAGATGTAAATCATATAGTAAAAGTATTTATACTACTTTACTACCTGTTGCGATGTAGATTTAGGTTAGAATAAGTTTTATAATTATAGCAAAATCAGATTTATTCCTTATTCCTAAGATAAAAAAAAACAGTAACATTTCTCCAGAAGTAATATGAATTCCTGTTATTGAAATATAAATATTATTGTTACTCCGCAACCAATGAAGCAAGCAAATTTCCAAAGATACAGAACTAAGGTGTGAGTTTTTAAAGTTATAAAATTTATTTCACTTTCTATTCATTTGTATATTCTTTACAATAATAGCACTTTCTTTTGTTAAAACAAACAAATTTTTGTGAGAGCGTCTCAAGTTTGTCTTTCACTCTATAAGAAATGACACAGTTTAAATTCTTGTTTACAAATTTTTGTCTTTATTTTGACAGTATTTGGACATAGAAAATTGATTATGTTCAATTTGGATTACGTAGCAGTTATATAATAAAAAAATGCATCTTTTGGTAATGAATTGTGGCAAAACAGTGTGAATATAATTTAAAATGTGTCCAGGTTCTTTTTTGTTATAGTTTAAAGTATTTTGAAAATTATCAATTTTTTCATTATTGAAAGTCAATTTGGGGAAAATAAAAAATACGGGTCTAATATTTTTTATTATTCTATTGATTAAAGCAAAAAATGAAAAATCGTGCAAGACCTCAAAATAATAAACTGTCACTTTTAAAGAAACTAAAGCCTCCAAATCGAAATATTATTTGACTCGTTAAACTAAAAAACTACTATGGATTCACAATTTAAATTGTCCGTCTAATTTAATCAATTCAAATCATTAATATAAAAATCCTTAAATAGAATTGGGATTTGTGTCCTAGTAGTGAAAAAATAATGTATGTACCAGGGATGAAAAGACCATTATTGACTAGCGCTTTGTATCCCTCGCTTGCTTGCACGTCGGGATAACAATTGCTAGTTAATAATGATAGTATTATCTACCTTGGTGTATAATATACAATTTCTACATAAAATCAAAACTTGACAAAACAAAAACTAGTGCAAATTTCAATTTTTAAGTGAGAAACATTATGTGAACAGTATAACGTTTCCGCAATTTAATTCATAACAAAATTATTTATTATTTGTTAATTCTCTCTGGCAAAAAACCCGAAGCAATTTTAGAAATCGAATCGAACATTAGAAAGGGAAATTAAACGATTATGAAATTTAAGACGCGCATGTATAACAATTATGATCTTAGAATTTTATTGACTAATAGCCTGATTATACTTGTTAGCGGTAGATTGTTATTTTTAACCCGATTTCACACTTTCAGTTTTCATGTGAAGATAATTTGAGCGCTAATTTTTTTCAAAAGAGTAATGGTGCCCACATGACAAGTATGAGCAGTTAGGAATTTGCACCTTTCACTCGTATTGATAATAATTCATTTACTCAATTTCAGTTGTAATTACTTCCAGAGTAATTAATTTAGTAAATATATAAAATCTTTTGTATTATAACTAACATAACTTTTACATTTCCTTATGGAAACATATGTTTATTTAATATTTAATAAAAAGCACAAGTCATTAGAAAAAGGAAAAGTTTTAAGAAATTTAAAGACGTACGAAGAGAAAACCTAAAAAATATTTAATAATAATATTTATTTTAAGTTTTATTTTTTAATTTTATTAGCATTTTCAATTATTGTAAAATATTTTAAATAATGCGAGAGGTAACACATTGGCATTTTTTTCTACCTTTATAAAAACCTGTATTTGATTTTATTACGATGTTTAAACGAATATTGTTTTGAACAAACCTAATACCTTTCACTATTGAATGTATTTCATTTACTCTATTCCAATTATAATTACTAGAGACGTAATTAATCTTATAAATATACAAATGTATTTACACAAGGCGGTAACATGTTCATTTCCTTATAGAATTAGAATTGCTAAAAGCTAATATCTGCTCATGAATCAAAAGTATTTACAAATAATTATTGATGATTGATTGAGAGATCAACATTTGTTAATAAATTATTATCTAGAAATAATAATCAGTAATTGTTAATGTTTTCATGTTAAGGTCAATAAGAATTCTTGTAATAATGTAACTAGTATGTGTGTTAGTACATAATTAGATAATTAAATATTAATTTGATTTTTTCTGGAGTTCAAAAAAATGTCCAGCTGTAATGAATATTTGAAAGGAAATATTGCTTAAGAAATGTAAGAAAAATAATTTACCAAGTTCTTTACATCAGATGTAAGTAACATAATAATATATGTAGTATCTATACGTATATGTATATGGATTTTAGTGGATGATATACAATGCATTAGTCTTTAATTGGTTTATGGTTTTTGCCTCAAGGATAATCACAATGTTAAGAAACATAAAAAATTTTAATTAAGTTTTCTGATATTTATTTAATGAATATTGTACAGTGCAATGTTTTTCATAGATTTTGTAGATTTGCCTAAAAAGTTTGCACATTATCTTTTAATACTTAGTTAATAACTAGTAGTTGCTTTGATTTTCCGACAGTAATAGTACAGCAAATTATAAAGCTAGTTTCATTTCGAAACAAATATCAATAGTTAATGAGCACAGTAATCAATTGCAATCCTCAAAAATTGTAACTAATTTTCTAACAATCCCATGATAAATAGTAATGATAGTGAACTCTGACACACCTTATGTTGGCTTATAGCATGCAAATAACAAGCAATTAATTACTGCCTGAGTACTAGTACTTGGACTTTCTTCAAAACAAGTAATAACGAATAACGGTTATCAACGCCAGAAGGGTGTGTAGCAAACAACTACAATAATAAATAATTAGTGAATAACTAATACTTGGTGCTGTGACCTTTCTGTGTGATTGACTCATGTTTCAACGTTTCAACCTGTTATTCTAATCTAGAGATATGAATGATATGGTATGAAAACAACTGGAAGATATTTCAATTTAATTAACACTTTCAGTTGCATATTACAGGAAAAACATAAATCACGAAGATTGACACATTGACAGAAAGATCAATACTGTAGTTTTTTGTACAAACCGGGGAGAAAATATCTATTTCTGGGACACAGAATAGTACCTTTCATGTTCCCCTAGTCAGTTCTATGACCTTGAAGCATTGTGTAGACCTTTAAATTTGTGCTCTTCCCCTATCTCTCTCTCAGATGTGAGGAAACTTTCCGATTTTAAACAATGGACCCTTTAAATTTATGCACATTCTCCATCTCTCTCTAATTTTCGTTTCTCTGTCTTACTGTCGCTTCTGTATAAACCTATTCTGTGTCTAGGATACAAACATTGTGACAGAAGTTACACATAGGGTATTTGAATTGGTTCGTTTAATTTATTAAAAAGATGTAACAGAGTTACAGTAAGAAGAAACAGTTATTTGTCAAACTAGAGAGGAAAGTGAATATTTTTACCACTCGAGCTCGAGTTTAACTCACGAGCGTTGAAGGTGAGGCATTTGAGTGAGACATATGTACAAAATGTTAATATATTTATCTAAAAAAAATTTGGAACAAACATTAAAAATATAAATTTCGTTTAGTTTCAAGTCCCGTTCCATTGTTATTTATCTATATAGCTTTGCTAATTAAAACAGTTGCTTACAATTACAAACAATCAACTCTCCAGTCTGCACTGACACAATTAAACATTAGAAATCATTTCATCTGCATTAACATAATGAACAGTGACACATTACAGCACGTATCATGCAAATGGAGCCTTTGAATGATAATTAGCCAAGTGTTGATATGATTACATCAGCGTGTGTAACGCACTATATACGAGTATGTGCGTCTTGGTTACACGTGAGTTCTTGTTTAATTATGTGTGCAGTTCTGTCCACGCATCTCCACGGATTTGATTAAAATATGTGATGAAATACAGTGGAAAAGTGACATGGATTATTTGTTTATGGGTTGGTGCATATATTCTTCAAAGCAAAAGAGAATTGTGGTGCAAAAAATGTTAGTAATTTTAAAATAAAAATAAAAGAGGGACCTCATTGCAAAGAAAGACAGTAATACCTATTAACATACCTAGGATAGTTATTTTAAGACATCTAAAGTCTGGTATAATTCATAACATTCGTGGTCTGTTCAATAGTTTACCGATTTTACGTTATTAATAAATATTATTTTATAAAATTCTCTTGTGATAACGTTTTCGTGATCAAGTCTGTGTGGGATGATATGCCATCTCTATTATCTAATTGTCCCACGTTATTTTGATAAATCTGTATGCTAATATTATTACCTTACTGACCTAGTTACCCTGTTTACTTTTGTCTATGGAAACAATGGCTTAATATCCTGAAACCGGTAATGTAAATTTAAAATAAAATGAAAACTTAATGTAATAAATTTTTAAAATGTGTTCTCATCGATCATTGAAATCTCCATACCTATTTGCAAAGAAACGCGGAATATTGGATTTAAAAAAATTGTGAATACTCTCTCTCCTGATAGATTTAGAGCAAAACTATACAAAGTTCAAAGTTCAAAATTAAATTCTACTGCAGATAGGATCATTGCTGTTGCATCAATTATGATCTTTTAAAATCAGTCAGAAATAAAAGAAATATCTATATAGAGAAAAATATTTCTTTTTATTTATAACAAAATTTGTGTATTAATATTTTTTCTACATTTTTTGCTTGAATCCTTTATATATAGTCACAAAAAAAGTAAAAATAATAATATTTATTTTACTTCCCAATCGGCTTAGAATATACATTTGACTTTACAGTCATACATAAATGTTTCTTAAGAAGAAAGGTAGTTGTTAATAACTTACCGTGTCAAAAATATCAGTGAGGCAGCAATGCTGAGATCTGGTACGGGGTACAACGCGTGATACAGTTGTTCCAGTTTGTACAATGCGTAAAGCACGATCGAACATGATGTGAAATGGAAACACGCGGCAGAATGTCGCTGTGCTCACTTTCGGTTCTGAAATTTAAAAACATATGTAAAAACAACAATATAAAACAACGTTGTCTTGGTGACATTAAAATGGAAAGATAATCTGGAAGAAATAAGTAGGAAAAAGTAAAAATAAAACTCCTTGACTAAAGAATTTTATAAAAAAAAAAACAATTACATATGTCAATTAAGATGTGTGGCTTGTAAATTATAAAAACCCAGAAACAAATAAATTGTAATTGGTTAGGGACGACTTAAACAGAAATTAAATGATTTAAACAAAAAATATCATATCAATTTCAGGCAGTCAGATTTAAACATCAATAATCTTTAACACTTTAATCGAAATATCAATCAACTCCTCTAATTTAGCTGACCCATTTTATCAAAGATTTTGCACATATACGTTGCTGATCTTGTACCGTGAGGAAACAAGATTTCGACATTTTGCGTTTTAGATCGAAAAAGGCATAAAAATATAAAAAAAAAACATTTTAAATCTCAATGCTATCTAAGTACAATTTCCAACTTAATTATTTGATTAATTTTCACACTTTTATTCATTGTATGTTTCTTGATAATAATAAAAAATTCTTGGTTTGGTTCATTTGTTCGTATGGTAAGAAGTAAAATAAGTATTCGATTTGTCGTGTTCCGTGAATTCTTGTCATGTGGTTAATGTAAATTTATTTTTTGAAAGAAAAGTTTTGTACGCATTTCGGGCATAAACTTCGTTCATCTCTCAACAGCAAATTAATTACGAATTAGTTTAATATCTAAATACATAAATACAGATTATTTACACTTAGTAAAATTAATGTATTTTAAAGAATTTGTTTTAACATTTACATGAAATAGAAATGTAAGTTAATTGGTCTTATTTTATTTTAATTAATCATATATTTTCAGTATACATGACCATATATAGATATAATGATAATTAATATTATTATAAATATTTCAATTATTTTGATTTGTTTCAAATAGAAACTTAACAATTATTACAATATTCTGAAATCTCTATTATATAAAATTAAACCTGCAACATGGTATGCAATTTCGAGTTAGATACAGTCAGTTTTAAATTAATTTTGCAAGATTTCAAAATATATTTTAAAGCAAACATCCTCTATAAAATGACTCAAATATCTAATGTCACACATTGCGAGATGTAAGAAATGAGAAGTGTTGGGATGACAAATTATGATTGTGTAGCAACTTTACATAAATCGTGATGGAAAATTAACCTCAATCAGGATTCAAATGCTACTTCCTTATAGCTTTCAGGATAAATGCAGTAACGGTCCATGAGATATAACTATAAAAAAAAAAATTAAAAATGTGTTCTTATCGATCATTGATATCTCCCTATTTCTTTATCGTACTTTTTGCATTAATTTTGAATATTTTAATAAAATTCTTTTTGATTCTTTATCAATATATTGTATAGTATCTGCCATTTTTCCTGATACGTTGTTTTATTTATTATTATTTTCGAAATTTAAAAACCATTCTGGAAAACGGCATCTGACGTGTTTCACTCAATTTCTCCCAGGATTAGTGTGAGCACTAACTGTGTTTTTATAAGTTTATGTGGTGCTGCATTACTTATTCAAGCAATAGAAACGAATCGTGAAATTTCTCAGGAATGGCGCCATCTGTTTACCTGCTGTGACAGGAACAGTTCAACTGTCTTGCTAATGGACTATTCGTTAAGCCGTTTAGGTCTTGATAAGGCTTGATAGCAATTTTAACTAGAAAAATATTTTCACTTAATTGCAAATCAACGAATATATATTATTCCTATAGTTATATAAATCGCACTTAAATAACGCGGTAGTGTATCTTATGAACTGTATTTAAAATACAGGTGTTCATTTTAAATGGGACACCATTGCTATCTCGAGAACTATAAGAGCTACAAACTTGATTAATTTAGCAAACAATTTCTTTTTTACAAGACTATTAAAATATGGTAATGATTCTCAAGATATGGGGTTCAACTTTTTTATTTTAAATGGAACTACCTATATATTTTTTCATATTTGGAATATACATAAAATAACAAATTTAATGACATATTTAAAGTTAAGTTTTAGTTAAAAAAAAATTAACTAGGTTTTTTTAATTTAAAGATAGATGCGTGATAAGATCGCAGAATTTTTTTTTATTCCTGGCAACTAAAATAACAGGATAATTCACTTTCCAGTTCGACAAAACATCGGAAAAATGTTAATTTTCGTCCGATAAAAAAATGTTATTTACTTTCCCAGTATCTGGATTTTATAATCTATAATACAAGTATATTTATTATATGTTATGATTTTATAAAGAAAGTGAAAAGTATAATCACTGTTTGATATATGTATATTCACATTATTACATGCAATATTATTTTTCTCATGGCATAGTATTATAGATTAAACTAGAAGATGTACTTATTATAACAAGCAAGAAAGTTAGTAACAAGCTTCATAAAGTAGTAGAATAATAGAATTACTCTCAGATACTCTTAGTTTTAAATAATATGCATTCAGGAAAGAATTCATTATTTCTTATTATGCATAAAATACTATATAAGCGTGGAAGACTTGTTAATAATAATAATTTTCAAGGGAATTCTCTGAATATAAATTGAATTATTAAATTTTATTAGTTTTAGTAATAAGCAGGATTAATTGGATAATGCCTATGGTATCTATAGAAAATTAATAGATTATCCGAAAGAAACAAAAAGTTGCCTTAAGTATTTTATAATTATAAAACGTAAGCAATAATTTATAATATAAAATAATGAGTAGTGTACTGTTTTCACTTTGGAACAGGACAGGAACAAGACATAAAAACTAATAAGTGTAGAAAGTATTGAAATTATATTATTATAAAAATAACTAAATACCAAATTCCCATTATTATAAACAACATGATTCCGCAAATGTTGAGCTTACAATATAACAATTAGACGCGTATTCATTCTACGTCATAAATCTCTTGTTTCACAGCTTTAATAACATCCTTTGGATATCATGATTTCTCTTAAATTACGGGTACTTTGCATCCTTTTTACTAGTCATATCTTTAACAATGAGGTGATAGTAAAGATGCATATCTTTATATTTATTTATGCATTCACAGGCACATATTAATGTAACAAAATAATTTTCTCAAGCACGACTAGCATACTAATGTTATTTTATTAAACAAAGCTTGAAAAAACAAACTTATAGAAAGAATAAGCAATTAACTCCAATTCAAATTGAACTGAATGTGAGATCTGGGGTTGGATTTCTATCTTCGATGTAAATCACTTTGGTGAGATTCTAACTATTATAACTTTACTAGGTAAAAATCACTGATCTATATATACTTCTGGATAGGACATAGCATATGAAAAAGTGAAGCCTGTGGAGGCCATTTCCCTCTGCTCTCAATTTAATGCAATTGGCGAAAAATATGAATAAATCATTAGTATCTATAACGAAATATGAGAAATCTTTTTAAATTCGATTTGTTTTAATTATATTATTTTGAATTGCAGAATGATCGTTCTTAAATTTAATTACTAACAGTATGTTAAAAACGATGATGACCGAACAATTCCTAAATCATCTAATATTTCTGACCTGCACCAATCAACAATGATATTTTGCGAGCAATATAATAATAATCATTTACTAAATATGGATTTTCAGTTTTAATTCTGACATAAAACTAGCCCTGAATTTTTATGTCATGTAAAAATGGGTTGCATTATTAAAACAATAATCTATATAATAATGATGTGATACGATGATCCATTGAAATATATGTTATATTATATATGTTAAGCATAAAATTAATTAATTAATAAGAAATCGTTGAATTAGCAAATACTATTATCAGATTATACAAAAAAAAGCAAACAGAATAACACCGTGAGTATTTTTTAACGTAAAAAATGGGATTTATTATGTCCATGTTTTATTTAAGTGAGACAAGTAAGTATACATTGCTGTCAATTCAATATGAAGTCGTTACCAAGAATATGATAAGTCCCATATTCCACGTTAAAAAATACTTTTTTGATTTTAACGTTAAACATGCGATTTGTTATATCCATTGTTACGAATTTGATAGACAGCAATGTATCAAAGTGTTCATTTTAAGATGAAACAGCAGATACTAGTTGTACTTATTTAGGACTTTTAAAGTAGGTACTATTTAAGTAACTGAAAAGTTATCGAACTGATTCAGCTGCTCCAACTATTTTGGAGGGTTGGTAGATTCAACCCAGGTTCAACCCGTTTGCTATATCTTTCTTTCAACTTGTGTTCCTTGTTTCTCATGACAAGCATGACAGCACGGCGGATTGTTTTGTAAGTAAAACACAAGGTTTGTTGTAATCATGACTAAATATGACAAATCCCATGTTTCACATTAAAATAACCTCACGGTATAATCAAATTTAGGTGACGACTTTTCATCGTAGCGAATTGCGTCAAAATTCTCTTCAGCTCCTCCACTTAATAAAAACTCAAGTTATCCCTTAACCCACTCCCAAAACCATCCCCTTCTCATACCCACCAAGACTCAACGTATCAATCTCAGCCAACTCCGGCACCGGCATCCTACTGGGCCCCGAGGTCTCCGTGATGAGGAACTGCACATGGTCGCACTCGTCCTTGGTCTTCAGGATATCGATATCCACCTCTGTACCATGCAGGCGGCTGGCCACTGTCTTCACGATGCCGATGACGATGTGCTCCAGGCCTGGTCTGTCGGAGTAGTAGTGCAGGATGAGGGCGCCGTCCTCAGGGCGCTCCGTACAGCGGAAGGATGGGGCCCGCATGCCCGGGTAGAGGGTTCCCAGGTGGTCGTGAAGGGCATCTAGGTTCTAGGGAAGAGTGGGAGGTTAATGATAGTGTTTAAATGTAAGGTGGACATTGTGTCTAAGGGATCTTGGTTTTTAATCGTTTGTCAAATACCAAAGGGAATAAATCTATCAGACAGGTATACTCCATCATAATAAAAACAAGTTTTTCAGTTTGAATTTATCTGGCTAGTAAGTAAGACACATTTAATTGTTAACCATCAAGTCAAGTTGGTGTTAATATTGTCTTATATTAGATATTTGTGAGGTGAGGTCTTCTATATGCCACGTTAATAAAATCTGCTAACTCTTTCTTTTCGTCTTTACTTTCTAATTATACATTTACATTGTACACTACATTTTTCGCAGTTGATCAATTTTATCGTTCATCTTTGTCTATTTCTTTATAATAAAATTTTACATTTGGACACATGAAGACCAATTTCATAAAATCCTACTGGTAAAATTTTATCAACAGCACAAAATAGATGTTAGTTTATCATAATCAACCTAAGACTTATCCTGTTAGTAACGCTAATATGGTTTTACTAAAAAAACACATAGGTAAATGTAAATTACTGGACAAGTAAAATGAAAAATATAGCTTAATTTTAAGTATAATACCAGATATCAAATAATTAAAATTAGAACAAGTAAATTTAATTTATCTAAACTTTACTTAGACAAAAGTAAACAGGGTAACTAAGTCATAATTGTGTACCACATAATTTTGACAAGTAAGTATGGTAATAGTTATCATGAAGAATTGTCAGAATAACATGGGACAATTGTTATATCATATCAATCCATTCAGACTTGATCACAAAAACGTTACTCGCAAGAGAATTTTATATAATTTTATTAATAAAGTGAAACTATAATCTATTGAACAAACCACGGATGTTATGAATAATATCAGGCATTAGATGTCGTACATTCAATTGACATTTGCGGCGGTTATGATACTCATAACAATCCTAGGTATGTTAATAGCTATAACTAAAGTTTTCAATTAATAATCAATTCATGCTGAAATATTATCTGTAAATTGCTAAACATAATGACATATAATTCACTTACTTTATTACTTTTCGTAAATTGAATTAGTATTATGGGAAACATATTTTTATAGTTATTGTTAAATATTTATAGCTGTTATTTATAAAAGTAATTTACTGATAATTTATACTGGAAAATTTTCTATGTATTTATCACTAGCTTAACACGAAACAGGTTTATATTCAAAGAAGATTACTTTCATGTCTATTTATATTCATAAATTTAAACGATCAATATATCAAAACTTAAACTGGTACCATTGTAAAAATATGATGTATAATATAAATAACATATACCTGGAGAAAATCTCTTGGAGTGGCACCCAACACTTGTAAGATTTTATCATACCCGGAATCTTGGCAGAATTCAAAGAACATCTTGCCGAAGAGCTCAAGTATAGCAGTTGCTGGGATTTCTACAAGGAATCAAACATTTCGTGAATTATTTGATGATATGAAACAGCAATGGAAGCATTACGCAGTAAATCAACAGCAGCGGCAATTAGGTTGTAGGTGATTTCGTCTTCGTAGATTTGACGGACGAGGAATTGGCCGTCCATACTCACGTCGGCGCTTTTTCTGTGAAAAAAAAAATGGTTTATTCTAAAATAACAATATATTAAAATTCAGATAAATTAAAACTCTTGGTATTAATTCAATAAAAATATATATTATAAAACAACTATTAATGGCGTAAAACTACAATTGGAAACTAGTATTATTTTATAATTAATATTTTTGTAAAACTTTTATCTAGAATTATATTTTATCTTAATATTTTAACAGATTTTTCACCGAGTATGTATAGTGTCTTCCATTAACATTAAAAAAAATATTAGTACAAAGTATAACCACAGAATAGGTTTATACAAAAGCGACAGTAAGACAGAGAATCGAAAATTAGAGAGAGATGGGGAAAGACAACAAATTTAAAGGGCTAATTATTTAAAATCGGAAAGTTTCATCATATCTTAGAGGAGATAGGGAAAGAGCACAAATTTAAACGTCTACACAATGGTAACATGAAGGGTACCGACACGGAGTGTCGCTTCTGTATATAACTATTCTGTGGTATAACAGTACTGAAACAGCACTACTAGCATGTATAATTTTGTTATTAATAATATTAGGAATAATCTGTATTCCGATAAAATATTTTTGTGAATAATTGATTTTAACCCAAGCAAATTACAACACACACAATTACAATTGTAACTGACAACCAATAAAAATTTGGTCTCAGTTACTCAATTTCACTATAAATGATTATAATAAATTATTGGAACAACTCTTTATAAATAAATATATAGGTACATTAAAAACACTTCAGGACGGTGAAAATAAAATATAATTAAAATCGATTTGAAAAAAAATAGCTAATTATATTATTTATTTTATATTTAAATAAAAAATGTAAAGGTAATTAAATTAATTTTATTACCTACCAGTATTTCTTGAATTCTTGTAGTATTTAATAATTCTGATCTTTGATAAAAAAAAATTAATAGGATAAATATTTTATTTACATTGATCACCTTATTTCATTTTTCTTTAAGCATATCTGTTTGCTATTATTCTTACGCTACAATTTTTAATTTTCATGCAATACACACAATAAAAATATAAATATAAAAAAAACATAGAAACATACGGTTCGTAATAGATTTTTTTTTCAATATTAAATATTTTATTGTGAAGAAAAAGATTTTTTTTTTTGAAAATATATTCTTAATTAAAAGATAAAATATAACATTATAAATATTTTTAATTTATTTCACAAATTCGAAATAATAATGCAATTATTCGTCACTACTATTTTTTTTATCTGATAATTTTTTGATAAATACTTACTTTACTTTCTCCCATGTCTCTTCCCCAAAAGTTTTAACCACAAGAAGTTCTAAAGCGTAGTTTACGAAGCCGTACTAAAACAAAACAAAATTAATTTTATTAGCCATTTGCTGCTGTTTTCAACATTTATTATACTATAAACAATAAAATCCTTTGAAATGCGACTTACCATTTTGAATAAGTGGCCTAACCGGCGCCTAAACTCTCTTTATTTTGAAAACACTCCTGTAAATTCGGTTGCAGTCCGACCTCGATGAGACGCAACACTGAACTGTTTAGTGTTCGGAGAGTTGCGTTGTGTGAGGGAATATTGATTCTGAGGTCTGCCCTCTGCAACCAACAACACTTCTGTGTTTTGCCGCTAGGTGGCAGTAGGGTATCAGGCGCTTCAGTTTGGAAACAAAGAATTTTATTATAGTGATGATGGAAATTAAATCATAACATATGTAGGTTTGTAATGAAAAATTGTAGTACTAGAGTGAAAAAAAACATTTCTTATTTACTTTTCTGAACTAAAAATAACATTTGCTCCAGTCAATATGACGGTATGATTTTATAAATATGATTAATTGTAGTTGTGTAAATAACAATGAAGTATTTAATAATCTAATATGTATTTTCAAACCCTGATAATTTGCTCGAAAAAAACTTCATTTACATACTGGTAAATACTTGAAGTAAAAACTAAAGTTAATATTTTGTATAACTACTAAATTTGTAAAGTATATTTTTTTTAGATTTTAGGTCTGCGATTTTTGGTTTTCTTTATTTTGTGCCTTAATTAACTTTATCTATTATTACTTATATAAAATCCGAACGAAATATACCTTGTGTAAATAGGCTTTATTTTTGCTCTAACCGGTTTCGACCCCATATTGGTCTTTCCCCGGGAGTGAAAAATATAAAATAAAGTCTTCGAAATATTTAAAAAAGTAACTTAATTATTAATTTTAATTTTCATATTATTATTATTTTCTTTTATTCTTTTGCCCGCACCCACTATGCAAAATCGGATTCTTAATAATTTCATTTGCATTTTTATTATGTATTCTTATTTATATACATACATAAAAAATTCCTGTAGGTACTAAGAAAAATTAATAAAAACTGATTATTCAATTTATATACAGTAATTTTCTTTAGTAATTATTTTTATTATTAAATTTTCTACACTATTCAGACATTTTATGCATAATAAGTAATGTGACGTGTCTCTGCTCGGGCCGCCAATTTGTGACGCACACTTGGGTCGTATGTGAGTGTGAGTGTCATGTGGTGCCCTCTCCTCCTAGGTGGACGATGTCTCGGGCGCCAATAACTGCGGTACCTATGAAGAGGGGAGAAATTGCCTTGGGTGCTCTAGGTCGGTTGGGCCAGGGGTTAGCACAGAAACACTGTAGACCTTTCAGTAATCTTTATTAGCACACACAAAGAAAAAAAATAACAACATGTACGGCTTGTGCCGTAGGGAAGCACCAATAAACGGATTGCAGTCGGATCGACGAGGTAGGTGCCACCTCTCAAGCTGATCCTAACAGCGAAAATAAATGAACGAACTAACGGCAATAAACATATAATGGCGGAGTCACTGAGGTGGACACCACCTTCACAAGCGACGTTGGAGCAAACTAAAAGAAATAAGCAAAATAAAGACCGCTGAGGTGGCCACCATCTTCACAAGCAAGTCTAAGGAAGGCAAAACGCGAAAAACTAAATACGGCAACTGTGAAAACGCTGAGGCAGACGCCACCTCACAATATACTATTTTGTAATTAACAGGCCTATTCTGCAAAAAAAATCGTGTAGTATATTCTTAGCATAAAAAAATTATTATAAAATTAATTTTGTTTAAACTTTTTTTTCAGTTGTTTTTACCTGTTTCAGGATATTAAGCTTTTGTATACAAAATTAAAAGTAATTACAAATATATACTACTATGTATTTTAACAACTAAACATTAATCACAAGAGAATTTTATAAAATAATATGTATTAACAACGTGATACCGGTATTCTATTGAACAAACTACGGATGTTAAGAATCATATTTTAATTTGTCCATGTAATATGTTCGACTAGAAACAATGTTTTTTCCGCATTGAATTTGGGATTAATTGGAACAAGAATAATTACTTTTAGTTATCCGTGTTGTAGTTTCCTATAAAAACAAAGATAGATTTTCTTAGGATTCAGTTTGAATAAATTTATGTGATCTGATATAGAATCGGGCGAGAGAGGTTTCCTATGTTTCCAGGACACTGTAAAACTTTGTGGATTAGAGAAGAAATAACATTACTTTTTATTTTACGTCGCGTTAGTCGTTGGCGCTGAAGTCACGGCTTGCTGGGATTATATCTTGTTGTTAGAGCACTGTAGGCTTAACGCGTAGGTGTCGCTAGCGTCGCTTCCGCCGGACATAAGTACAGCTTCCGGGATGTATTGTCACCAAATATTTAACTTCCCTTTTTCAAACCCTTTGCTTAAAAATTCTGTTGGATGAAACTGACAAAATTCATTTAAAAATATAAAGGGACATAATTGTTTAATAATTAGTCACTAGTTAAATATTCTGACAGATAAAATATTTATTTGAAAGGTATTATCGCTTCTGACAAATAACAATGAAAAGTGAAAAACATCCATAGCGAATATGGAGCTTGAAAGGGATTAACAACATATTTTTTATTAATAGCTGACAAGACTCAATCCTGTGATAAATCATTTATTAAATAAATGGACAAACCATTACCCATTACAATATTGCTGAGCATGGGTGGATTAACATAGGATATACAAATTTTTATCGGTAATTCAGACGATATGTACTAAACTATCCCTAAACTACCAGTGGTGTATCATGGTTTGACAGGAAAGGTTGGCTACATTAATAGAAAAACACAAATTTTAAATAACAGTTCTTTTATCAGACTCATAAGTAAACCTAAACAATCTTATAATTTTTTGTTCGTATTATTATTATTAGTTTTTTAAAGTTTGTACGAAAACCCTAAACTTCTGTTTTTTTACTGAAATGTTTTATTACTTTTTCACACGACCTGCAGTTTCTCGCTGTTTTTCGCCATATTTTTCTAAAGTAATACCCGCCCGCAAGGCAAAACAGTATTGCTTGTCATCTATACCTACAGTACGATACACAACAGCAATCTTGGACTCACAGTTCGGGCGCCACGGTTACATGATAAATTGCGTATATAAACTATATGCCGTACAGCGTTCGAAAACAATCGAAGTGGTCCGATCTTAAGGATAAGAAAACGTGATACTAAGCTCACTATCTTATTTTATTGGGGCGCTAATTTTTCGAGCCCCAATAAGAGAAGCTACATAAGTTGTAGAAAGATACAACGAAAACGAGCTGAATTAGTGCAATTTTTTTATATAAAAATAGATATATAATTATCTATATTTAGAGATTGTTTAGCCTAATTTTTTTTTACTCTGTGCGTCTTAGGAGGCACGCGCTCTAGCGTCCTTATGGAACAGGACTATATTTCAATATAAAATGTTATTAACTAGTAACTAACTAATAATTTGTATGGAAGGAATTCACATAGTATACTTTTCAATCAACGATTCAGCTCATATGCCACTCTGCATATAAGTTGTTCTTTTTGCTCTTCTTAGTTTCAGGTATGTCTGTCTCTCTTTTGTGTTCATTACACCGGGCCCTACGAATCAGTATAGGCTATGCTCCATCCATATACATTTTTATATCGATGTACAATATCAATATCCCTATGAAAATTAATAAGTACGTCTCTGGTACGAACTAATGAAAGGGAAGAATTGGTCAGCAAAGAATTACATCTAAAACGCGGCCTGAAATTTAATTGTCATTGTGTCCTTTTAAAATTAAAAATTGTTGGGTTGTTTTTCCAACGAGTATATTTTTACCCTTTTCACAGCTTTATTGTGTAGTTTTGTTGAACAGCGGAAATTTTATAATTTGCCACGGAAATAATGTTTGGTGTAGTTATGTTTGTGTAAATATTTTCGTAGGGAAATTTTACATTTGCTAACGTTGGTTGAACTGTACAAATATAAGCAGAATAATTAATTTATGTATGAGACTATTTGCATTAGGTTGTATTATTTATTTACTCTAACATATTTTCTGTGGATTTCAACATGAAACCTGAAAATGAGAAATGCATTTCATATTAAATAAAGTTTAAAGTTATACACACAATAATTTGTTAAATAATATACGTTCTTCAGCGTAAATTTCAAAACTATGTTTAACAAATTCACAGCCAAAATGTCTTGTAAATGTTTATCTTAACTTAGCTTTATTAAATAAAAATATTGATGATTCTCTGACTGTAGTTGAGTAGAAAAAAATATTATAATAAATTAAGTAAATTTTTTTTTTTTAAATCGATACTAAATTACATAATATCACTTCACGAAGTTATTCAAAGTAGTAGCTAAAGTAAAACTTTACATACTCTTATGTCAAAATATACCTTTATGGATTCATCTATCAAACTGAATTAACTTACATTTTAATAGTATTATATTTTTACAGCTTATTTTAGCACTACCTAAAATATGAAATATATTCTATAATATTATTGGTGAATTTACTTATTATTTACTTTTGATAATAATTTATCTGATTTTAATGCACACGACGTCTAAGCTGGTGTAAACATAAATGGAAATTATAAAGAAATATTTGACACTTTGACAGTACGTTTGTTATCACAACCATTTCTGTCTCTTTAGCTAGTTGACGTTTTACAAACACATAATGTTATTTATTTTTTATATTAATTAATAATTTAATAATTTCGGGTAAAATATAATGTATATCTAAGGACTGAAGTATTTTCTATTACTCACAAGGTTTATTCTATGAGGCAATATGCGTAATAAAAAATTATACCTTAGTCCCTCGATATAAAAATAACAATTCATGAAAAAACAGAAGAAAATAAAAATGTCGTGCGTGTATCTCCCGGACTTTAACTTGAAAATAAGTAGAATTATAATGCAATATAACAACAATTACCCTTACCATTCACTGAGGTTAAACAAGCTTGTGCACCGACTGGGCAATAATTAAAAGTAATTACACTTCCAACTTGCTACACTTGTTCGCCACATATCCGTCCTGCATCCTGTCGGCTACCCCCACTCCTGCATCCTGCATCCTGCACGTCAGTGCAGCCAACCCCAGCAGGCCTGCCACTCTGTCCTGTCAGCAGGACTGCAGGGTTGGCTCAAGTAGGAATTTAAGAAAAAGCCAAGCAACCATAACATAATATATTTTCTCCCGAACGGGAATTAATTGTCACGTTATATGATTGATAATTGACATGTACTATAGTATTTCATTTCTTAGGGTAGTGATTCTCAAAGGTGTTGGGGTTGTGTTCATTACTTGTAGGGGTGTCTCAGGCGTGGTGTGAAATTTAGCATCGTAGGTATTTTAACAATTATTGGATCTGGGCATTTGAACCTTCTTCTTCATACTTATATCAAATGGTTGTCCTAAGAATGAGTATTGAATCGTGTTTATGAAGTAAAAGAAGAACTACCATATCATATTTTTTTGAACTAGAAAACAAACTTGAATTTTGTGAATTATAGAAAAATGTATTCAACTAACAGAATAAGGTAAATTCCAGCATGCAAAAAATAAGAGATGGAAATTTCTATAAAATTAGAACTTTTAAAGACAAGAATTTTGGAAATTAAGGTAATTTAGAAATAGTATTAACTTAAATAAGCCTTAGATAACATCTTAAACTTTTATATCTAAAACATATAATAGGATATATGGTCTATATTAAATTTAATGGAACACGCCATATACTGTAAAAAATGCTACAATGCGACCCTGAACATGTGTGTAGCACTTGTGAAAACTCTTTATGAGGGATTTTGTTTTAATCCTAAGAACCGGATATGACACTTTTGTAAAGAATGTATTTAGATTTAAAATAATTTTAAATTAAAACTTTATATTTAATTTTATAAAAAATCCTAGTATACAAATGGGAATCAATAAATAAATGTTTTCGTGTAATACCGATAAAATTATTTACTGAAAGTACATACATAAAAACTAATTAAAATTTAATTAATATGCAAAATTCATAGAAAATATATAGCTTACATACTTCAAATATTTACATAAATTATAGTGCATTCATAATAGCAAATATTTACAAAAACGTTATACATTAATATTATATTAAATTTTATAATAAACTAATTCTATATCTCATTAATATGTTATTCCGTGTGGAAAACAAGTAATGTTGAATATTACTTTGGGTATTAAGAAAATATTTTAAAACATTCTTACTTCATAAGTAAGTACATTATTGTTAAATTTTTAGCCTAAAAAATGTCCAATCGAATCCCAGTATTTCAGATCACTTGTGCGAAATTAGCCAATCAAAACATACTTACAGTGAAACTATTTTATTGTTTTATTTTCAAAATGTCTTTTAGTTTACAAATATAAATAAATAACTAATAATTTTATTACAACTTCCCTAAGCAATATTCGTCTCATTTAATTAAGAACATTAATTAACCCATTTTTGCCTTTTCCTCCTGCGTATCATGATTAAGAAAGTAATCCATAAATTAAAGTGTAACTGCAAATTTCACTAAAATTTCCATAGTGAAAATGGAAAAGCTGAAAGGCTGAAAGCATCATAACACTCAGCGGGCCGAGAGCTAACCCGGCAGCATTGAACAAATACGCCTCTCTTCAAAACTAATATAAAACACATGAATATTAAAACCCAGGCTTAATGAAGAATTTCATAAGGCGACACCATCACCAGTTCATTCCATTCGTTCTACGTTTTACCCGGTTCGTAAGGACAGATTGTGCTGATTTTAAACGTACCTTACAAAGTTAGGTCCATTATTTGCTGTGGTACATTTCATTAATAAAGAATAATTACAATTTTTTATAATTGTTTATTTTTGTCATTTTAAAATGATGATAAGAGAACAGAAAATCATATCGACTGTTCCTTATATACATTTATGGAACTTAGGATAAAGGTTCCTTTAGACAGATACTTTTTTCTGCCCTGGATCTTATTCGAAATTTGTGTTTGGACGCCGCAATACTTCAAACGCGTTTGAGATACAGTATATGGTTTAGAATATACAATCAAGTACCCTGTATGGGAAAATGATTCACGACATCTACAACGAGACAATCTGAGACTAACAACATTGAACTTCAATGAGAACTTGAAAGAAATAAAGAAAAAAAGAAAGAAAGAAATAATATTTTAAAAGTATTATAGGTAATAATAATGCATTGTAAATGTAATTCAATTTGTATCTTGAAAAGAGATTAAAATATTATGGGATTAGAGTAATACAAACAATTATTGAAAATATTCTTTAGGGGTACATGTAAGAAAGTAAATTCAATAAGAATTTGTTTAATACTGCTCATTTCTTTGTCTTCAATCGACGCCTTCGATTTAAAATAAATTATGACACCTGACCACATAACTATTTAACTCCCATAAATGATTATTCACTTTGTTTAAGGAACTATAACTAAATTACAAAACTCGCCATTTGGACTCTTTTATAATTATGTAGTATGACTACAAGTTAATATCTTATTTTGTGTACAGCAACCATTCAACTTTTTGCTTTCTAACGTGTTTATGTCTTTGAACATAGGTAACATTTCAAATTAACATTGCCTTGAGAACCCTATAGGGTTACATTAACGTTTCTATAGAAACATATCACCATAAAATCTTCCAATAAATTAAAGTAATAATTTTAACTTATTTTTAATGGATTAGTGTTAATTGGCATTCGCACCCCCCTGCACCACGTAAGGGTTTTAGACCTCGGGCCGGGGTTCACTCTCGCATTCACACCCCCAGAACCACGGAGGGTTTTAGACCTCGGGCCCGGAGTAGTCCACGCTCGCATTCACGCCCCCCTGCACCACGGAGGGGTTTAGACCTCGGGCCGGGGTTGTCCCACCACATTCACACCCCTACCCCCCGTGCCATCAGCTGTTACCAGATGGTGAAGAGGCAGAACCTCCACATCTGTCGCTGCGCACTGAACAACTGCTCCTCGCCAACACGAGCCGCCTCGTCCTCCAGGTACCGGACATGAAACTGGCCCATCTTGGCTCCTAACAGCACACTGACTAAACGAACACACTTGGTGAGCGACATAGCAGCAAATGAATTCAAATACTTCACTATCTCCAAGGAAACTTCACAATAATCACATTTCTATTGTTACAGTAAAAACCATTTTTATCTAGTATTGTTACTGTTGCTAAGTTATTTATTTCTTAATTACCTCACACCTTTACCTAGGTAAATCGGCCCCGTTGCTTTAGGTTAAGTTGCTGATTCTTTTCCACGTCTTCCTATTTTCTGTTTTCTTCTTCCATTTTGTTACTCCTATTCTTCTTAAATCTTCTTCTACTTCTTGTACTTGTAGCCATTTAGATATGGATCTGCCCTATCTTCTTCTCACTCCTGGTTCCCACATTAGTATTGATTTGATTAGGTATATGTGTTTCCTTCTTTCATTTTAGGTCTATATTCGTTTTTTTACACTTATTACTAGATCTAATACAGTTCATAGTATGTTTCTTTCTGCAATTCGTAGATCTTCTTCATCTTTTTTGTCATAGTCATTGTTTCTTACAATAGGTCTTAATATTGTTTTATAAGTTTTCTTTAGTTTTCTCTATATTCTAGAACGAGATTGAATAATGTTGCTGATAGTGAGTTACCCTGACGTATTACTTTATTATTTTCAAATCCTTCCGTTTCTCCTTTTTGTATATTGATGCTTATATAATTAACACACGTATGCCATGAAAAATTTTCTGGTTGGTATTTGAATCCGAGACTCCTGGTATACTTTATTTATATATTAAAATCCATTAGATATTAAATCCACAGAACTTATAGAACAGTAAAACAATGAACAGTATTGGTAGTATAAAATGTTATTGAGTAAACGAACAATCCGCTTATTGATACAAGGAAAACAATGGTAAGGACTCTGTGGGATCTAATTGGGTCGTAGCTGTGAGTCCAATGCAGTGGGAAACAAAGCAGCATCAGCCGGTAAACAAGTCCTGGCGCTCATTATTCGTCGATTGTTTTACAGCGACGCGCACTTAAAAACCGGAAACAAGCATCAGTGGGGCCGTCTTGTTGCAGCTTCCTCCAGGATGTTTTCAATTCATTCCTTACAATAACTAAATATCTAGCAGGATCTCCTTACAGTTATTGTTGATCTTTTTTTTGGGAATAAACTAAACTGGTATACCAAAGTGCGATCAATAAGGTTCTTGGTGTCCTTGTTCTTAAATTTATTTAAGAAATAAAGGTACTTTATTACTATACTGAAAATATTAACGATAAATTTTACTAATTTCCAAAACAGTTAAATTAGTCTGAGATAAAGTACTTAACATTATGAAAGCTATTTAGGGATTATCGCTTGAATATAACTAAATATTTTGTTGGCACTTTATTTCATTAAATCAATCAGGAATATTTTATGATATTATCTGAAACTTAGTATATTGAAAAATATAACGTTATAACATGCCTTTTTCATTTATGAATTTCACGAATACGTAGTATCTTCGGAGCACATATATCGCTCAATATTACATTTTTTATTCATTTTAAATATCTCTTCGATATTATAATATTTCAAATATAATACTTTAATGCAACACTTTTTCCACATTAACACGTATTTATAACTTTGAAAGCAAACAAAAAGTTTGAACATTTGCATTATTGTTATTACTTTCATGGAAAGAAGAGAAAATAT
Source organism: Stenolophus ochropezus (assembly GCA_035578165.1). Classification (NCBI taxonomy): domain Eukaryota; kingdom Metazoa; phylum Arthropoda; class Insecta; order Coleoptera; family Carabidae; genus Stenolophus; species Stenolophus ochropezus. The sequence continues at coordinate 1,181,476 of JAQOWZ010000016.1, read as the reverse complement.
TTTTATTTTGGAAACAACAGCGAAATAAAAGGAAAACAATGGTAGCGGACAACTCACGAACTAGGGCAGAATGTCCTTCGCAATTAGCGATGCTCGCATTTTTACGACTGCAGCGCCAACCAGGATTACGTTGCACTAGGATGATTGTAGTCAGGAGTTGTAAGCTACGTGCCTATGTGAATTTTACAATTTTCTAGTTTTTACAGAGTGATTATTACATGCAATTATTTGTAATGGACTTAGTTTATGTTTTGTGGTAATATTCACTTAATAACTGTAATGTTTGACAATTTAAAATAATTTTCAAACCAGAATTTTCAACATTAAAAATGAACACATGAGGAAAATTAAAAATTGCTTTTATGTAAATTTATTATATTATAGTCAGAGACCATTTTGTACTTCATATTATTCCGTATATTACATACATTTCATTCGCTGATTTCATGTTCAGTTGATTAATAGTCCATATTATCCTTAAAATAAGGCGTCACACAATAAACAAAAACTCGTTTTTCATAGAAAACCCAGACATAGAGAACATTAGTTAATTTCTAAACTGTGCAGATTTGTTTTGTGTTTTTTTTTATAAAACGCAGCTACATTGCTAAGTATAAAAATTACTGCTATATAAATTTATTATTATATAGAGTCGCTTCTATACTGAGCGTCGAATATTTCTACTTGACAAAACGTATTAATATACTTAGAATATTATATTGTTATACATTTCATATGTTGAATATATAGTTGTAAAATATGCTTAGCAAATTAATATTATACATAGCAATTTAATTTATTTACTTTGAAAAAACAATATGAAATACTTAACAAATATTTACAAACCTTTATAAAATGGATACATCATTTCCTATGACATAAAGCATATTATTTCTGTTCTAAATGATGTTTTGTAATTTTATAAATCAGCATTAAGAATAAAGAACAGGACGAGAAGGTCACTATTTCGTTAAGTTTCTGTTTGAATAACATCACTCTTCTGGAAATAAATTCGCTAGCTTCTGCAGACCGGGATATGAAAAAGGTCTATTGAATTTTTAATGAATTATCGATTAAATAAAAGTTTTTCTACCCATGGGTTGTTTTTATGAATGTTATGAAAAAAATTATTCATTTTGTATTTTTGAAACGATTTCAGCAATGTTTTGATTGTAAAATATAAATGAGAGAATTGAGTTTCATAAAAAGGTTTATAGGATCAATATATTACTGCCAAAATTTTAAAAGAATTTTTTGTTTCTTTGTTTCAATATGTTTGTATTTTATTTCCAACAAGTAAAAAATTATATTTTTTGTATTTTTACATGAAAAAAAAAACATAAAAAAAGCTTTGTGCTTTATGTTACATTGTAAACAACTGAACGTTGAAATATATATTTTAGTATTCATATTGAAAGCAATAGAATAGATAATTTAAAAAATTTAATCAATGTAAATATATGTATTTATACTTTTTTTATAAGTGTAAAACGTGTCTTTAGTGGATGCGTTTAATTTGCTACTGCATAAGTCCAAGTATACCAGAATATTTGGGAAAAGTATACGAGAACCGATCTACCTAGGTAAAGGTATAAGGCAATTAATAAATTAATAACTTAGCAACAGTAACAATACTAGACAAAAATGGTTTGTACAGCAACAATAGAAATGTGATTATTGTGAAGTTTCCTTGGAGATAGTGAAGTATTTGAATTCATTTGCTGCTATGTCGCTCACCAAGTGTGTTCGTTTAGTCAGTGTGCTGTTAGGAGCCAAGATGGGCCAGTTTCATGTCCGGTACCTGGAGGACGAGGCGGCTCGTGTTGGCGAGGAGCAGTTGTTCAGTGCGCAGCGACAGATGTGGAGGTTCTGCCTCTTCACCATCTGGTAACAGCTGATCGCACGGGGGGCAGGGGTGTGAATGTGGTGGGACAACCCCGGCCCGAGGTCTAAACCCCTCCGTGGTGCAGGGGGGCGTGAATGCGAGCGTGGACTACTCCAGGCCCGAGGTCTAAAACCCTCCGTGGTTCTGGGGGTGTGAATGCGAGTGTGAACCCCGGCCCGAGGTCTAAAACCCTTACGTGGTGCAGGGGGGTGTGAATGGGAATAATTAAAACAAATTCATTAAATAAGTTAAAATTATTACTTTAATTTATTAGAAGATTTTGCAGACATACGTTTCTATAGAAACGTTAATGTAACCCTATAGGGTTGTCAAGGAATTGTTATTGTGAAATGTTATCTATCTTCAAAGACACAAACACGATAGAAAAAAAGAGTCGAAAATGGCGAATTTAGTTATAGTTCCTTATAGGTGAATAAACACACTTGGTTATTTCACAATAATTATTATATTAGTGATGATCGTTTCGTCCTTTCAGACATCATCAGATTGAGAGGACGAAACGATTGTCATTAATATAATAATTATAGTGGAATAACCAAGTGTTTTTATTTACCTGTATTCAAATATGTTCCAGCAAGTACCCATTACAATATCCATTTCAAGTACAGTTCCTTATGCAAAGTGAACAACCTTTTATGGGGGGGTTAGATAGTTTAGTGGTCAGGCGTTATAATTTATTTTAAATCGAAGGCATCACTTAAAGAGATAGAACTGGATCATATTAAATAAATTCTTTCTGAATTTACTATGTATACATTTCGATTCTTGTATGTAGGTACCTCTAAGTAAAATTTCCAATAACTATTTGTATTTCTCTTATACCCTAACATTTTGATCTCTTCTTAAGTTACAAATTGAATTACATTTAAAATGCATTATTATTATTAGAACACTTTAATTTAAATTTAAAAGTACTTAATTAGAAAACATCTTAAACACAAATTTTGGATACAGTCCATAACAGCAGAAAGTACCTGCTTAAAATACTTTGTAAGGGTACAATTTTATAATGATTTTCAAATACCTCTTACAACTATATCTCAAACTACTAATACCTTAGTTAAATAATGTAGCAATTAAGCACCCCGATGTGTTAGATGACATTTACCCTCAATTAACTCGTCCTTAGCAATACATCATGTCATTTTCTTATTAATCCACGTACGTACCTAAAATGAACTGCATACCGACTCCTCCGGATGGATTGCATTCATACATAACCTCACGACGCAATTATCCTGGCATTCCTACCTGTGCTGGTGGGGGTGGCTAGTCCTTTCATAAATAAATTGCTCCACAATGAGAGCAGATCGGCGGGTAGCTGCTGACCGGCACAGAATCTTAATCATCGCCAGGACTAACGAGGACGCAGGACCAGCAGAAAAAGAAGGTCGCTAATCCTTACACGGAGGGAGATGTGAAGGATTTGTACGTGCAGTTTACAGTTCAACGCTAGTTTTACAAAACTAAGAATCGGAAAAAAAAATCTCAAAAGGTATAAAATTTCAGGAAGGAGGGTTTAAGGAATAACCTTGCGACCGGGATGGGTTTTGCATATGGTGGATAGTGGACAGTGGCATGCCATCCTAAAAATTATGGGATACGAGAAACTTAAAGAAATGCTTAAAATTTAATAATTATAATTGTGAAATACAAAAATAAAGAGGTAAAATATTTACATATAAAGAATAAAAAAAATTCAAAAATTAAAGTTTTTATTGTCCTTTAAACTTAATATATATTTATAATTATTGAAATAAGTATAATACATAGTAAGTATGTATAACAATTTCCATTGACTCTATGAACAGTAGAAATGTATATTCTGACCCTTTATTTAAAATTACTATAATACGGCAATGAAATTATTTCTTGACATTTAAGTTACACGACGGGGTTCATTCATATTATCAAGTAAATCATGTAAATTATTTTACAAAAATCTTTCTTAACAGGTATCATCCAACTTATTTTTTATTATTTTCGCATCTACAAAAAGATTTATTAAAATGACAAATTAAACACAGAAAATAAATATAAAAATACGATCACAGGATGGCACCTATTCGGTGTGAGAGGAAATGAAAGAGGTTTTGAAAGCTTGTTGTATTGTGGTGTAGCCTTATGAGAAGAAGAAACAGCGCATTTCCCCAGTAGCACCGGAACCGTGGCCGAGAACTTCCTGTGTCTCGGATTAAGTTTTCGCCAAATTCTTGAGGACGTGCGCAACTCCTGGCTCGACACTCGGTATTAGGAAGTTTCGTATTCGGGCTCTTCCGTCGACTTAAACTTAAATCCGGATTCATTTCTTTCCTCTCAGCTTGTTTTTGCTGTTCAGAATCAGGGTATTTAGCAATTACTAAAAAATAAAGTCATCAAATTTAGTAGCTTACCAAAAGTATAGTGTTCATTTTATACAGTGGATGCATAAAAATGATTCATTGTTTATTTAGTTCGTATTAAATTTTCTGGTATTACAATTTTTGTTAACTCTTATATTAGTCTTTTCTACTTTACCTCTTTTCGTTATATATGTTTATAATGTTATATGTTACCTTAAATTGATTAAGTTGAGAATTAGGTAGTTTTCAGTTGCTTTCTATTCCGACTTCTAGAGTAGAAACAACATAAATATGTAGTTAATTGTCAAATTAGATAGCAAAGTGTAGTTTTTACCACTCGAGTTCGAGTGGAACATTCGAATGAGACTGAAAAAAATGCTTTCCTTTCGTGTTAGACGCAACATTTTTTTCACATGTTTCAAAAATACATTTAATCAGACAAGATAAGCTATAAAATTAGATTATGTGAACTTTGACGTTTAGCTGTGCAATTGTTACAGTATTGCCAATATTCCAATTCAAGTTTACGATGTAAAATTGCAAAATAATGTGAAAAAAGAAAAGAAGGAGATAATTGTCATAATTTTTTAAAAATAATTTTTATTATAATACTGAATTTTCCAATATTTCATTCTATAATAATGTACACGTTATGCTGTTGGAATCATTCATTTTCCTCTCTAGAGAGGAAATTGTATATTGTGCAACATGTAGAAGGTGTGAAAGTTTTGGAACGAAATGAAGTCGAGTACTGGAATCACAGAAGGTGGGAAATATTAACTTCTAGGTTATCAAATATCACTAAAAACCGTCCTCTATATCACTTAGAAATATTGATAATCATGTACAAATATTGCTAACTCTACCAAACTAGTGGAGTTATCTTTGGAACTAAATAATATACCTAATCCTTTTTATAAATTGGGACTGGATTTATTTTGACATTTCAGGAAGTTAAAAATGGGTATAACTTTTGGAATAACTCGAACTGTTTTAGGAATTCGAAACGGAATTAAAACCAGAATTAAATATTTACTTAATGGCTAATCTCTTTTATGAATCTGGATGATAAAGTTTGTATATTTGTCGGTAAAGTGTATTTGTTAAGATTTTATGCTATAACAAAAAATTTATTTAAATGAAAATGTTCATTAATTTTAAATAACATTTCTATGTTATGTTCTACTATTGATATTTATTTATTTATTTTAACTGAGACTTTAATAATTAAAACATTTTCTGCATATGACATGTTTAGAATTTAATATTCTAAAAATAATTTAGAAATGATTAAAATATAAAGTTGTATGTACCTATATTACATGCTACTATATATAGAAATTGGTTGAATGCAAAGCAGAAAAGCAAGTTGTTAATGACTTACATTTAAAAGTCAAAGGTTAAAAGGGTAGAATAAGAGTTGTTCGTCTGGTTTGTCAACTTTCTCACTTCTTTAAAGTAAATTATATCGTGTTTATAGTGCAATACAGGGAATCCCCAGTATAAATAAATTAATTTCGTTTTCGTTTACATTACATAATAGAGTTCTTATATGAATAACTCACTTACTAACTTTGACGTATTTGATCAAACCCTAACTTCTCTCAAATGAAGGTATTTTGAAAGTAACTTCGGAAATTTGTCATTTTATATTAGACTTATTGGACATTTGTTAATATTGATTTTATTCTTTAAATGCTTTCAATAAAACTTTTCATTTAAAAAATTTAAAGAATTAACCGGTTTTTAATTATATTAAAAGTTATTAAACTTTTATATCTAATGTTCCGAATTATTTCCCAATTCAATACCACAAAAGAGATCAAAGAAAAGTTGTAACAATGCAGTAAAATGAAAATAGAATTTTCAAATGTTACAGTAGAATTGAATTTCTTCTTTTAGTAATTTAAACCATGTTTTCATTCAGGCACACATATGATATGTTTCTTTTCTTTTTCAACATTTTGTTGTAAAACAACAGAGATTTCATATTTGGTACTTTGAATGAAAAATGAAGAATTTTACTGGAGTTTCAACTACACTTGGACTTCATTTCCTTAAAAACACTCAAAGGGATCGAGACTTATTAGTGTACGTAAAATTGACTGAATTTCAATTCAATTCTGCAGTGTATTTCAATGAAATATTTATTCTTTATGCATGCAAAAGTGTTATGTAGTTAATGATATTGAATAAATGAACTTTATCTTTAGATATATTTCAATAAAAATAAATGAGTGTAATAATAGAAAAGAGATAAACAGGTTGACCATGGTTAAACCATTACTTTTACACTAAAATATTTACAGCTGATTATGGTTATCGTTAGTATAGTAAAATATCCTAGAATCATATTTATCTTCACGCATATTTTATGTAATGGGGCATGTACAACATTATTATGGTTTTTATTTCAACATTTGTAAAGTGACCGATAATAAGTTAATAGAAAAGTATCGAATCGAAATAGTAAATAAGGTATATTTTTAACAACTTCAACAGTTTTTCGACACGATTATCTGATGTAATGTAACCAGCACAATATAAGATTTGTGTATCCAAGTGGATTGGAATCCACTAGAAATAACATACTTTTAATAATAATAATAAAAGTATTTATTTATTAAGAGGAATATATCCGAAACAAAAAAAATTTTGAAAGTAAAAATATATGTGTATATATACATTCATGAAAATATTAAGTTCATTGTAAAAGTTGAAGAAAAATGGTATTATTCCTTTTCTGGATGTATTACTGGAGATAATAGAAGGGGCATCTATACTCAGTCTACAGGAAGTCTTCGCACATTAATCAATATGTTAATGTTAAATCACATTACCATCCATTTTATTATAAGAATCGTTACTATGTAAAAATATATATGAGAATGAGAACAGTAATTTTTATTCAACTGTGTTTTGTTGTGTTATTAGTAATAAAATTAATAATATAATTGTTTATTATTATTATTATTAATAATACTTACTTAGATTCTAAATTATAAATATATTTGGTAATGATTATTATATTGGATTAGACTTATTAGAAATAGATAATATTCAAATTTTTCTACAGTTTTATTAAATTTTGTATACATTATAATATTATAGTACAAAAATATAAACCATTATATTTACATGTTGGATAGCAGTAGAAATTCAAGTTTTATTAGTTTAATTGTTTTATATGCCTCTATGAAAATGTAGCAATTTTAACTGAAATAAATATACAAGCATTACTAAGAAATATATAGGAAAAATAACTTTTCTACCTTCATAAGGGAAACTCCTTGCACTCATTGTAAATAGGATAGAATCCTTCAGGACAATTGAGAGTAAAGTTGATGTTGGGTCCAGGAAATTCTATAGCGAAGGGGTATCCAGAGCACACTGAGTTCAGAATGACAACGAAAGCGATGATGAGAACAATCACTTTAAATATAATTTCCATTATACTTCGCTCACTATTTATGTATTCAAGTAAATAACTTGAACTGTGCTAAGTCTGTTGTAACTGTAGTATTTAAGTGAATTCTTATCTTTCGAGGATGTGTTTAGTAATTTTATGGATGATTCTAACATGTCAAACATGCTTTTTTGACATTTATTTCTCGAATTGAATCATTTTTTGGTAACAAGAATAAGTGTGACATCATTTTCTAGGAATATTTGACAAAATATTCATGCCCAAATAAGTATATGTATAAACAACTACAACTATTAAATCTATTGACATATAGTTATTATTTTTTAGTAAATTTTTAAATCATCTACATCATAAATTAAAACAATTTTAGTAGCTGCTTATAATTTTTATATATTTATTAATATTTTCTATATATCAAATTACTAGAAATAATTATACGGTGGTAATAATTTTTTTTTATTAATAACATCACGTAACTATTCTATGAATTTTACATTTTAAATAGAAAATTAGTCACCTATTAATTTAAATCGGAAAATTACTGACTATACATACATACATAAAATATTATTTTATTACTCATTTATTGTTGTACATTTTAATACGTATAACTTTTGGAAAGTTTGGTCAGCGGAGTCCAAGAAGAGATAGTGGCTAATGTAAATTAATTCATTATATTTTTTATTTTATTGAATTATAGTAACATTTCCTGAATTTATAAATAATCTAAAATATACAATAATTACTGTACAATAAAATAAATACGAAAAGAGCTTTTCAGTTCAGATACAGTTGTCCTTACACTATAAAAGAAGTAAATATCTATTAAATATATCTTGGAAAAGAAGGATAAGGCACTGTATAATTGTTTAGAATTTATTTACAAATTACATTTTAATAATTGTATGTAATACATTATGTACCTATGATTTTATTTTAAATATATATTGAAAATTCTAATGTGTATGAAATACATATTTGAAAAAGTTTTGTTAGAATAACTAAGTATGTACCCATGCTAGTAAACTTTTCTTTGATAATATTATCTTTATTTTATTTTATTCTTTATGTAAGCAGAATAATACTCCTCTACTTTATTATGTGGAAACTTAGAGAAGAATGACAACAATGACCTACACCTTAATTTTTTATGCTTATGGCAATTGTTATCATATGTACTGAGTACAATGTTTAATCACAGTAATAAAAATGTATGTAAAATATCAACAAGAAGCAAAAATAAAATAAATGGAGACTACCAAAGTGTTACTGTTAATACATGTAGGTCCCATGTAATGTGCACTGTAAAAATATGGTTCACCAACGTCATAAGGTTTTTCCAGATTTCAATATTAACTTTTGACATTGGGACATGTGATGATTTACAAGGGTTCTAAAAATATTTCTCGTCAACCATGCCCTGAATTACAATAAACGAATTCGAAGATTTCTCTTATCTTTACATAATATCAAGGCCACCAGGCCATCTAGAGATCCCGTCCACCAATTTCTTGAATACACGGGAGATCATGTTCATTTTGTTATTTTTTACATTTTAAAGGTATATAAACACACAGGTCGTTGTTACTTGCATCAGTGTTGTTTTGTGCTTCCCTCTGTACAAGTAAAATGGCAGCTTTCGGTAAAAGTTTCATTGTATTCCTCATTGTTGCAACAATGCTGTCATCAGTTACCTGTCAATTCGGTTTTGACCGTGTCGACGGGCAAAAATTTTCTGAGGACAACTTTGAAGAAAAAGAAAGTTTTACTAAAGATGTTAAAAAAGGACACCGTGAAGGACAAAAAGTTCAACAGGAAGGATTCTTCGGTTCCGATCCAGGATTCTTTTCACAGTGACAAGTAGGTACATTTTAACTTCACATACAAATAGAAATATTGTTCATTTTTTTAAGAATTCTGTTAAAATTAGAAAAGAGATTATCTTTTTGTGATTGAAGTTTTACAATTTTAATACCCACGAAAAAATATAAAATTATTACAAAATAAGGAAATATATTATTTGATTACAACGCAACGGACAATGGTGGCTCATTTGGTTAGCACGCTCCGACTCGAACTAAGAAAATAGTAAGATCTAGGGTTCAATTCCCCGGGTCGTCTAATACTAAACTATTTAAAAATATCACTGTGTCTGTGTGGTTTGGAACCCACTATAAGCTGTAGGTCCCTTGAAACGGTTTCAGACTGACAACCCTCTGCACCAAAATGCAATTAAAAATTGGACCTGGTGAAGTTCATTTCTCAATTTCACCTGCGACCAAAACTCTCCTACTGTTGTAGACTAGTGATGTCGATGATGATATATTATTTAATTTACATTCATTTTTATTTTCAGGGTTTGAAGGACTGACGAATTGGATCACAGGATTATATAAATTGCTTTGTTTAAATTTCAACATTGGATAATGAATTTGTAAATAAAAGTAGCTGTTTTAATTGCAGTACCAACAAATACATTTTTAGAATAATGTCTTTACCATGTAATTATTTATTATTGTGTGTATAATATTTTGTGTTAAATAAATACATTCTTTAAAAATTCTCTACTTATTTTCAACCTAGCATTACTAACTCTTATTCTTTTCTTGGTTATATTTCCCAAAAATATACAGAGCCTTAAAATGTAACAGGGAGGGTGAAAAAAATGATGCCATGTTACATTAACTAATGATGATGACTTCGATGACACAAGAAACACAACAGCGAGAAGGAACGAACACAAGAATTTCTTAAGATAAAATTTATTTACTTAATAACAAACAACATTTTGTTAATATTATGTGTTCAGCTCTTTTAGATCTTGTTTTTTTCTTTGTTGAGATAATTGAATTCTGTTTGAAAATTTGGAATCACCACATCGATATCTACTGAAGACCAGAAAATGAAAAATTTCTAGGACAAAAAGTTGGGTTATTAGAAGTACATATTCTCATCGTACCCATTAGCACAGGCATTAGCCACTAAATGGAGGAGAGCACTTCGTACATCTTTAAAAATTTAATTTAAAAATGGTTATGTTGTTTGTAACAAATAAAAATAGTTTGAAAATTTTGTTATTCTTCGGTATTAGGCAATATATATGATATGATATATGTTTGTTTTCTAATGGTTGGAAATTTGTAAAATTATAACTATGTAATAAACAAAAAACTTCTACTTCGTTAGGTTTCAATGTCAAGGTTATGGATTTATACTATACCTATAAATTTTTCCTTTAAAAAACTTGTTTATGCTCATATTTTTAGTATATAATAAATAAAGAAATGATGCATTGTTTTGCATTTTGTGCAGTCTTTCAGTGATGTTAGTACTTGAGACAAAATGACGGAATTCAAAACAATGTTTGTGTTATTCATTGTTGTGTCCATTTTGGTGTCAGTTCTCAGTCAAACGGTAAAATCTGATGAAAAAGAAGAACCAGAAATTGAAATTGAAGAGCGACATTTAATACAAGTACCGGACATTGGTCCAACGAAATGCACGAAAAGTCAAAGAAACAAAAGATGCAGGACTGTAACTCCAACAAGCAAAGATATGAAGTTTGGTCAGTAAAATATAAGTAAGTGTTTTAAATCAGATACTTTTATTAGAAAGTAATATCAGTAAAAATAACAAATAAAAAAAAAAAATATTTTTTCGTGATTTCAGAATTGGTATGAAATAATCTAGAAAGAAACAGAAAGAAAAATTATTTAAATGTGTATATAATACATAATAAATAGTGTATAATAATAATGGAAATATAAATAGATTTGATACGTTATTAACCCTCTAGAATTTCTTAATTTTCGTCCTATAGTCATCGTAATGGTAACTTCTTTGAGAGGTACTCACTCATTGTGTAGTGTTCTATTCTTGTTCTAATGTTCCTATTATTAGTTCAATATTCCCCTCCGTAAAAATCAGTCACCGTAATGTTTACTACCTGAGAGAAGGATGCTCACTCACTGTGAAGTACTTTAATTCTTGCCCTAATGTAATTAGATAAAAATCACCCTAATGTGAAGTACTCTAAGTCTTGCCCCAATGTAATTAGATCAAAATCGCCCTCCGTAAAAACCAGTCACGCTATTGTTTACTACCTGACAAAGAGTGCTCATTCCTTGGTAAGTTCTGTAGTTCTTGCCCTAATATAATTAGATCAAAATCACATAAGCGTTTAAATTATATATGAGTTTTTTACTTTAATTTCCGTTCTATTCTTCATACAAATGATTCTTAATTTTTTTAACCTAGTACAATGAAATGAAATAGCATTTCCATTTTGCCAATGACTATCAACCGAGAAGATAAAAACAATATTGATCTATATAATACATATTTGTATTTCTGTAAAATTTAATATTAGTTAATTCTGAAGAGTAAATAAGAAAATAAGAGATTTGTCTTCCTTGCTCTATAAGCTAGTGCCTGTACTAGAAAGTTCAATATGATTCTATACTTCTAAGAACCCAAGATAATGTTCTGTCGACTCAATTTTTTTATGAAAAATACTCCAGAAATAAATAAAAGTGTGTTAGGTTAGATTATAAATAAATAGAGAATTGCTAAAGAATGTATTTATTTAACACAAAAAAATTATACACACAAAAATTAATTATTACACCATAAATACATTGTTCTAAACATGTATTTGTTGGTACTGTAATTAGAACAGCTACTTTTATTTACAAATTCCTTATCCAATGTTGAAATTTAAACAAAGCAATTTATATAACCCAATGATCCAATTCGTCAGTCCTTGAAATCCTGGAAAAGTAAATATGAATATAAATTAATTAATATATCATAATCGACATCACTACTCTACAACACTAGGAGAGTTTTGGTCGCAGGTGAAATTGAGAAATAAATTTCACCTGGTCCAATTTTTAATTGCATTTGGTACAGAGGGTTGTCAGCCTGAAACCGTTTCAAGGGACCTACAGCTTATAGTGGGTTCCAAACCACACAGACACAGTGGTAATTTTTAAAAGTTTAATAGCGATTCTGGGAATTGAACCCTAGATCTTACTCTTTGTTTAGTTCGAGTCGGAGCGTGCTAATCAAATGAGCCACCGTTGTCCGTTGCGTTTTAATCTATACATCAAATAATATATTCCCTTATTTTGTAATAATTTTGAAGCATTTTGTATTTTTTACGTGGGTATTAAAATAATAAAACTTGTCAATCACAAATAGGTAATATTCTTTCTAATTTTAACTGAATTCTTAAAAAATGGACAATATTTGTATTTGTAAGTGAAGTTAAAATGTACTTACTTGTCACTGTGTAAAGAATCCTGGATCGGAACCGAAGAATCCTTCCTGTTGAACCTTTTGTCCTTCACGGTGTCCTTTTTTTACATTCTTAGTAAAACTTTCTTTTTCTTCAAAATTGTCCTCAGAAAATTTTTGCCCGTCGACACGGTCAAAACCGAATTGACAGGTAACTGATGATAGCATTGTTGCAACAATGAGGAATACAATGAAACTTTTACCGAAAGCTGCCATTTTACTTGTACAGAGGGAAGCACAAAACAATACTGATGCAAGTAACAACGACCTGTGTATTTATATACCTTTAAAATGTAAAAAATACAAAAATGAACGGGATTCCCAAGAAAAATGAAGCCTTATTGACCTAATTTGCCTGTCTTACTTGAACATAATTTAAAAACGTTTATTACTTTTTTAAATATGTTTCGCGATAAAAATTAATTATAAAATGAATTCAAATAGGTGTATTACAAATGTATCATAGGTATAGGCATTTTATAATTATTTTTGAAAACTTACAATAAATTAATTATATTTTTTGAATGAGGTTAACAAAATACTAGAATTTTTTGTAAATCACATTATTATTACTGATATACTCATAAGGCATAATTATTTAATTAAGGTTTGATTCCGCCAACTATGAACTGGGCTAACTGTGAACTGAATATTTTATCTAATTATAAGTATATTAATTGCATGGGCAATAAAATGAATAAAAGGTACAATTACAATGTTTTAAAGATGAAACGTTGGCGAAGATAAAATGTATGAAACATAGAATGAATGAAAGATAAAATGTGTGTAAGATACCGTTTTTCGCAGATTAAAAGTGTGCACAATAAAAAGTATGCAAAATTGAATGTTTGATAGATACATTTCTAATAAAAAATTTAAACTATAAAATATGTTTAAAATACTAAAAGCTTATACTGAAATTGGTCATTACATGCTACAAGACAAACGTTACTAATGGATGTTAGAAGGTTTGTGATTTGTATATTTGAATGTATACATAATAATACATACAACGAAAAATATGTAAATTATGTGAATAAAAATCTTTTCGGCAAATAACGTTATAGTTTATCATTATTTATTACGTTACAGTTACATATAACTTTAGTTTGTTATTAACTAAAAATTAGCAAATGAAACGTTATTATAACGTTACAGGGTATCGTTATATTACATTTTTAATCCTGTTACCTACCAAACTACTGCAAGGTTATTTAAAATATTTGGAAATAAAAATTCTAACTACATTTCAAAACTAATAGTAAGTAATAAAACAAAAGTACATCTAGGACCCTTGAAATGTTAACTATGACGTCACATTTGTCTTGCAAATTTCTCTCGGCGGCCATGCCCTGAATATACAACAAACGAATTCGAAGATTTCTCTCATCATTACATAATTTCAGGGCCGCCAGGCCATCTAAAGATCCCGTCCACCAATTTCTTGAATACACGGGAGATCATGTTCATTTTGTTATTTTTTACATTTTAAAGGTATATAAATACATAGGTCGTTGTTACTTGCATCAGTGTTGTTTTGTGCTTCCCTCTGTACAAGTAAAATGGCAGCTTTCGGTAAAAGTTTCATTGTATTCCTCATTGTTGCAACAATGCTGTCATCAGTTACCTGTCAATTCGGTTTTGACCGGGTCGACGGGCAAAAATTCTCTGAGGACAACTTTGAAGAAAAAGAAAGTTTTACTAAGGATGTTAAAAAAGGACACCGTGAAGGACAAAAGGTTCAACAGGAAGGATTCTTCGGTTCCGATCCAGGATTCTTTTCACAGTAACAAGTAGGTACATTTTAACTTCACATGCAAATACAACTATTTTCCATTTTTTAAGAATTCAGTTATAAAGGAGATTATTTTTTTGTGATTGAATTTTTAATATTTTAATACACGTAAAAAATACAAAATGCTTCAAAATTATTGCAAAATAAGGGAATATATTGTTTGATGTATAGATTTCAATTCAACGGACAACGGTGGTTCATTTGGTTAGTACGCTCCAACTTGAACTAAGCAAAAAGTAAGATCTAGAATTCAATTCCCACCATCGCCAATTTCTAAACTTTTAAAAAATACCACTGTGTCTGTGTGGTTTGGAACCCACTATAAGCTGTAGGTCCCTTGAAACGGTTTCAGGCTGACAACCCTTTGTACCAAAATGCAATTAAAAATTTAACCTGGTGAAGTTCATTTCTCAATTTCATCTGCGACCAAAACTCTCCTAGAGTTGTGGACCAGTGATGACGATGATAGTTATATATTAATTAATTTACGTTCATATTTATTTTCAGGGTTTCAAGGACTGACGAATTGGATCTCTGGATTATATAAATTGCATTGTTAAAATTTCAACATTGGATAAGGAATTTGTAAATAAAAGTAGCCGTTCTAATTACAGTACCGTGAAATACATTTTTAGAACAATATCTTTACCATGTTATTATTTATTTTTGTGTGTAGAATATTTTGTGTTAAATAAATACATTCTTTAAAACTTCTGTACTTATTTGTTACCTAACCTAACGTACTCTTATTCTTTCGTTGGTTATTTTTCTCAAAAAATACACTCCCTCAAAATTTGTGATCTTTTTATAAATATCTTGTACTTGGTATAGAATTTGTGTCGACAGAACTCAGGTTCTTAGAACTATAGCTTCTTGTAGTACCCCATAGCACAGACTAACCACTAGAGCAAGAAGGGTACTTTGTACATCTTAAATGAAATTTAATTTAAGAAATGATGATTACTGTTTGGAATGCGCAATATAAAGCGATACATGTTTGTTTTTTAATGTCCGGAAATTGGTGAAATTATGAATACATAATAGATTAAAATAAAATAATGATCTCTTACTTCGTTAGGTTAAATGTCAAGGTCACGAATGTATACTATACCTATAAATTTCGCCTTTGGAAAACCTGTTTGCTTATGTTTTTAGTATTTGATAAATAGAGAAATGATCCATTGTTTTGTGTTCTGTGAAGTCTTTCGGAGTGGTTAAGAATTGAGGAGCAATGACACAATTCAAAACAATGTTTGTGTTATTCATTGTTGTGTCTCTAGTGATATCAGGTCTTAGTCAAACGGAAGAACTTGATGAAAAAGAAGCATCAAAAAATGGAATTGGTGTACGATATTTGATACGAGTGCCGAACAGACGTCCAGTGAAGTGTATGAGAAGCCCAGGAAATAAAAGATGCCGAACTGTTATTCCAACAAACACAGATTCGAAGTTTGGTCAATAAAATATAAGTAAGTGTTTATAAATTAAGTACTAAACTTATAATTCTTATTAATGTAAACAACAAAATATTTTTTTTGGTAATTTCAGAATTTCTATGAAATGATCAAGAAAGAAACAGATAGAAAAATATATTTAAAAACTGTATATTGAACATTCGAGAAGATAAAAACAACATTGCTCTATTTAATTCATTCTTATGTATACAAATCGTGCATAATAAATGATAAATAAAATTGTATTGGTATGACTCGCATAGTAATTACAAATAACTTGTCGTCGCCTACTGTTACACGTGTCATTGACAACTTTGTCGTTAACTAGAAAAACAAATACGTTATTTTACTGTTTTTCTCGTAAGATGAGAAACATGTTTAATTTAATGATGACAAATTTCTATTTTTGTGGTATGACTATAAGAATAACTTGTCGATGTATATTCACCTCCGATTTTGATGAAATTTGGCAGAAAGTTTCTACTAAGCTAGACAAATATGGGAAAAATAATAAAAAAAGGCTGTCAACCTAACCTTATTATGTAAGGTTAGATTAGGTTAGGTTGAGTTAGGTTACGTTAGATTGGGTTACGTTAGATTAGTTTAGGTTAGGTTGCGTTAGGTTAGATTAGGTTAGGTTAGATACGATTTCAAGGACAACTTGAGATTGACTTGATTTCAAATCAAGTAAAGTCAAGTAGCTTGAATATCAAGTTAAGCTGTGAAACCCTAATTTTGACTAATTTAAGTACGTATGTATCTTGCAATTCTCAAAAATGAGTAGTCCGAAAAATGTTGAAATTTTCTATGTGGGACTTATAACATCTAGTTGGGCACCCCTCGTTTATATTGCAATTGATAGTGCCAAACAAAGGCATAATGCTCAAGTGTTTATTGAATTTGATATTCAAATTAGGTGTAAAATGATCTCATTTTCAAATGAAATAAGTTTAAATGAAGTGCAACGCAACAAAATATGTACATAATATAATAAGCGTACAAGAAAGTCATGTGGTGTCTACATCAAATTTTTTGTCAACGTCATAAAAGTGGCATCTTTTGTGACGTGATTGACAAGGTTGAAGTTTAATTTCTACACCGCCGGAGTAAAAGTAAAATAAATAAATATCTATAAAAATTAGTTACTAAAAAGCATGAACAATTGATAGATTTAAATTGATAACCTACAAATTGAACGGAAGTTGTAAATTATTTTTTACAATGTGTACATTTGAAGAAAAAATAGAATGTGTTATTAGTTGTTAGACTCGTTTCGCTCGCGGTGCAAACTTCCACGCTGGCCACACAAAGTACCACTTTTAGTCTTAATAACACTAACACAACATGTTATTTTCCGGTAAAAATAAAAAAAATAAACCCGAGGTATCGATTTATTTGTTATTAAAGTTAATTCACAAGATGCATCGGCAACATTTATAAATTCCTAGTACGTATTTTTTGCTTAGTTTGTCATTGAAAAACCAGTTTGAATAATTTAAACAACAGGTAGAACTCAGTCTATTTCACACTCTGTTAATTTCTCTCTGTGTACACATTACCATGGCGGAGTACAGGCGACTTTTCGTGCTGTTTCTGGTGGTTTCGATAGTGGGTTATGTTTTGTGTCGCCCTGTAGAAGAAACGGATGATGATGATATCGAGCTTGGAGACCGATGTATTATCTGCGGCCTTTCAAATAAAAACAAGTGTAAGGATGGAGAAAAGGACGCAGGTCGTGGAAGAGGGTGTAGACAATCATTACCAACACAAAATGACGATGTGCATGGACATGTGTATGGAAAGTAGAATAGGTAAGTTACTTTTTTATTTCAATGATTTGTTTTGGGGACATTTTCATGTATTGTCATGTTTTTCTTTATTAATTATTAACACGTTTTGTTCTTATAGTATTATAGAACTGATAACTAAAATTCGAACAAAAAAAACTTTACTAAAAAAAAACGCAAAACTAAGCCTAATATGAATACCGTTATTATTCATTGCATATGGTTTTACAAAAGAGGATTCTTATTTTTTCAAAATTTGGTTATTTCATGAGAGAGTAATAACTTACTATTAACAAAACGCAGAACTAACCCTAACATCAATACCGTTATTATTTATTGGATATGGTTTTACAAAAGAGGTTTCCTACTTTTTCAAAATTTGGTTATTTCTTGAGAAATTAATAACGTGTTTGGAATTTAGCAAATTATAAAAAAAATTGCTTCAGCTTATTTTTACCTTAAGTAAATATGAGAAAAATATTTTTTTTACATTTAAGTAAAAGTACGTACATAAATAAATTTAATAAACTTGACAAATATATTTTTTTTGTTTTAAACAATTATACAAAATTCAAAAAAAATCCCTACTTATTTACATTTAATTGATATGAGAAATTGTTTTTCACTACCGATTACTTGGTAAGCATAGTCACCTAGATCAATAATAAATTATTATTAACCATGGTCGATATAAAAACTGTCACTTTTTAAAGAAACTCAAGTTTCCAAATTCAAATATTGTTTGTATTGTATTGTATTACATATACCTCGTAAAATTACATTACGTATATTTTTTTTTGATTAAAATATAAAAATATTTCTATACTGATACATATTTAAAAAAAAAAATAAGCATTTGCATTTTTTTTTCAGAAAACACAAGTGATAAGAAAACCATATAATGATTACGAATGAAGCAATGTTAAATTGTTGGTGATTTCTTATGTATATAATCTCAGTTTTTTATGTAATAATAAATAAAAATAAAGTAACTATATTTTCAAATTCAATTGTTCTTTTATCTACCTATCATTTATGAATCTACGTGATTGAATAGTTGGAAAATATAAATTTGTAGCAAAAAATAATATTTCGTGAGAAGAATTAATTATAAAATCAAGGCTATACCAGGGATACAGAGAAGTATATTAAATTTTATTACAGCTAACATAAATAGGTAGGTATCTTGTAATTATTTTTGAAAATTTACAATACCGTCATGTTACTTTAATAAAAGATTTTTTGCAAATTAGTTACTGGTTTATTCAAAGTCGTCAAACAACATTTATAGTTATAATTATTTAAATAACTTTTGATATTGTCGTCTATAAACATGTTATTATTTATTATAATTTCTTTGACATCATACTGGTTTTTTGTCCTATATGACAACATAGTTCTCATTAGCACAAGTTTGCAATAATAATCATTTTTCATCATAATTTTTATTCATAGAAGCTTTTGACGTCACAAACCGTAGAACCACATTTGTGAGATTCATATTAACCGGAACGTTCTTTCTATTTGATATTCTTTTTATTTTCATCGTCTCTATTAGACGAAATGTACGCTTTGAAATATATAACATCAATGCAGCATTTTTCATTAAAGGAGTTTTTATCAGCCCAGAGCATCATACAAGCTTGATCTACAGATGTGCAAAATTCTAGGATTTTAATTTGCAAATATTCATAAAAAATTTCAAATAAAGGGATTATATTCAAAAGGAGAAATATAAATTTTCGTTAGAGTAAGTAGGGGTGAGATGGACCACGTTTTGGAAAAATAATTATTATTCTATTATATTGAATAATATAATGGCTTCTCGGAAAAACATCACAAATTTCATTAAAAAATAAATTACTACTCTACAAAACTATCATTATCCCCATCTGGACTTACGGTGTTCAATTATGGGGTTGTGCCAAAATTACTAATATTAACATTATGCAAAGATCCTAAGATTGAAAGCACAAGCCCTATGGTATGTTAGTAATCACACGCTACATAAGGACCTCAAAATTAAATGTGTGAAAAAAATATTGTAATAAACTAGCCATAAATTTACTCAATAATAAAGAAGATTGTCACAGCACTACAATAAAACTTCCTCCACACTATAATCATCTCTGTGGCTCTGTCACGGCACCAAGGCGACCTAGTGCATCCTCGAAACCGCTATCATGACGCAGCTGTGGCACTGTCACGGCACCATGATAAGCATTCCTCCACACTGTAATCATGTCTGACGCAGCTGTGGCTCTGTCACGGCACCAATATCATTCTTTTTTTATCAACTACCTGTCCAGATTCCTCCACTCTTAACAGTTACTCTGTATTACACAACGAAGGGTAACTTAAACATTCCACTAGACGATCTTTGGCGTATATAAATGTGTGCGAAGAAGGTAGGTAACGTACTGTTACAATAGTAAATATTCGGGAATTATTTGGTGTTAATAATAAAGACCATCGTTTGTTAAAGAAAGCTTAAATAAGGTTTCTGAATATGGTTATAATTAACATCTTCATTAAACATAGATACCGTCTCTAGATAAAGAAAGCTTAAAGAAGGAGATAAAGACAAGAGCAGAATACGGACCACTGTCTCTAAGCAACAAAATGTAACATTCCCTGTGAGAGATTTCACTCTAATGTACTTTTAAGACCAAAAGTCAATCTCTCCTACCGGTCCATCTCTTCTCCACTTACTCTATTTAGTTATCAAAAATAAAGAGATATAATTAATAATAGCAATAGCTGTACATTGCTTTATATTTGAAAATGATTGTTGACATTACCAATAATAGTCAAATACATTGTCACTGCAAGGAAATAATTGTATGAAATATACCTGTAATAGCTATACTTGTGGAGAATGCATTGAATAACACGAAGTTGCAATGGCAGTAAATCAGAGTGAATAGAGTTTTATTCCGCTGTTTGTGCAGGTAAATGTAGCTCGCTGAAAGCTTTCCGCTCAGCAGCTGTTTTATGGTAATTGGATTAGCTGTTTATTACAGCCCGTAATAAGTGCGCAATCTCGTGCATACATCACTGATCGCTTCCACTACCATTCAATTTCTATTTCCTGCTTACAATTTTTATTATATGCTGAACTGAATATAAATAATAAGGAAAATTGCAAATCAAGCGTCTAATTTCATTGAAAATATGAACGAGCTATATCAGCGGTGCGTATGACTTGCTGTTTTGTGATGTATTAAATTTTATAATCTTTGCTAAATTTATGATAGAAGTAAAAACAAAAGGCATTTGATTTCTTTCGGCTTTTTTAAAATTTAATCTTTTAATTTTCACTTTCCGAATACTACGTAAAGGAATAAAAATAATCCACTATCTTGATCGGTAGTTAGGACTCCTTAAATTTTTAACACCCAGATTCATAAAAAGGATTATCTACTAACCCGGATTAGTTATACCATTTCTTAACATCCTGAAAAGTCAAACTAACTCCAATCCCAATTTATAAAAATAATTAAGTATATTATTTAGTTCCAAAGATAACTCCAGTAGTTTGGTGGAATTAGCAATATTTGTAGATGATAATCAGCATTATTAAATGATACAGAAGAAGATTTGTAGTAATATTTGACAACCTAGAAGACAAATACTTTGATTATGTATGCGCAAAGCATTCATTGAAGTATGGTTATAATCAATATTTTTAATATTTCTTTCTTAAATTCGTATTACATGAAACGAAAACTTTAAAGTTAATGTATTTTATTTTATAATGTAGTAATTAAATTTGTTTTTATTTAATTCAGTTCAAAATTATTTGATTTTTATAAGGTCCACTTTCTAGTATCGAAATAAAAATGTAGAAACCAATGTGAATATTTTTTTTGTAAAACGTTAAAATATTCTCATATAATTTACATAAAATTAAATCCTCCATTTTTCTTTGCAAGAAAAAGAAGTGTAGTAAACCTTTTTCCAGAAGTAATAAAAAAGTTTTGTGATACTTTGGGTTAAAGATACTGATATTGGTACGAAAATACTGGTATCGAAAAAAAGCATTTGATACTAATATGGTTCATCCCTATGAGTAAAATGTATATAATTGGACAGGTAGTATTAGGTTCGAAACAACCGACACTGCTTGCAGTATAATGAGAAACGAATAGCTATTAGACATAATTGGTTTTTCATTAGTAGGTGTTGGTGGCGTACGACCGCGCCACCGGTGGCATTAACGAATCGATCATACTATCTGATGTGTGCACTAATCGGATTCCCATCTGAACTGAGTGGGACTCAGATTAATCCTATTTCCCAACCAGCCTCGCTTTTATCCGAACTGATCTCATTCTTTCTCTATCTGTTCTCATAATGTGATTGAACCGTCACTCTATTTACATTTAACCTCACATGCTGTGTCATTCCATGTGATCGCTTCTATTGTTTTCAGGTTTGTTTACATATAATAGAAAAACGCATAATACATTATAAATTATTTCAATGAATATGCATTAGTAATACTTAATTAGTTTTTGTTTATAATGTTATAACGGACTTCGAATATAGAGTAAGTAAATAAGGAAAAAAAAACTATGTTCTAAAAACTACAAAAACATATTTTATTCGGGTTCACAAAAGTCCAACTCTCCTCCACTATATAGGTGAAACCGAGATGAACTGATTGTTGTCATTTGTCATATGTGGTACACTCTTCGTGTAAACAGCGACCACAAATTACACATTTTAGCCAATCATCCTTCTTTAGATTTTTTTAAATAATTTTCCTTACATCTCACATATTCGTTTTCATAATCTTCTACTTCTTCATTATCATTACCTTATGATTAACTATTTAACAACAGTTCTTGAGAACTCATAGAATAGTAACTAGATCGTCTACCTTTCTATGCGCGAATGAGTTTTTCGAGTTTCTGATTGAATTGATCTTTTTAACAATAAAAAACCTCTGGTCCATCACTCCTCAGAATTAGTTGGTCCATTTGTCCTCAGAGCAGAGATTAAATTACTTATGACTGTGTACAAATAGAATCACATTTTTGGGTTATGTTAAGTCCTATGCACCGAACTAGTAATTAACCAATTGTGTACATAAGGTACAATTTTTTTGGTCATTTTTAAGTAAATCTTGAGTTATTCAGTGTTGACTACATTGATTTTCAAACGGCCACATACACATTTCCTCCTACCGGTTCATCTCTTCCCCACTTATTCTAACGGTCAAAATATCGAATCAACAGTGAAAATTTCAAAAACATATTGAGAAGGATACATTAAAAAGAACGATAAAAATTAGTTCCTTTCTCAACTGGTTTGAATCAGAGCTTCTAAATAAGTTGGACTAAGCTAGAATCTACAAATTACATATTTAATATTTATTTAATTTAAATAAGTTGACAATTTAATAATTTGAGTGCAATTAAATGTAAATTTCTCAGACAGTACATTGTAGTAATTCCATAATTTAACAATATTATCAAAAACTGTTAAAAATTTGACAAATGCTACAGAATACTTTACATTCGGCCATATTCGGATTCGGACCAACTTAAATTTATCTTACTGGCAAAATTTTATCGGTAGCATAAACTAGCTGTTAGTTTATCTTCCTGTCATCTAAGATTTATCCTCTTGGTAACACTAACATATTGAAAAACCAAAATTCGTCGTTACCATAAGGATTATTTTAACAGAGACTGGTTTTACTTTCATATTATCGCAAAATTTTTATATAAACATAGGTATATTCAATAAATGTGTTATTTCAAATCGTAACTATAATAACATGATTGTAGAGACAGTAACATCGCGTATATTCATCGTAGAACGACCAAAAATTCTGTCAACATAAAATCCGTAGTCTGAACGAGATTCCGCTTATCATTTGTCTCACGTAAAGCGTTAGATCTGCGCGCGTTGGCTTCTCATTGGTGGATGTGCGATTGTCTTCCATTTCTCCGCGATAATAAAAGTATTTTGTTTTCTTTGCCTGCTGCGATCACGTGAAAATTGCGTGGATAAGCCTATGTGATTGGGACGTCCCCGTTTGGAGAAATCTACACCAATTTAGGGAATATTTTGCACAAGTCAAGCTGTGTGCTCGGATGGTTGGAGGGATTTTCAGCCTGTTGAATTTTGAAAGAAGGGTTCCTTGAAAAATAAATGGGAAGCTAACGCTCTTGACGTTTCAGCTTTGCAAAAGTTACTCTGATCATATTACAAAGGGATCTCGGTGGCTATTTCTAAAATTGGTTATGAATATTTATGTATTTTAATTTTACTTTTTATTCTTTTATAAAACGCTGAAACTGTGATACTTCCAAAATTGATATTCACATGAAAAATTTTCCATTGTTACATTTTGCATATTTTTACTTAAAATATTATGAGACAGAATATACGTGGTTTCAATTTTATATTTAATAAAATCCAGAATAGCAAATATTTGTTATTTAATTTATAATAAATTTAAATATGAGGAAATCATAAATATATATTTTTTAAAATATATGGGAATATGCATATAAACAAATAATGTATAACAAATAATATTGTATTGTTTATTTATTTAGGTGAAGTGTAAAAATGATTGAAATACGAATATGTATATAACTAAGTTCAATAAACGAATAAAAATATATATAAAGAGATAATAAAAATTAGTAACCCTATAAATAAACAAATATGTACACTAAAAATAACAATTATCAATAAAGACATAAACACTAACAACATTTATTTAAACACTTAATACTGTACAATATTCATATCACTAGCTATTTATTTATATCACCACCTATTTATTTATATCATCAACTATTTTTTTGTCATATCACTGATATGCACTGACCGACACCGACTTCCTTCAGTGACTCTGCACACTCTGATGCGACCCTTATATACATGCCGCTAATTAATCTCTAGAACATTCCAGAGCCTTGCAGACTCTATAAAATTCTAAACAATAACGCTTCTATCCCACTTGATCTTTAACGCGATTTATATGAAATACATAATGCTGAATAAATTTTATTTGAAAACATTTACTCTAATATTTTTATTTTAGGAAATATCGCCTGAATATTCGAAAGTAAACCATCCTGTATAGCATGATGACAACAATAACATTTATTCTATAACACATTTTTTCAACACTATATGACGTATTGTTCCATTTATGTATTTGGAGCACTCCACTATGCTCGTCGCGCCCCAAACAACTCGTGGAACAATATACCATCTTATAAAACTTGTATAATTATATACTACAACTTAACTAGAAAGTCTATTAAAAATATTTATTTTTATTATTACATTAAATGTAAGAAGTGAAACATATCTACGTAAATACTTAGATATCATCAGATGTCACGAAAAAGTTTTAACAATAATATTGTATAAAAATGATCTGATTTTTGATAATGGAATGAAATATTTCGTTATCATAACACTTACACCCATTAACAAAGTACAAACGTAATCAAATATGAAAATCGAAGTACATCCTCTAAACCTTCTCGACCTCAACTCAAATGACCCTCGACTTCCAACTTTAAACATCATTACCATTTATCTCGCTTCCTTGCCCTGTAACCCCTGGGTAAACCCCATTAGGACCGTCACTGGTAGCCAACGAGCACAATAACACATTTCAGCAGGATAATGCCAAGTGACGAGTCGGGTAGGTAGCCAGTGGCGTGCAAGCGGGGCGTGGGATTGAGATAGCGCTATTGTTTCCAACACAATGGAAATTACGGAGGAGTCGTTATCGCGATGGGGACATAGACGTTCGGGAGAGGAGGGCAGCGCTTATCGGACAGTGATTTTTGTTGTGGGGCATTTTGTGGAGGTAAATAGTTCTAACAAAACACAATGGGGTTTAAGTTTTATCGTGATACTTTAGTGGTTGGTAAATGGGTGTTTAGTAATTGTTCGGTTTTATAACTAGTTTTGCACACTGATGTAAATATTATAGCACTTAAGCTTATAATCAATGTAATCATTAAATATACTGTAGCTAGTACATATTTTCCCATAACAATTATTAAAGAAATATATATTGAAAATTAATTTTAAGATTAGACACTAACCTGGATTAGTAATACCCCTTGTTAACATCCTGAAATGTCAAACTTAACTCTAGTCCCAATTCGTCAATGCTAGTATTTGTCCTCCTCGTGTTCTAATTGTTCTTTTATTTGTTTTCCTCATTACATATTCTAAAGCGTTTGATTTGTATTACTTTAAATATTGTTATTAATTTTTAATTTTGTTTTACTGGTAATAGTTTTCACAAACCTGGACTAATGATATGAAATGAATCCTTTTAGAGATGTCAGAAGCAAATCTAATGGCACGAATTCAATCCTAAACTAGGATAATTACTCTGTCATTGTCTTCAAATCTGCCCCTTGGTGCCTTGGTTGACGTAGGTCATAACCGTCCCAGTGGCAAATAGATTTATCACCTGCCAAATTTGCGGTCAGTTCACATTACCTACAAGGGTACATTATCTGGATAAATGTTCTCTTCAAATTACAAAACTAACATTGCAATGAAAAATATATATTTCATCTTAAACCTTTAAATCTTTTCAAGTGAAAAATAAAAGAACAACTGTCCAACAACTAGACATCGTCCACAAGTTAAAAAATGACAAACACCTACGTCACATAAAATCCTATTATAGTAACGACAAAGGGACATACAAAAGTAAAAAGCTTTCCAGCAAATTTTCTCATACCCTCGAGTATGTGACCTTAAAATAACGTAACGTATCTGGAGTCAGTGATGTATTTCCGGCGATGTTGGTTACGGATCCTAGCGCTGGAGAATAAAAACAAAACTGTGGAATGCAGCGTCTTCGCCAAATAAATCCCCGTACCGATCCATATGACTGAGAACGGTTCTTAGGTGCCAAACGGGAAATTATTCATACGTACGAGATAATTATCTGTAACTGTAAATGTTTTATTTTATATTCTAGCCTAATATTGGTTTGTACTTAAAAATTATTAATAATAATTAATAAAAAAATGTCTAGTCGTTTTTTTTTTCTCAAAATATTGATGATGCGCTAATTTCAAAACCTGTAATACTATAACGTCTTTTCGATTTTATTCTGTCGCTTTATTATCTAACTTTTATTTATTTTCACAATCTATAACCCCGTATAAAAGTTGTGTAGAGTTAAAACAAACCAAACAACATTAAAATAAAAATTGTGTTGCCAAAACTAAAATATCCCAAAAATACTCATTTTTGTGTCCAAAATTCCACACACATTTTTGAGGTACAACTTTGAAAGCTAATATCTCCAAAACGAAAAGAGATAATTAAATTCTGTTTGTATATTTGATATCAGCGTAGCTAATTCTTTAAAAAATATCACAAGCAAAATTATGTAAAATTTAAAAATTTTTCTAGCTAAAAATTCGATATTTTCATATATTTTCAGGTTTACGCAAAAATCTTAAACAATTTAGACAAAAATAGATCTAGATAATTATATGTACAAGATCACTTCCGAATAAATAAGACACTCTAAATAAATAAATCGGTAAATAGTTATGGGAGAAAATGAAAAATTTAGAATTTTAATTTTTACAAATAATTTCCAAGTATTTTCTTTTTCGATTTTTTTCCATTTATTTATTTTGAAAGCACGGCGCCCCTCACATCTTGGCGCCCTTCTGCCACGCTTATCGTACAAAGAAGTAAAAAGGAAAATCTAGGAATATATCATATATATTCATAATTGTTACATCATTATTTGAAGAACAATAAAATATATTTCAAAGGAAACAAGTTTACTTGTTTGCTGAAATGACAGAAACTGAGAGACATAATATTTAGATTTCCACTTCGCGTAATGAATTTAGCAAATATAAAACAAAGTTATGTCGTTGTTGCAATTTGGCTTGTATTGAAGGAGAAGTGAGAAACAAACTGGAACTGAAATGATATACGGATTGATAATTAACCGAGAGCTTAATTAGCAATTAAATACAAGAAGAGTAATTTTCTCCGAGTGCCGGACAGTTCATATTTCTCCCCGTAACCCGAACCGACGGTGAGAAATCCGAGCTCAAAGCTGGGGAGACGATTTATTAGAAAAGTTTTCTACAATTACAAATCGTGTTTTCCATTTGGAAATATCCAATTTTAATACAACCTCAAAGTCATTTTCTACTGTCACGTTTGATTGAACACCAAAAGTAGCTTTTGAATGCTTTCATATATCTCACGTTAAACAAATATAACCACCAAACTTCCTATTCGAATTTTATATGACGTTGATGTTTTTTATCTAAATGTAAATCTATAACAAGTGGTCATGAAAATATTAAAATAAAATATATGTTTTTTTTGGAAACCAGGGCATGTAGAAGAAAAAAATATAAAGAACATGATAAAAATAATGAAAGCCGGTTTTCAAAAATTGACAACCGTTTTAAACCGGTTAATATATCGGTTAATAAAATAATAAAAAATCCTGTTTCATTCTTCATACAAGATCAAAGTCGAATATTCACAAAAAAACCATCAGAGAAACATGACTTATTTTTCTATAGTAAACTTGATGCCTTAAGCTGCCAAAGGGACTATCTACTTTCATAAAGTAATATTTATTTATTTTTACACTTAAGTTATTGTTTGTTATTTTTTTTTTTGGGAAACGATTACCGATATTTTTGGCCTTAAAAATATCGATTAAAATTACGGTTAAAGTTCGAAATAAGGGTTACCGGTTACCGGTTTTTATTAAACGATTTTTTAATCGGTTATATGACCTATTGGAAATGACAGTTAAAACCAATAAAATTCCTAAATTTTTAACTTAAGGAAATTATTAGTGGAATATAATACTTAATGTCAGTCAGTACGGTTGTGTGGTCGTGGCGTGTCTTGTCTGATCGTGTAGATAAGCAACATAGCCCGCCCTGTCCATTTGGATGGGTTGCCGCACAACGGCTCGGTGTGTGCTGGCCTTGCAGAGACTGCAGGCTGACAACCTGCATCGCTAAAATGCAAGTAAAACATGTCACGAAACAAGTACTTCAGGTACTTGAGGCCTTGTTCCATATAGGAATGTTGTGCCACTGATGATAATAATACTTAATATGCTAATGAAGCGGATATGAATGATACTATTTTTTTTTAATATTTGAAAATGTTCGTTACTCCGGTTACACTATTGTTTCTATTTCATTTGTGTCGTTGGTTAGACACAGATAACATATATACTCCTCTGTAACACATACAATAATGAGATACCGAATAAAAGTCTCATCTGTTCTATGCGTATACCATGAATATGCAAGATAAAAGTTAAATAATTTTGCAACAAAAATTGATGACGTGATAATAAAATAATTAAAAGTATAAAACGGTCAAAATTCCAAATTTTATTTAAAAATACGAATGAATATTATTTCAATTTTCATAAAACTAACCGTTAATCTTTATTTGGAGTGAAATGTATCTGTATTATTCCTCTTAAAAATGGCAGGAATTTGTTTTGAGCAAACAAGAGTTTGTACACAATTGAAGAACGTCACGGAACAAACACTTAAACTGGGAAAATTCCTGGAAATACGGAACGAGTGGCAACCCTATTCGGAATAGAAGTCCGTTGTCTATTATTCTCGCGTGTGCTTAATCTGGCAGAACATTGAAATGTGCCAACCGTGAATCGAAGCTCTCGATGCCGAGAGGACTCCACATGGAGTCTTCTCCATGAACAATATTTGTCATTTATTCATGATCAGCAGACGTCATGACAAATCACTCCGACTGCACCAATGGATCGAGAGTTCAATACAAATTACAGGAAATTTTGATGAGTAGAGCAGTTGGAAAATATAAATATAGAATTACATTTGCGTTACATTAATATTTTTACCGGTTTCAGGATATTATTTGTTTACATAGCAGGGTAATTATGTCATAATTGTATACTATGTAATTTTGATAAGTTAATGGCCGAATTTATTTAGTACCTTTAAGTTCAACCCTGAACTGATCTAGAAGTAATTCGTTTCACTTCCAAATGAATGTTCCATTTTACGTTAGTAAGGAGTTATAATTAGCGGTAAATTTAAAATAATGGCCGTATTTTTTGGAACATTTTAAGTAACCTGGTAGGATAATTCTGTTTACTTGGCATATTTGAAGTAACCCAGAACTGATCTCGAACTGACCCAACTCATCCAGCTATTTTATTAGGTTGGTGAGTTGAACCTGTTTTGTATCTTTGTTTACACATTACTTCTTTTTCTATATCTGCCAGAAGTTATGTCTTTTATAGGTTAATACGGAAAACTTAAGTAAATAATTTAAATAAATCACTTAAATTTGCCATCCAAAATATTCACCAACTATAAAATTTGGTACTAACACAGATAAGTTTAGGATCAGTTTAAGGTTGTATTCAAATTTCTCAAATAAATACGACCAATATCATATGTTTATTATGTCAAAATAAAAGACAAACTCGTATTGTTTTTTTTTTCATTTTGTACGCCATATATACCTTTGAATATAAAACTTAATGTTACGCCTGTCATGGGAAACAAGGAATACAAGTTGATACAAAAAGGTAGCAAACGGGTTGAACCTGGGTTGAATCTACCAAAATAGCTGGGTAATAGCAAGGTTATTCCGTTCTAGTTCACCTAGTTAAAGTCACCTTTTTATGGTACCAAGTGAGATTTAATTTCACATATAATTTATTTTATTACAATTTTGCTTACTTCACCTTTATGCTCAACCTTTTCCTTTATTATTGATAGTATTTTGCTTGAATTACTGAACAAGGTTATTCCTCTCTAGTTAAACTAGATAAAGTCACCTTTTTGTGGTACCAAATGAGATTTAATTTTTCGTATAATTTATTTTATTACAATTTTGTTTACTTCAACTTCTGCCTTTTCCTTTAGTAGCCATTATTTTGATAGTTATTTTCGACAAAAAAAATACAACAAATGATAAGACTTTAAAAAATTGCAAGATGAAAAAAAAAATCATTTGTCAGTTATTAATGAAGACAAATTTAAATTTAATTGTTCAAAAAATTGTTTAAGCGTATTACAAACGGTAAGGGATGCCATCAATGAACGGTAAGTAAATAATTACCTTTTTAAATGCCAAATCATGCAGAATATCTATTAATTAATGTATGTGTATATTAGGACATGTTCCAGTTTTGATTGTGTTAATTACTACATAGTTAGCGAAGTTGAGAATTAAGCAAACATCTTCGCTGCGGGTTTTTCTGGCGAGTAACGCGATGCGACACGATCTTGGCGCGAACAGGACAAAGGCTTGTGAAATTTGCACGTAAGTGGATTCACTAATTAGTTAAATTTCGCACGACGGTGCCCGAATGCTGGAGAACGTGAGTTGCGTCCCCGTGTATTGTTACGTAATGACGGCGATATTCTTGCAGTAATTTCCAGTTTGTCTCTCGGATTGTTCGGCGCTGACGTCAAGCGACAACATTGGGATATTTTAATCAGCAAATCCAACGGATTTCGTCATTCTTTCATTACATGATATAAACCACTTTCTATAATTACTGCAATTTAATATTTATGGCAAAGATGTTTTTTTTTTGCACCTCCAAAAATGACCTTTTTTATTTGTATTACATCTTTAATACGTACCTATATTCTTTTAAGGATAAATTCAATAAATAAATCTAAGGTGTGACGGTTATTCTCCTTTTGATAATTAAGTATATTTACTTGATTTAAGGTATGGAAATATTATTTTTTAACACCAAGATTCATAAAACGGATTAGCCAATAACCAGGATTAGTTATTCCCCTAGATAACATCTTGAAATATCAAAGTATTCCAGTCTTAATTCATAAAAAGAATTAAGTATACTATTCAGTTTCAATGATAACTCCATTAGTTTGGTGGCATTACCAATATCTTTAAATGATTATCAGCTTTTCTAAATGATACAGAGGAAGATTTATGGTGATATTTGATAAAATAGAAGTAAAATCCTTTGATTACCTATTCGCAAAGCATTCATTGAACTATGGTTATAATCAAGACGAGATGTCTCATTTTAAATATATATTTCGAGATGAGACGAGTGAGATTCGATTTCGTCTCACCCGAATCACTAATCATACATTAGCTTACATTATGTTAAATTTCCATGTACATTTCCAAAATTTTTTTTTTCATCGTAAGAATGATTCTAGAATCTATTGGTGTTTAAGGTTGTCAGTTAAAAATATATGATAAAACAAAATGATTGCACGAAAATATTACAATAGCCTGTAAAATTCCATTATAAAGTACAATTAGAAAAACAATTATCCCAAAACATATATAGTGCATTCATCTTTCACTATCCACTTTTAATTTTCGTTTTTAACTTGTTTCATTATGAAACAAGCATGCATAAAACCAAATGTAGTACAGTGGCCTGTGATAGCTTCCATAATTAATGCGACGAGACACAGGACACCTTTGTGCCGTGAAGTCTCCACTGCTTCACGTCTTCTGAATCAAAGCTAAGCTTCCCTCGCGTCTGTTGCTGCGTCTCGCTGGATTTATAAACAAATTAATTACGTGCGAATGCTGCACGGTGAGATGTAAGCTGATGCTCTCTCCACTTTACTCCCTTTAATTAAACGCGAATAGTTTCTAGAAAGAAGGTAAATATTTGGAAGTTCTAATGTTTCGCTTTACACTCTATAAATTCATTCAGTCGCTTTTCTCAGCTGATGATCACATAATTTATTTCTGCTGCAAGAATGATTAAATTTTTATCTTGCATCTAGGTTCAATAGCATAGCAATTTTTACATTAGTAATAAAGCCTTGAATTGTTGTTATATTAAATATTTTTTGTATCTCCTTCTATTATTAAGTAAGTGATTACTACACTACAATGAGTGTGAATTACATCCTTAAAAATATTACCAGTAAATTCCTCGCATCAATCTACATATGTATTCAAATTTTCATTTTAAAATTCCTACTAGTACAACCACAATTACAGGTTGAATATCAGCCAATAGGAATCCATATGACCGGTAATAATGCACGTCTCAGGATATACCGAGAATCCTAATACGCTAGCACTAAGTCTGATGCCCTGAAGGTGATCTAGTTCAGCCGGAAGGAATTGGAGTACGCTTCAGCGTGTGCTCTAATTCTTCGCCTGCTGAAACCAGAATATATTCTGGAATCCTAGGGGTTCACGATAAAATAATTTGAAGATTGTTTTTTTAAATATTTGGAGAAGTAGAAAATTCTGAACATTTTCCCTAAAATTGTGTATATATTGCTATAATTTTTGTTTTTAATAGGATTCCAAGAATTTTTTTACTGAGGGGTACGATATTTGAAAGGGGTACACAGGGATGGAAAATTTGGAAAACACTGATCTATATAATTTTACTTCTATTATACTTACTATGAATAAAAAAATTACATTAAATGTTTTTATTTAAATTAGGAACTAACAATAAATCTTGTAAAAAAGTAACATATTTTTGTTTTATTTTTAAGATAAATCCTCGTATTGGTAGATGAACTCATTATTAAAATGAAAATATAAAACTTTGTATAAACACTTGATTGGATTCAGTAGTAGGATAAGAAGTCTTTGTAAATGTATTGTCAAGATATTCGCAAGAACTT
Organism: Stenolophus ochropezus; assembly: GCA_035578165.1. Classification (NCBI taxonomy): domain Eukaryota; kingdom Metazoa; phylum Arthropoda; class Insecta; order Coleoptera; family Carabidae; genus Stenolophus; species Stenolophus ochropezus. Next base: position 1,147,793 of record JAQOWZ010000016.1, on the reverse strand, counting down.
GGCGCTTGAGTTTGGAGATAGGCTGGAGTTAGAGCTTGAGAATCTAAGATGGCGTTGGAGATGTACAAACCCTTATTAGTTGGGAACAAGTTGGGTGTAATCGCCTGCAGAGTTCCTGTGGCGAGCCGTTATTGCATCTTCATTATCATGTACATTATTACAGAAACCTCATGTTCAATACTGCTACAATCTGCATTGGAAACATTCGCTTCTTGCCAATGTCATTCAATACCAACATTACATTTAGTTGCACCTTATAAAAAACTATGTATTGTATATTTTCACAAGGTAGCAAGTGGTTAATTTAATTTACCATACCATTCATTTTCAAACTATGTAAGACGAAATATAGTATATTACACATAGGGTTTAATTTTAAGTTTTGCTCGACTAAAACATGAACCACTAATTATATAAATTAACAACTTTTAGAACAGACAAAGATAACGGTATTCTCTGTTAGAAGAAGACATTTAAGTCAAGGCATCTACAACAGTCGATGATTGTAACAAGAATGTGAGATTTCGAACTCTGGAGTCCCATTTAATAGCAAAAATGCAGAAGTTCGCAACATCTGTTTATCCGGCTCTTCTCAATCCTTAAGTAAAAATAAACGCTAAAAATATCGCAACAATTGATGTCCACCAAGGGCATTAAATAATGGAAACGGACAAGTAAGAGTCGAAAACATATGCAATGTTCCAATACCAAAAGAAATTACAAAGCAGGTTTTACATCTATGTAGTCTATCTATCCAACCCTAGCAACAATACTATACACCTCTGGACAAGAAATTATATATATATATATATATATATATATATATATATATATATATATAAATATATATTTATTCCTTCATCAGGACAATACTCATTTGAGGTTTATAAAATTTAAATTTTGCAACCATTGAATGCGAAAAAAGTTTTATGTTGTTTGGTTATTCTTAGAGAAACACAAATTTATTATGCGGTTTATAGGTCGTTGACTAAATTTTACACAATTTTACTTAAATAATTTCGAAGCACCGGTCGAAGTCATATTATAAAAAAAAATACTATATATATATATATATATATATATATATATATATATATATATATATATTATTAAGTAAAGCTTATAGATTTGAGTACATTTTCTTCCTCAAATCTTAAAAGCAAAGCCAATGGATGAACCTGCAACCTGGTCCCTATTGTATTTTATTTATTATTGCAACTGGTTAAAAGAATCCATAATACATACTGGTCTTGCTGCACAATATGTATTGAAAGTAGGATAAACATATTCCCCATTTCCTCTGCTTCTACAAGCACTTCCTATTAATGTATCCGCCATGCAGCTAGGGACCGTACAACAGCTGCAGCTACATGTTCAATACGTCCTCGTGGCCCGATGTCGTGAAATTAATCTTTTCCTAGTGCAGCGACGCGGAGGTGGCGACGGAAGTAAACACGAGATACGCCACGCTTAACCGGAACTCAGGCAATGCATCCACAAATTGGATTCTGCATTCCACCTTGGAGACTGTGGACAAAATATTTAACTATCGGATCGCTTGGTGGATATAGATTTAAATCATATGCACTCTAATCAAAGTTTTAGTAATCAACCTTCGAATGTATGAATTACTTGGTAGTTTCAAAAAGATAATTTGTTATATTTTTTAATGTGAACTACCTAACGATGGACATCGACTTTTCTATATTTCCTAGAAGGTACAGTCACAGAATAGTTACACACAGAAGCGTCGGTACCTTTCATGTTCCCCGAGTTAGTTCTAGTTCTAGTTTAAATTTGTGCACCTTCCCCATCTCTCTCTAATTTTCGCTTCTCTGTCTTACTGTCGCTTCTGTATAAACCTATTCTGTGGTACAGCACAAGATCACGAACGAGAACTAAGGATTTTGATTATCTAAATAATTTTTGACAGGCGTTTACTTCTTATTCAAATGCATTTTTATAATAAAAGGGCTTTTAGGCGGCGTATTGTATTGTATTGTATGGATATGAGGGTTTAAGCGTTTTGTCGCTTTTTGTCAACGCGACCTAGAAGATCTATTGTGACACAGCCCTTACTTAGTTTTCCGGAAGTAGATCCAGATTTTTGGTGAAGCCGATTAGGCCTCAAGTACCTGAAGTACTTGTTTCGTGACATGTTTTACTTGCATTTTAGTGATGCAGGTTGTCAGCCTACAGTCTCTGCAAGGCCAGCACACACCGAGCCGTTGTGCGGCAACCCATCCAATTGGACAGGGCGGGCTATGTTGCTTATCTACACGATCAGACAAGACACGCCACGACCACACAACCGTACTGGCTGACTTTTTTAGGCGGCGTACTTTTATATTATAATCGAGTTATAATAAAGCTGAACTCGTAATAAGGGTCATCATTATTAAAAAATTTTATACGAAATATTTTCTCATGAAAAAAGTTAATTACAATTGTTCAGATTAAATTTGAAATACCTTTGTCCAAGTGTTATTAAAAGTGGAAACAAATGTTACGACAAACTTTTATATTAAATATTAAAATGTAACCTCTAACTTGGTTCCAATATTAAATTGGAAAAACACTGGAATATTTGAATTTCAGTCACATCAATTAACCTTCACGCTTCAACAGATTTAAAAAGCAGATAAGTCAGCGTTCAATTCCTAAAGAGGAATTAATAAGAAATTTGCGCAGGAAAAAGAATACAGAAAGGCAAGTTCTTGATTAATCGACAGCCCCCTCTCCCCCCTCCCCCTCATTTTATATTCATCATTCAGCTTCTTGTTTACAACGAAATTTGAATGATTATGACAATTTGTGATAAATCGCCGAAGAATTTTTTTCTTTTGTTGATGCAATTCTGTTCTAATCTACCAAATTTGCTTTGCGAAGAATACAGGTTATGAATCTCCAGAGGAATAGTATGGTGAGGAAGCTGCCTTTGTGTTACAGGAAAACTTTATGAAAATGAAGTTTCTTTAGAAATTTTAAGAGAATGTTTCAAGTGTTCATGATTTATGCCTTAGACGATTTTAAACTTCATACGTGATAGCTATTTTTTCTTTTTGTCACACGGAATAAACTTTATATTAAATTATTTTAAAAGTGTTTGGATTTTTATAAAGTTTTATAACAGTTTACAAGAACTAAGCTACGTATTAAACTTCAGAAGTGAATTTTTCAGTGAGTTGTCATGATAAAATTGTTTAAGTTCTTGAAATCACATAAAAAATTAAAATTAAATAAAATTTCTTTCTATTTGTACATTATTATCAAATACGTGTATTTTATACTAAGTATTTCACTCGCGTGAAGGTAGATATAGCAAACAAAATGCAATAAACGACACAAGTATTGACGCTTATTTTGACAAAATAAAAATATGACATTATTTTAAATTTACCACTAATTTTTATAACTACTAACGTAAAACGGAACATTCATTCGGAAGTAAAACGAGTTACATCTGGATCAGTTTATGACTGAACCACAGAATAGGTTTATACAGAAGCGACAGTAAGACAGAGAAATGAAAATTAGAGATGGGAAGTCAACAAATTTAAAGGACTTATTGTTTAAAATCGGAAAGTTTCGTCACATCTTGAGAGATAGGGGAAGTCAATAAATTTAAAGGTCTACAATAATAGGGTAACTGAAAGGTACCGACACGGAGTGTCGCTTCTGTATGTAACTATTCTGTGACTGAACCTTAAAGTACCAAATAAATAAGGCCGAGGTTAAATAGATTTGGTAATTGTTGAAAGTATTGCCACATTACCTACACGATTTATCTACCAATTTTTGTAATTCTAATTCTAAACCCGGTATTTTATCAGCAAACCTATCTCATAAAATATGATATTTGAAGAAATAATTTGTGGAATATAGCAGTTAAATTAATATGACTAGGATTTACACTTCTCGGTGTATCAACTGACATTAAAGACATCATCTAAAATCTCAACCTTGGCGCATTCGCATCCCATTTCCACATTGAGATGATGAGGTGAAGCCAGTGGTTTGCATCGTAAACCGAACTTGGCAATCGCATCTCCCGAATTGAATTTTAGTTTGCGAGCACTTAAAAAGTTACACTGCATTAAAAAGAACACGAAGATGCATCTCCAGCCGCTAACCGCATCGCACATTAATGCCATGCCGGTGGTTGGCGGCTACTTGCAAATCTAAGCGAAATTCCAACCGGCGAGCGAACGAATCCGCCGGGAAAAAACTACATTTCAACTTTACCTACGGATTGCACATTAGTTTTGCTTATTGCATCCATGAAACTAGCGGTAGTTCATTTTAAAAATTTAAAGGAATTGATTTTTCTACATTAATGTATTGACAAAATGAAGGCGCGACAAATTTTCTACGTGTAAAAATATATTATAATAATAAATATATAATTTTGACAAGTCAGTATCGTAAAAATATTACCATATTTGTCAAAATAACGTGGGACAATTGAATAATACTTGTTAATACCGTAAACTATTGAAAAACCCAGGTATGTTATATATTATACCAGGCGTTAGATGTCTTATAATCCTTGCTCTACGAGCTTGGATTTCAATTAACATCTGCGGCTGTCATGGTACTCATAACTTTCCTAGGTATGTTAACATTGCTATAAATTAAAAAAAATTCTTCTTAAATATGTTCTAATAAAAAATACTGGATTACTATTATAATTAATAACATTATTTTCTGTGAAATTGTGCAAACGGAAGTATGCTAGTATGCAAATTAAATTTAATATTTGATGAGATAAATATTCATAATTATTAATAATAACAAAAATCTGTTTGTGATACCAATACGCACTTGGATTTAAATTTCAATAGCAACTAAAATATAACTAATTTTCAATTTATGTACATAGCTTATAAATCAAATAAATAATTTTCACTTTGTTTGCTGGTTTCCATTTTACCCACAATGCTCTGTGATTTGGAAATTGTACCAATTTATTAGCTAATTTAATATTCAATTCACTATTTTCAATGATTATCAACTGTACATTGAAATCAAAGTAAGTAGCTACTATAAAATATTTATTGTAATTTAAAATGCTTTTACTCACCAAAATCTCATTTTTTTTTCTCTATCCCAATAAATTACTCGAAATCTAATCTCTTCCCTAATCATTCAGTACAGTCAACCGACGATCTGAATGCACAAGATCCCAGATTATGTTGACATTTTCATTAGATCTTGAAGATGTTTGAAATTTTTAGAATGCACGAGAAAAAATAGTTTTACGACGAAAATCGCTACGAACAACCAAATGTCTCTAGCGAGTTCAAACTCGTACTGAAGGTAAATAACACGTTCACATGCCTTAGTCTTATTACTTAATTTACACACCTCGTATGATCTAAGTAAAGAAAAAACTTGATTCCATACAAATTACCTGCTTGTATTTTAGTGGAGCAGTACAGGTGTATTTGTAATTATTCGAATTAATAATATATTTAATTCGAATGAGGGCAAACTAGCAAGTCTACCGCAATGTTTTTCTTGTAAAAAAGTTAATGGAATTGCAACGTAAAAAATTTGTAACTAGAACTAATAGTTTTATTAATTAAATAAACTGAAAGGGTTAGGATATGTGGGAAATTTAAAAGTATATTTGTACATCAAAGGGATGCAAAAATGTTCCAAAATGCATACGATAGTGGTTTAATTTAAAACATATCGAAATAGAGATACATCTCTAAAACTCAAGCCAATGTCGACATGAAATTTGATGTAATTATAAAGCTAACTCTTGATGAAGCCTCAATTAGTTACAATCTTTGCATAGGTGATGTGCCCTATCTTCTTGCATCCTAAGTAATTACTGAATAATTTCACATTCTTTACTATTGCAAGCAACGGTCTAAAAAAAATTTAAATGCGCAAGAGGTCTTATAGGCATAGGGCAAAAGTTTATTTTACATTTCATTACATTTTTTTACAAATTTATTTCCAATAGATTTCTTCTATCCGCTGTCTTTCTTCTCCAGTCACTAATATTTACTTGTCTCCAAGCTTTCTATCCATCTTGATCTCTGTCTTCCTTTTTTCCTTCTTCCAATAGGCTTTCTACGTAATACCAGCTTAGGTACTCTTTCGCCTGACATACGTTTCTACAGGGTGAATACTGAAAACCTTGACATAGGGAAATAACATGGGAAAACAGTTTTTTGCTGTTTCCATCTGTCCCGCTAAATAAAATCGGGTGTATATGGTATCGTTAGTTAGATTACTTAATTTTGCATCTAATAAAACCAAATGTTGTGTAATAAGGCCTTTTCTAATTGAAATATTTGATAAAATAAATTGTATTTTGAAGGTTATCCTTCATATTTTCGAATAAGAAACGTCAAAAACAAAATGCTCCATAGCCGAGTGGATACGAGCGCTGTTTCATAACATAAATAATCTACAAGACCTGGTTCGAGACCACCTCAGCCCTATTTTTTTTTAATTAAATTATGCTTAAAATATCTTTATTATATCAGACTATTTTAATAAAATAGCAATATTAATATTTTTATAAATAAAAAAATCCAAATATTTAATAGAATTATTATTTGCTGTCTGTCAAACTTAACAATTAATTCGAATTTAGTTTTTGGTGTATAATTTGGTATTTCATGTTTCGAAACATGACATTTTAAGTATAATTTAATTAAAAAAAAAATAGGGCTGACTTAGTCTCGAACCAGGTCTTGTAGATTATTTATGTTATGAAACAGCCCTCGTATCCATTCGGCTATGGAGCATTTTGTTTTTGACGTTTCTTATTCGAAAATATGAAGGATAACCTTCAAAATACAATTTATTTTATCAACTATTTCTGTTAGAAAAGGCCATATTACACAACATTTGGTTTTATTAGATGCAAAATTAAGTAATCTAACTAACGATACCATATACACCCGATTTTATTTAGCGGGACAGATGGAAACAGCAAAAAACTGTTTTCCCATGTTATTTCCCTATGTCAAGGTTTTCAGTATTCACCCTGTATATCTCCTAACCATTTCATTCATGGTTTTTTGACAAATATTGGATTCGTTCTATTTCTCCAGCTGTCTTCGGTATTTAATCCTCGCAGAATTTTCCTTCATATTTTGTGTTCCCATCTTTCCAACTGTTCCTCTTCTGTTTTATTAAGCACCTCTGTCTCACAAGCATAGGAAATTGTAGGTCTTATTATCGTTCCATGTATACATTGTTTTGTATTCTTGGAATTCTGGAAATAATTCACCTGTTATACTTGATAATATTTTAAAACCATTTCTCACCATGATAAAGACTAAATTACAATTCTAACTCTTATCACAGAATAGGTTTATACGGACGCGACAGTAAGAGAAACGAAAATTAGAGAGTTGGGGAAAGGCAACAAATTTAAAGGGCTCCTTGTTTAAAATCGGAAAGTTTCGTCACATCTTAGAGAGAGATAGGGGAAGGCAACAAATTAAAAGGTCTACACAATGGTCCAAGGTCATAGAACTGAATAGGGTAACATGAAAGGTACCGACACGGAGTGTCGCTTCTGTATATAACTATTATGTGCTCTTACATAGCTCTTGTTTAATTTAACTTAACTTTAACTTTAGAATTAAATTAACTAGTGATAGAGAACTCGTCAAAAGTACCAATATTTATTAGTAAGCATACCGGTATATCTTTCTAATTAGCAACTGTGAATTCCATCGTAAAGCAAAAAGGAAATTTAATAAAACCCTGGTGAAATTAGAGCTATATTGATTTACAAACATCAAACACGAAAGTCAAATACATCCGTCACCTTCACGCTGCAAACATCCAACATCGCGAAATCAAGTTATCCGCGACGCGTTCACTTGTCACCGAAACCGCGACACGCAAAGATCGCAGGAACAATACAGATGAATATGTTTCATTCAAGTTGACAGAGCGAGATTATTCTTCGCTGAGAACTCACCTGCCAGGAAACCGCGCGGGTTTTAATTAACTTTGTTAAAACATTTCCCCGATCTAAATTGAAATAATTGTTTACCAACATGCTATCTCACAAATTTTGTTGGCAAATTAGCAAACTTTGACTTCGAGGTTTGTTGCATTAAGTCTAACTAAGCATGAAACTCTATTCTTCAAATAATGTTGGTAATATTATAATCATATACCGTTGTTATTGAATTTTACAGTTTTTATGCTGTTTAATAATACCATTAAAATCTATTCGTAGCAGTTGAATAAAGTAGACGAGACCTACCATTGTACCTTGTAGCACCCCTAAACCATTATGCTTCTCGTACGGTGGTATGATGAATACAAGTATTGTGCTCTTAATAATGTTTTTATTTTTTACACATCTGAAATAGAGGAGGCCTACTATTATACCTTGTGGCACCCCAAACAATTATTAATAACGTTCTTTATGAGGTGGGGGAACGATTTAGGATCAGCCTGTGATGGTTTAAGATTGCCGTGAACGTCCTTATACTTCAAGTATTTTTTAATAAATTCCGTTAATTCAAGATCACTTGGTTAACCTCCTAAATGTAACAGGAATGAAATAATTTGATACATCAACAGAAATTTAAATAAAGTTCATAGCGAATGATATTTACAAACCAATTTATGTATTAATCAAGTCAAATATTTATTCGTTTATAAATCAAATCGATACGTCTGTCAGAATTAAAATATATTGAAAGCTAGTTGACATTTAATTACGCCAATCTCAGCGGTTGAGAATTATTACAACTGAATTTATCAAAAATTTAATTGGCGACTGACATTATGACAAGTTGTTTGCTTTTAATTTCGAATTTATACGCAATTTGCAATTCATTTATAAATTATATTTTTAATAATTAATTATAAAGTATAATCGATTTAGGATGATCCTTAAGGGAAGTTGCTTTGAACATAAGATAATCTACCTTTATTTGCAATAATTAAACCACCGGCATAATCAATAGTTATACAACAAGAGGTTCGAAAATAATCGAATATACAGTTGAGGACGAGATGTGTTGCCTTGGAAACACAACGACACCGTAGGTGGAGTTGTGTTTTAAAGGTAACACATCGAGTCCGCAAACTGTATATTCAGATTATTTTCGAAACTCGAGTTGTATATATTAAGACTATACAACGAATAAATCAACTATATTAAACAAATTATTTACTTATTACGAAATGTCAAAAACTGTAATTGTTTATATTCACGGATGATACGATTAAATATGATTCAACTGTTTCCGGAACACCATTAGTGGTGTTCCGCGAAAACACGACTTAGCAACATAAATAACCAATGTTATACATCGCAACTAAGAAAAATTCAACTTACTGATTGGTCCATTTTCCGATGAGTTGTATAGTCAAGATTATAGCCCTATAATCTTTTAATTATAGCCTTAATATATAAATAAAACTATTGTAGTTTTCAGCACATAGTTTATTTTTGCTTTATTCTTATAAATAATCCTTGATTTTGTGTTGTTATAAATAAATATTGTTTTATAAATATTATTCAATATTATAGAGTAATAATTATTTTCCGAAAATGTGCTTCATCTTTTTAGTTTAATTTTGATAAATATCCTTTCTTGTCTTTTTTTTTCTTGATAACCTAGACAAGACAAGACACCAGTGTAGACAGTCTACACGTAGCCATCTCTAAATCCCCGTTATGTTCCTTATCCACTCACTCTCCTCCGCGACATCAGCATACACCGTAGGATACTCGGGCTGCGCACACCTGAAGGCCCAGGACACTAGCCCCACGAGTTGTCCCCCCACGACGAGCGGTCCCCCCGAGTCCCCGTAGCAGGACCCCCGGCCGCCCTCCAGGGGGCCGGCGCAGAGCATGCGCGGCGTGATGGAGGAGGGCACGTAGGCCTCCTTGCACACCTCTGTCGACACGATGGGGATCTCCACGCGGTGGAGAATAGTGCTGGGGGTGTTGCCGTCGCCCCAACCGGAGACCTGGGCTAGGGTGCCTGCTGGGGGGGTGAGAAGAGCTAAGGGGATGGGGGTTGGGAGGTCTGTGGATAGAGATATTGGGGGGTCTACCTGTAAGGTAACATAGTTTACAGTAAAGCGAACTTTCGAGTAATCGTTATTTCTTCGAGACACTAATAGAACCTACACGTAATCTAACTTTCGGGTAACTAGATAAGTAAACCAAACCTGATATTGGGGAGTCCACCTATAATCAAGGATTCATTCAACTATTTATGGTACAGCATGCCTATGTGGAACAAGGCATCAAATACATGAGGTACTTGTTTCATTTTACTTGCATTCTAGAGATAGTTGTCAGCTTACAGTTTTTGCAAGGGCAGCACACATCGAACCGTTGTGCGGTAACCCATCCAATTGGATAGATTTACATGTTTAAATTACACGAGGATGAAGTTACCATTGAAAAGAAAAGAAAATTCGCATCTAACCGAACTTTCTAATAATCATTATTTCTTGGAGAAACTAATAAAACCTAATCGTAATCTAAGTTTTGGATAACTAGATAAAGAACTAAACTTAACTTTCAAAGATGTGTTTGGAAAAAATTTAGACTTACAAAATATTTAGGACAGAAAACCTAACTTTCACATAAACAATGATTTAGGTATTTATCTAGAGTCTTAATATCTAGACAAGACAATAACAAGTCATTTTAATCTAGACTTACACTTACAAGTCAAATCTTGTCCAGAAATTTCTTGTCTAGACGGAAAGACTAAGTATAGAAGAATAGTCACCTTATTAAATTTACGGATTTATTGTTATATTCAATGGCATATACCTACTAATTAAGACGTACCTGAAGAAGAGCATAATCATAATCCAAATAAATTCCAGTGTCCCACATGGGATGAATTACTCTCCTAGCGATCGTATGTAAACTGCCACCTTCGGACCATAAGGTAGAACCAACTCGTACATTCAGAGCAGTCACATTCTTACTGTAATAATACATGTATAAAAAAAACATTATTTCTATTATTTCAATAGGATGCCATTATGATTGTACGATCAAGAGAAAAGTCTACTTTAGCACACATACATATACATAAATTTAATTTTTAATGAAATCATTTAGAATATTAGAATCAAAACTACGCTATGTGTATTGCTTTCTTCTTTTTGGATATTTAAAATAGCAATATTCTTAACATATTTCTATTTCTTCTTCTTCTGAAAAACTTTCTCTATTATTTATAAAAAAGGTGGAATAAGAATGACATTATAAAGAAACGCTTCCTGAAGTCAAGTATATGTTAGAGGTATTGAAGTTCTTACCGATGGACGCAGTGGGCAGCTGTGATGACCCAATCGGCAGAAAGAACGGAACCGCCACAGTGCTGTCTGTCGTAGTATATCAGCACTGCTTGGTACGGAATCTCTTCGATAGTTGTTGGTTCACCACCGACTATTCTCTCCGATGGCTTGCCTACATGCAACAAAATATATACCGTGTGTTCCAAAAAAGGCGTTTAATATCGGGAATCAGCTTTTGATAAATAAAAACAGTCCAGCTAATAACTAAGATAAGTTAACATTTTGTACAGGACAATACTTCATGAATTTCTATATGTTATTTAATATAGATTACTTTATCTTAATAACAAAATTCAATGAAATTTACAAAAATAAATAAATCAAGAAACAAAATTATAATGAGCTTTAGATAAAGGAAAACAAGAAGTAGAAGAATTTAATTACTTGGGTTTACACTAACAAACAAAACTGAGGAGGAGAGAGAAATAAAAGAAAGAATGGCAAAAGGAACAAAATGTATGGCGTCAATAGAGAGAATACTAAGATCAAAAATTACTCAAGGAAAGTAAAGCTATACATCTACAAGGTAATAATAGGACCAATAATTACGTATAAAGGTGAGATGTACAAATAAAGAGTTATCACAATTGTACGAAGAACCATCTATCACAAATATTATCAGAGAAGAAGAGGAATAGGGAGACCAAGAATAGGATAGAAGTAATAGAAAAAGATTTACAAGAACTAGGAATCCAGGACTGGAAGACAAGAAACAGAAAAGAATGGAAGAAGATGTGCAACAAAGACATTATTTACAGAAGAGAGTATATAATAATATTTTTCTTTTTCTATTTTATTTATTAATATGAAGACTTACCACTAGCGAGCGCCCAAAAAATACTAATTACTAAAAACGTCTTCATTTCGACAGTATCTATGACATCAGTACTACAAATTTGTCCTTATATATCATATTTGGTTCTTATCGAATTATCGGTACAATGATATATTATTTTTGTAGAACAATAATACAGAATTCCCTGGTCCTATTGCATTGTTTAATTGATGTACTTGAATTGTTATTGATAAATAATTATCACATTTAGAATGCAAATTCATCTTAAGTCACAAATTATTTTTATCTATTACATGGAATACTAAACTTTCTTCATCGCGGGTTAGCAAATGAAGAAAATTTTTGCAGAAATATGTGTTACTACAAAATTACATGAACAATCTATTGTTACTTTTTTTCTTTTATAATTATTAGAAAGATAAATAATCAAAAAAAAATATTTTCTGAAGGAAATCCATTATAGAAAATATATTATTTAATTTTTTTTTAAATATAATTATAAAATTGTAATTTCGTCATAAAATACATTACATGTATCTGTACCAATGTACGTTTTTAATCTAACTAATAACTACTATAATTTAGAGCCAAAATATATTTTCGCTTGCCACCAAAATGTAACAATTTAAATTAAAAGAGACTACAAGTAGTTTCCTAGTCAGTCGAACAACAGTCTGGATTCGGAAAGGGAATAACTGAGTAACCAAACAAAATTTACTAAAGGTATAAAATATATTAAACAAATATAAAAGTTAAAATTACGAACGTCAATGCGGTTGAACAATTACAAAATATTTAATAATAAAGAACAATATAATAAAATCTACTTACACATTTCTTCGCTGCGGCTGGTTAAAACACTATAAAGACCCGTCAAACTAAACTCTTTCAATCTCAAAAATTCGCAGCCAAAAAGAATTTTGAAACAAGTCAACAACAAAATAAATAACAAAACGAGTAGGTATTAGTTTAACTGGATCAGGCGTTTTGTTACATATCTTTATCGAGTGGTTAAAAAATATATACACCTTATTTTTTTGTCTTAAATAAAATAATATTTTCTAATAAATTATACAAAAAGTATTAATTTTTTTTATTGCAGACATTTAAAATAAAATGCACTGCGGTCCTGTTGAATCACGATTCTAAGTTTAAGAACCGCTGATATAAAATAAATAATCATACAATGTTCAGTTAAAATCACTAAATTAATTACATAATATTTACTTTTTTTATAGAAGATAAAAAAAACCAGGTCATCATAAATTTGAGATACGATAATTTTCTTTATCTTATGTTATAACTTTGTAGCAAAGGGAATTCCCAAACTATTTCTTTGTGATTCTATTAATAATATTACTTTTTTTCGAAATCGATGCTAAAGTACATGTTATAGCTACGCGAGTTTAGCCAAAATAGTAGCTAAAGTAAAACTTTATAGACTCTTATGTTAAAATTTGACTTTATTTTAATAGTATTATATTTTTGCAGTTTATTTTAGCACTACCTAAAATAGCAAACATATCATTCTATAATATTATTGGTGACGTTTAAGTAGGTGTAAATATAAATAAAAATTATAAAGAAATATTTGACACTTCGACTTTTTACAAACACATAATGCTATTTACTTATGTTTTCAATTAAACAACTTTTTTAGTTTTAGTTCTGTAATTATTTATTTAATAAACCCAACGTTTCGATAGCATAAACTGCTGCTTTCTTCAGGGTAATGACAATTACAACAAAGCAAGTAAATAAGTAACTAAGAAATGAAATATAACGTACTTAATATAAGAAACCATGCTTTATAAATTTTCAAATCAGCATTGTGAATGAGATTAATATTCTTAGTTTTAATAAACTAAAGGGCTTCACTAATTTTATTTCATGAAAATCCTCCAAGGCATGCTCTGTAACTGACGATTTTTCAGGTTGGTTCAATCTAATCGATCGTCGATGTTCAGTTAATCTTGTAGAAATAGTTCTACCAGTCTGATCGATGTACACTTTCCCACAGATGCAAAGAATCTGGCAAATCCCTGAAGACTAAAGAGGCATAATGAAGGTTTCATTGACCTGGACCTAATATGGAGCCCTGTGGAACCCCGTGTGATATAAATGTTCTTTGATTGTAGGCAGGGGCAGATGGACTTGACGAGATATCGAATAATTCCTGGGCCAGTGGCCAGTTGAAATTTAATATTTTATAGTAAAATTATAAAATGCATATATACGTAGGGATAGTTTTAAAAATTTAGTTACTGAGATCAAACTAAAGGAATTAAAACAGAAAGTAGTTATAAAAAAGATGGAACATTGTTTTGTTGTTGTTGTCGATTGTAAAATACTTCTGCGCTCTAGATTTCTATCATATTCGGGGCACATTTTAGATACCTTAAGAACATCCTTACGGAAATCTTCCCTTGGAATAAACAGTTTGAAATATATTTCATAATTTACCTATGAAATGAAAGAGGAAAATATTTTTATAGCCGTAGTTTCTAATATTATGTTGCAACAATTCAGTCAATTCTGTCAATACACGGTATAAAACTTAAAACAATTATGAAGTGATTGCAAGAGCAAAACATTACATACTGGAATTCTGTCAGTTGAAAATTGGTTTTATTTCTGCTCCAACAATTTTCAACTGACTGAATACCAGTAATTTTTTTCTCTCATTTTACTACACCAGTCAAGGAAATACATCTACCATTGTATAGGAAGTATATTGTATATTGGTATCTAAATAATTACAAAATTATAATGTACAAAGTTTATATCCCAGAGTTCTCCCTAATCCATTCCCGCTGGTTGGCCACATCAGCAAACACCGTCGGATAATTCGGCTGTGCACATCCCTGCGCCCAGGACACCAGCCCAACCAACTCCCCATCCACCACCAGCGGGCCCCCAGAGTCTCCGTAACAAGATCCCTTGCCGCCCTCGACGGGGCCGGCACACACCATCCTGGCTGAGATGGAGTTGGAGCCGTACGCGTCGATACAGTCGTCGTGCGCCACGATGGGAATCTCCACTCGTCGCAGCTCGGAGGTCCTGTAGTCGTCCTGGCCCCAACCAGAGACTTGGGCCACGCTGCCGGCAGCTGGGGTGGAACTGGCTAGGGGGATGGAGGTTGGGACGCCTGAGTCTAGGGATATTGGGGTTGACAGCTGAAATTAGTATTGGAATTTATAAATATGTGACACTTTGAAAATCTTTCAAGGCATGCTCTGCGACTGATGATTTCTTAGACTGGTTCAATCTAATCGATCGTTGATGTTCAGTTAATCATGTAGATATAGTTCTACCAGTTTGACCGATGTACACTTATCCACAGATGTAAGGAATTTGGTAAATCCTTGAAGACTGAAGAGGAATGACGTCTTTAACTTGTCTCAATGGAGAAAACTATATTTTCATGTTCTTCTTAATCAGGATTCTAGCTATCTTTTCTGTGACGTTTTCAAAATACGGAATCGAAGCATATATCTTGTTTCTATCGTCAGCATTGCCTGTAGGACTTCTTGCTTTTGTGCATCGTTTAATTGATGACAATGGGTAACCATTTTTCGAGAAAATATTATAGAAAGCAACGTCATTTGCGAATACCAGCAATGTCCATCATAATGAAGGTTCCATTGACCTGGACCTAATATGGTGCCCGGTGGTATTCCGCGTGGTATATATGTTCTTTGGTTATAGGCAGGGGCAGATGGACTCGATGAGATACTGGAAAATTCCTGGTGGGCCAGTGGCCAGTTGAAATTTAATATTTTAAAATTTACAGTACAAATTACAAAATGTATATATACGTAGGAATAGTTTTATTCTTTTTGTTATTGAGATCATACTAAAGGAATTTAAACAAAAAGTAGTTTTAAAGAATATGGAATATTGTTTTTTTGTTGGTTGTGAAGTATTTCTATCTTCTAGAGTTCTATCATACAAGGGGCAAATTTTAAACATCTTGGAATAAACAGTTTAAAATAAAATTAAAATAAAATTTACTTACGAAATGAAAAACGTGAATCCTTTTTTTCTAACCATAGTTTCTAACTATTATATTTCAACAATTCAGTCAAAAACCGTATGAAAGTTTCAACAAAATTAACAACACATACTGTAGAAAGCTTGTGTAGGACATATATTATATATTGGTATCTAAATAATTACAGAATTATAATTTACAAAGTTTATACTCCAGAGTTCTCCCTAATCCATTCCCGCTGGTTGGCCACATCAGCAAACACCGTCGGATAATTCGGCTGTGCACATCCCTGCGCCCAGGACACGAGCCCAACCAACTCCCCATCCACCACCAGCGGGCCCCCAGAGTCCCCGTAGCAAGACCCCTTGCCTCCCTCTATAGGCCCGGCACACACCATCCTGGCTGAGATGGAGTTGGAGCCGTACGCGTCGATACAGTCGTCGTGCGCCACGATGGGAATCTCCACTCGTCGCAGCTCTGAGGTCCTGTAGTCGTCCTGGCCCCAACCGGAGACTTGGGCCACGCTGCCGGCAGCTGGGGTGGAAGTGGCCAGGGGGATGGCGGTTGGGACGCCTGAGTCTAGATTTATTGGGGTTGATAGCTGAAAGCAGTGTTGGAGTTTATTCAAGTATCAAACGAAGTGGCAAAGTTTCTTCTAGGATTACATCTAATAGATAATGTAGGTGACATACTATAATCACTAAATTAAAATATATACTTGCTGCACTGTTCCACATAGGAATGTTGTGCTACAGAAGATGATAAAATTATACAATAAAAACACAAGGATGAGATTACACCTAACTTTGAAACAAACGAAACAACAAAACCTTAAAGGAACATAAAAAGTAAAATATATACTTGACGCACTGTTCCACACAGGAATGTTGTGCTACAGAAGATGATAAAATTATACAATAAAAACACAAGGATGAGATTACACCTAACTTTGAAACAAACGAAACAACAAAACCTTAAAGGAACAAAATTTAAACTAACTTCCATAATTCCTTAATCAATTAATTTTACCATTAAAAAAATCAAAGACCAACTGGTCCATCGTATTCCATTAGTCAAGCTTTGATGACCTAGGATGCCTTGAATCATACCAGACCTTAAATTATTATCGCTCTTCGAGCTCAAAATTCAATTGACATCTGCGGCGGTTATGATACTCATAATAATTATCCTAGGTATATTAATAGCTATATACGTTATATGTCAACAATAAAAAACAGAAAAAAACATATACAAAACTGTAAATCAAGTTGATGAATTAGAACAAATGTTGATCTACGGATCAGCTTCATTCTTGAATCAGTTGATCATTAATCAATGAACTAATGGTGAATTCAGCTGTTAAGGAAACAAAACGTATGTTTGGTGCATACAATGTTTTTTTGGATACCGTTAACCTAACAACATCAAACCTAATTTTTGGATAAATAGATTTGGGAAAAACTTATACAAACAAAACCTCTAAGATATTACAACTAAACTAACGTTTAAGTAATCAATTTTTTTGGCTAAATGAAATCTATTAGAACCTTAAGGAAATAAAACCTAATTTAAATTTTAGGTAGACAGTATTTTTGAGCAAATTTAAATTAACAAAACCTTTCAAAAACTATATCTAATCGAATTGAGTAACCTGTATTTATTTTGGTAATTTAAACTATCACAACCTTAAGTATCACTCAGTGAAATTTTTCTTTAAGTAATTTTTCCTGTTTACTTTTATCCTGACATGGTTCAGGTATATAGTAATTTTACGGAAGCCACTTAACTAATGGCATAAAAATGATGTGATTGTTTATTACCTCAAGAAGAGCATAATCGTAATCAGACCAAATATCAAGGTTGTACAGTGGATGCATTATTTTCCTTCTGACTGCATGGACACTTCCCCCCTGAGCCCACAAGGAAGATCCAACTCGTACTGACAAAGAAGACTCAGGCTTGCTGTAATAATACATACATCTATTAGTTTCATTTATAAAAATATCCATATATAAGTTATTAAAAGCATAAGTTGAATTATATATAGTGTTTCACGAGAATCTTGCATTTTTCTAGATGTTGCCTCAGTCCTGCAAAAAATGTAAGACAACAAAACAAGAGTTAAAAATTTCAAAGCAAGACAAGGCAAGACATTGTTTTGCAACAAATGTAAAAGAATAGCAAGAATTTCTTCAATTCTTATAATCTTGCATTTTTTTGCTAATTTTAAATCAAGATTTTTTTATAAGAACCTACCTATAATTAAATAAAAGTACAAAAATATGTAAGTATTAAAAAAATTAATACAATTTTTTTTAACATATGGATGTAAATTTCATTTACAAAATAATAGTAATTATTAGTGACTAAATAATATAATTATTCATCAAAATCAGGTAGCCAAGAGATAAGACACAAAACTTTTCTTATAATCAAAGATTTAAGAAAAGCTTTTCTGCTTTTACAAATTTTGCTAAAAATACGTATAATATGTATTCGTCTTTAAAATATTTATTTAATAGTAATATATACTTGTATTATAAGAAATATATTTGATAATTGACATTGATATTATCTATACAAAAAAAGGTACGAGTGATACAAGATTATATGTTCAAGATCATTTCCGAATATTTATATGCAAGACATGAAATATGCAAGAAAGTGACGATTAAAACAAGATTTTTATATACAAGAGGTAAGATATACTTAAATTTCTTGTCTTGCTTTGGGGACAAGACAAGAAATTATTAAACAAGACAAGAAATCTTGTCTAATTATGTATAAAGAGGGAACTTTTTATATAACCAACGTAAGAAGTTTATGAGATGAAGAATGTATGTATTTAAGACATATACCCTCTGACGCAATGTGCAGCCGTGATGACCCAGTCAGGAGAAATAATAGATCCACCGCAGTTCTGAAAGCCGTTACTCAGTAACGCTACCTGATACGGTATATCCTCGATATTTGCCGGGACACCTCCGATTATCCTTTCTGATGGCTTGCCTACACAGAATCACATATAAGGTATCGTGATAAAAGTAACAGGATAACAGGATGATGAATACAAGATACGATTATTTAATTTGAAGTAGAATATTGAATTAAAAAGTGTCGTTACAAAACCACATATTAGAGATCATAATAAAAATAACAGGATGATGATTAAAGGCACGATTAGTTAATTGTTAATTTGTTATACCAGGGCTGTATTTAGGATTTTTAGGGCCCTAGACTGAACCTGAGGTGCGGGCCCTACAGGAAAGAGGGATGATTTTTACAAAAATACAGGGTAAAAAATCTGATATGGATACCACATGGTTTCTTTATACGCTTATGAAATTAAATACATTTTTGCTGCATTTTTTCTTTTGAATTTTTAGATCATTCTACGGTAAATTGTTCTTAATTTATGCAAAATATTTAAAAAAACCTTCGAACATTACTATATACTATCAGTTCCACAATTAATATTTCAGAATTCTACGACAAACCGTTTTTGAGTTACAGTTACTCGAAAAATAAAAAAAACCGTCAAGTAAAGTGCTAAAACTACTTCATATTTTCTTATTTTATCTTTTAAACTTATTTACATCAAATTTGATATCATATGTCAATGACAAAATAATTTTAAAACTAAATGTTTAATAGACTAAATAATTTTTATAGAATATATTACTACAGTGGTGGGAAGTAATATTTTGGACACATCAGATTTTTTTTTATTTCTTATTTAGAAGACTTACCACTGGCGACCGCCCAAAGAATACTTATTATCAGGAACGTCTTCATTTCGATTGTACTGAATCATCACTTCAAATTTGTCTTTATATATATCAAATTTTGGTCTTATCAGATTATCGGTACAATCATTTACTATTTTTGTAGAACAACAATACATATTTCCTTGCTCTTATTGCATTGTTTTATTATTAGAGGATGTAGGCACTTGAATTGATAAATTATTATCACCTTTGTATGCAACATAACCTTTACTCATAAGTTATTTTTATCTAATACAAATAAATTGTGTATTTCAATTGTTACCATTGTTAATTTTATAATTACTACAATGATAGACACATATTAAAACATAAAGATTTTTTTTATGTTTTGCTTTGATATTGATAGTGCATCGCCGTCAATCAGATGACTAGTGGGTGACCTTTAGAGATCCTTAATTTTTTTTAAGTAGAGCCTAAAATTAATTGTTGGTCTTGTGGCAAGTTTTAATATAATTAATGTATGCTATATACAGAATGTGCAACGGAATGCGGAACATAGGACTTTTATATGGGATTTCAAATAATTGCGGATACTGTCTCGCCTGATGTAATAATAAAAAAACAGTTTTGCTTAAAATTTAAGTCTTGTTGGTACAACTGGTTATTAGCATTTTTTGTTTATTTTATAAATGTCATCGAAATTCATAATTTGAAATACATTTTTGTACTTATGCAAACGGGAGTAGAAAACATATTGTCTGCGTCTCGTTTTGTAATTTTC
Organism: Stenolophus ochropezus; assembly: GCA_035578165.1. NCBI lineage: Eukaryota > Metazoa > Arthropoda > Insecta > Coleoptera > Carabidae > Stenolophus > Stenolophus ochropezus. The sequence goes on along the minus strand of JAQOWZ010000016.1, from coordinate 1,127,163 downwards.
GCATACGTTCAACAACCACCTTATTTTCACACTTATTACATAAATAGCTATTAATTAAAGTACATTTCAAGCATGCACAATACTTACAATCAAAGTCTAACTATCCACATCGCAATAGTTCGTCCGGTTATCTGTGCCTGGCCGGCTGCCAGTTCTCCGGAACTCCGGGTCTCCGGACTCCAAGTCTCCGGTACCCGTACCGTTCTTTCCCTGACCAGCACTGTACGTCAGCTTCTATGCCAGCGCATTTATCAGTAATACACTAATCATGGAAATGAAAATGGAACTGTTTGTTTGCGTAAACATACAGAGGAAATTGTCTAGGAAATTGTGGATGTTAAATTTACTTGGAAGTGAAATAGAGGTATTGTTTGTGTTGAGTATAGGATGTCGTGTTACCCTTCGTTGTGAGCCATTTTGCTACGGGGATTTACGTCAACAAGAATTTTGGCGGTTGTCTGATTTGTCTTTAGTAGAATTGAGCTTTGAATTTGTAATCAATACGAGTTTCTACGATTTTGCTTAATTCTTGTGAAGGAGAAGCATGAAAAATTAGAAATAAACAGACTGTTAAAAAATTTAGAAATAATTACATTCACCCAAACCAACTAGTCTCCATATACACATATAAAAGCTTTGTTTTAGAAATATATAAACCTCCCTAAAACCGTTTGGAACTCAGTATTTGTTTCAGATTAACCAAAATAAACCTTTTTGAACAAGAAGGATGAATTATAGTTTGGAAACGGAAGAATAAGGAAATGAAAACAAGAAATTTATGCCCAACAGTGAAATATGGAGGAGGATCTGTGCTTGTATGTGGGTGTATCAGTGCAGAAGGGGTGGAAAAAATTTTATTGATGGAAAAGTGGGTTATTATTGTATAAGAGTATTTGGAAAAATTAGGGAAAATTAGGGAAGAGTTAAATTTGATTCACACCTCCGTTCATTGGGGATGAGAAAATGATTTTAAAAAATTAGGTTTTAGTCAATAAAAACATGCCTGTGACTTCTCAGCCTCCTTATTCGCTTGACTTGAGTTCTTGTGACTTTTTTCTCTTCCCGAAATTGAAAATCAACTCAAGGTACCTCATTTTGGGACACTTCAAAATATTTAAACGGCTGTAACCGACCAGCTGAAGGTGATTCCAGTATTCAAGTTTTCGTACTACCATGAAGATAGGAAGAACCGTCTCCAGCACTGTGTGGATTCCCAAGGAATTTATTTTGAGTGAGACAATATTGAATTGTAATTCTATTAGAAAGTTTTTTTTTATTCAGTTTTATAGTTAATACTGGTTTTTGGTGGTCTTTTCTGATTAGTATTTCCCGGTACTTATTTTAATCCCAGTACGCTCATACCGTATATTAATAGTCAGATGTGATGGTATATATTTGTCGAAGAATCAATAGGTGTTAAATTTGAATTTAATGTACCTTCATAAGTTCCCATCAATCAATACTGTCGACAGAGATTGAAAGCAAATTTGTTGATATAATATCTATATGTATGAAAATACTCAAGTTTGTATCTTCATTTATTATAAAACATTATAATGAGAACGAAATGAAGGAATTCTCCTTCAGTATTTTGACACTAAAACCAAATGTCAGTAAATTCAACATTAAGAAGATTAAGTGTTTGAAAAAACTAAGAAATTTTCTGTGAAATAATGATAAATACTTTTCAGCACATTATTTAGAAGGTGAGAGCAAATACCTGAAATATCTTTCGTGCTTGAATTTGATACTTTGTCGGTAGCTGTTAACCTCTTATTGATTTATTCCGCCGTCGGCTACTTTGAAGTATTGAAGTGCGTCGGTGTACCTCTAGCTGAATTTTACTGAAGGGTCCTTTAATTTCTTGCAGTCCTATATATCATTTATATCAGCCATTGTCAAACAGTGGTATATGCAAAGTGACCAGTGGTACTCCATTCCAATTTTTTTACGTAATAACTATTGTTGACCTTAAAATCTCATTTATTTGTTTTTCAAGCTATTGAATACCAAAGGTGTGTACACACACGTACCTAACGTAATGTAAACTAACTCAACCCAACCTAATCTAATTTAATCTCACTTAACCTAACTTAATCTAATTTAATATAACCTAACCCAACATAATCGAACCTAATCCATCCTAACCAAATTAACCCAACCCAACCTGGAAATTATTACATTATCTTAACCTAATATAAACTAACTTAACCCAACCTAATCTAACCTAACCTAATCTAACCTAACCAAACCCAACCTAACTTAACATAATCGAACCAAATCCATCCTAATCAAACTTTACCCAACCTAATCTAATTTAAAGTAACCTAATCTAACCCAACATAAACTAATCTAACCTGGAAATTACAGTATCCAAACCTAATGTAAACTAACTTAACCCAACCAAATCTAATCTAATCTAACCTAACCCAACATAATCTAATTTAATCTAACCTAACTCAATTTATCCTAACAAAATCAAACCTGATCCAACGTAACCTAACTTAACGCAACTTTACCTTACTTAAACTAACCTAATCTAACCCAACATAACCTAACCTAACCTGGAACTTACAAACCTAATGTAAACTAACTTAACCCAAACTAATATATTCTAATCTAATCTAACCTAATCTAATTTAATCTAAACTACGCCAACCTAACCTAACATAATCGAACCTAATCCAACCTAACCTAACTGTACCTAACTTAACCTAACTTAAATTAACCTAACCTATCCCAACATAACTTATCTAACCTGACAATTAAACTATTCTAATCTTACACCACTCTCTTGAAAAAAAGAGTTATACCTTTTCAACCATGAGTATTCGTAAATTTTTGTAATAAGCTTCAAAGAATGTTAACTTTCTGTAGACCATTTTTCCAATATTTGCTATTCGCAAAATAAAAAATGTAAAAGCAAGTTGAAAATAGGAAAAATTGTAGGTGATAATGGCAAAAAGTGAAGAAAACAGACTACCACCAGCGAGCAAGTGCAACGGCAGTAACGGACCAGCAAGTCATGTGAGGAAACTCCATCTGCAGTACTGCTTAAGCTTAACGGTCGTGAAATGAAATGGAGGAGAAAAGTGGCCTCACCTCAGCTTCTGTTATCACCAGCCAAGCCACCTACTTTCATATTTCACACGTCCGATGTACTCTGACACCACGTGATTTGTATTTCTGTTTGTATGTGCTCCCACCGAGCAGAATTACGGGTTTTAAACTACGTGGGAAAATAGTTCTAGAGATGTGTACAAAGTTCAACTAAAATCGATAAAACTCCTCTGCTTTTAGGTTTGGTTAAATAGAGAAACTACAAGTTAAATAAAATTTGCTATGTGTGTTTCATTGTTAAATACGTGTATATTTGTATGACTATCTATTGTTATTTCAATACGTGGGCTCGAATAAATAAACTATTTTGTTTTGTTACTTTTTGTAACGACGAAATCAATAAAATCAATTATTGCTTTGTGCTGTAGCCTCTTCATTGATGAAAATTAACAACTATGTTTAAATACACAGGTCCCAAATAACTTCTTAAACATGAAGTTCTCGAGAACAGTAGATTGAAATTAGACCAAAATTGTCGCATTAAAAGATCAATTTATCCATGTATTTGCTTTCCTAAAAAATTTACATTTTCGTTTATATCTAGTAATTTATGAATATTTTTAAGAAAAAAAGACATTGTTCAAAAGGTCTCCTAATGCGGCAACTTTAGTCTAATTTAACTGAGCTCGTATATTACCGTTCTCGAGATCTCAATGCTTAACAAGTTACTTGCGACACCCTGTATATTAAATTTGGAAACATATTTTATAATTTATAAGGTAAACATCTTGTTTGTATATTTCATTTGCATTGTGCTTTTAATGAATTTAAATCATTGTAAAATATGAAATAATTTATAAAAGAAATATTGGACTTAGTTCTTGTTAAGTCATTTTCTTTAAATTGTTAACTTTAATAATACCTAGATAATATTCTAGATATATAATAGCTATTTATGTAATAAGTAAGGAAACAAAGGTGGTTATTTAATGAATGCCAAAATTGCAAAATGAGACTCAGCCAAGTTTTGTACCATGTGCGTGACTTAATATGGAAAGAAATGAGGTATTTTTATCAGCAAGAGAATGTGGAAGTCAATTTGTGGAACGGATTAGGAAGAGGAAATTTTTATAGCATCTATTTGTTTCATTTGTAGAAGAAGTAATAATAATTGCTGATACGTCGAACCGCGTTCCTTGGGGACTTGATTTCCTCTTCCATCTCAGCTTCTCTAGTTTATTTCCTTTCTGCGAGGAAATTGCTTACCCTATTAACACAATTTACTTTCAACTCCATCACATGCCGGGAAAATGAACAGAAAACAATATGCGTTACACTATTTCCATTATTTTTAATACTTATCTACTGCTATTTATATAACAAGATTACAATTTATTACTTTTATAAGTAAAGTTGAAATTAAAACCAAATTCTATCAGTTAGTAGGAGTCAAAAATTTATAAAAGTTAATTTCCAGTTCAAATAAATAACAATTTACAAATCAGGTATAAAAAATAGTTATTTGTATGACTAGTCCAGAAACTAAACTTTTGCCGAGCTGAAAGCGAGGCCTGCAAATATTGCGAGATTTTGTAAAACAGTTTCTGGACGTATGATACACAAGATTTTTTGCGCTGAAGACACCTTTAATTTATTAAGGAAATATTATTACTACTTAAAATTTTATACACTACAGGTTTTTATGTTATTTAGCCTAAGGCCGGCAAACAGAGAGTTATTGGACGATTTTGAGTACTTTAATATTAGTCATAATGAGACGTAGGCGTGAAAAAGTTATTTTATACATCATATCTGTTTATTACAGATTTAATAATAAACTAATAATTTTTATTGCAAATAAACCTTTTTCGAATTATTACAATTTTGGCGTTTTATGTGAGAAACCTGTGATAAAATGACAAACACAAACTCTTTGCCAACGACGAGATTCGAATCCGGTACTTCTAATATGCAAAGTCAAAAAATAATTAAATTCTTTGCACCATTTGACATAAAAGAAATGTAAATAAAAAATTCATTATACTGTTTACGACCTAGAAAAATGCCATTAGGAAAAAACAAAATGGTTTATGATTAGTGATATAATTTAACACCGCAAAATATAGTGAATTTACGGCAACTAGGATACTTTACCGTTAATTATCTGCCCTTGAAGCAATATTACTTGGAGAAAATGAGCCCGGAAGCCAATAAATTTTTGAACATTTTAAGTGCCGCTGAAATTCTTCAATGGAGATCGAATTATCGAAAGTTTAAATGAGTTGGTTGTAAGAAATCAAAAGTAGGTAATTGATTTTGAAAAGTTTCATGTTTGGTAAAGTTTTTCTAGAAATTTCAAGATTGTATCGAACTCGTTTTTATTTTTCATTCGTTTACTTCTAAATTATACTTAAGGAAGATACCAACCGGGAAGGAAAAAGCAAACATTTGATATTTCCTCTTGTTTGATAATAATCCAATAAAATCAACCACAATTTTATTACATAAATCTAATTAATAATACATATAAAAGACTATTTTTTTGTCTCTCTACTACGAAGAGGATATATTATTTCAGTTTCTACATTGTTTGAGATCCTTATGCAGGATGGATTATTTATGAAATCTTTTCATGAGTTACACGTCTTATACCTGTTTATATAATTTAGGCACCCCCGAATATATTGGCTTTACCAATAAAACTGAACAAAGGGTGCGATCGTATATTACTTGGAAAGATAGTTTAAGTATGTAGTAACAATAGGAGAGGAAATTCCCAAAGTCGCTGATGCTGTATTTTTCCATATAACCGAAAATATTTAAAAATATCGAAATTTTTGTTAGAAAATTTTCAAATTTTACAAAATTTAGGTTGTTCTATTTTTAAAAGAATTAGTTACGCTGATACCAAATTTATAAACAGAATTAAATTATCTCTTTTCGTTTGTGAGACATTTCATCTCAAAGATGTACCTCAAAAAAGTGTGTTTTTTGCCTATATCTCTAAATAGGGTAGAGATATTATCTCAACGATTATACCAGTCGATTCTACGGGAAAACTTATATAAAGAAATGTATTGTCCACATATACGTTCTTTGGAACGATTAGGTGAAAAATTAGAAAAACGAAAAAACCTAAATTTCAAATTTTCGCCTCGAAACTTTTTGTCTCCAAATTTTTTCATATTTTGCACTTAAGTAGATATCGATGTGCTGATTCCAAATTTTCAAACAGAATTCAATTACCTCATCCCGTTTTCGAGATATTTGAGTTCAAAGTTATACCTAAAAAATTAGGTTTTTTAGGTATACCCCCTAAATTGTTAGGTTTACGGTTTCGGCGACCTCACCATTCGATTCTACAGGCAAAATTACATAAGTGTACCAATTTTCAGATTTTTATCTCAACATATAGAAATTCTAGAAGGAAAAAACTGAAAATGGCCAAAAATCGAAAAAAATCGTCAGGGGTTCATCAGGCATTTTTTTCGATTTTGGCCATTTTCGTTTTTCCTTTCTAAAAATTGTATCCGTTGGAATAAAAATCTAAAAATTGGTATACTTATGTAATTTTGCCCGTAGAATCGATTGGTGATGTCGCCGAAGACGTAAACCTAACCGTTAAAGGGGTATACCTAAAAAACCTATTTTTTTAGGTATAGCCAAACCTCAACTTTGAACCCAAATATCTCAAGAACGGAATGAGATAATTAAATTCTGTTTGAAAATTTGGAATTAGCTCGTCGATATCTACTTAACTCCAGAAAATGAAAAGTTTTGGAGACAAAAAGTTTCTCGGAGAAATTTTGAAATTTAGGTTTTATCGATTTTCTAATTTTTCACCTAATCGTTCCAAAGAACGTATATACGGAGATAACATTTCTTTATGTACCTTTTCCCGTAGAATCGACTGATATAATCGTTGAGATTGTAACTTTGCCCAATTTTGAGTTATAGCCAAAAAGCACACTTTATTGAGGTGCAACTTTGACAGAAAATATCTCATGAACGAAAAGAGATAATTAAATTCCGTTTTGAAATTTGAAATCAGCGCGTGGAGATCTAGCAAGGTACACTATTTCCCAAAATCAAAATTTTGGGCACAAAAATAAGTTTTTTTTGGGATATTTTACGTTTGTCAAAATAATTTTTAGTTTAATACTGTTGTTTGGTTTTTTTTTAACTCTACACAACGTTGATACGGTGTTATAGATTTCAGAAATAAATAAATATTATATAATAAAGTGACAGAATAAAATCAAAAAGGCGTAACAGGTTTGCATATTTCGAAAAAAAGTTGCTAAGAAATTTTCTCATTTTTCTAATTATTCCAAATAACGAATATGCAGAGAAAACATTTCTTTTTAGAAGACATATTTTATTTATAATTATAGTGAGTTTATAAAATTAATAATTGTTATATAATAGCGACCTTACTGACTACCAATTTTAAATGTCTTTACAATTTAGTTAAATAAATCATATTCGAAGCATATATTTTTCCTTTTAATAAAACATTTCGAAATACAAAACAAGGTCTAAAAAAAATCTAAAAAGGGGCGTGGTTTTATAAGTTACGGAAGGGCACTACATGCCTTACCGCCGGCCCTGGTGGTAGTAAATTGAACATAGGTACCTTTGATATTGAAAAACAAAAGGTCACCGCACCAATAGATCTTTATTTCAAAAGCATAGTTGAGACAAGGAAAAAGTCACACTTGAATCAAAAGCTCAAAGCTTCAAAGCTTTACTACGTAAATGTATTCAGCAGAGTTAAACACACATAGTAACTATGAATGTCCTACGGTTCTGTGTCACAGAAACAGGAACTTGTAAAGCAACTGTCATACGAGGAGAGATGATTATATAAAATAATAATATAATATAACCAGAGCATGTAACAGAAAAAATACTGGTTAACGGTTAAACCTTATAGAGAATGTTATAAAATAACTGTTTTAGTTTGAAAACCGGTTTTTAAAAATGAGAAACCGGTTTAAACCGATTAATGTATCGGGTAAAAAAAATATTGAAAAAAATATTATAAAAATCTGATTAAAAATAAAAAAATTCTGAAAAAATATAAGATGCCTAAAGAATATAAAGAAACTACTACATTTATGGTAGAAGAATGGGGTAGAATTGACTCCCAAACTCCAAAAAAATTAGTGAGAAGTATGACAAACCGTTTAAGAGAAGTAATTTTAATGAATGAGTGTTCAAATGATCATTGATTCTATATAATTTGCAGGTGTACGGAAACTAAATTGGCATATTTAGTTGTTATAACAAATATAATATTCTCGATTTCATTACAAAAAATTTAAGAAGCCAATACATTATTTTATTTATTAATATAGTAAGTTATAACATACAAACAACAAAAAACTTTAACAGAAGAGGAAACTATTTTCCTTTATTGATGTAGTATTATAACAAATGTAAGTAAAATAGTATAAAAAATACCATAGATACTTGAGGTCCAGTTCCTCATAAGAATGTTGTGCCAAAGAAAAAAGAAATAAATAAACATAGAAATTAAAAGATTTTTAAACTTGTATTTACGTATTTATTAATATAAAATGAAGAAAATCAGAATAAATGTGTTTATTCCGTGTCTCTGAACATGTTTAACTTCGTTCATTAGAATTTTTTCACCAGTTCCCGGTGATAATTCGTTGATTACGGATGTGTAGATAATTGTGTTCTCATATTAACCTTAAATATAAAGAACCAATGTTTAGTGTAGTGAAATAAGTGTGAAATTGGACAAATTATGTGTTTTTGTGAACAATTAACTGGTTTGACAATTATGAAGATACAAATGCCCGATGATTTGCAGATATGTTAGCAGGGTCAAATCAAGAGGTTATGGTATGTTAGTATTTGTTTATTGCATGCTTTATTATATGAATTCAATAAAGATATTATAATATTTCTTGGTATATAAAAATGAAATGAACATTGTATGTACGGTTTCCCTGGTATATCGACTTTTTGGTTAATATATTTTTCAAAACCTAAGAAACCAGTAAACTATTTAATAGGTTTACCAATTAACTGAATATTTTAAACAACTGTTTAAAATTACTGCTACAGTTTTTCATGAATGAAGTACTAGTAAATGACTAACAGCAGTAACCTAAAATTTAGATATAACTTTCCATTCCCTTTGTAGAATACTAATAAATATAATCGACCCCAAGCCATAAGGGTGTATTTCTCATTCTCCTGTTCTATTAAGATTGTATTACCCTTATGAACAATGTAGTAAGCGATAATATTAATATTCATATTAATTATGCATTATGATGTAGTCAGGTAATATTATCTTGATATTGTGGATTACCTGTGCCTAGGTCAAGGTTAAAGATAAGGTGGTACATATCATATTTATTGTTAATTAATTTATATATTATTAATCAGATAATGCAATAATTTTAATTCGTATAAAAGAAAAGAAATATTCAAATTTAGTAGTACAAAATTTTATCAACTTGTTGATGTGCTACTTCACATCCGATTTTAACGAAATTTGGCAAGAAGTATCTACTAAGCATGTCATATATGGGAAAAATAATAGTTCCCTAGTAAATAATATTTATTCGTTTAATTGACAATCGAAATATTGACAGCAATGTTATTTATGACATTAATAAAATTAATTTCATTAGAATTTGTTTTCTTAAATAAATTTATTATGCAAGTAAATTTATTCTGTCCTTTATAATACCGGACATAAATTTTGTGAATTAAAAAAATATGTTTTTGATACAAATGTATCACGTCAAAACATAGATTCCTTTCAAATTTTTTATCCTTTGTTTTAACATCTTGTACCTATATAAATTTATTTAATAATAATAAGTATGTAATGGAATCTTCTTGACTGAGGAACTTATGGGAAAATAATTATTAAAGATGACCCAAGTGGGGCTGAAATCGATCGAGGTTGATTAATTTTTTTAAATAAATTGTCTGCACCTCAGTACTTTCTACATTTCATTTTCTTAAAAGTAAATATATTTGTATAAATTGGAAAAAAAATCATATTGCAATTAAGCGGATAACGCTAAATAAAATATTTTCTTAAAGATTGTATCTCAAACGGAGAATATTTCGCAAATCAGTCTGAACTCTCGCGTAAATAATTAATTAAACCGATGAATATTTTTGAAGGGCGGATGGGACTCGGAACGACGGGGATCTCATCAGAACAAAGCGGCACAATTAGAATGAACGACGCTTTCCTCTCCTGCTCTGATTAAACGCAAGATTTCTTCGCCCCTGCTTTCTAATTCTTCCTTCTTGTTGTCTCTTACGTTTCGCTTCATCTTTATTACCCCGTCTTTACCGTTACAATTTCTTGATTTGTGATATCAAATAACAAAAGAATAAGGAAATTTGTGGGACAATTTTGTGTAATGGTAATTACACAGAGGTTCAAATGTCAGTGACCATTTCAAACAAAACTTTTTTAATTATCTCCCATTACTCTTTGTGTTAAAGTTGTTTAATAAAATTTTAAGCGACGCAATGTAAATATGGAGTATTGAAGAAAGGCATAGAAAATTAAATTGGAAGAAGTATTGATAATGGTTGATTAAATCAATTTTCAATTAAAAACTTCAAAAAAAAACTTCGGAAAATTGTCAATTTTAAGTTTTGATTGTAATAACAAAAAATAGGCTTTCAGGTTTCAACGGATATAACTATTTAGACTATCCTTGGGTTCATTTTGACTAGTAACTCAAAAATGATTAGCCATAGAATGTTAAAATGAAATTTCAACGGGAGTATACGTTTTGACCATCCCTGAATCCATTTTGACTAGTTTCGGAGTGACGTCTGTATATATCTCGCAGAACTCAAAAACGATTAGCCGTAGAATATTGATATTTTGTTTATGGGATTGCTATAACATCTAGTTATGCATCTCCATTTTTTGTTCTAATCCCCTTTCAAAAGGGCATTTTACTTTTAATAGACACTTAATAAAAATAATAACTTAGTTGGCATTTATTTTTTGTAGGAAACATTTAAATTAGAATTGATTATATGATTCATAACATTGACAACTTTCAGAATATATATTTTTTTAAATATCTAATAAATATATGAAAATATATAATAATAAAGTATTCCTCAACTTCCTCAAGTGATTATTTTCTTCGCCTACCTCACTCTCAGGATTTTTGAGCGATTAAAATTATTTTCTTTAATGCAACAAAAAATAGCGATAAACATTTTAATAAGATTTTTCAAAAAATGATCCAAGGAAGTTCGAAGATATGAAACGAATAGAAGTTAAAGAACGTTTTTCCGTAAAATGATCTCACTTTCAAGTGCAATAAGTTTAAATGAAGTCCATCAAAAATGTGTATAATTTAAGGTACAAGGAAGTCATGTGTTATTCACATCAGATATTTTTAAGTTAGTACAATTAAATTAATTCATTTTTATTTATTAATAAAATATATCGAGTACTTATAAACGGATATTGATTAAAATGAAAACTTAATGTGATTTCCATTCTATTCCCTTGTTTCCTTGTCGAGTTCATTACAACGAATTTTCGCTTATAATGACAATAAGTTTCCATATTTGAATAATCTAATACGAAATTGTGAGTGAAAATATGTAAATTCCTATCGAAATATTGGGTTTTTTGTCTTGAATTTCGATGCTTGGTGAATTAAATAAGGACAGTAATCTCCGCGGAATATCAGGAGGGTGAAAATTAAAACGACACGGTTTAATAATGCTCACTTTGTGCAGGTGGGGTAAACATAGACAAGTAATTTCTCTCAGGGTCTCAGGTATTCGCATTTCTCCGGTCATGACGTTCTCATTAAATTTTGTATTTGATCTTGAATTTGTTTGCTTAGATGAGGCGTTTGTAAATCGGTTGCTTGTGTCTTCATGTACGGGTATGTTAAAACATGCGAATTGCTGTTTTGGTTACCTTCATTTCACCGTGGTAAATTATCAAAATTAATTTATTATTTTAATTAACGCGATAACTGTGTCACATACCTTCTGACAATAGTAATGAAAAATTATGTATAGAAGTAAGAGATATTTGAAAATGACTTATGTAAAGTTTACAACCTTTTATAAAGGATTGGGAAGCTTAGTTGTCAAGCGTCATAAATTATTCAATTTCGAAGAGACACAAACATGTCATTTGAAATATTTTTCTGGTACAAATTTTGTAAACTGAAAATAAGTATATATATTTACTCTTTTTTATTAATATTAATATTCCCCGTGCGATAATTACGGACACTGTAAAATTATTAGTATTTTCAGTACATGTAAAATTCCTTTTGGAGTATTCGATATTATTAATATTTTCACTATCAATCTTATCAATTATAATAATTGTTAGTTTCAAATATAAAACATTTATTTCCATAGGTAAACAAATTAACCGTAATTGTAATTAATGAATTACTAAAATAATTATTAACTACGTACAGTATTAGTACAAATCCTTTTAGAGTATTCGATCATTATTTTTATAGTATTTTAACTGTAAATTGTAATAATTATTGTCACAGTCAAATGTAAAACATTTGTTTCCATAGGTAAACAGATTAAACTCAATTGAAACAACTTTACCGAATCATTAATTGTTTGTAATAGTTAAATGGGACTAGGTAAAAACAAATTTGAACTACGTGCAAAATAGGTAATATAATAAATGTAAAACATGTAGATTCGAAGCCTGGGTAAGACATGAATTATAAAATAAATATAAATACAACAAATACAAATACGACGTACATAGCATTTCTGTTTCTCCCTACTGTATTCAGACCTGCGTACCTTGTTTTTAATTAGGTTAAATAAATAAACATTCATTAGGTTTCTTACAATTTTCATATGAATTCTTATTAAAATAGAATGTGTTTTGCAAATATTCTAATTACAACCTGTAATGTTTTCCTATGTTCGTAGAAACGTCAAATTGAACTATTTATACTGTTTGTTTCTGAAAGAAATTCTAGTTAAGCAATAAATATATATTACCTTTGAAACTGAAACAAATATGTTTACTAGTTTCATATACACAAAACAGAAAACTAATTTGAAATTTATTAAAGATTTATGAACTACATTTATATAAAAATATAAAAGTTCATGTAATTTGTATGTGCAAGACGATACCATGGGATGAGAAAAAAACAATAAAAATATCAGAGCTGTTACACTGATGATATGGAAATTATAGGAGAAACGAAAAAGAACTACAACATAACGTAAATATAAATAATGATGAACTGAAAAAATATAACATGAAAATAAATATAGAAAGAACGAAGACAATGGTAATGGGAAATACAGATATGAACCACAATATCTAGATAGAAGGGCAATAAATAGAATAAGTAGATAAATTCACGTATCTTGAAGGAATTATAAACAGTAAAGGGACTCTGGACAATTAAGCTAACGAAAGAATTGCCAAACTGGAAGAATTTTCAACATCATTAAAGCAAAATTTCTTAATAAAAAGAAGATACCGTAGAAGTAAAGGCGGAAGTCGTCAGAAAAATAGTAAAACCAACTCTTTCCTTTACGTGTGAAAGCTGGACAACAACAGAAAGACAAAGAAGCAAACGAGCACTAAGATGAGATTTTTGAGAAAAATTCAAGGAAAGGCTAGAAAAGGTATGATAAGGAATGAAGTATACAGACATCAGTTAAATGTAATACCAATCGAGATGACAATACAACAGGGTCAACTAAGGTGGATGGAACATGTACAAAGAATGGACCAACCTAGGCTAACAAATATTTGAAGCAAGGAATCCGGAAAAAGGAAATCCAGAAAGGCAGCGGAAAGTAGAGGAATCAAGTGGGAAGAAATACCAAGGCTGGCAAAGGACAGAAACAGTGGAGAGACATTAGAATGAAACTACCCTAAATCCGCTCTACTCCGATAATCTTACACCGAAAGGTAGAAAGGTTCATGGATTAAGTAAGTTATTGGTTTCTTTTAGCCAGTTGTAAATAAAGATTTTTTGTAAGTATCAAGTAATTTAAATGTAAAAAATATGATAATCGAAGGTTATTATGACTGATCTACTGCTTTAATAATGGAAATGGATTATATTGGGATTGTAAATATGTTTCTTATTACTTTCAAAGTATTTTCAATTTAAAAATTTATGATATAAAGTAAAGAGAGAATATAAATCATATAGTGGAGTATATAGAAAAATAATAAAAGACATGAGGTAACTGCGATATAACTCTTCGCAGAAGTCGGATGAGATGACTTATTCGCAATAATTTTCCTTCTTAGCTACGTGATAATTTTCCGATATTCCATTTGGGCGCATTTTTCCAATAATAATGCGGTGAAATGGCCGACGAGTAGATATTTCCTACGGACCTCTCACCTTATCTGGCCGGGGTTTAGGATCGAGTACCAACACGTTCGTATCAGCGACGCCACCGACGCTCTCCTCTCCTGCGCAGGCATCGCGACGCTCATGGACGCCGGCACTCCGGCGCTCAGTTCGACGCTGCACGCGGTGGGTGCTTCACGTCACAGGCGTCGCTGGGTACTCGCGTCGGAAAACCAAAACAAACCTTCCATGAAAAGGAAACGACTCAAGATAATCAGCCGGTCTTAGAGAAAAACTTTACAAAGACAAAAGTGAACACATTTACGCAAAGAAGTGACTAAATCTACTTCTAGAAAGTGCGAAAAGTACAGCGATAAAAGATTATCACTTTACTAGTTTAGTATTTTGAACCACATTAGGTGATGAAATAGTAAAAGACCAATAAAATTCCTAATAAATATTATGGTGCAAGTGAGTTATCGTTGTAAATAAATCAATAGAATAGTGCAGAAACATTAAGGTTATTCCCGCTCGATGTAAGTTTGGCGAAGAAGCAAAGCGGAGGTGATAAGGTCCCGGTATGTCGTGTCCGTTCCGTCGAGCGTCCTCGCACGTGCTGCTGCAGAATGGGGGAGGCGCCACTCCGAGGAAGAAGTCTGCGGGGATGGCCTCCAGACAGTCCTCTGTCCAGGTGCAGGACGAAGACCTAGAGGACCTCGTCACGCTCAACCTCAAGCATTTGTCTACGGCGGTGCAACTTCTCACCAGACCTCCGGTATGATCCTTGACGACATTTTTTTGTTGCGACATTGTTTGTTGTTGTATGAGTATTCACGTTGATTCGAATTGAGCACAAATCTAATGAATGTATTCATAGTCATTACTTAAGTTACTTCGCCAAGCTTTATTCCGATCCTACTCGTCTTTCAGTACGTGACATTTTTCATAGTTGAAACTTCGTGAATTCTCGGCTAAGTAATAACTTCAAGGGTTGGAGAAATTGTAGTTATTGCGTTGGGATTATTTGTAAATTTGACAATATGACGACATTTGACAAGTACTTAAGTATGAATCAAAACAAAGTACCAACTATGAATATAGGTAGGTCTATCTAGATTCGAAAAGTCTCCGGTATGAATCTATCTACTTTTTGTATTTCGAAATGATGAATATTCATTAGGAAAACATTTGCAGTTTTTTGTCAGACTTGTTTTGAACAAAGTCTATATAGGGTAAATACTAGAAACCTTGACGTAGGAATTAACATGAGAAAATAGTTTTTTGCTGTTTCCATACGTCCCGCTAAATATTCTGTAATATGAGGTTTTCTCATTGAAATATTAGACAAAATAACTTTCACAGCCGAGTAGGTAAAGCTATGGCTTCATAAAAATAACTTATTGTGTAACAGATTTAATTTAAAAAAAAGATTTAATATTACCTAGAAGTTAATACAAATATGGTTCAATTTTATTATCACAGGATTAGTGAAAAAAAAACGAACATATTTGCTGGAATGTTTTCCGATTATGTATATCCATATCGTTATCAAATTCGTAATGATTTAAAACTTTTACTCTTCTCTCTGTATCAACGTAAACCATATTCACCTCATCATTAACAAATTAATCTGAATATTATTTTTACCTCAAGTATTGTTACAACCAAAATAGTTGACATAATCAACGAAAAATATGACTGAATTTGTTGTAATCAAGGAAATGATTTGATTACTTTTATGAATAATTTAAACTATTATTGACTTTGTAATAATAACTGCAATTATAGGTGCAAAAATTTTTTATTTCTATAAATTCTTGATTCATAATTGAATTCCCAATCCTGACATACCTAATGTGTATAAACTATATGTTTCTTTACAATAAATAAAATAACAATTACAAAATAAACAAACAAAAACAAGTAATAAATAAACTATTAATTCTTACACCCACGATATTTGTGGTGAGAAATGTTATTGCAATATTTTATTAAGTAGTAAAATGCGAATTGAAATACAGAGTGAATTCACATTCAAAATGTCAATAAATTGACAACTAAAATATTAATTTCAGCTGTTCAAATGTTCGAACACGGAATACATTATCATTGTGGAACATTGTGGAGAAGCGAGAAGGACAAGCTTCTGAAAACAAAACACTGAAAGCTTATGTGCTGGATACATCAGAATTTTATTACATCATTGACACTGGCTTTTGAATTTTGTAGTTGTTTACCGGAAACCTCTCAATGTTGCCATAAATTCTCGGTTTTAGCTTGAAAATAAAAATGTAAGAATAATACTGCTTTTATTATATTTAGGCCAGGGTAATGTTACACATTTTTAAAATGATTTTGTTGTTTTACTGTTTGAAAACAAACAAAATTTTTATTTTATATCATGAATGTTATGAGCTTTTTTGTGGAATATACACAATATAATATTTTATTTATGTAGTTTTGTATGCCTTTGTTATTCTTTTATGTTTTTTTTTAAATGTAGGTATTCTTCTATTCTATTTTTTTTAATGAATTGTTTTGTTGAATTTGTTGGGTCTTGTACAATTTATAGGCTAATTTAAAATGGCCTTTACGGTTCTCGAGATCCCAGTGGTTAGCCTTTTAAAACGGACATTCTGTATATTAGACAATTACTTTGATAATATTTATTATTTGTTTGTGTCGGCTTGTATTTCATACAAGACCTCCCCGTACGAACAATTTAGTTTAAATTTTCTAAAACTGAATACCGGGTTTTATTTTTCGTGTGAAAGAATAAAGATATTGCAATATTCCACGGTAATATGAAGTTTCATAACCTGATAACAAACCATAGCTAATATATCACCAGTTTTAGCATCTAGATTATCTTATAACGGGTAATAAATTCAACAAATGAATGGTACTTTGCATTTACCTCCCATGAAAGAAATCATAAAACCCGGTTTATGCCACAATCTAAAACGCTACATACGATCTTCATAAACCATAATTTCACATTATTAGAGGGAGCTATGCAGAAGGACTGAAAACGAGATCTGCAAAGTATCATTCTTTATGAAAAGATAATAAGAATATGTATGTATAATATAACATACATAAAAATTTCAGCAGTGGTTACATTGGTATGTACTGTATAAGTGAAATGAAAAATTAAAGGAATTTAATATTGAAAAATATTTTCACATCTACCTAAAAAGCAGAAACAAATTTCAGAGTTTACTTCCAAGTAAATTTATTTTTATCCAGAATAATTCAACAATTCAAATCTGTTTTATCTAACTACACCCTAAATATAATTCAGTTTTTGACTGTTCTTCGCGTTCTTTAAAAAAGAAATTTCAGCTTCCAAAATATCTTTATTTACTTCAAAAGCGATATAAAGATCTATAAATTTGGAACTTACATCAAAATTTTCTATAGGTAGAATCGAATATTTAGTAAGTAAATGAATATTTAATATAATTCATTAAACGTCAATTTTAGGTTTGCAGGAAAAAATATATCTTTGTCATTCTAGCAGCATTTTACCGTTCTATATCGATGCGTCCTATTAAAATGAAGATAAAGTTTATTAAAATAAACAAAAATTTTGTTTGAGGATGCTTAATACCCCCAATAAGAAACAACTTCTGTTTTTAAATTTTCATTTGAAACAATTGAATTGTGAAATATGGTGGACAAATTGTAAATGTAATAGACACTATCCTCGCCGAAGCAATTGCAAGTGTGCGACGTAGAAACTGCATGCCAAATCGTATCAAATCCCTTTGAAGGGGTTACACCTCGTGAAGTGGTGCTATTTTTGCGATAGAGGTGCATTGTGTTGGCCAAACTGAATTTATCGCGAAATGAGTGCCGGGCAGCAGCTGATTCTGCTTTGTATGCGGAACAAATGCTGAACATTCCATTTCGTACGTGTGTAATGACCTCGAGTAAATATACCTGTTACCCACTTTCGCTTCGCTACATCCCTCATCAAAATTACACCATATCGACATCAATTTTATATTGTTCCACAATGCACTCGTCCGATAACTGTTCATTTCATTCCATTTTCTTATTATTAAACACATTTGCTGTGATTATTGTCCCATAATGCACTCGTCCTATTTCATGACACTTATTTATCACATTTTTTTTTTAATGAATACATTTGCTGTGTTTGTAATTATTTAATTCGGTCAATGACATTTCTTCACCATTTATTCAAAAAGAATTATCAAATTCTGTGTCAAGAAATTCGTACTTCCAATAAAAGATAATAAGTCGTTATGATACATCTATTTATAATCATCTCAAATTTAATGAGGTTTTATTTACTGCGTTTAGAATTTTTACCTACCAACTTTGAACAAAAATATCTCGAGAACTGTAAGAGATAATTGAATTCTGATTAAAGTTTCCTACAACCGTGGACTAAGGTCTGATAAATTATTTCTCACAGTAATTTCCAACTCTACATATCCGTGAAGATACTCTTGCATGCAGTTTTGTTCTATAACGTATAAGTCCTAGTAAGAGTATAGAGTGCCACTCGTTTAGAATCACCTATTTCCCACGTTGTGGGAAATAAGCGTCTTTCTGCACTTGTTGCACAATATATTATTATTGCAGATAGGAGGAAATGATTGGTGAATCCATTATCTCCTTGAAGCAGTAAAACTTTTACCTCACATGTATTGTACAATAGGTTATTTGTTATTTACTTGAAAATAAAATTAAAACTTAATTCTGACAGTTACTAATGTTGTGTCAAAAATGTATATGATAATAAAAAGCAATAGTCAATAAGTAAGAACAATATAACAATGAACTTTATTAAAAGTTTTACATCTTAGCAATTTGAGTTTCTCTAGAGAAAAGAAATGATGCTTTCCAAATGAGTAACAAATAAAAATTTGAAAAAGTTTAAATTTAACATCCCTGAGTTAATTGTATAATTATATTCATAAAAAATCCAATTCCATATCCCATCTTTCATATGGAAATTTGAATATTAGCAGCTTTTGTATTTTGGAAGCTCTATATTCCACATACCTGTACGGGTTTTGTATTAAAAAAGAAAGATCAATAACACATATGATAAAAATAACCTAGCTCGACGGGGCAACGTCGGAACTCCCGACTCAACCTCGAAACCAAAATGGAATAAAATAACCCTCTTCGATAATTCACGGCAGGCTGGGCTTATTAGGCTTCCATTCACGTCTTTAATTTTCACTGTTAAATAACAAAACTCGAGTTAACATGCTTTAATTCAACTGGAACGATGTGGAATTCAATTTTCTGGATAATGAATTTCATTGGAAGTTAATTATTGAAAATTGTTTTTCATTTATATTTCTTTTGTCAAAATAAAGAGGTAATGTTTTTAAAATTTATTAATTGAACAAAATTATAAAAACATTCATATAGGTACCTGCGTATATTTTTAAAACTGCTCTTAGATTTTTGAAGACCACTTTATTCAACAAACATATTTCATTTTACCACATATTAAGTAATATACATTTAATTACCGTATGGTTAAAGAAGAAGTGTTGAAACATTTCGCTAAAAGTTTTTCCATACAGTATATGTTATATTTGTATTGTATGGAATAGAAAAAAAATTACCTTGCTTATAATGTAAAATACTATATTGTAATTTATATTCTGTCCAATTAATTTTAGTCTATTAAATATTATGATATTCCTTCTTCAATTATATATTTATCATTATCCAACATACTGCCAAAATGTTTTAAATAAAGAAAATGCGATTTTAATGTTTTGTTAAAATTGAATATAATTAAAGTGACGTGAAATACATTTTAAATCTAATAATATTATTAGTAAAGTTCGCAATCATGCTTTATTACTTAATCTGATTGAATTTCAACCGTAAACTTTTTCAATTATTTCAAATGAAAGGACCATTGAATTGAAGAATGTTGCAGCCGTTTTATTATGTTTCTAAAAATAGCTTTACTGGTAAAAGGAAAATTCGAAAAAAACTATTAATTAAATGAAATGCGTTTTAAAATTTAATTATTTTTATTATACGTCTAGAATGCAATTTGTTAACAGTGAGAAAAAAACGGGACCTAATTTCTGTAAAATATAAAAGCGAAAATTGTTTACAATATATAAGGCAGTTTATTCTAATTTCAACATATAGACGTTATTGATTCTCTATTACAAACTAACGAGCAAACTCATTCATTCTTGTCAGTAAAATACACATCTAATATTCAAGACATCAAAAACTAATTTTATTTTATCGTTTTTATCGTGATTCAGTTTATCTAGAATTGTAGAGTTGCGACAGATATTCTTCTTTCCAAGTTTTTCTTGCTTTCTCCGTTCAGTTTCAGTTAAAACTAAAACTACAGTCTTTATTTTATTTAGGAATTACATGTCGTATTCCCTATATTTTATGTTGTCTTAAAAATAAAGCAGGTTTTATTTAGATACACTTTGAAAATTGAAATACGTACTCGTTTATTATAGAATAAAATACATTACTGTAATTGTATGGAATATTTTATTGATTGCTACAAAATGTTGCTGTTCTATTTTAACATTGTTATATTTTAAATAATTATTTAAAACAAATAGAACACAAGCAAGTTTTTACGGTATGAATAAGACGATTTTCTGCACTTACTGCACAATATACTATCGTCGTTTTTCGACACACTAATAACTAATAATAAATAGAGAAATTGCTCTGTCATTCCAGATCCATGTAAGTTAAATATACAATTCGTTTGTGATTTTGTGTTTGAATTTCGTTGAGCGACTTAGAGTGAAATGCGTATGGCCCGGAACAAATTCTCTTGTTATAAAAGTTTTATCGGATTTCAGCAACATAAGAAGTCCGATGTCGTTTTGTATTTAAAGATAAATGGAGAAGAGAGAAAACGATGGAAACTTTCCTGCTTGTACATCACTTCCACTGTTCCAGTTTGTTTGTAATTCGATATGCACTTATTTTAATTTAACCAAAAGCAACATAATAATACTACATTTATATGTTACTTAAACATAAAATATGGAAAAATATGTATGATTTATACATGTATACTCATTTTTAAAAATTATATTGTAATATTTTAGGCCGTGAAAATTATTAATATTATTAAAACAGTTTCATTTTCTTTTGTGAAATTAATACAATATTCCTTGATTTGATGTTTTATATAACATGTTTTAATTTCAAGTAAAACCGTTCCGAATAGACATTATTTTTAATTATGTCAAACAAACAATTATTATGATAAAATATACTATTATTAATATTCTGTCTAAAAGTATACTGTATAAAGAATAATATATGTAAAAATCATATTTTTGGTCATATAGTTTAAGAGTAATATTAAGTTTAATAAGCATGTAAGAAAAAAGATGTTACTAAAAATTACACTCTCTAATATACCTTTTCTTGGCTGTATGACAAAAGTGAACGGTTTAGATTTTTAACCATTTTATAGGAGCACAAAAAAAATGTAGCAAAAGTGCAGCAGTAAATTTAGGAATTTAGTGTGTGCGTCCGATTAGATTATAAAACGAGTGAATCCGTTCCCCTAGTGGATAGCACTTTTTACATAAATACTCACAGAGGTATACCTCCAAGTATTCCTCTTTCAATATAATTTAATCTAACATAATTTAAATTGACGTAACCTAACTTTACCTCACCAAATCTAAACTAAACTAACCTGACTTAACCTAACCTCACCAAATCTAAAATAATCAAAACTAAACTAACCTAACCCAAAAAAATACTCACGATTTTATTCAACAACGATCTATGTAATCGAAACTCTGTTAAATAATTTTGTCGTAAAACAGTAAATTCAATAGTGGTACATTACTGGTGTGAAATAGAAGTGATGTACTCATCTCATTAACACTGAATAGGAATTTATTTGGATATCTCCCTGCGCAGAGCTTACAGTAATGAATTTAGAGTAAATACTGGTGAAAATAACTTAATGTGGAGTTCGAACAGACTTTGTTATAAACTGCATTACAGTAATGGACAAACTCTGCAGCTCAATATGCATTCACGTTTAACAATGACGCAACAAAGCACTGATAACGTAATTAGAGTTTCAGATAATGCTTGGAATAAATTCATAGTTAATTGAATAGAATTCTCATCCAGGGACAGAACAATGTAAATAACACTAACATATGACGGATTTGCGTGTATAATAGCTTATTCATTTTCATCTAAAACTCTATTAACTGATAATTTCCATTTTCCATTATTCATTTGGCTAATATCCTACAGTTTAAAATTACCTAGCCCACAAATTTAACCTCTGCTATCGGAGATATAATTATAGTGAGTCGAAAATAAACATCAATAAATTTTACAAAAGGTGTTCAATTTGTAAAATTCATATATCACATTAAAATCTGAACATACTATGATATGACATATCCTCAGGATTCATATTATTAATTTATTAGTTTATTTTCTATTTAACTATGAAATTGTTAATTTTAAAATAATTCATATCAGCAATGATCCATTTTCGGTACGAGGCAATTTAAAATAAAAATAATAAAATCGGTCAAGTGAGACCATTTATTGAAGTCAGATAAGAAATGAGGACGAAGCCAAAAGTGGGTTAAATTTTTAAAAAGTTGAACTAAATTTTATTTGAACTGAAATATATTGACATGAAGTTTTCAAGTATCAATTTATTACATTCACTCACAAATTAAATTGGTAATGGTCCTACAACATTAGGTATTTCAATCACGAATTCCTTTAAACTACTAGTTTCCATAACTAATAATGATCAGATCAAACAATATTCTTATTCCAATTGTAATGGTAGTAGTATGTATGTAAAGGAGGGTTAAAGCAAGCATTATTAGGAGGTGAAGGAGGAAGGAAAAGACGAGGAAGACCGAAGAAAAAATGGTAAAACACAGTGAAACAAGATCTAAGAGAACAAATTGTGATCTGTATGAAAAAGAGTGCACGACATCTAATACTTATTTTATTTTAGTGTAAAACAACAGAAAATATTCATTGTACTAATATTTGTATTTTGTTTCAGGTGAGTAAACCATTCGTTCTACCTCCAGGAATTAGTAAGTTTGCTACATTGTTCAAAATTTCAATCATTGTGCAGATAATGTTGAATCTTACAATGTTAAATATCGTGTAATTGCAGAGCAACGGCTGAAGTATCTTCATTTCATTCGTACTTGTAGAAACGACTGTACTTACAAAACATATAATTACAGATAATAGAGCGAACATAAATGCACTCCAATTCAGCGAAATGTTATATCCGCCAATAATCATTACGTGCAAGATTTCCTCTTACTCGGGCCCATTTCCACTCTTTTAAATGTTCAGATTCAGTACTTGACCTCACGAAATCGTCGCTAACGAACAAGAAAATTTCACGAATTTTTCCTCAAATGTAAAAAGAAATTTAAATAATTCCTTACGGTAGGGACATTTCCTTTTAATTATTGTTCCTGTTCTTTTCTAAGACTAATTTGGAAAATTTATAAATCGTAGTTGATAATATTCAAGGCAAAAAGTCGATAATTCGATTTGGTCATTTGCAAAAATTGCATCATTTTGAGAGAGCTTTTATCTGTCAATTCATGAAAAAATATTATTTCTTCAAAAGACAATAAAATGACATCTTTTGTGACGTGATTGACAAGGTTGAAGTTTAATTTTTACGCCGCCGGAGTAAAAGTAAAATAAAAACGATCAACAATTGACAGATTTAAATTGATAACCTACAAATTGAACGTCAAGTACAAAATTATTTTTAAAATGTCTGCGTTTGAAGAAAAAATAGTATGTGCCATTCAGAGTCTATATTGTTGCCTCGCATGCAATTTTTGGATAAACAAGTTCCTTTCATATTTAAAATCCTTTTCTCGTTTGAAATATTGAAGTAAAAGTCTTAATAATATTTATCATTTTGATAAGAATGTGTGAAATGCGCTATTGGTATTAACATTTGATATGGACATGGAAACAGTACATTGTACAACAAATATAAAATGGTACTCATTTTATACGAGTATGACAGTTTGTGAATCACACGAGTATGAAATGGACATTCCAAGCGAGATATATACAAAAAAAAAATTACGACCAAGATATTATTTTCTGATCTATGCGTTTTATTTTGCCAGTTGCAACCACATCTGGTGTCACGTGCTTAATTTGTTTAAACAATCTCTAAAACGAAAAACCGCAGAACGAACGTGTTACAGAACCAACACACCTGTCTTGAAGAAGCCGTAGGCAGCCTCCTGATCATTTCTATTAGCCTGGGTCTCCCTCACCAGCACATCCACTACGCCTTTTAGCTTTTATTCTTCGACCTTTAAACCCTGCTGGATTTATTTAGTTCCTAATTCATTTATATTTTAATAATAAAAATATCTTTCACTACTTCCTAGCAAGTACCTACCAAACAAAAATTAAACAATTTTTGATAGAACTGTAAATATTAATTTATACCTTAACGGTCTACGGTATGGGAAATGAAAATGTGTTTATAATATACTATATATTCAAAGTAATAACAAACATATCTCAAGTAAATATCTTAATGGTCGTAGAAAATGAAATACGAACAATTTTGAGAAGGTTTCGCCGAAAAATAATTTAAATTAATAATATTTAGTAAATTATTGTAAGTCAAACATTGGTTTCAATTATATTCCTATATATTCAATACAATTTTCTTCGATTAATAGAATGTAAATTGTAATGAAATAATGAGAATAGATATTACCACTCTTTACAACATTATCTTTAGATAATTTTGTGCAAAATAGCTCTATGTAATTGTTTCAGAATAATATATTGTAATGAAAACATAATAGTAAATCTTGTGAGATATTAGCGAAGCTTTGAATATAAACCTGTCTGGTGTATCACGAGATGCACAGCACATCCTTATATAAGCGCAAAATACCTGTATCATGTTACAGGATCTGAAGATAAAGTGCAAGATTAATTAATTCCAACAACGATTCTCATACACATAGAGAGATACATTAAAATTACAAAAAATAGTTATTTGTATATCAAGGGACTAAAGTATCATTTTTTATTACGCATATGGAATTTATTCTACTAGGCGATTATGCACATGAGAATTTTTTTTACTATTTTTCCAGTAATCAACGATGTTGAATTATTTGATTTAAGATTCGTTATGCCAAAAAAAATATTTACAAACTTTATTATAAATTTTAGCAGGGTACACTCTTTTCTCAAAAAGTAGTGCCCTGGGATTTTTTTCACTATTTTTTTCTTAATCACCGGAGTTGAATTAGTTTATTTTGACACTTTGTACTAAAAAAATCTAATTAAAATTTTTACATCTGTCAATACAAGATAATTATCTTCGAGAAGAAAATTTTACGACTGTCCCTATCTGATTCACAGAAGAATAGACCAGGTAATCCCCTAACAAGTTTCATATCTTTGGGTCTCACCATATAATAGGATTATAGCTATAATATTCACATGCTCGTTAACTAGCTAGTCACAATAAAACGTTAATTTATCCTATAGAAAAATAAGAAGTTTACTCCTGTAGTTAGAAAATTATACATTCGAGATTTTTTTCATTATTTTTCCAGTAATTAGTAAAGTCGAATTAGTTGATTAAAATACTTTCCACCAAAAAATTGTTAATAAAATTTATTCTAAATTTAAGCAATGCACTCTTTTTTCAAGAAGTAGTGCCATGCATTTTTTTCACTGCTTTCTTCTTAATCAGCGGAGATGAATTATTTATTATTATTCCATTATTATAGATTAAAACAATATTTTTACAATTACTATTTTTTGATTTCCATAATTCGTGAAGTGATAATATGTACTTAGTATCGATTTCGAAAAAAATGTATATTAATAAAATTTCATTATTTTTGGTGTAAGGGCGTTGAGATTTAGATCTCTGGTCGTTTTTTCCTTCATTTATAAAATATTTTTAATTAGCGGTTAAGTCATGAAATTTTCATACTCATTATCGAACACGTGCCTGTATTAATAGTTAATTTTCGAATTCCATATTGTTATTGTAATTCGATAGAAATTCGTAATTAAACGTGAAAATCGCGAAGTAATGAATATGTGGGTCTAATTGGATTTATTCATGAAACTCATGAATTACTCAGATTTATTAACTAATTAGAGCTGGAAATTGAGTTTATGAATATTTAGTTTTAATTATTTTACTAATTTCGTCATACATAATTGAATATCTTGAATTTGCGCACGTTGCAAATTCAGTTTTAAATTTTCAAATTGAGGAAGCATATGTGATATAATAAACATCTGCAGTCAGGTAATTATAAAAATAATATTTTATAGCTCACAGTAACGAAATTATAACTTCATAATTTGGTAGCGTTCACTGATAGAATTAGTAAGGAGCAACTAACTATTGCTCTATAAAACTTCAAAGCCTTAAGAACTACATCCTTAGTAAACTACACTGTCGTGGAAACAGAAATTGGGTCATATATTTTCATATGTGTCATGCTCACGACTGTTGCGACGAAAATTGAACGAGTCTGCAGGACAACTAAGATTCTAGTTACGAATAGTATTCGGCACAATTTTTCGAAATATATACAGGATGGTGGTTCGAACACCCGAACATAGGGATTTAACATGTAAAATCATTAGTGATTCGGGTGATATGAAATATTTCTCGAATCTCGCTCGTCTAGTCTCGAAATATCTCGTCTCGACCGAACGATTTTACAATCAAAGCTTCGAAACGAGAAAATAAAATCAATATTCTCGAATTTCAATAAGTTCGCCGAGATGTCTCGTGGTTTTAATTTTTTTTTACTTCAAACGTCGTAAATGTGACTTCTTTTGTGACTTGATTCACAAGATAAAAAATAAATTTCTACGCCACCGAAGTAGAAATGTAACTACTTTTATGCTGGTGGCATAAAAAAGGAACTACATAGAATCAGCGAATAAGAAATAACGCATGCAATAGAAACCTGCAATATCGTCCTAAATGTCACTATAAAACTAGATAACTTAATAATGAAGTTACTAAAAACCATCAACAATTGACAGATATAAATTGCTAACCTAAAAATTCCATAACAGTAGTAACAGTGTACCATTAAATAAACAAAAACAAAATCAGAAACCTGAAGTTTCATCATTTTACTACATTTTTATATGACTATCTGATACGCAAAGACATAATGTAGGGGGAGCAGATAATTATATTATACTTGCATATGTATACTAATAATTATAAACTCAAAAAAAATATTTGATTGACGACTGCACAACAAATAATAATGAAACTAAATTAACACAGCTTTTACAGAGAAAACAATAACTTTTCCTTTGATTATCATAATCAGAATTAAAAGTATGCTGTTTACTATTATTAATTTAAATTATATTGCTTGTAGTAGGTAAAATTTAGCAGCAAAATGAACTTCACTCCTTTGCCCCCTAACGTTTTTGTCTTTCAAAATCGAAACGAATTTTACGTACCCATGGTAATACGAAAATCAATATCTATATGTTCGAATTTGGAATATCATTCTATATTTTACTGAATATATAATTATAGTGCATGTGCACAATTTTTGGAACAATCTGAATTGAAGTTTTGAGCAAACATCTAATCAACTTTTTTCTTGATCATACAATCGAAGGGATTTAAATATATATCCAGTGAAAACAGGAGAACAATTCGACAGAGAAGAATATTAGTGGAATAATTGAATAGAATCTTGATATTTGCTTTGACAGAAATAGCGAGATGCATATTCAAAATATCCTAGTAGGATTATTGAAATGGGGGCGGAATTCATTAGCAGTGTACCGTATGACCCAGACTTGCTGCCTTCTATAAAAATTCAAAACTTGGTGAAAACTGAAAATCCGAGTTCGCTGTATTTAAATCGACAAATTTCCATTGTAAATTAATCTTTAATCTGTCATGAAATTTGAAATGTTATTTAAATCTGACGGAGGAATTTAATTTATGTTTCTTACAACGTTCAAAATCGCAACTGAAAATAGTTTTTTTTCTATTACTATTCCAAAATGTAGGTATGCGTATGTTATTAAAAAATGTAAAATTTAATTAATACACCTGTAGTTGTAGTTAGCAGGGTTGTAATGAGAAACTATGAAACTTTCCTAATTAGGAACACGTTTCCTGAATACTAATTGTTGTGTAGTTTTGAAATGAAAACTAGATTACTCTGACGTTTTTAATAATTACTTAGTTCTAATTCTTTATTATCTTGTTTTATTTATGTAATTATTTTGTTTTAAGTCTGTTGTAACTACACATTATGAGTTTTTGACAGATATGGAAATATAAGTTCGTATCAATTTATTATATTCTATATGTTAAAAACATATTTTTTTAATATTTTTATTAATTTTTGTATAAGGTTTGATATTATCACTAAGTAAGACAAAGTATTAATGTTGAATATTAGATCGTTTGAGAGGCATTTTAATCAGGAATTCGCAATGACCTACTTGCATCAAAATTGGTGCATCCTTGTTACTGCCAAGATTACTAGTGTAATCATGGATGATTCTATCAGGTAGATCTAATCCTGAATCTATTATATATTAAGTATTTATTATATCAACTATTTTGGATTTAATAATTTAATACGAATAGTATTGTAGCTTGTATATTACTGACTGTATGATTAAAAACGTATACCATTATTAAACAGTCCACGGATTAGCTATACAAGTACCTACCCAAACCTAAAAATCTTAATATTATTTTTTCCGTAAACTTACCTTAATGTAAACCCAAATTGATGATCAAAATGACTAAAATGTCTGGAGAAGAATCTAAACTAAGAGAATAATCAACTAATTCTTTCTCAACCTCAATAAATTCGTAACAAATAACGTGTACTAAATAGATAATATTTCATTCTCATCTCTGTTTATAATAATGTGCTACATTTAAGCAAGTTAATTAATTCCCTTTTGAATTTGATGCTAAATTTTCGTCATTCCTAAGAAATTCTAAGTCTAACCCACGTAATAATTTTATAGTAGCTATTATTCTCTTTAAAATATTTCACCACTATTGTGTTTCTTCCAGTATATGACTTCGTAATTGTTGTATCAATTTTATATTCTGAACTTTGTTCATGTAATTTTAATAAACGCGACACATTTTTGTAAACAATTCGAAGTAATAAAGCTTAGTTTGAGGGATGAAAGTTTTATTGATTTCACAGAAAATTGGACCACCCAACTACATTTTGTTAACAGTTGCTCTGTTTAGTGCTTTTTATTTTGTTATTAGTTAAAAAAATCATGAATAGAAAATAAAAATGTAGGCCCTCCTTATGTTTCGGGGCCTGAAGCGATCGCTTCACCTGTTAATTGTTAAATCTGGTCCTGGTTATATATAAAATGTCATATAAATTTCACGAAAAATCATCGGTTTAGAGTTGACGGTGATGCAGTACGTCCATAGGTTGACCTTTTCAAATTGAAAACTATAAAAGGTACAAGATAGGTCAATAAATTGTTGAATGTTGCGAAGGCTTTATTTCTTTATTTTTTTAACTTCCTGAGAAAGACCCACGTGAGATCTAAATGGGTCTATAACATGAGTTTTTCATATTCCGTGCTGTTTCTTTATTGGTTATTTAATTCATTTTCTTA
The DNA here is from genome assembly GCA_035578165.1 of Stenolophus ochropezus. Classification (NCBI taxonomy): domain Eukaryota; kingdom Metazoa; phylum Arthropoda; class Insecta; order Coleoptera; family Carabidae; genus Stenolophus; species Stenolophus ochropezus. The sequence continues at coordinate 1,097,044 of JAQOWZ010000016.1, read as the reverse complement.
ACATATCTCATTACAATTTATTTGTAACTCTACTTACATTAAACATCCCAAACGAATAATACACATTTGAATGAAAGTCCGAATGAAAGTTTGAATGAATCATTCTGATTCTCTGAATGGAATAACCCGGGAGTGATTGGATGAAGCGAAGAACAGTGTCCTGTCCTCAAAGGATGAGCCGCAGGCGTACACACACCCGGCGGCGGTTTATTATGAGCACGTCGCCGCTCGAATTTCGGCTCTCAATTAGGCTGAGCTGCTGGTCAGTCAAACCTCAGCTCTCATCGCGCTTTGATCTGCCACGCGTGGGAGAAATGCTTGTTTAACTTCATAAATTAGATCACACTCAAGGAAAAATACAGCGGAAATTACATGTCGTTGTTGCTACTTACAGTTAGGGTACACATAATGCGGATTATGAAATAGTGGTAGTAGCCACTCGTGCAGAATCACCTATTTCCAACTTTGTATGATTCCAGCACACGAAACATTCACATCTCATGGCAAATAGGCGATTTCCTGCACTTTTTACACAATATACTATTTACTTTAGACTAGTTTATATATGTAGTAACAAAAGGGGAAGTAATTGCCAAAGCTGCTAATGCTATTTTTTTGAGTAAATCCAAAAATATCAAATTTTTACCTCGAAAATTTTCAAATTTTACAAAATTTCTTTATGTAACTTTTCTCGTAGAATCGACTGGTATAAACAATGAGATCGTATCTCAACTCATTTTAAAGATATAACCAAAACACACACTTTTTTTAAGTGCAACTTTGACAGCAAATATCTCAGGAACGAAAAGAGATAATTAAATTCCGTTTGAAAATTCGAAATCAACGCATCGAGATAAAACAATTTACACTATATTCCAAAATCAAAATTTTGGGCACAAAAATAAGTATTTTTGTGATATTTCGCGTTTGTGAACACAATTTTTGGTTTAATACTGTTGTTTGGTTTGTTTTAACTTTATATAACTTTGACATGAGGTTATAAATTAATTATGGTTATATTTTTTCACCTAATCTTTCCAAAGAGTGCATATGTGGAAAAACATTTCTTTACAAAAGATATATTTATAAAATTAATAATTAATAGTGACTGTACTGTCCAACCAATTTTAAATGTCTTTAAAATTTAGTTAACTAAATGTTTAATATCCGAAGCATATATTTTCTCCTTTTAATAAAATAGTTCGAAATACGAACAAAATTTAAACAAAATATTCTGAAAAGGGGTGTCAGTTTATAATTTATAGAATTCCACCAATGAATTAATAATCAAAAATATATGTGAAATATTTTACATACTATTATTCAGATTTTTATATTGATCCAAATGTTTTGATGTGCTTTTAAATAGTTTCTAGTTTTGAGTTTTTTAATTTGTAAACAAATCATTTGAATGGGAATGAAAAACACTAGGTTCAGGATAAAATTTATTATGCATTGTGCAATATTACAAAAAAAGAGAACATCATATTGAATTTCAAATAACGAGTATAGACTTCTACATAGAAATATATATTATTGATACTAGTAGGTAAATACACACATATATCACATTACATTTCAAACATTTCATTATGTAGAAAAAGCAATATAACTAAATAAATTTATAATGATAATATAATATTATTTCCATACAAAAATATTTCAAGATATAGGTATGTTGAAAATATATCTGTTAAATAAATAATGATACATAAATAAAGACATTAACAGTCATACATTTTCATTGTTTAGTATTAATTAAACAAGAAAATAATGCAAAGATATATTGAATTATAATTATTTTCTGCCGTTAATAATTTATTCAAGTACATTTTGAAGATTAAGAAAAGTGTAGCTGTGAAGCTGTGATTACAAGCATTAATCAAACAATCCAGATTTGAATCTAAAACTCTTATATAATACTGGCAAATCGGATTAAATTTCTAAACAAATGAACAGTCCCACGCACAATATCTGCACACAAAGCAAAGCAGAGCAACTTTCGGCGGAAGACCCTGAAGAAACAGCGTGCGGAAAGGCGTTTATAATTAAATTATAGTCTACTTACAGCACCCAGCACCCAGCTAATCGTAACTCACGCCCGGTTAATCTGCAGGTCGCAGAAATTCATTACGGACCGGTTAGAGATAGTGGGACGCAAGTTTACACGTGATGTAGTGTGATATCGAACGGTTAGGACACTAGGAATTTATCGGTTTATGAAACTATGTAATTGTTTAATAATGTGTTATCAATAAAATCAAACATGTATAGCAAACCAAGAAGAACACAATGTTCTAATTATTTTTAAGATATAATGTAGTTGATTGTTTCCTCCTACTGTTTTAGATAAATTTCTTGCCTTTATTGTTACGCATAAACATAGCGTTTACGAACTCCAAACTTTGGCATAGTTATAACCTTTGTTTCATTGGACAGAAGGTAGGTGAAACACTGCATTTAGTTGTAAATTCTTGTGTTTATTTTGTTAATGATTTGGAAAATGAAGAATAAAAATTATATATCTCAAGAAAATAATTATTGCTGCATTCATAAAATTTAAAAACTAACCACTATAGCTTTTCATTGTAAATAATAAAAACTCTACCCCTTGTTAATATCCTGAAATGTCAAACTAACTCCAGTTCCAATTCATGAAATGAATGAACTATATTATTTAGTTTTAAAGATACTTTCAATAGTTTGGTGGAATTAACAATATTTGTAGCTGATTATGAACATTTCTCATACAGAGGAAAATTTGTAGTGACATTTGAGAACCTAGAAGTAAAATACTTTGATTACACGCAATCACAAAAGATACAATATCCTTTCTCTAAATTTTTAAAATTTATTTTCTCGTAAACTAGCATTTAAAAAAATACGGCTATTTTATTGTTTGTCTAATAATTATATATAGGTATTCGTATGTAAATAAAAATTAAAATATGGTCAACTACTTCATCAGTAATTACTAATATAATTTAATAATCAAACAATTATTATTGTATTGATAACATATTTTTAACAATAGTTATGGCTAAAATAGATAAAATTAATAGTGAGGTACAGAGCATTTTATGAGGTTTCACAAAAATACAAGAGTACCTCTTCAGGTAATTTCCGAAAATATATTGCTAGAACTATAAATTGAATATTACATTGTTTCTTCAGAAATTTATGTGCTCCTGTAATTGCATGTCCTAATTTAACCAACCCATCCATATTTCTTGGCTAATAATTTCCAGAATTATGAAGCTATTACAGCTTAGCCCACAAACTATAATGACTATTACAAGAAATATGTGCTACAAAATCGTAAGTATGCTATAAACACACAATAAAAAGTATTATATTTATTATAACAACTAAGTTGCCAATTTAGTCTCCATACTATAAATATACTATAATATAAATATATAAATATACTATAAATGTAGTAGTTCTTTTCTATTCTTTGGGCGTTCACAGAGATTTTCAACGGGATTCATATCTGGAGACTGTGGAGGCGTTTTTAATTGTTGTCTACAATTGTACAATAACTATTCTAGCAATTTATGTGTAGTCTATTTGGGATCATTATCTTATTGAAATATAAAAGAATCCCTTAAAACTAATTTTCAGCATATTTTTCCAAATTCTCTTTTAAAATATTTAAATAACCCACTTTTCCATCAATAAAAGTTTCCCACCCCTTTTGCACTCATACAGCCCCATACAAGCACAGATCCATTATATTTCACTATTTTCATTTGTTCATTCTTCCTTTTTCAAACAATAATTCGTTTATCTGACCAAAAAATGTTTATTTTGGTTCATCTGAAACAAATACTGAGTTCCAGAAGGTTTCTGGACAGTTTATATATTTCGAAAACAAAGCGCAATAATGTGTATACGGAGACTAGTTGGTTTGAATGTAAGTACTTAATACAACTATTATCAGTTTCGGCTCCGCAACCTTCGCCTCAGTTCATAGCACCTCGAACGTTATAATACTTACATCCCTTGCAACCTGAATAACTATTATCATCTATTATTTGTTTTTATGACGTGCGTTATATGTTTGTATCATCATCCTCATGAAAGATCGTCTGCAACTATTTATATCTTCTTCGTGCCGTAGAATATCTAATTACAAATCCTGTGTTGTAGTGGATACATTATCCAAAGCAAGCCACGTGCGAATGTTATTCTGTCCAATAATTCGTGTCACCAGTGATGAAATTATGACGGTTAATGGTCCCTTTCATGTGGTTTTGTCGCTCTCAGACAAGATTGTTTAAATTACGTGGAGGACTATTGAATTGGATGTTGCTTTCTGTATAATAAATTAGTTGTAAATTGATGTATGATAGGTATTACCAAGTAATTTCATCAGTAGAGCTGTACTCGATTAATTTACCAATGTCGTAATTAGATTAGGCATGTGGTTCACTAATTTTCAAAGCTATCATATCTTTGAAGTGAAAAGAATAAATCACATATTTATATTAGACTAAGTTTCATCTTTTTGTAAGCATATAAATAAATGTCAATGTTTGAAAATATTCCACTATTCGATATGGTGCCCTGACGATGAAGAGAAGCCATAAAATATTGTTAATTTGATTAGTTACTTTGCTATATTTTGGTTTAAGTTCAACTTACGAAGTGTGTAAATTAAGTAATAAGACTTAGGATTTGAAGAAAAAGTAGGTACGAGTCTGAACTCACTAAAATTATTTGGTTGTCGGTAGCCATTTTTTTCGTAAAACAGTTTTTTCTTGTGCGTTCTAAAAATGAGTAACAAATTTCAAAGATCGGTGTGCTATCAGGTTTTGCTTCAGACTGGGCATAGTGCAATGAAAACTGTTACAAAACTCAAGCAGACTAATTTGCTAATAATATTTGATTTGATAAATGAAAGAAAAGAAATTAAGAGTTTGTACAACGAAAAATTCAATTCATTTATTGAATTGAAAACAACAAAAAAGAAATTGACCTTATTAAAAATAAACTTTTCGGTTTAACATCAATATCTTAAGAGTTAAAGTGCTTCTTACTTATAATATGTACCAGAAGCAACAAAAATTTCCGTAAAGCAAAACATTTCTCTCATAAGCTGGGAAAAACACAAAAAACTAAAACATTCTTGAGTGATTCTGAGAGAAAATGTTAGACCTTACTGTTATAAAGATATAATATATTTTCATATTTCCAGTTCTAGACTTCCAGGAAACAAGAAAAGAGAAAAGTAAAAACATTTCAAGACTTTTCCATTAAAATTTTTGCATTTTTTTATATTTCATATATAACGAAGGCTAGTTAACATCCTATATCTTTCTTTTTATTTTTCTTTAAAATACAAACTTCCACGTTTGATCTCCCGTGATATTTATTTGTGAAAAACTGGAAACATTTTTATAAAATTTCAATCTTTCTGAAATATAATAATTTAATAAATAGGTAGAGCAAATACCTACATATTATTTATTTATTATGTAATTTATATAAATATAAGCACAAATTTGGTTAAGCGTGCTTTGTGAGATCTGGTATCCAAATCCAAATAAAAATACTGCTGTATCCTAGTGTTTCTGAACTTATTATCAGCTGTAAGTTGATAAACTGCACCACTAAGTGCAAGTAAAAAAAGTCAGGAAACAAATATCTTAGGCATGTGAAAAATTGAAGCCTTTTGTAAGAAATATTCTAATATTCACTCAATTTATAAAGATATATACATATATAGAAAGAATGCGACAGTATTTTGGAATGAAAAAAGTGTTTCGGTATATGAAAACCTTGACAAATACAAAGGCCCGTATTACGAGCTCACTTTTATAATAAAATCGCGATTTTAACGCCCACTTTTACATCATAATCTTATGTAAAAATAAGCGTTAAAATGACGATATTATTATAAAAGTAAGCTAGTTCGCTTTTATAACAAAATCGCCATTTTAATGCTTATTTTTATATAAGATTAAGACGTAAAAGCGAGCATTAAAATCGCGATTTTGTTATAAAAGTGAGCTCGTAATACGGGCCAAATTATTTAAAAAGAAACCGTTTTTAAAATCAAATGCATATTTTCTCCATTTTTGGTTAAAATTTTTCCTGGATCAATTCGGTTTTCATTAAGTACAGTTGGTGATTTTGGTTGAGGTTTAACTAAAAAAATATATTCAAAAAAAAATTTGTAAATGCTGATGAAGGCGGAAAATTCTTTAATTTTTATGTCGACGTAGTTTTTTTTTCAATATTAATTTAAATAGATAATACAAATACGAATACCTAGAAAAATATAATTCTGCACATATATTTTCAATTAAAAAATTATGAAAGTACATTATCTAGTTAAAATGTCTTTTTCATTTGTGTGTTTTATATATTAAAATATGTGAAAATACGTCAGCATATACACGTGTAATGAGGTACTTTTCATTCCAAGAAATAATTAGATTATTATTACAAACACTGCAGTCCGTGTACTGAGAAGATTATCCATAATATAAAAGCACATAAAAGTTTGTGAAAGGTAAAAACCAGACTGTCAACTCTTGAAACAAAAAAGCTTTTAAATAGTAAAATGCATTAAAAAGATATCCGAGTGACGGGAGTATAATTTACTTTCCTCTTGAAGTAGCAGTTCAAATCATTAGGTAACATTGTGGTCACGTCGCGTGTTTTTCCCGTTCTTTTTTAATTTTCCCATCAGTTTCCGTCATGGCGAAACGTCAGGTCGTAAAAATGCGCTTAGCTCGCTCCTGTGACGTACTACGTCTCATTTCCGTCTCCGTCCGGACTTCTAATCTCGGCGCACGACGCCAGGAGGCGACACTGTACTACATCGTCACTTCGCCTGTCGTAAACTTGTTATAGTCCGCAGAATTTATACTGCCCGATAAAAAATAATTGTAACGCCGCTTGTAATGCGGGATTATCACATTGGACCTACATGGTTTTATTGTTCTTATCGGTATGGGATATGGACATGTCGTAATGTTTACTACGAATATCTGATTTTAGATTTTTAGGTTTTTATATACGCTTGCTCTAGTTCCATATATTTAAATGTAACACAATTGTAAGTATTTCTGTTGTAAAATCACGGAGGTGTGAATATGTCTACGCTTGTTTATATTATCGAAATGTTCACATCAGTGAAGACGTATAAAATTTATGATAATGTGAATAATAAAACATGCTGGTTTATGAAATAAATAAAAATAAATATATACATGTATTTTATTTATCAATTTTAAATATATAATATTTTATGTTGTCCCGTTTATTTCTCATGTCGACTATTATTATCTTGTCTCGATCTCGAATCTCGCCAAAAAATGGGCTATCTAGTTTAGCCGGCTGTAGTGCGTACTCTAATTCTTGACCTGCTGAAACTAGAGCACATTCTGGAGCAGATTTGGCTGTTTTGGATTATGTTCGGTTTCAGTGGATCAGAAATTGGAGCATTCGGATGTGTTTGCTTTAATTCCATGTCTGCTGAGACCAGAGCACATTCTGGAGTAGATTTGGCTGCTCTGTATTGTGTTCAGGTTTCAATGAGTCAAGAATTAGAGCAATCTGAAGTGATTGATCTGATTCTTGGTCTACTAAAATCGGAGCACATTCTGGAGACGAGAGAAGTCTCTTCACATCTCTAACACATTTTCTTCCATGTTATAATTTGGGAAATCTTGTTTTTAATTATTTAAAAGGAAATGCTCTCTTATAGTTAATAATTATCATAAATGTATTTACCGGAAACTCTATTTAATGATACTATTTATGCATGTAAAAAAATGGAAGCATTATCTTATATAAGAAACATTGGAAATATTTTAAAAATATATTTCATCAAGATTACAAAAACATATCAACTTCAGAAAAAGTATTAGGTTAGCTTTGAGAAAATCTCTGTCATTGCTTCTTATATTATATTACCGTAGCGATAGCCCAAACATCATACTGAGCAATCGAATATGTCGCTTGTATCATCTGTAAATAGAAATGTCTGGGATAAGCCATCGAAATAAATTGTGTGTTTTGTCAGCAATTTTCCGCTATCAGGATAAACATACGCTTTATCAGGACGTAGGTAATCCTTGGGAAAAATCTTCGGATTATCAAGATACTCCGAATTTGGAAACATAAAATGATTTGAAAATGTCAGCTGGATAAAAGAGAGAAAAATAATGAAAAGCAATTTAATAAAACGCAGTATTCGATATTAATTTCAAGAGTACACCTGTGCCTGAATAATAACTTCACTCATCGGAATCTGCATTTACCGATCAGTTACAGTTTTTCATTCTGATGAAAAAGTACTGGAAATTCAGTCTGCAGAAAATTAATCATAAAAGTAATTTAGCACTTTTGCTTGACCAGAAGTTACTTAAGAAGTAAAAACGGAACAAGGATTATTATAATGTATTTCGGTATAAAGTATAATCCTTGTTGTCTTTCTTAATCCACATTAGATTACTTTCTCTCCACTTATTATTCCTCGCGTTTACTCTACCCTTGTTTTGCATTAGCTAAACAGCCTCTCTCTTGTAAACAGGATTTCGAGGGGTACTTTTGTTTTCATATAATTCGAAAATGTAATAAATTAACCAAGAAATATTCATACCATAAATAATTTTGTATGTAGCTATATATATATATATATATATATATATATATATATATATATATATATATATATAATTATTACAAAAATGGCCAAGATGATAATGTTTTTAAAAATAAAGTAGAAATATAGCTACTTCTACTATATAGAATCAGATAGAAAATAGAAACCTGCAACAGTGCCCTAAATGTCACTATAAAACAAGATAATCTAAGAATGAAGTTACTAAAAACCATAAATAACTGACATATTTAAATTTATTGTCTGAAAAATTTCGTTTTTATTTTATTTCATGATAAAATGTTATAAAATATACCCTTTTGAACACAATATTGGTATGATGTTGGGTTAAAGGGTGAACCCACCATTCTGATCTATTTTTCTTTTTATATTCATCGTTTTTTATTAGAATTACAGCTACAGCAATACCAGAAATTCTTCTTCTTTTCACATTTTCTATGTACATAACAGTACAATCTATTTAAATTCGATTTTGGATATACAATATTAATTTTCTTCATATTTTCGAAGGTGCAAATTGGACTTTTTGTGACAGCTGACAGTTGTAATTTTTAGTTTTAGAAAGAATGGAGTTTGCATAAATAATAGCTGGGAATGATACTTAATTCTCATTTGATTTACAATTTATGCCAGAAACGCTGAAAAATATTAACATAACTGTATTTGGAATCAGTAATTCTACGAATTACATAATTACACATAGTTTTTATTGGAAATAGTTACAGACATGAAATAATATCGCTGGCAGCTTGAACTATTAGCCCGAAGTTAGAAGCGCACATGCACATAACCACACGATCCATTCCTATCCAGCGTAATTAAAAGCCAAGTCGGCTATCGGGCTCGAGCAGACGCCTCGTCCATCCTACCCTTCTCCGTCGCGTCATATTCCAATAGCCGCTCGCAGATTGCCGCCGCAAGAACCGGATTAAAATTATCATTATGCCAGAACAAACCCCGACGTATGCTTTGAGGTCGCCGGTTGCCGGTTGCGCCACTCAGGGAAATGTTTTGCTGTTTACGGTTCCAGGGGATGTTTACAGGAATGCCAGTTTTTACTACAAAGCGATGACTTTGTAATTGTTGGTTTGGAGGATAATGGAATTGTGAGAAGTGAGAAATCGTATTATACCTGCGTTAGTTGGAGCTATTCTCTCTAATCCTTAAACAAAATTAACATTTCTAGACTGATTTAGAACCGATTTTTTAATCATTGATTAGTGCTTCAGTTTAATATTACTCTTAATCAATGAATTCCTAAACGCTCAAAATTGGAAGATTAGCGACCGCAATGGATGTTTTAAGATGTGACAAAAAATTATTGAATTAATTAGTCATATGATTAATAAAGTAAGACAAAGACCATATCATCTTAAAGAATAGGATGATGCAGAATTTTAACGAAGGTTTCGTTTATAGAAACGTTCAGTGTTATATTTACTTATAATATAATATATTTTTTATATATAATAATATCATTATAAAATATTTCTTTTAGAAAGACTGCTGTTCCCGGTATGAAACAGTTCTTCTATGTGCGTCACTTTTTGCTTTGAATATATTTGTAATTTTCTCCCATAAAGTTCCTTGACTTTGTCATTTTTATCATGTTGTTATCCAATTGGCTATAGCAATGCATTCTTCATCGGAAAAAATTGTGTTATAATAAACTTAAAATATAACTAAAAAAGCATTTATGAACTGACAGATCTTCCCAATCTAAACTAGAAACATTGTGAAAAGAAATGTGCGCAAAAAGTATGTAACACATGTTGGAAACACTAGGGTATATAGGACATATATTGTATATTTGATAACATAAATATTGGCTGTCTTAATACTTGTGTTACTATTTATAGAGTAAGGTAATGTGTAAAGAGACACAGAGAGGAGAGAATCAGAAAGAGAAGCCGAGGAGAGGCAGAGTGGAAAAGAGACGGCAATGGTGGACAGAAATGTCAGTACAGGAATGAATTGATAATCATCACTAAATATAGTTATTTTAATTTTCATAGAAATGTGGATATTTATTTAATTCAATAATAATATCCTAGTACTTGTTTCGCCTACACTTTAACACAGAACACATTTTATATATATTGTTAATCCTATCTTCATCGAGAATGGGTTACAAATTGGTGGCAGCGATTGGATACGAACTTACAGCTCTAAAGAAACTGAATATTTGTTGACTTAGACTTGTTACATTTACCAATTTGACGTTATGAAAACTACTTATTAATTTCCTTGTGAAAACATCACGAAAATTTGTGTACTTCTTTTACAAATCTTGTTTGCAATGTTGTGATGTAACTGATATGTTTACTTCTTTCATGGAAATTGTATCATTCACATATATTACAATACATTTTAATAATACAAAGTAGAATTTACTCTAATAAAACTTTATATTCCTAGAAGAATCTTCAGAATTTTTCCGAGACGATGCAAGCTTCATCCAACAAATAATGATTATAACTTGGTTATTTCATACAAAGCAAGATGCCGGAATTTCATTTGTTTCTTCAATAAATTTTACTTGCAGTTTACAAGTTGTGCAAGGACGTGCAACTTACAGTGGATTTCAAACTATTCGAACCTGAATTCTCTCCGTAGGACTGCAGGAAAAGTTCATACGTGTAGTTTCAACTAGATAAAATACTGCCCCATTGAAAACGTCTAATGAAATTTATTTTCGCAGTTTAACAAACCAAACCAATAAAAGGATACTCGGTGAAGTTTAAAAAATTTGAATTTCGTCCATGGTACATAGATATACCGTGGGTATTTTTTAACTTGAAACTTGGGATTTATTATATCCATGATTACGATTTGATATTTGATTGACAGCAATGTACTTGTATCATTTCAAATGAAACATAGGGAACAAATTTAACATTTGCTTTTTGGGTTATAAAATTTTCTGACAGGCCTACACCAAATGCAACAACAATTACGAGAATCATTAATAATTTTAGCGGCAATTGTAGAATAGTAGAATGGTCTGTTAGATCACTCGATTTTACAACTTAGATGATATCAATGTCAATTTCAAATATATTTCTTAAGTATAATACAAGTATGTATTATTATTAAATAAATATTATAAAAAACAATCGTTAGCTGCTTTATATTATACTTTTATTTTAACATAACAGCGACATCTGTAAAAGCAGAAAATCTTTCTTCAAAGCATCCCTGGTATAAGAAAGCATTTTGGGTTAACTCTTGATTACAAGATTTGGAAGAATAATTTTTATACTTTTATTAATTTATAGGTAGGTTCTTATAATAAATCTAGATTTAAAATTAGCCAAGAAAAATGCGGAATTATAAAAATTGCTATTCGTCTACATTTCTTGCAGGACAATTTCTTGCCTTGTCTTCCTTTCAAATTGGTAGCTCTTGTCTTGCATTTCTTGTCAGACTGATGTAAGACTAAGAAAAATACAAGATTCTCGTAAAACACTACTATATAATTTGATAGCTGTTTGTTTTTAGTGTACAGCAATAAAAATGTGGTAAAATGTGTTATTCTTTTTTGTAAATGTTCGTTGATTATGCTATTAAAATGAAGTAATCTATAATCATGTAATTTTGTCCAATATGGTGACTTAGTTATTAACCGGACAATTTTATTTACCAAAATCAAACAATGTCTATAATAGTATATTCTAGAAGTAATATGTAGTAGATAATAAAATAAAAATGTAGCTATTTGTGCATTATAATCCAATCATTTGTTTCAATAAATGATTGAAATTTATCACAATAATTTACAATTTAAACTCCGAATAGTACAATTTGTTAAAACCGCAAAAAACTCCCTTGTGAGTAATATTTCATTAGAGAACATTTAGCATCATCCAAAAATAACCAACAAACAATATCCATTTATATCCACCAATTACAATTAAAATTCTAATGGAATGCAATAAATAAGGAACGAAGAAGGAGATTCCAGTTGGAGATAACCGTTCCATTTCTTTCTCTGTCCCAAAATATTACGAATAAAAATTCCACGAAGACGTAAAATATTAAGGGAGTGTGGCTATTCCCAAGGCAACGCGGGAATTCGACGGGTAGGACAAGAAGAAGAGAAGGCGTTGGTTCTGGCGTGGCCGAGCCACAACGGCTCTACGGGTCACTCACACGAGGACGAGGAATTCCGCTGTTTGGATTGGACTTTCAGGGATGCGACGAACTTTAACCTACACAGCTTGGGTAGCGTGATAAATGATATCAAGGGTATTAAAATTTGTTCGCGAATTACAATTTTGCATACATTTTCTGACCTTTACATCTTTAATCTTTAAATAGGGTTGTTTATGCTTTTCTGATTTTTTTATATGTTAATCTAGATTTAAAAATATGACATACGTATTTTTTTATTTTGCATAAAAATACTGCATATAGCCACAAAAAATTCACAAAGTTACAAAAATATACTCTCGCGAGAAACAGTAGTATAAAGTGACGTCACGCTCACTGCTTAGAAAGAGAAGTCTGGAATGAGTGAAACATGCATAGTAATAATACCTGGCGTATTTCGTTTCTTTCTGAAGCGGCGTCAAACACAAACATTCGAATGATGTATGAAAAGACAAACGTTCTTCACAACTACTTGTTTACGACTGTTGTGCGCATGCGTTAGTCGTACGGCTTTCGTCAGCAAAATAGCGTTCGTTTTGAACACAGTGAATTTTTAATTGATAATTAGTAATATTAAAATATCAATAATTTAACATTTTTCTATTTTATTATATTCTATTCGCAACTAAAATTAAGATGCAACATGTTTTTTTAAAAAAGCAGGATAGTGAAACAGGCCTATTAGGACACGTGACATATTCTTGTGCATCGTTTTGACGTAACGAAATAAATTACAATTGTTTTGTAAAAATATGGACCTTAAACTTTAGAATTTGGACATTTGATTTTGCAGGCCAAATTGACATTTATTAGTTTTTACTAATGAAGTTTAAAATTTATTGCCTAACTGTTATGTTTGATTCGTGCGAAAGTGTTTTTCTACATCGTTCTGTAAATGTGTAATTCGACACTTTATTTACTTGTATCATATATTAACATTTACATTTATAAATTTTCGCACTACCAATTAAATGTACGATGAGTCTGAGACTTGAGGATTTGTTGGGAGGTTGAATTTTCGTTTCTTCAACAATCATATTTGTTGGCGCCGTCTACGCAATTCTGCAACATATATCGTCAAGTAAGCATAAGTGGCGTTTCTTCTAAATTAAAAAGTTGAAACAGACCTGGCGCAAAATCTGTATCCACTTGACATTGACTAAGTTAGAATTTTTGTATTTTTGAAGGAGAGTTCACAACGAGCTGTCGTGAAGGTAACACGTATTAATGTAAAGTGTTCACCATTTAATAAATGATATTTAATATTAGTGCAATAGTCACGAAATTTGTACCATTTATCCAACATCACCTAAAATACAGTCCACTTCTTCTAATCATTTGAACACCTTACATTCGATCCTAACAGCATACATTAAAATATCCTCCACATTTTGGTCCTTCAAGCCGGATACATTTAATTATCCTACAATTTTTGGTCCTTCGAGCCCTATACATTAAAATATCCTACATTTTTTGGTCATTCGAGCCGGATACATTTAATTATCCCACAATATTATTCATAATGTTACCGGTCAATGTAACCATACATTCACATATATTTAATATAGACTTTCTGTGCTGTACCTACTTACATTTTGCCCAGGACAGTATGTATAATTACTCTTTAATATATATATATATATATATATATATTTATATATATATATATATATATATATATATATATATAATTGAAAATATCAAAAAGATATTTTATATAAACAACATTATTTATCATAAAAGTGATTTATACTCGTATATACAATTGCATGTCCCATTTCACTACACTATAGAAAGAAAATATAAAAAACAAAATTTAAATTTCAAACCAATGGACAGACTTCGAACAATATCCCTTCTAAAATAGAGGATTTTAACTGTACGGTAACATTACTCTCTTGGCTGTAGAAATGCAAGAACTAGAGTTTTAAGCATTTGAATAAAATGTCACCATATACAAAGCTCAATAAAGAGTTAATGAAAATAGAAACATTGGTAAAACAATTATCATGAACACATTTATAGAAACCAGTAAATTAAAACTTCTAATATAGTTTTTCAAACGGTAATTAGCTAATTGGTCAAAGGTAACTATAAAATCAAAAACTCATTACTGTTACGCGCAGTAACGACTCTTTGTAATCGGTCTAAATTGATCCAATCAATTACAATTACGACTATAAATCATTCCGAATAATTACCCCTGTGTGTAAATATTAATGCCTTAGCTATAAACATAAACCATTAGGCCATATGCTTGGCCGTAACCAATAAAACACCATTAATAAAACAAGACAGTTTGGTTGGGTAAACATCTCATAAACAATTGGACTCATTAGGCAACTTTTGAAGTTTTTAATGCACGAATTCAGCACAAGTTGAGGGATATGACGTCCAAATTCTGTAACACGAGTTGCAAGTTGTTGAAGGTTTGGATTTTCGCAATGTTGCAGAAATTTCGAATTGGTAACAGAAGTTTGGTTCCATTCGAAACTAGAAACTATTATCTAATATTGACTTATGGCTATTTGTACCACTGTAAGTTAAAAATGAAGTTTAGTTAAACTTCAGTTTAAGATAACTGTCAGTTACGGATTTCGTTAAGCTACAGATTTACGTTTCATCTTATAAATATTAAATAAATATAAAATGAAAAGAGGTTATTCCACTTTTTAAACCGTAGAAGAAGTTAGGTTTAAGTTAAACTTCATAAAAGTCATCTTAATCTTCGGTTAAGAATTCGTGCAATGGATACAAAAATTTAAACTGAACTTAATTTAAAGATTAGCGTTAAACTCCAATGGTTCAAATGGTCATTAGCATTGAGAAAGATTGATGTAGCGATTTTCTCAAAGATGTTCAAAGTTTAATTTGAAACATTAAAAAAATGTACTTGAATATCTCGTACATTGAAAGCCAAGTAGTAAAAATGTAAAGTATGATAATGAATTTCAATAATTTTAAAGATAATTCAGTTATTTTCTTTTGTATTACTACTAAAGTTAATGTTTGATTGCAATGAAAACATTATTTTTTTATCTAAAAATATGTTTATTTGATGATTCATAGTTTTCTAGTTTTCTTATTATTCTTTAATATATAAAATAATAAGAAATACAGTGTTTCTTTCTTTTTTGTAGATGTTTTTAATTGCAACTTTGTCTTCTAAAAACTAACTGCGAGATTTGTACCGGTGTCATTCTCTATTTTTACTCCTACATAAATTTTAATAAGGCACTTTATGTTTCACCTCCTTCAAGAAAACTAAAAATAGAATATGTTATTATTTTTATATTTGAATGTGAATAAAAATTAAAATTTGAATTGGCTTTTTATTATTTTCGTTCACATCATTTCTAGAAGGAACAGATTCTTATGTTTCTCTATCCTGAGTTTATTTGTTTATTTCTTGATTAGTTTAAAACATTTAGTCATTAGCATGACAATTTTTCAAACATAAAATTGTTAATATCAACAAAATGTAACTAATGTTTCAGATTATATCTTGATGTGTTTATGTTAGTTGTTGTTTCGTTCTCTTTATTATTTATTGATTGTTGAGCAGTTGATTCTTGATTTAGTGGATTTTTATTATTATTGGTTATATTCATTTTCCTGTATTGCTTCGATTATATGAGATCTTTCTTGAGTTTATCTACCTTATTCTAATTTTATCTACCTTATTGTTACTTTCTAAACATAGTAATAAAATACGAAACAAGAATCTTACGTTTTAGGGATGAAGAGTTACAGAGAAAACATTCTGAATGCAGTAAAGAGAAAATTGGTCTTTAATATCTCTGGAATAACTCCTCCTAGCCCTGGAGGAGTGATGCATGTGAAGCATTCTAGGAAATGGGACACTTCTGCTTTTTGCTCGGAATCGAAGGAAGCTAACGGACACACTTTCCTTAAGCTTGTTTTTTCTACTTAATGGACGTTACTTTATTTGGGCTTTCCTTAAATACTTGATGAAAATATAAACACTCGTGGGAACCAACGTCTGAAGTAAAAGAAAACATGTCTGTGTTTGATTTCGCCTTATAAATACGATTTTATTGGAATTGATACGGCTTCTTAGAAATGGCAATCATAGGAAAGTGTAGTTCTTGTACGATGTATTTGAAAATCATTACAAAATAAGACGATTATAAAGTTTTATAGGACTTGCGGAAAAGGTTTCTTTATGTTCTGGACCAAATCCGAAATTTGTGTTTAAGATGTTTTCTAATTATGTACATTTAAATCTAGATTAAATTATTCTAATAATAATGCATTTTAAATTAAATTTAATTTGAAACTTGAAAAGAAAAAAATCTTTTTGATTGATGTCTCCGATTTGAAATAATCTATGTCGCCTGACCATTAAGTTATCCTCCATAAAATGTTCAAATATCTTTTCAAGAACTATTACATAATTTTGTTGCAATGCGTCTGATTTTTTGTTGTAGGAATAAACTTATTGATTTTTAAGACATCAAACATGTTTATAAATATTCAAGAAGACTTTATACTCTCCAGAGAATATTCAAAGGTAACGAGAAAACAGGAGGGATAATATTTCTCAAGAAACTTTTGCTAATAACTTATTAAAATTTAAAATATTCTGAGATTGAATGCCAGACAAAACTGAATTTATAATCGAAAAAAATCTTTAAGTAGATACATTCTCTCATAAATATCTTTTATGAAATTTGGAACAGGTTTTGCACTTTTTTGAGATAGAAAATATATAAATAATTTATTGTTTTAGTTTTTTGTCCGTGTATGTAATTTTAGATTTTTAATAAAACAAATAACTAATTACATTTAATAGTTTTCGAGTGGTTCGGAAGTCACTATAAGTTGAAGGCGAGAGGCTACTGTTAGTCCACTAAAATACAAGTAAAAATTATCATGAAACAACGTCACAAATTATAGTGAATTGATAAATATAATGATTCCCAAAGCAATGGTCGAATAGCCGTGTTAATATGACGGTACTTATTTATTTTATTTTTTCGGACGAAACGGTGACCTTTAAAAAATCAATTTTTATTTAACAAGATTATCCTACCTTTCAATGTATTCACAATCGCCCACTTGTTTAATGGAAATATAAATAAACAGAGCAAAAATAGAAAACTAATTTACTAAGTAAATTTAACGTACTGATATTTATCATTGTTATGGTTTCTTTTTGTCAGATATGTAGGCATAAAATAAAATCAATAAGTCTTCTTAATTTTTAAAGGACTGTTGTAGAAATATTTATAATTTGTAATTATAAAAGATTGATTTATATGGGACATAGAACCCAGAATACAAAAAAGATCTACACAGTTTTGTATTTGACCAATATTCATTTCCTATCATCGTGTATATTCGGTGCGATTCGGTTTACTTCGTGGTAGTACAAATAAATTCCACTAGAGGGATGAGAAAAGAATGTTTTTCTTCATTACATAACGCAGTGTTTAGAGGGTGCATAATTATTTCACAATATTTATTTTTTCTATGAACTTTAGGTATAATCTTTCATAATTACCAAGAAATTATTGTTGGGCTGAATAATTGTCTAATGGTGGTCAAGAAAAATAAACTTTCATGTATAGCTTACAAAAAAAAGAAAGTTAGGGAAAGAAGAACATGTAATCAAACATACATTTGCTCGAAGTATGTTGTCTTGGGTAATATTTATAAAACCCCCAAAAAGTCAGTATTCTGTGCCAAACTATGTTCTATGTTCAGTGTATATATAAATGTGATGTTTTGCATGTCTCCATTAATTCGAACTTCCGTATGTCGTTTTGAGATTTAAATCATCTTGTTTTATCTCATATCAATTCGAGTACATATATAGTATTTGCCTTAAACCAAGAACATAAGGAATTGTAGTAATTCTCATACCAGATTTGTACCAATTTGTATACCTAGCTAGCGATAAAACCATCTGTGATATGCATATCCAAACAAACGCGGTATAATTAATCAAACCCATTTTATCACATCTTAGCATTGTCTTGGCCTCGCATCTCATCCCATCACTCGTCACAAGTCACACCAGAGCACAGAGAGAGGATTACGTGCTATTTATGCGTGCGCCGTAATTCCAGTAATCTCGCTGCCGACACCAGCCTCTATCGTATCAATGTTTCACGGCGAGTTGAGCGACTCGGAGGTGACATTGACGAGAGAGGCTCCGAGCGAGATACAGCGATGGGAAGATACGAGACTGACAAGGATGGAGAGAACAATAGTGCGGGATTACGGATGCATGAGTTTGATGTGAGATGTGAGGATGTCGACCTACACATCAACAGTGGTGGTATACAACCTGCATTTGTCTATCAGGACTTGTTATTAAAATCCAGGAGCTAAACAATTGTTTGTAGTGTTAAGATGTTTACACATCGTTTGTAAAGCCTTACCTATGTATGCTTAGTACAAGACAATTAAACTTGGCTTCATATCATATGTACAATATAATATACCGTGAGTTTAAGGTAATATGCAACTTATTCGAACCACTTGTTATATGGCACCGTATCGTTCCAGGTAAAATGCAACATAGAGAACATAGGTTGTCAATGTCAAATGCACTTGTCATCATAAATTACTAATTTATAAATAATGTAAAGTAGAATAAGTATTAATAAAAAAATAAATATAGTTACTAGGTATATAACTAATAACAACAAATTTTCATAAACTTCACCATTAAAAACAATAATTTAAAAATGATCAATTACAGATTGTAATATATGGGGAGTTATTGTAACTGAAGCTTTTCTAATTTTGAATTTAAGTTCTTTTAAATTTTCAATTTCTCCCGTATAAACTTCAGATTTTAAAAACCCCCAAAAAAAGAAGTTATTAGGAGAGAGATCTGGTGAACGCGGTAGCCTGTTAATTTCTCCCCCACGTCCTATCCAGCGATGAAGAAATTTCTGTCCAAATATTTGTTTACTATTCGATAAAATACCAAATTTTGAGACCAAAATATAGGTTTTAAAAGTCCATGTTGATAGATTTTTTTTTCCTACCTGATATTTTTCTTCTCAAAGTTGCACCTCAAGAAATCATGTTTTTTGGGTATACCTCAAAAATAGATAGAGGTACAATTTCAATTATTACCTATATTAGTCGATTCTACGTGCAAAGTTACATAAAGAAATGTTTCGCCTGCGTTTTTGGAACGATTCGGTAAAAAATGAGAAAAACGAAAACACCTCTATATTAGTTTTTCGCTCGGAAATTGGAAATATATATATTTTTTAAAGGCATTAGAAACAATCCAAGAGATATAATGTGAAGAAGCAAAATGTAATAAATAAAATATTAAAACGTTCAATATTATGTCCTATACTTTTATCCGATAAAATTTTATCGCACAGCTCAACTTTAGTTTCCACCACTATAATTAATAAATAATTCCATTAGTAATCATCATTTTTAAGACAATTACACACAGTCCAATGGAAAGATTAGATTGCGGTACTAGAGAAATGACGTTGCATTTAATACAATTAATTTTGATAGCCCAATAAATTTAATTCAAATATCGTTAAGTATAATCTGCATAGTAACTATATAAAGCAATATGTTGCAATTGCAACATCCGTGAAACCCTTTTGCATTGATGTCTGACAAGTAAACCAAGAAGCGGCAAACAACAGGGCGTAAAGACGGTTAGTTAGCTCTTTGAAATCTCTGGGCTGGGATCTTATTTGATGCTGCACCTTGGGAATTTGCTGAATTTCATTTTATATTCAAATGTTTTTCACAAAGTTCGGTTCACGGTTGTTGGCTTTCCCTTCCTGGGGAAATGCTGTTGTTTTGTTTATATCGCGGCTAAATTAGTTTAAATAAATACGAAATGATGACGAATCCCAAAGCAATTGTTTGGTTGTAAGATCTTCTGGTGAATGTAAATGTTTAATTAATATTAATTAACCATAATACAAATTTCATAAAATACTAATTTAATGCCTGGTACATACTCTCATTTACATTAATTATAAATTTAAATATTTGATATTTTAAAAGTAATATTTATTTAGGAAATATCATATATTTTGCATCAGACTGCACTCAGGTAAAATGAAGTTCCGAACGAAAATTTTGTTCAGGTAGTAATCTATTTCTTGACCTAATGAAACTATAGTAGATTTCCAAGTATCCAGATGTGGTTTTGTTCTTTGAGTAATTTTGTTTAGGTAGTAACCTATTTTTTGACCTAATGAAACTAAAGTAGATTTCGTAAATAACTACAGCGCTTACTCATAAAGTCGATGTTTCTTGTACATAATTCAAAGAATGTGAGTTAGATTTTGAAAGGTATGTAAATATTAGTACACACCAATTTTAACATTTTTACAAAATCTAGGGATGTTTATATTTATGCAAATTTATAGTATGTATTAGTCGTTTCGCTTTTATTATATCAAGAAAATCTTATGTCAATTTTCAGCAATGTTGTTATATAATATGTATACACATTGAATTAGACACGGTTAACAATATGGAAAGTTTTCCATATGTTACTGTAGATTTTGCTGTTTTCACACTTTCAATACGTGTTTAATTTTGTTAATAAAGATTAAAAATCGTCTGCCATTCTGGATTGGTGAGAAAGAGTCAAACAGTAGATTAGTTTTTACAAAATATGATAAGGAGGAAAGGGATGACTTCCTTTCATCCCAGGAAACTTGTCATATTTTGTAAGAGTCGTATTGCATTGTCTGATGAAGTCAAACGCATTTTCATAGGAGCAAACCACTCTGATCGCAATACTTTCAACCAAAAAAAGCTTTGCCTGTAAATAATATTTTAAATTATAATTTGTTTGTAATGTAAATAAAATTATAATTTAAGTAAATTGTGTTTTTATTTTTTCTTGTGGTAATCTAGTTTGACTAATAATTTCACATTTCGCTCTTCTTCACTGTATCTGAGTATATATCTTCATATTTCTAAATGGGAATTATTCTAACCAAGCTGAAATGATAAATAAAAGTAAAACGTTACATGTTGAAGTGAATGTGATGTAGAAGTAGGGAGATTTACACATTGTCCAGTTGTCCAGCCTGAGCGCTCCTGTGTCCTTTACGCTGTGTCCGGCCTCTCAGGACGAAACACAAGGACGAGCAGGGCTTTATCTACTTGCCACAGCAAACAACCAAAATTCCATTTCCAGAAATCTCATTTCTCCTGGGTTAATGCTTCTTTCGCACACCATATCTATATTGGCACACACGGAGACCAGAGAATTTTAATTATCAAATACTGACACGTAGAGGGTCATCTGTATAAGTAAAATAAAGGTGTGTGGTAAAGGTATTTTGTTAAGATTTTGATGAATAAGCACTATTTTATTTTGGGTTAAACTTAGTTAGTATAAGGACAAAATTATATTTGATAAGTATTTTATGTTACAATAATAATATATTATTTAAGTAACATTGTAGCTAATAAAAATTTATGATTTGTTGTGCGTAATAAATTATAAATTTTATCAAGTATGTGGTTGTAAAATGTTACGATAAATGATTAAAATATTACCAATGATAATTATACAGCATTAAGCCAAAATTTGTTAATTAATTTTAAAACTGGTTCATTACTACCGCAACATCTCATTATTTTGTATTTAATTTTAATAACTGAAAATTGTGTTTGTAAATCAATTTTTTTATAAAGTAAATAATAATTAAACATATGTTATTTACCAGAGTAAACATGAAATTTGTCAGATTATTAATCTATTTTGAAATTTGTTATATTTCATTTTAATTTACCACATAATTTATCATTTTAATTACTATATTTTATTTATAACAATTTTGTAACAGAAAATTTTAAACTAATAAACCAGAAAAATAACACAATTACCTTTCTTGCATTTCACACAAAGTTTTGGTTCTTTGTATTGTATACCTAGCCTAATCTAACCTAACATAACTTAACTTAATTAATTTAGTTTGAGTTAGGTTTGATTAGGTTAAATTTGGTTAGGCTAGATTGGGTTGGGTTAGATTGGGGTAAATTAGGTTAAGTTACGTTGGGTTAAGTTAGGTTAATTTGGGTTAGGTTAAGTTAAGTTAGCTTAGGATAGATTAGGTTAAATTAGCCTGTTAGGTTCGATTATGTTGGATTAGGTTAGGTTAAGTTGGGTTAGATTAGGATCGATTAGGTTAAATAAGGTTAACTTGAGTAAAGTTAAGTTAGATTAGATTAGGTTGGTTTGATTAGAGTAAGTTAGGTTAGACTAGACTAAGTTAGATTAGGTACTTTTGTGTATATGTGTATACACCAGGTATGCATTGATTTAAAGCAATTGATTTAAAACAATGTATTAAAGAGCTTCAATTAAAGTAACCTAACCCAAGCTAGTCTAATGTAACCTTCTTAACTTAATCTATCCTAATCTAATGTAACCCAATGTACCCCAACCTAATTTACAAACAAAACTGAACCTAACCTAATTAGGTTAAGTTAGGTTGGGTTAGGTTAGGTTTGTTTAGGTTAGGTTAGGTTGGGTTAGGTTAGGTTTGGTTAGGTTAGTTAGATTAGGTAAGGTTAGGTGCGTGTGCGTTTGACTGCCATTTTTTATTATTTTGCCCATATTTGTCATGTTTAATAGGAACTTTTTAGCAAATTTCATCAAAATCGGATGTAAAATAGGACATTGACAAGTTGACCCATTAATGTATGCAACAAGTAATATTCACCTATCACAAGCTTGAGTAGAGGAAAATATTTACTTAAAAAAAGATCCTACGATATTGGAGTAAACCATAAAGTTTCACTAAACAGATAAACGAGTACAAATATTCCACTTATGAGAAAATGTGTATACGACGAAGCATCCTCAAAATACGTTCTCTGCATTAATAAATCACTCTGACAGCAATTCTCTCAAAAATATCTAGTATGCTCATGAACTACGAACTTCATATCCTTGACGTGGAAGTGGCACGGTAACCGTTTGCTGCTGTAATAAATTTCGATTAATTTTATACACGTGAACCGCAATAACCGCGAACAGCAGCCGCAAGTAATAAATATCACTCCAGACCGCTGAGAGAACCTACGAATATTGAAATTTTACACGAATTATAAACTCGAATAAATACTGTTTTCAATATCGTCGGGAAATATTGCCAATCACATAAATTATTTTGCAATTGCACAATTGTAGGACATATCCTTTGCTGTCTAATATGCAAAACACTAATCAAATCATGAAAATTATGCGTGACTATTATGGTTTTAAAATAGTGAGTCCTGTTTCCCAAATTTGTAGTGTAAAATATTCTATTCATCTTTATTATTTCCATCTTTTACATTCTAATTTGGTAATGTAGTAACTATTTTGTCATATTCTTTCATTGTTAAAGAAGTGGTGGATTGAATTTCGAAAGTAATAATAAATAAATCTAGAGCGCAAAGGTGTCCCATATACACAGACATTATACAAAATTGTCAAGAACAAAAACTAAATGCCGAAATAATGTTATGGAATAAAAGTGCATAAACTTATAACGAATCTGATATTCCCGTCATGAATATTACTTGGAAAAATAGTTTATGTATGTAGTAAGAACAAAGGAAGTAATTCCCAAATCCGTTGATGCCTAAACCTAAAAATATTTGAAAATATCGAATTTTTAATTAGAAAATTTTCAAATTTTACAAAATTTTGTTTGTAATATAATTTAAAGAATTAGCTACGCTGATATCAAATTTACAAACAGAATTTAATTATCTATTTTAGTTTCGGAGATATTTGCTCTTAAAGTTGTACCTCAAAAAAGTGTGTTTTTTGAGTATATTTCAAAAACGAGTAGAGATACAATCTCAACGATTATACCAGTCGATTTTACGGGCAAAGTTACATAAAGAAATGTTTTGTCCGTATATACGTCCTTTGGAACGATTGAGTGAAAAATAAGAAAAACGAAAAAACCTAAATTTCAAATTTTCGCTTCATAACTTTTTGTTTCTAAAATTTTTCATATTGTAGAGTTAAGTAGATATCGATGTGCTGATTCTAAATTTTCAAACAGAATTCAATTATCTCTTTCCGTTCTCGAGATATTTGAGTTCAAAGTTAAACCTAAAAAATCAGGTTTTTTAGGTATACCCCTTAAATGGTTAGGTTTATGGTTCCGGCGACCTCACCATTCGATTCTACGGGCAAAATTACATAAGTGTACCAATTTTCAGATTTTTATCTCAACAGATAGAATTTCTGGAAGGAAAAAACTGAAAATGGCCAAAATTGAAAAAAATCGTCAGGGGTTCATCAGGCATTTTTTTCGATTTTGGCCATTTTCGTTTTTTCTTTCTAAAAATTGTATCCGTTGGAATAAAAATCTGAAAATTGGAACACTTATGTAATTTTGCCCGTAGAATCGAATGGCGAGGTCGCCGTATTCGTAAACCTAACCCTTAAAAGGGTATACCTAAAAAACCTGTTTTTTTAGGTTTTGCCAAAACTCAACTTTGAATGCGAATATCTCAAGAACGGGAAGAGATAATTCAATTCGGTTTGAAAATCTGAAATCAGCGCATCGATGTTTACTTAAGTCCAGAAAATGAAAAGTTTTGGAGAAAAAAAGTTCCTCGGAGATATTTTCAAATTTAGGTTTTTTCAATTTTCTCATTTTTCACCAAATCGTTCTAAAGAACGTATATGCGAAGAAAACATTTCTTTATGTAACTTTGCCCGTAGAATCGACTGGTATAGTCGTTGAGATTGTGTTTCTACTCATTTTAGAAATATAGCCAAAAAACACACTTTTTTGAGTTGCAATTTTGGCAACAAGTATCTCAGGAATGAAAATAGATAATTGAATTCCGTTTGAAAATTTGAAATCAGCGTGTCGAGATCTATCAATATACACAATTTGCCAAAATCGAAATTTTGGGCACAAAAATGAGTATTTTTGGGATATTTTGCGTTTGTAAACACAATTTCTGGTTTAATACAGTTGTTTGCTTTGTTTGAACTATACACAACTTTGATATGAGGTTATAGGTTTTGAAAATAAATAAAAGTTAGATAATAAAAGTGACAGAACAAAATTGAAAAGACTTAATAGGATTGCAGGTTTTGAAATCAGCGCATCGATATTTACATTTGAGAAAAAAAGTTTCTCTGAAAAATTTTGACTCTTAGTTTTCTTAGATTTTATTATTTTTATCTCATTGTTCCAAACGTATATGCGGAGAAAACGTTTCTTTACAAAATATATATATTTTCTCCTTTTTAAAAGTGAATTTATAAAATTAATCATTGATGTATAATAGCGACCGTGCTAACAACCAATTTTAAATGTCTTAACAATTTAGTTTAATAAATATTTAATATTCGAAGCATACATTTCTTCCTTTCAATAAAACAGTTCCAAATACGAAACAATACCTAAAAAAAATCTAAAAAGGAGCGTCATTTTATAAGTTATGGAAGGATGCAATGGCCATATTTTTTAAATGTTAAGGTTTTCACTGCCTCCTATGAAATGCAGCCCTATATGAGTATTTTATATACAGTTAAGCACAAATTTCCTTAGTTTAACTCATCATTGGGTGTTGTCCATATATTTATACCACTATCTGATGGTATCAAATTAAATTACTTTAATCTCAAAATATTACTGGCTAGTATTCCTACCATTTATGTCAATCATGATAAATTATTCTGACGTCTGTGATGAGGTTAATTCTGGATATCATTAAATTCAGACAGGTATATGATGGTCAGATTAACACATCCATGCTGCAAATTGCTGATTTGAACTTTTAACCAATAAAATGAAACAGATAAACACGTAATTTTTGATAAATGTTTGCATGTGAAATTGGGCTAGGTCGATTAATTTTAATGAAATATCATAAATTCACAAGTTGTAGATTTGGATCCAGTAGTAGGCAATATTATTTAAATGGTGCTAATTATTATTTTTTTGTTCTAGGTAAGTTCCAATTCAATATTCTTCTAACATCTACAAGACAAGGTTCCCTGTAAGGTAAAATAATTTTGATAAATTATGACAGATATGGCAGAACACTGTTCTTTTTCAACATGGAATAAAAATTGAAAATATTTTATGATTTTTTTTTAATAAATTGTTAATTAACAAGTACTTGAATACTTTTTAATACCATCATCCTGATGAAGACTGATTTATAGTCGAAACGTTAGAGTATTAGTGGATTATATACAATGACTCCACAAGTATTTTCCTGATTACTAAATATTCAATCGAATAAAACAAATTTTTTATTGATAAACAAAAAATTTACTTTTCGTACTTTTCTTCTTCTTTCTAAATTTTTCTGTATTATCTTCTTATGATAACACTGGTATAATATCATCATTATTGATGCTCAAAAGTATTAGATGATGTATAGGCATTGTTCGATCATAACAGTTCTCAGCCAATTTTTTAATATTGTTAATTTTAATTTTAATCTTTTTGCGGTGCTATTTGATATCATGAAATTAAGATAAATTTTCAACATGACTACACTTTTTTTTCTATTATTATTTTCTTCTATTAAAAATTAAGTCATACCTTTGTTCCATAGTAAAGTTACAAATATATACATGTTACCTGCCCAGGAGTTGCAACCATCAGCAGTTCCCATCATCCTGTTATCATGTTACCATATTGTATTACTCTGTATCAAAAACACATGTAAAAGATTGTAAAGTAATATTATATTCAGTCTGGACTTGTATCTTGCTTTGAAAACATTAAATTTAATATTTGTGAATAAAATAATTATTTTTAAAAACTCATAAATCAGAACCACGAAAATAATTTACATTTTGACGTTTTCGAGGTTGGCTTTTTCTTATTTTCCAGTAATATAAATTGTTGACATAATTGTTAATTTAAATTCAGGCCTGATTTTTGTTGGAAATCTCATTGTGATTTCTTTAAACTACATAATAAAAACTGTTGAAAAATTAAGTACTTTTGCAGAACTACTTCATTTACAAGAACTTGAAATATTATTACTTGACTTAACTTGAAATTAGGCTATTACTACTTGACTTGAGATTGACTTAATTTCAAGTTAAGTCAAATCAAGTAGCTTTAATATCAAATCAGACAAAGAAACCCTATATGCAATAGTCAAACAGCCTTAAAATAAATAAAATATAGGAACCTGTATCTTGGTGTATCATGTAACAAAATTTCCAAAACTCTGAAAATTCGCGAAGGACCATTAGATTGAAATATCTGTGGTATAGAATAAACAAAATCGTGTCACGAAAACGGGTTAGTACATTTTCCAGATCTGCGGTTCAGCAAATGTGCCACAGTGCAAACGCAGGCAAGACCATAACGATAACGACATTTCACAAGGAAACTAAAAACGCTATTTGATTTATGGAACATATACTCGCGAATTCAATAATGCTTTCTTTTCTTTGCCTCGGTGCTTTGCTGGTATATCTACCAAACGTCATGGCTAAACTGATTATTTTTCTTTTTTATACTCCAACTTTATACATCTGCGAAGCCCGCGGCAAATGATATTGTGAAATATGTTTTAAAATCGAGCGAAAAAATAAAGAATCGGGCGTTCTGAGATTATTTCCTCTTGGAGAAAACAGTTTCCAGGAATAAATGTTTCATGGAGCAGATTTGCTTCAGAACTACCTATTATTATTCTTTTGCTGTGTTTTTTCATTGTTTTGTTAGCGCACTTGGTACTTTGTTTCATATTTCAAAGAATTTATTATATTGTATTAAAAGAGCAGAAATGAATTTTATTTTTTCTGTATTTCTTATAAATTCTCTTTCTTTGTACCTCAATACAAAAGTATATATCTGGAAAACTTCTTTTATGCTTATTAGAATATATTGAAGTAAATATTAAAAATTCCAAAGTAAAATGCATTAGAGTATCTGTGCGACATATTATACACTCAAATCAATTAGTCTCCGTACACCAGTAAAGGAAAAAAGTATTCTATTCTTTTAAAGTTTTTATTAAATATATACATACGAAATAAATTTTATATTACCGAATAAAATAATGTATTGACACCTTAAATTTTTCCTCATAAAATCGAGAAAAATAAATATTAAATTTATTATAACAGCTAAGTACGCCTATTTAGTCTCTACACACCTGTAATTTATATAGAATCAATGATCTTTTGAACCGCCATTCGTAAGAATTACTTCCGGTAAACAGTTTACCATACTTTCCACTAATTTTCTTGTAGTGTGGGAGTCAATTTACCCCATTTTCTACCATAAATGTAGTAGTTCTTCTACATTCTTCGGGTATCTTGTTCTACATAATTTTTTTAATAAATCACAGAGATGTTCAATGGGATTTATATTTGGAGACTGTGAAGGCATTTTTAATTTTCTATTCCAGCAGTTTACGTGTAGTGTGTTTGGGGTTGAAAGATACAAGAATCCTAATTTTTCAGCACAATTATCTAAATTCTCTTTTAAAATGTTCAAATAAACCACTTTCCCATCAATAAAAATTCTGCACTCATACAGCCCCATACAAGCCTAGAACCATTTCTATATTTTACAGTGCTAAAAGACACTTTTCCGTAGAATGATCTTACTTTTAAATATAAAAAATTGCAGCAAAAATGTGTATGATTTAATAATCATTCAAGGAAAGACATATTAATTTTTTTTTCAGAGAATTAATTACAAATCATAATCCATTGATGTCAGCATTGTATTACAACTTTTCAAAACTTTAGCTATTAATCTAAACAACTATCTCCTAAAAATTGCTCATTACCCCTGCTCCTTACAGGCAATTACTCGTAATTAGTTACACTAACTCAGTAGATATTTAACGTGAAATTATCAGGCTGCCTAAGCATCTAACAGGATCATGTAATAATTAGAGATCTCGAGGGATCAGCGCCATCTTCACGGCGGGGAAGTTTGGATCTCGCCTCGGTTCGGAAACACCCTGTACGTGATAGCGATGTGATTCCATATCTACCTGCTTTATCTAATAATGCCTCCGTATCGGATTGGTTCAATTATCAATTAAATTCCGAATTAACAGTTAATCTGTTTCTGATGTTTGGTAATGGAGAGGTTATGCCAAGATTGTGCGAAGTGCGAAGGATGGATATATATTCTAGATGAGGATCTAATTGTGTTTAATTGTTGTGTGGTACGGGTATTTGGCTACGAATAGCAGTGGCGGCTTGTGGTGTAACAAGAAGGGTGGATTACATTAATAGAAAAGTATAAATTTTTAATCATTAAAAAACTCATAATTTTTTAGTTCTTATTTTTATTATTAGTATATACGAAAAGTCAGTATTATTTAACTGTGTGCTAGAAATGATAATGAAAGTATATTACAAGAAAAGTCAGTGCGTAGCCTTTGCGGACGATATAGCCTTGTTAACAAGATCAAAACAAGAGTTACAGAAAATTACCAAAAAGTTGACAGAGTGTGTAAGTACATATGGGCTGTCCATTAATTAATCAAAGACGAAAAATATGGCAACGTGTATAAAGTTTGAAATGGAAGACAAAGAATATAAATTTCAGAAAATGAACTCTTTTGAATATTTGGGAGTCTAAATTAACATTCTATACTGTAGTCACAATATTATAGATCAATAAGAATTTTCTTATAAATTCTACCAATTTAAAAAATCCATTTTGAGAGTTTTTTCAATGTATAATATTCTTTAGAAGAGTATCTATCTACACTAAAAAAATGCACATTTCCTACTTGAATTATTGAAAAAAAAAAATGCACCACGTTCTTACATTTCTTTTTTCATTTCAGAATGGAATGTTATTTTTCAGACTTCCTTTTCAATATGTTCGTATTTATATTTTTATTTTTATTCTACAAATCCGCCTACTACAGCAACACAAAAGAAAGCAAAAATAAAGCATGAGAATGAAAGAAATAATCTCTGCTAGATAGAACATGATGTACATTCTATTTGGGTTAAGCATATAGTAATGGAAAAGGCTTAAGGAGATTAGTTTAAGCAGCAACATTTATTACTTTGTTACAATTTTTATTTTTATAATAATCATTTTTCATTTTACATAATTATTATTATAGTATTCATAAATATATGAAACCTATCTTACAATAGCTTTTTCACATTGTTCTGCAGAAAAAATTAGTTGACGTAGTAGATATATTTTCTATTTCATGATCTTTTTGTAAAGAATGTTTTATTTGACAGTTCATGTTATGAACATTTTATTCAGTTTGCAAAAAGTCAGCGACATACAAAGGAGCAGTGAGAAAGTGTGAGACGTCGTATTGCACCCAGAGGGGGTTTAAAAATTTCTGATGCGCAAGAGGAACATTATCGCGCTATAGAAAAGACTCACGAAGCACAAATATTTCTTATCACGTTTTTATGCTCTCTTAGAATAAAACGCGATTATCATTTCACTGTCATTTGCATGGTACTTCCATTTGCAAATGTGAAATTTTATTATCACCTACTGAAATTCTAAGAAAAAAGGTATCCAAATAAAATTACATATATTCATACATATATAATCTAATTTTCTTAGACCCTAGGTCATTGGTTCTCAAAGTGAGTACCGCAGCACTTTGGGATGCCTTTCATTACTTGTAGGGGAGCCGCGGGCGTGGAGTGAAATTTAGCATCGTAGGTATTTTGACAATTTTTGGATTTGAGCATTTGAATCTACGAACTGATGTCTAATGGTTGTCCAAAGAATCAGTATTGTATCGTGTTTACGAATTAAAAGTAGAACTTCTATTAACTTGTTATTGAACAATTTTTTTACAAATTTTGTTAATTGCTGAAAAATATATTTGAAAAACTGAATAAAGTAAATTCCAGAGATAAAAATTTCTTAAAATCGTCCGATAAAATTAGAACTTTTAAAGACAAGATACAATTTTGGAAATTGGTGTACTAGATTACATTAGGCACATTCATATGAGTAAAGTTGAAATGTAGAAAGAAATAATATTGGGTGCTTATTTTCAACGAAATATATTTTATTATAAATAATAAGTAACCAATTGTTTTAGTACGAAATGAGCACTCTAATTAATTGCACTTTGTACGAATTGGTCATTTTATGAGTCTGGTTCTAACAGCCTTAGTCCTTCAAACAAAAGACAACTCAGGAATTGGATTTTTGAGGTCCTTTGTCCTTTTGTATACCTTACAAAGTTGAACAATTTAATTAATTTATTTCACTTTGTAAACTCGAAACATCCTTGCCAGAACTTCCTTGCATTATATTTCATATTTGCTCTATATTCTTGAAGATTTATTTAACTTGTAATTGTTAGTTAGTTACAAAGTTTTTAAATTTAATTTCTCACGCTACCTGCATATAATACATTCATATTTGCTGAGAGAACTTGAAGTTCTTGATACATAAATTGTACGCAAGTAAATCTGGAAATATAGTCCATGCGGGTAGTAATGTTGGACGATGTACGTTTCAGGACCTTGTAAACAAGCGTCCTGCTGCTCGTGCCAGCGTCTTCTAGCCCCATTGGCGTACGGTGAAATATTTCCTAGGATCTACATATATTACAAAGGTTGCAGCTATAAATTTACGAACCTGTAATATGTTATTAGGTGTAATATATTTCAACAAGATTTCACCATATTTCATGGTAAATATAGTAATAAATTTATTACTTTATTTTTGGACACAAAAATTACTGTAAAATAACCTAACCTAAACTAATATTATGATATTTATTTATATTTATTCTTGCTAATCGCCTTAGAATCTACAAGTACAGTATGTTGCAAGTATTATTTTATTGTACTTATTTGCTAAGTATTTTATAGTGTTTTAAATTAAATTACTTTGTATAATATTAATTAACTAAGTAGATTTTACAAGCATATATTCAAGACATGTATTTTAATACTTTTTAGCAAGTAGAAAAATTCGACGTTTTTAATCATTTCTCTATACAATTAATAAACGTTTGACAAATATTTTATTCGCATGGTAAAAATGGCAATAGTTATTTTTAAAAGTACAACATTATTTAGGAACCTAACAACCTAACCTAACTAATCTAACCTAAGATAAGAACCATTCCTAGCCTAACCATACCAAACCTATCCTAACTAAACCGAAACCTAACTACCTAATAGTAAAAGAAATAAAATGAAACAATAATTTTTATTTCACCAAATTAACAAACTTCGTAATGGAATTCCATATATTATTTACGAAAAATATTATAAATATAGCTAAAAATTTTCTAGCATTTATTTATTCAACTGTACATCTATTATTATAAAACTAGCGTCTATTATTTTACTTTGCATCTATTATATAAATTTTTGCCTAACTCACTTTAGAAAATCGTCACTAGTCCTGCGGACTCGTTTAATTTTCGTCGCAACAATCAGTCGTGGCCATAACGAGAAAAATTTCAAGTAAGATTCTAGTTACTTTTGATATTACATATGACAGTTATTTCTATAACTTTCTGTTGACAATGATAACTAAGTAAAATAAGGTATCAGGAACTTACGGCTATTGTCGCTGTGGAAGCTTGTTGCTTTAGAAAATGGTCACTCGTCCTACGGACTTGTTTGATTTTCATCGCAACAATCAGTCGTGACCATAACGACAAAAATTTCAAGTAAGATTCTAGTTACTTGTGTTATTACATATGACAGTTATTTCTATAACTTTCTATTGACCATGGTAACCAAGTAAGAGAAGCTATCAGGAATTTATACCTTTTGTCGCTATGGAAGTAAGTTAAACTTAGCTGAACGGTGGTGCCAAAAATAATTAAGTATGTAGAGATATGTTTAGGAAATAACGACAATATTAAATCGTAGGTCAGCAAAACTACAGCCATATTCTACTAACCTTCCTTCAATAATTTATTACAGTCTACCTTTGCAAACAATAAGAACTGTTAATAGAACTGAATGTTTCAGTGCCGACAAAAAATTCACGTAGAGTTTGCATTTTATTTATAACCTCTGCTGATAGAACTCCAGTTCTTGTCCCGCTCATGAGACATGAGTCACCTCTTCCTGCATTCTGTAACGTGTGTTTTATTTGGCGAAAGAAGTTTCCACCGATAGCAATTTGTTACTTATGCTTTACGGTTGGCAACGAAGTAAAGAGATTTTTGCTATATCGTCAACCGCTATCTCTCTGCTGGCATGCTGACTCGACGATGTGTTTGAATTTTAACTAGGTTTTAGAAGATTCAGGTACATAGATTGCAAAATTGCGGCTACAATTTAGATCGCATGCTTATCTTTTAAATTGCAAGCTAAGTGTAATTAATCGCAAAATGTGAAAAACTGGAATTTTTATACCAAAAACCAATCTCTCTCTCCTTTCATATTACAATCCTAGATAAATTTATATGAATCACTTATATGAAATACAGAATGGTTCCATTAAATAACAAATGTTAGTAAAGTAAATATTGAATATATTTAGGTTTTTGCTAGGTGAAATAAAAGTGATACCAAACAGATTGCCTAAAGGTCTAAACAATCAATCTATTATGATGCTGCAGCAAAAATAAATACACAAAACCACAACGAACCTTACAAATATAACGTTCAGGTATTTAGCGTAAAATTGTGCCGGTACTCCTTAAATAAACCTAAAATACCCATTTTACGTCCAAAATTTTGATTTTTGAAAATAGTCCATATTTAAAAACGTCATAGCGCTGATTTCAAATTTACTAACATAATTTAATTGATAAAAAGTTCCTGACTCTTAAGTAAATAACTATTACATCCGACAATATTTTGATAAAATAAATTGTCATAATTTAATCAATTGTCATTTTAGTGTCTTCGTTACTTTCTGATTTCATGTTAATAAAATTGAACAACAAATATTAAAATATTTCACTTGAAAATTAATTTAATTTAAAACATTTGTTTCGAGCCTGCTGTCAATTAACTGTCAACTAAAAAAATATTTGATTTGATAAAGTCAAAATTTTCTTTTTATATTGTTACTTATTTTCGAGGATGACAAATGACACTTCGCAATCTGGAATCAAAATCAAAAATAACTTTT
The DNA here is from genome assembly GCA_035578165.1 of Stenolophus ochropezus. Taxonomy (NCBI): domain Eukaryota; kingdom Metazoa; phylum Arthropoda; class Insecta; order Coleoptera; family Carabidae; genus Stenolophus; species Stenolophus ochropezus. Next base: position 1,062,199 of record JAQOWZ010000016.1, on the reverse strand, counting down.
TTTAATGTAATACACATGTGTACGACCAGGCAATGCGAAATTATTATTCTGGGTTCCAAATATAAAATAAGAAACAATATGAAGTGTTGGTAAGGCAGAATAAATCTTGACGACCAGACAACCGCTTTACAAGCTTATGGTACACAATTTATTTCCCGATACTATTATCTTTATTGAGGGTCATAATTCAGTTTTGATTTTCCGAAGTGATGTTCAAGTTATTTCCTCACTGATATCCATTTATCTTTAAAAGTCCAAGTTCATCTCCTCATAGCCTTGGTCCTTTTCACCTATATTGTTGAGGAGAATTGGATTATTGTGATACCGAATAAAATATTTTTTGTAGTTTTCAGAATATGTTTAATTTTCTACTTATTCTAGATTATATGTTGGTCTGGATGGATGGATTATATGTTGGTATGGAACAAATTATCTTGTATTTTGTAGTTTGACAATAAACTTCAATAAACGGCATTTAATGTTTAAGCGCGAAATTATTTTCCGATTAGGTTTTTTGTGATTTTTATGTTCAGTCGTTAAAAGTTTACCTTCTTTTCCGACTATTCGCACTAAAAGTTTGTTTTTTATTCGCATATTGCAGATAATAATAAAGTCATAATTTTCAATAAAGGTTTTATTATAGTGTTTATATCTACATTTTTCATTTTTAGTCTTTGTATACTGAAAAAATTGTAAGTACATCTCAAGAGAGAATGTAATTTTCCTTCAACACTTTTTCGATCGTGAAAAAGCAAAAATAAGAAATGGATTTGTACAATTAAAGTGCGCGAACTTGAAAATGAAAACCACCAAGTTTTATCTATAATTGAATTATGTCAGACAGTCTTTGACGTGATACACAAACTATATTAGTGTGAAACAACGAAACAGTTTTGTAAAAACCTTGAAACTTCGTCCAAAATATTTTGCTATAATATCACAAACTCAAGCAGCGTTTTTCATCATATATAACAGCTTTCGCAACTTAATATAATTTTGCTAACTTTCGATAAAAGTATGAAACATTTTAGGTCGTATGGAAACTAAACTATAACTTCCCGGTATGTACCAAGTTCCTCAAGGCGAGCGGTGAATGTGTAGGCAAAAGAATTTATGAATTTTAATATTGAAATAAAGTAAAAAACTACATAAATCTGAGATAAGTACGTCTGAAACCTGAAATATATAAAGCAATATGGAATGACAAATATAAGATAAAATTTATTCAGAAGAAAACTTTTTCCTTTTTTAGAATAGCGTTCTACCTTCTGTATGGAAAAATAAATATTTTAAAAACTAAAACTGAAACACGAAGTTTTAAAGTAGTTTTAATATGAATTTACATTTAATTCTTAATTCTATGTATTATTATCCTTCTTCTTCTTGTGCTTGGAGATCTTTTCAAAGTCAGACAGAATTAGACGGATTTCTTTTTATATACGAGGTGTGTAAATTAAGTAATTGTTATTGACAAGTAATGACATATGTCAAATGATGACATGCGTCAACGACTTATGTCAAAAGTTATAAATTAGAAGAAGGCGGTGTAATACATTACAAAAAAAAGGAAGAAGTTGTTATGTATAAAAAAAATAGAAGAAAAAATATACGAATTTGTCAATTATATTGTAATTTATAAAATATTAATAAAGTGAAACATTGTTTCGAACCGGATACATTTATTATTTATTTTATAGGTAATATTATTACTAACACGTGGTCCTTCGAGCCGGATACATTTATTATTTATTTTATAGGTAATATTATTACTAACACGTGGTCCTTCGAGTAAAAGGCATTCAGCACTTTGGAAAAGAATCCACAATGTCGAATGCAAATGATAATCCTCCGAATATGCCGCAGACATCATCTAGACGTAGCGAACGTATGAACAAAGGGATACCTGCCCAACGATATGGACAATGGGAGTGTGGTCCAACTCAACATTCTGCTAGGGGTGATAGATCGGTAGATGAAAATTCAAAGATTTCTCATCTGTCGAGGATTAGTAAACAGACAGTAAACAGACGAAAACTTGAAGCCAAATTAAAGGCAGAAAAGGAACTTCAGGAATTGGAAGCTATTGAAATTGAACGAAGGAAGAGTTTAATTCAATTACAATTAGAAGTTGATAATGCAAGAATTGAAGAAGAAAAATTGATTAACGAAATAAGTCCAAGTGAATGTTTAGAAGATATTGAACTACAAGAACTTAAAAGAAATGAAGAACAAGAAAATAGAGAACATACAAGAGAATGGGTAAATAAATTACAAACTGAAGAAGAAATACTTAATTCTAAAGAAACAAATAAACAGTCGCCGGAAGATACAAATAAACAGTCGCCGGATCAAGAAAACCCAATGAAGCCTGATGTCACTTCTGCATTAGTTAATGCAGTAAACGCACTATCACAAAAACAAGGTCGTCCTCAACATGATTTAAACAAATTTTTTGCTCGACAAATTACAAGTTTTGACCTACCTTACTTTTATGGAAATCCAAATGAATGGCCAGCATTTATTACAGAATTTAATGAAAGTACAGATATATGTGGAATTTCAGAGAGAGAAAATCTGTTAAGACTACGTAAATGTCTTAAAGGGGAAGCAAGAGATATTGTTAAGGGACTTCTTATAAATCCAAATGGTGTGAGTGAAGCTATAAAAATGTTAAAATTACGCTTCGGAAGACCTGAACAAATAATTAATAGTCTCTTACAAGAAATACGATCTATTGGATTTATAAAAGAAAATAATTTAGCAATAGTATTAAAATTAGCTAGTTCTATCAAGCAGCTAGTTGTGAATATTGAGTTATTAAATATGCATGATCAGTTGCCGAATATACAAATATTAGAAGAAATTATTGTAAAACTGCCATATACTTGGAAAATTGAATGGGCAAGATATTCAAACAACAGTAAGAAAAATTTAAACCTAAAAGATTTATCAGATTGGCTTACGACGGAATCGGAAATAATAAGTAAAATAATACCTATGAATGAAATTAGAAAATGTGAAACATTAAGAAAAGAATCAAAATATGAGCAATGTACGCCGAAATCGAAGAAAGAAACTATATTGACAGCGACTGAAGAAACAAATAAAAAATGTTTGTACTGCGAAAAATTGAATCATACCTTACATAAATGTAAAATATTTGAGAAAATGACAACAGATGATAAATGGGAATACGTAAAAAAGAAGAATTTATGTTTTACGTGCTTACAATCTGGTCATAGAACAGATAATTGTTGGAGAAAAAAGAAAGAATGTAATGTAAATGGTTGCAAAGGAATTCATCACAAAACTCTCCATCGATTCGAAATCTCATCAAAAAAATCAAATGAAGAAAATATGTTAGAGAATCAAACGTCAAATGTCAATGTCAATCATACATTTGGAAATGGAAACAAAATTTTATTAAAAGTAGCACCCATAATACTCAAGGGGGCGAAAGGAACACTGCATACATATGCTTTACTTGACGAAGCATCAACAGTTAGCTTGATTCACAAGCAAATAGCAGATCAACTTGGACTTAATGGACCATCTTCTCCATTAAAAATTCAATGGACAAATAGAGAAAATGTGCAACAAATTAATTCTAAATCTGTTGAATGTTACATTAAAGGTGAAAAATGTGACAGAGAATATAAAATCTACAATTTAAGAACAATTGAAAACTTTGATCTTCCCACGCAGTCAATAAATGTGAAGAGATTTAAAAATCAGTGGCAACATCTACAAAATGAAAATATTGTTTCTTATGAAAATGCGAAACCAACTGTACTTATAGGCCAAGATAATTGGGAATTAATTGTAAGCAGAAGAATTATTGTTGGTCCAAAGAATTCCCCAGCTTTGTCCAAAACTAATCTCGGGTGGATTATACATGGAAGAATAAGTGGAAAATGTACGGATGACAGAATCCTATTTATAAATAATGAAGAAAATGATCAATTGCATAAATTAGTACAAGACTCATTCAGGATTGATAATTTGGGTATTGTTTCACCGAAGAAACTTCAAATTCCTTATGAAGACGAAAAAGCAATAGAAATAATGAAGAACACTGCAAACAAAATTGGAAATAAGTGGATAATAGGATTGCCATGGAAAGAACAAACATTATATATGCCGGAAAGTAAAAGTAATGCCTTAATTAGATTACATTATATGGAAAGAAAAATGGATCGAGATGCCAACTTCGCTACAAGATACTGTGAAAAAATCGAAGATTACTTATCAAAAGGTTATTGTAGAAAATTAACACCGGAAGAAGCCGTCACTGTATCACCTTTCACTTGGTATCTGCCTCACTTTGGGGTAATAAATCCGAATAAACCGAAGAAACTACGTTTAGTGTTCGACGCTGCTGCTAAAAGTGAAGGTATTTCCCTAAACGATAAATTATTGAAAGGTCCTGATTTAATGACATCACTGATTAGCACATTGTTTAATTTCCGACAAAAGAAAGTAGCTTTTGCTGGTGATATTAAGGAAATGTTTCACCAAGTTTTTATAAGGAAAGAAGATCAAGATGGCCAAAGATTTCTTTGGCGAGGTATGAACAGAGACAAAGAACCCGATACTTATGTCATGCAAGCTATGATATTTGGTGCAGTCTCATCACCCTTTTGTGCCCAATATATAAAAAATTTAAACGCTGAAGAATACATGAAAAAGTGGCCAAGAGCAGTCGAAGCAATCACAAAATACCATTATGTGGACGATTATTTAGATTCCACAGATACAGAAGAAGAAGCTATAGAACTCATTAAAAAAGTTAGAAAAATACATGAATCTGGAGGTTTCCAACTTTGTAATTGGATCAGCAATTCACAAAATATAATGCAGAGTATTCCTGAAGATCTACATGCAGAAAAGAAAATTCTTGATCCAAATAAAAATTCAGACATTCAGATTGAAAAAATTTTGGGTATGTATTGGAATCCAATAGAAGATGTACTACAGTTTTCAACAAATTTTCAACGTGTAAATGAAGAAGTAATGAATTTTCGTAGAATACCTACTAAACGAGAAGTTTTGAAAATATTAATGTCTCTTTACGATCCATTAGGACTTATTGTACATTATACTATTCAAGGAAGAATGATAATACAAGATGTTTGGAGAAGCGGATGTGGATGGGACGAAATTATAGAAAACACTCTAGGAAAAAAGTGGATAAAATGGTTAAAGCAATTAGAAAATCTAAAAAACTTACAAATTCAAAGGTCTTACTGTAAAACCGATTTTGACGAAAACGAAGTTGAACTTCATATATTCTCTGATGCAAGTCAAAAGGCTTATTCTGCAGCTGCATATATAAAAGTAAAATCAAAGTCAAATAATGCAATTGTTGTCAATTTAATTATGGCTAAGGCACGTGTAATACCACTAAAAGGGTTGACTATTCCACGAGCTGAATTGCAAGGAGCAGTATTAGCAAGTCGTTTAGCTACAACAATTAAAAATGAACATAAAATTAAATTCAAATCTACTACCTTTTGGACAGATGCACAAATTGTATTGAAATGGCTGAAATCAGAAACTACAAGACATCCCGCTTTCATAGCATATCGATTAGGGGAAATACTAGAATCTACGGACGTGAAACAGTGGAGGTGGGTACCTTCTAAAGAAAATGTAGCTGATGAAGCAACTCGCGATGATGGAGAGCCAAATTTGAATTTCGACAGCAGGTGGTTTAAAGGGCCATTATTTTTAAGATTAAATGAAGATCAGTGGCCACAAGATGTAATAGTACAAGAAAAATTAAAAGAAAAGAATGAATTCAATATGATAACTACTTTAAAAACACCACTTTTAGATATTTCTCGATTTTCCAAGTATGAACGTCTTTGGCGAACAATGGGTTGGATAATTCGAAGTGTGAAAATATTTAAAAAAGAGAAATTTGATTTCATTACTCTGACCGTCGACGAATTGGCAGAAGCTGAAAAATATTTAATTTTGATTTCTCAAGAAGAATGCTATCATGAGGAATATGATAATTTAAAGGAGGGAAAAATATTGAAAACTACCTCTAAAATTTACAATCTTTCACCTTATTTAGAAAATGGTCTAATTAGAATGAGAGGAAGAATCAACAACTCTGAAGATTTACTAAAAGAAACAAAAAATCCCATAATTCTTGATGCAAGCCATCCAATAACTCAACTTTTGGTAGAATTTTATCACCGAAAATTAGGACATATTGGTCAAGAAACCGTTTTGAGCGAAATACGCAAAAAATATTGGATTCCAAGAGCGCGACGACTGATAAAGAAAATTAAAAGAAATTGTCTATTTTGCAAAATCAAAAGTTCAAAACCAGTGCCACCAATGATGGGAAATTTACCTATTTGTCGACTGACAAGCAATGTAAAACCATTTACTATAACTGGAATGGATTATTTTGGTCCATTAGATATAACAATTGGACGAAAAAGACATAAGCGATATGGAGTCATATTTACATGTTTATCAATTAGAGCAATACATCTTGAACTTGCTGAAAATTTATCAACCGATTCAACAATAAATGCCATTCGACGTTTTGTATCAAGAAGAGGTAAACCAAAAGAAATTTATTCTGATAACGGCACCAATTTAAGAGGAGCTTCTATAGAATTAAAACGTGCGTTAAAAGATATAAAACAAGAAGAAATGAATGAGAAAATGTCAATGCAAGAGATAAAATGGCACTTTATCCCACCATCTGCACCTCATATGGGAGGAAGTTGGGAAAGAATGATACAAAGTGTGAAAAGAGCTTTAATGGCAATTCTTAAATGTAAAGCACCGAAAGAAGAAGTGTTATATACACTATTATGTGAAGCAGAAGACATGATTAACTCGCGTCCAATAACACGAGTATCAGATGATCCAGAAGATTTTACCGCATTAACTCCTAATCATCTTTTAAAAGGTACTGTTGCTGATTTTTCTCCAGGAATATTTACAAAAAAAGATCAGCTAATACATTCTTGGAGAGTAGCTCAAAGTTTGGCCGAAGAATTTTGGAAACGTTGGATAAAGGAGTACATCCCTACGCTAAATCAGAGAAGTAAATGGTGGAAAGAAAATGGAAATGTAAAATTAAATGATATGGTCCTTATACTAGATGAAAACATGAAGAGGAATGAATGGAAAAAAGGAATTGTTAAGAAATTATATCCAGGAGAAGATAATAAAGTACGAGTAGTTGAAGTAAAAACTGCTTCAGGCACATATAAAAGGCCGGTAATAAAAATTTGCCACATTGGAAATTTAACTGGGTTTTGGCCCCCAGCCACTGCCAAAACCGGGGGGGAGGATGTTATTGACAAGTAATGACATATGTCAAATGATGACATGCGTCAACGACTTATGTCAAAAGTTATAAATTAGAAGAAGGCGGTGTAATACATTACAAAAAAAAGGAAGAAGTTGTTATGTATAAAAAAAATAGAAGAAAAAATATACGAATTTGTCAATTATATTGTAATTTATAAAATATTAATAAAGTGAAACATTGTTTCGAACCGGATACATTTATTATTTATTTTATAGGTAATATTATTACTAACAGTAATAAAACTGTTTTTTTTAAATTGTTCGAATAAAATTAATATTGTCTTCCTCAAAATATCTTCCTTGAGAAACCACACAGTGCTGGAGACGGTTCTTCCTATCCTCATGGCAGTGCTGGAACAGTCGTATTACTTAATTTATACAGCTCGTATGTTTAAAGGTTTTTGCTTATAATGATTGTTCAAATGTATTATAAAAAATATCAAGTAAAGGAGAAAGAGAAACAGAAATTAAAGAAAAAATAAGAGCGACAAATAGAGCTTTTTACGCAAATAAATAAACCAATAACATTACATGCAGCTGAAACTATTACAATGACAAAAAAAAAGGAAGAAGATCTAAAAATAATGGAACGGAAAATAAATTTTCAAGTAAAATTGAAATGTAATTATTATCATTGTATATCGCATATTATAGCAATAGATCAGTGATAAGATATATAAAAATTTATTGTATCACACTTCATAAAAATATCAAGGTAACTTTTTCCTCTACCTATGGTAGCTACTGTTGAATTTCGTACTTGTGCCTGTGTTAAAAATACACAGTAAACGTTGTTATTCTTTTTTTATTGTTTGTACTGTACACTTGTTTTATTGATCATACATTAAAATATATCAGCATTAATCCTTTACAAATACGATCACAATTCGAGATACTCAGCATGCACGCTAAAAACGTAAAATAAACACATGGAATAAACATAAACGGCTTTTCGCCTCTCGAGCTGAAATGGAACATTTGGATTGTGTTGTTATGATGGTATAACTGTCAAGTCGATAACCTTGTTATTTTTAGTGGGAAGAATAGGCTCTTCAATAATTCATCGCCATCGCATTCATCGTATCTGTGTAATCCTGATATGGCTATATTTAGTCAACGTATCCGTTGTAGGTGTTTATTGATTTACCTGGCTGACATGGACGTTCTACGGGCTTCATTATTCGCTAGCGTAGTCATGCACATTTATAAAGGATATAGGATATTGTCCTAACACATAATAAAACAATTCCGCAGCGAAAAATTCAAAGGATCTTCGTTTCAAACGGATATTTCGTCTCCATAAAATAAACATTTATTTTTAACATTTTTGTTACATCGGATTGTATTGTACCTAAGTAATTGAAAACCTATCCTTCATTTGGTTTAAGAATACAGTGTAGCATGGAACAGGAAGAACATTTCGCAACTTGTGATTGGATGAAATGCAAAAGTGTTTCTTTAAACTGTAATATTAAAAAAATTTATAATATAAAATTAAAAATAAATAAAATTAAAAAATTAAATTAAAAAAAATATTCATGCATTTTCGCATAATAGCTATATGAAAAAGACCTTAAATATTGAATATGTTCCACTTCCAAATGATATGTTTGAAGGTGTTAATTTTACATAAGAATATAATAGGAAAGAAAATTTATACATTATTAGAGATAAATAAAACTGATTTCTTGTTTACAATAGTACTGACATGTCATAAAAGAAATAATCAATAAAATATAATAAAATATTTTACTACTGTGCTTTATGTGCATGTCAAACTACGTAATAAAAATATTTCATAAATGTTCCAAAACGTTCTTTTATAGATGTTGTATTGTAAAATTGGTGAATATCAAACACAATATAAAACCACTAAATAAAACAAATTAGCACAGATTTTAAACCTTTGCGACTTATAAATTTGTATCAATAAATCTAAATAGAAACAGCAAAAAATAATAAATACTTTTTCTTTGTAATTTCAATATTAAAATGTTTTTACTGACTGATTTTTTTTTATTATAGTTACCTTTATATACCCTTTCTTCAACAATACCAAAATGTTTTCATTTAAAACACTACTTTAATACTTATAACATATTCAAAGAATTTAAAATTATAATTTAATATTTATGTTTCTGTAGACTATATTTAATTTTTAATAATAATTCTATTTATTTTTAATAGAAAAAGAATATTTTTTACAAATTATCAAATAAATCTGAATTAAGAAATAAACGAATGAATTTAAAATTGATATTTATGGATGAATAAAATAAAACAAACATACTCCATACATATTTTATGAATTAAAGTAGAGAAATGTATATGTTCTATAAAATTATATCAGTTCAACAATAATGTCAAAAGTAATTTAAACAATTACGTGAAATGTCAAGGCCAAAATTAATTATTCATGCTTCACACGCGTCCAGGAAAATGCATATTATTCCAGAGCCATATCAATAAAACTGAAATATTGGTAGTTCATTGAATATACTACAGTCCATAAATAAGTTATTAGTATACAAATCCAATCACATATTTCACACTGACATTATTAATTGTATCTACATACACTGCATTGAACATGCTAGTTGTAAGAGTAAATTGACCGAATAATTACCGCATTTACAAATAAACATAAATTTGCTATTTTATTTCAAAACGACCCTTTTTGCTCATTCGGGCGTTAGTAACTATTATTGTACCTAGGATAGTTATAGTATCATAACTGCCGCAGATATCAATTAAATTCCAAGCTTGGAAAGCGAGGATTTTAAGACATCTATTAATTTATTAATAAATATTATTTTATAAAATTCTCTTCTCGGTCATATAGACAGAGAGAACGAATGAACTACTTTGAAAAATGAACGAAGAATTAATAATTCTTGTTATAAACCCATAACTTGCATTGTTTAGCATTATTTAAACATTATTTCTAATAAAAATATTAATCATCTGACTTTAATAGATAAAATACCTCTAATAAAATGAAGTGCTTTAAACATTTCAGTTCTCCTTAAAACATTTATCCATTTTTTCCTTTCACAAGTAATCAGCACTACCACTATATTTGGAACATCTAAAATGCACTGCAAAATTGAGTCATCTTTCACTACAAACCTACTTATCAAAGTTTGTCATTTAAAATGATAAGACATCTAACATTCATGGTTTGTTCAATACTTATTAATTATATAAAATTCTTTTATAAATAACGTTTTCCTGATCTACTCGTAGTTTGTAATGGTTGATATGATATGACAATTGTCCCATGTTATTCAGACAATTCTGTAGGTAAATATTATTACCATACAAAATTACATGATATACAATTTTGACTTACTTACCCTGCTTACTTTGTCTATGTAAACAAACGCTTAATATCCTGAAACCGGTAAAAATATATACCACGATTTGAAATACAGATAATTATTTAAATAATTTTTCTATTGAAATCAGTTCACATATACTTAATATAAATATAAGAGAAATACGATCCCTACTGAAGTTTCATTGATTCCAGCCCGAAGTTTCCCTGTGAGTAAAACTCCTGCTGACAGCTCCTGAATTCAATTTTATTCAGCCGGGGTCACCTGTTCGACTGACCTAAATCTTTACCCTTTCAGAACCTTCATAGCAGGCTTAGGCCGGTGAAACAATCGGCTACGTGCTAGGATATATTGTGATTTATTTAGTTGTTTTTTTTATATAACGAACAATACTAGAATTATTTTTATCATCCGCCTCATTTCACCTTAGTTTTAAATTGAGATGAGCTGAGTTAAGATTTTTGAGTAGTAGAAACAACCACAACTATGGTTAGTCTCAGAAATGTTTCTTAATATCTGTAGATATATTATTCCAAGATGAAGAAATTACTTAACAAAAAATTAAAACATTGTTATAAATTTTAAATTGATGTTTCTTAATATATTTATTTTATGAAAATGTAAAACTGAATTAAAAGTATTAACCGCAAAATTCCGTACTTGTCGATTCTCTGAACCGTTCTTGAGAAGCATTATCTTTTCGCTGGGTAAATCGATTTCAAAGTGTACCAGTTCACCCGATCTTACAGTATTTTACTTCTCTTTAACAAATACGTGAAACATTGTTTACATATCATGTGACAATGAAACAATGTACTGTTTTATTTTAATCTTTTTATGTCTAAAATTTCTGATACATACGTACATAGTAAGTAGTACCATTTTCATATCACTGTAATGAAATAATTCCTAAATTAATTTCGCTTAAAACCAGAACGCTATTTTCCAATGTACAAGATATTTATACTTTATATCATGTTAAATGATAATGCGTTAGAAAAATATAATATTTGCTGAAAACAAATGATAATAAATTTTCACTACTAGCCTAGCATCCAATATTGTTAATCTTTATTTGACATAAATAATTGTTTTTCACTACCGCTTACTTGGTAACCTTGGTCACTAGGTTAATAATGAACTATTATTATCCATGGTCGATAACGAAAACTGTTACTTTTTAAAGAAACTCAAACTCTCAAAAACAAAATATTGTTTGAATCATTTAACTCCAGAAAAGTATAAAGTATGGATTCATAATTTAAATAAGACGTCCAAATAAAAAAATGAGGTTAGCAAAAGAACACGTCAAATATAAAAACGTCTTCTCAACTTGGTGCAAAATGTACTATAATAGTACCCATTTTAATAATAGGGCAGTCTGGCTTGTGGATTTTGGTCCATACAATTTTTATTAATTATTATTTATAATATTATTATAGTAAATAGCCGAAACCGGTCATTAAATAAAGTTTTTACAACAGTGTGTTTAAGACAGGGTTGTACCTTTACATTTTCCTTCTTCTAATGAAAATATAGTAATAAACACAGAAAAAACCCTACGTCTTTTATCTCATATCTGATTTTTGTAGTTCTTGACATAGGTAATTTCTTATATATATATATATATATATATATATATATATATATATATATATAAATATACAAAGTAGATATGTTACAGAGATGAATTTAATATCGACAGTTATTTGTTTAACATGGAACAAGTTGTTTTAGTAGATTTAAAGCAAATGTCAGTTGTTAATTGAATAAATTAAATTCCCTTCCAGCTTAAACAAATATCTACATTTCTCTTGAATCATTGTCAGTTCTGCATACCCAAACATTCAATAACATGAACTTAGTCACGAGTAATCGTTATTGCCACTTTACTTAATGGAAACAGTACAAAATGTAATAATAAAATAAACTACAATGGTAATTTTTTCATAAAATATGTATTTAATATAATACAGTCCATACATTTAACATTACCATACTATTGAAATACCAACTACACCGCAACATTCTTCCTCAGTGTCACTTTCGCCCAATACCCACAATCCTACTTCCTGTTCTGTGACACTTACGTTTCCACTTTCCGTGTCAGCATTCCTGTTCCTGGCCGTGTCCGGTCTCGTGTCTACTCAGCCGGAAGTGAGCAGAGTCTTGTCCCGCAACGGTAAGATCCCTAGGGATTCCCCTCATCAAGGTGATCCAGGCGATCATGAAGATTGTTAAGATCGCTGGACTATGGACATTTAGTAAGGACTTGCGTGTCGTAAGGATTGCATGTAGAGTACCGGTTTCGGCAGTCGACACCTGCTTATCGTAAGTTGGGGAATTTGTTAGACGAATTTGTAAGGTGTTTGATAAGCTTTTACATCGTTACTGCCAGGTATAATTTAGTAGTTAAGTTGTAAAGGGAATTTATGACCCAATTCGAAGTTATTTAACTTTATTTAACGGTTTCAGAATATTAAACCTTAATTTACATAGACAAAAGTAAGCAGGGTAACTAAGTCATCATTATAACCCATGTGATATGTGTGTGGTAAAAATATTATCCAAATTAGTCAAAATAACGTGGCATAATTGGATAATACAGCTGTCATATCAACCCATATAGACTTCATAACGAAAGCGTTACTCGTAGGAGAACTTCATAAAATAATATTTATTAATAACGTGAAACCGGTAAAGCATTGAACTAACCATGGATGTTATGTATCATACCAGACCTTAGATATCTTAAAATCAATAGACATCTGCGGCGGTTATGATACTCATAACTATCCTAGGTATGTTAATAGATATTAATACCATACTTAGTAACTTTTGAATAATGTTTTTTTTTTCTGTCGGTTTATGTTATACCAGCCCTTATCATTTTGTTTTGACACAACATATTAAATAAAAGAATATTCTAAGGTAAGGTCTTTTCAAGTATGAATAAAGTGACAGATAACTAATTTGTAAGTAAAATTGACATTAAAAATATACCATTATACATAAGAATATGCCAAAATATAAAATTTACGATAAACAGAAAGGACTATAGTTATTTGTATCGTATGTATAAGTTTTATACCTCCGGAAAATCAAATTTATCAACTGTTTTTGTAAAAATTGTAAGTACAGTATGAAAGTTCACCAGTTATAATTAGTTCCATTTTAAACTACTTTTGTTATAAATAATCGCAGCAATATTTCTTTAGATTTATTCCTGAGAAAAGCTCTAAATGTGGTGATTTTATGAAAGTTAGACCAAAAAGAAACCATAGTTTGTGGATACCACGATTTAATGTGGTAATAAAAAGTTTTATGTCCGGTAATTGATATAAATTGAAAGAGATAAAAAGAAAAACAAAAATAACTGGAATTTAAATTTCACATACATTAAGTTAACAACTCAAGCTGAACAGAAGCAGAAGTTTTTGCCATTATATTTCCCCGGTAATCTAATATTCAACATGCTTTATTTCCCTTCTTATTTTCTGTATATCTTATTCTCAAAATGACTGTACATTTTGTGTAAAAACGTAATATATTCCTTCCTGCGAAACTCTAAACCATGATTACTTCAATATATACTTACGCGAAAGCCAAAAAATAAACAAAACAAATGATCCACTTTCAGAGCAACCCAAATACTTATGCAAATAAAAAACCAAGAGCACCGAAACAAGGAAGCCGCATTTCACTTGTTTAGTCTGACGTTTACATGTGTTGCCTTCTCTTTCCCCAACCTGTCACGTTCCTGAAAAAAAGACTAGTGTTTTCTGTTTTCAGCGACTTTTGTTACTGATTATTTTTATTTAAATGTGTTTTACATTTACATTGTTTCCAAAATTTAACTAAACTTTGAAATATTTCCCTTCTTTTCAAGTTTAAAAAGAGAAGTAGTTATTCATACAATTTTTTACACACTGACACTTTTTATTTTTTACTTGCACTCCTGTGAAAGATCCATATTGGATCGAAACCAACGGAAATATTAATTGAATTCCCGATTTATTGTCCTATCTTATTCATCGACCAGTCAAGAAAAAACTGTAATCATAACAATTTTGATTTCATTATATTTTAATTAGGCCTGTACTATAGAAAAATTCATTTGAGTTAGACTATTCACTTTGAACGTGAATATATTCTTTAATAATCCATATAAAAAATTGTGGTAAACTTTAAAATGATCGTCATTCATTTCTTGATATAATATGAATGACAAGAATTTTTATGAACAGCCATTTAAAAAATAATACAACACATGTTAAAAAGAGTGCATTTTTTTATACGAATTCGAATATGAGGCAGTTTAATTTCGAATGTAGATGGTGTACTATTATTTTTAAATTGTAGAATATTATAAATACATCTTCTTAGAAAAGGAATGTACAAACAGAAAATAAAAAAGTGTAATAGTATTGTTTATATAATAATAAAAATAAAAAGACAGCATTTTTATAGTTCGTGATATTGTTTTTAAACATGAATATTTGATTATATGCTTATTTTTATTATACTTATACATAAAATATGAAAAAATAAACATGATTTACATGAATAATAATTTTTAAAATTATATTGTAACATTTTAAACCAGCCTGTAAATTATTAATATTTTCAAAACACTTTCATTTTTTTTATGTAATTAATAAAATATTCTTAAATTTGATGTTTTGTATAACACATTTTAATTTCAAGTAAAACTGTTGACCTGTTGAGTAATTTTCCGAATAGACTTTATTCATAATTATCAAATAAACAATTATTATGTTAAAATTTACAATTATAAATGTATTGTCGAAAAGTAGGTACAATGTACAAAAAATAATATACATGTAAAAAACATTTTATTATTATTGTAATTTAATGTATTTAATATGAAAAAAAAAATGTTTGCAAAAGACGTTACTTTTCCAAAATTAACTTACTATAAATATTTTATTGCATCTTTATTCTTCTGATATTTTATAATTTTAGCACTTTTTAACTCTAGGTCCAATTAATAAAATAAAGTACTTATAACTTGTTTTTCTAATTTGTCTTCTTTTGCAACATTTGACGACTATTATGATATTAAATTGTATCTAATTAAAATTAGGTTTTTCTTCTTATTTTTTAAATGAACGTTGTCGTATATCTTTAGGAACACAACAGCAGTTAGAATTGTGAATTAGGCATTACAGCAGTGTACGCTGCGATGTCCCTGCGTATAATTGAGTAGGTTTTTCATGCATGAGTAGTGGTTTTCCGTCCTGAATGTCAGTTACAATTTGTAATTCGCACGCTCGCTGCCCTAAGCTGCGAATCAGACAGATGAATGAAATCATTTTAATTATATGCTTTACTGTTAGGGATCATTAATAGTGGAATAATGAGTAAATATTAAGCTTTTTACTCGCTCTGTCATTTTAGTTTTTGTCAAATGATATTTGACTTTTGCAATGAGGGATGCGGTTTCCAAATATATAGATACAATATTCTCAAGAAATTCTTAACTGGTGTACGCCATCTTATATGCGTAAGGAATTTTAGGAAACCGAAACTCTGCCAAGATTTGAGTACTCATAGAGATGAAACATTTATTATTTTATGGGCATTTGAACAGTAAAGAAATGTTTATTTAGCTCTGTTTCTAGGGGTTACAAGACGGTTTACGGGCTAGACCGTGTAAAAATTATAACGGGCTGTTGACATGGATATACCATGAAAACATATCATATTTGAAACATCTGACATCCATTGACATTGACGTTGACGTTACACAAATGCAATGAATTTTATTAAACATAAATATATTGCGATGCAAATGCCCACAAAACATTGTACAATGCTCTACCGTTACCTGAAATTTTCAGTCTCACACAGATAACTTTCTGTGCTCACCTGTATATTTCTATATAACGGTCTTGCAATGTAAATAATTATTACATTTATATTAGAAAGTAAATTGTAAAGAAATAATTTTGGACGGTGATGATGGCTGCGAAGCCGAAACGTTATTACATTTTGTAACATGTTTTTAATATAAAATAAATTTGTGGAAATTCATGTATTGTATTATTATTCATTATTAATAACCAAGTTAACTATCTCATTTCTCAGAAGTCATTTTACCAAAAAATTATAAAGTGGTATAAATAAAAATTTTGCTAGTAAATTTATTCCAAAAGCATGTGTAATTCTAGGTTGTGGTTACTTTACTATTCAAATGTAAATGTCAGTTTTGACATAAATTATATTGCGGTTCCATTTGTAACCGTGTACACAAAGTAGATACATATTAGATAAGTTTTTATGCTTGAATACGTAATCAAAGTGAACTTTACAAATTGAATTTTATTCTGGAAATACATTACTTCTACATTTTTCATTTTATTAAACTTTAAAATGAATTATTTATGAATAAAATTTACATAACGTTTAAAATTCTTCCAAAATGTAACATTTTATTCTAGTGATACGTCTTACTTTATTCTTTTCTTTGTTTTTTCATTAAAAGTAGTTTCATAACATTGTGCTAATTTATTCCGTTATATTTCAGCAGAATTCTTCAGAAAGAAATGGCAAAAAGAAAGTATTGCTACAATCAGAATTAATTGTTAAAATGTAAAATCTTAGAAAAGAAATGACTAACAGAAAGTAACAAAGTGTCAATGAACATTTCATTAATATGCACATTTTTAATGATTCTTAAACATAAAGTATTAATAAATATACATGACTTACATGTATAATAATTTTCTAAAATTATATTGTAACATTTTAAACTCCGTGTAAATTATTAATATTTTTTAAATAATTTCGTTTTCTTTTATGAAATTAAGATTTCATGTTTTCTATACCATATTTTAATTTCAAGTAAAATCTTTTACAAGTTTCCTGATTAGATATTATTTATAATTATATCAAACAAACAATTATTATGATAAAATATACAACTATAAATGTACTGTTTAAAGGTATACTGTATAGAGAATAATATATGTAGAAATATTTTTTTTTTGGCCATTTAGTTTAAGAGCAATATTAAGCATAATAAAGACAAGACCTATTTTTATTTTAAAAATTCCCATATTTTCTTCACTAAAAATAAAAAACTTTTTTTTTTGTTTTCCCAAATTTGATAATTGGGAAGTCAAATTGTAAATAAATAAATAAATGCTTTTAGTAAGGAGTCAAAATGTTATGACAATCCTTTACTTTACCATAACACAAATTATATTAACAATAATTCTCTATCACTGCCTATAGTCCTCCATCCTCTCTACCGGGTGAGTGAAATCCATTATCGCATTACCATCCCGCTGAGCACGTAACAGATAACACTACCCGATACACTCGGTACAGCCCGTCCGGCCCAGCCAAGCTCTGTCTGGTGAAATGTACACAGAATTGACTGAAGTTGTTTGACAGTAATAATTAGCGCAAATACAGGTATTGTGGTAAACGTACACGCTGTGTAATCTTGTTTTGTGGCTACTGTGTTTACAGTACAACTTCGCGATGTTTAATTAGGAAATATGTATGGTTTGCTCGCTTGTTTACTACGCAAAATATTTTACTTTGCTCTTCTGTAAAATAAATCACAAAATATCTCGATAAATGTAATTTTTTTTTATATTTTAATGCAGTAGTAAAGTAAGAATATAAATACCATGAAAATAAATTATTTTATAATATACAATTTTCATTCCATTACTTTTAATTTCCATAATAATTAACAAAATTAATAAAATATTACTACATTATTACTCGAATCAAATTCATGGAATTTACCGTTAATTTTATAAAAGCTTCAGGCATACAAATTACACAAAATGGAATTCATACTAGAAATATTTTATAGTTTATTAAGCATAAAATTAATTATATTAAATATAAATTTCAACAGAACAGATTATATTTAAATTCAAGGAATATTCAATTTAAATTAACAGTTATCAATTTCATTAATTACATACATAAAATAGTATTTTTAAAATTTAAGTTAATACATAAATTACGCCGTATTATTTGATTTAAATCATGATTTAGCTCAACTGATTTTTATCAAAAATAAAAAATACAAATTATAATAAAAAATTAACAACCAACATATATTCTATATGTACATAATAATTTTAAAATTAAATGATATTTTATGATTTTAATTGTCATATTCAGTATTTAAAATTACAAGTAATAATTCTTTGTTACCCTTCCTAGTTTTATTACGATGAATCGTTTTTGTTTTATTACAGGTTTCGTTTTCGATTATGAAAAAAATATATTTCCTTTAAAACAATGAAAAAGTACAGTAACACTTGGATATCTTTAAAAATTAAAGAAATCATGATTAATTTGATTTTTTTTTTAAAAAAGAACAATGATTTTTTATTTTTTAAAATAAATCATAATTTTTGCCAACCGTGCTATAAAGTAAACCAAAAAAAAAATGTCAAGCACTACATAAAAATTGTAGTTATTGGTGTATTCCTATAATTAACCTAAATTTGTTTATGCTTACAGTATATACATATAATTTCTTTTTAAAAAAATAGAAATAGTTATTACTGACAATAAAATTACAAAGTATTTATAATATTGTAGGTGAATAATTAAAATTCATCATTATAATTAAGATGGAAAATTATAAATTTGTATCGACTAGCTACCTATACTTGACCTGCAAACTCAATTATAAAGAAATTACAAAAGATAATTACATTTCCGTCCTATAAAATTAATTTTCTCATAGGGTACATCAAACTTCATTAAATTATAATCCAGCAAAGTAGAACACCAACTTGAACCCACAACACAACACTTGTTAACAAAATAATAAATTCATCCCAATTAACACCTCGTTGGGGGCGTTAGAATCAATCAGCCGGGTCCGGGCAGATGATTGTATCAAATTAAAGGCGAGATATTGGAGGAACGCAGCTCGGGAATTAGAGCGCCCGAGCAGTCCGTTGCGCCCGAGCAGAGGCTTGCGCCCGAGCAGAGGGTTGAGCCCGAGCAGGGTGGGTAGTGCGGACACCAGCTGCTTCTGCAGGGTGGAGACAGACTGGGTCAGCCACTGACCGTAGCCTACATTCGGAGAAGTTTACAAGGGTGTCAGATGCCGAAACGAGTCGGGGATCCAAATGGATTTATTTGCTGATTGGTCTAGTGTATTTCTATTTCAAATAAAATTGGTTAGAGGTGATAGTACATGAATTAAATAAACGAAAAGTAAAATAGAAAATTAAAGAAACTAGTTACTTGATTCCAAGTTTAAATTAAATATACTATCGGAGAAATAATTATAGAGAGCTCATTTCGAACGTGAATACAAACTATAATAATCATAATTCATTTCTTGATATATGTAAAACATAATTTTTTAATATACAGTTATTTAAATAATAATGAATCACATTTTTAAAAAGACAGATTATTTTTATTAGAATTTGAATATTAGGAAGTTTAACTTTAAAGTTTGTCCTTTAAACATAAATATCTGATATGCACATTTTTATGAAACTTTAACATAAAATAATTATAGTGAATTTATTTTGAACGTGAATATATTGTATAATAATCCATATAAAAATTGAGGAATAATTTAAAATGATCATCATTCATTTCTTGATATACAGGGTGTTCGAAAAATTGATTTATTTGCTGATTGGATTGTATTTCTATTTCAAGTAAAATTGGTTAGAGGTGATAGTATGTGGATAAAATATACTTAAAGTAAAAACATCACTACATCAGTTAAAATATAAAATTAAAACAATACTACTAGTTACTTGATCCCAAGTCAAAATTAAATCTACTATTATAGAAATAATTATAGATAGTTCATTTTGAACGTGTATATATTTTATAATAACCATATAAAAAAATGCGGTAAATTTTAATATGATCATCATTCATTTCTTGATATATGTAAGTTTTTTTTATTTACAGTCATTTAAATAATAATAAAACACAGTTATAAAAAGGCGGCATTTTTTTATTAGAATTCGAGTATGAGGAAGTTTAACTTTAAATTACTAATGAAAATTTATAATATCATAGATACATCTTTTCATAAAAAGAATGTACTAACAGAAAGTAAAAAATTGTCATAATATTGATTATATAATAATAATAATAAAAAAAGACAGCATTTATTGTTCGTGATATGACTTTTAAACATAAATATTTGATTAATATGCACATTTATCATGAAACTTAAAAATAAAATATAAAAAATACACATAACAAATCAGAACTAAATCTACTATTAGAGAAATAGTAATAGTCAATTCATTTTGAAAGTACATATAATATTCTGTAATAATCCATATAAAAATTGAGGAAAACTTAAAAATAATCATTTTTCCTTTCTTCATATATATGATAAGAAATTTTTTAATTACAACCATTATAATAGTTATATTGTTTTGATTATATTACAAACTTGTCAGGTGCACTATGTGAACAAATGTACTATCTTCATGTTATTGTCCATACCAAAATTAAATGTATATTTCTTTTTCTTGTTTATATATTGTAAAGGTTAAATGTAAGAACTTATTTAAATAATTATTACCAGCATTTCATTATGAGTATATTTGTGAGTAGGTTCAAATAATAGTAGAATAGTACTTAGAAGGAAGTATTAATTAGCTAATCACAACATAATTTACCTAATAACTGAACTAGACAACCTCAACAACTCATCGTAACTGTCACATAAATATGTGGTGCCAGTGTTCTAGCAAGTATAATGAATATCTACCCGCCCACATATCTGCCAAGATTAGCTCCAAAACCTTACCACTAATTTAGTGCTGGGTTTAGAATTTGTTGAAGTGTCATTAACGATTGTATTCATTTTAATTAAATAAAAATATATTGAAAAATATGTTTCTATTGGCAAATTCACAGAAAAATATTTCAAATAACTAGAAAAACTTTTAATTATAATAAAAATATTATAATTATAATTAAAATATAAATAATGAACTCCAAAAAAGTGGCGAAACGTACTTTAATCCGATTGTTCAAAACTTCAATTTAATATAAATTATTAATTTAATTAAAATGCAGGCATACATATAAAATAAGTTTATTAATATTAATAATTAAAAATGTTTCATTAGTTTCAAAATTATAACATTTTAAAATTAAGTTATAAAACTGCGATGTACATTTTTTTGCTTATTAAAACAAAATAGAAAACATAACTTACTCGTATTTGTATTTCATTTAAACTTTTAAATTACTTCTGTAAACTAATTTTCTAATTAAATGCGTGTTTGTTCGAATGACACTTTAAAAACATAGGTAGTAACTCAATAACATCAATATTGCTGAAACTGTTCAATAAATAACGTCGTAGTGAATTAAAAAATAATATCCCATAAATCATTTTTGTAGTATGGAATTTTATTTTCCCAGGTATCTTTTGGACCTCGGCCAATAAACGATAAAATTATTTTCTTCTCACACTAAAGAATGATATATGGATCAAAATAAAAAGAATTTCTTGTTTTCTGACCTTCATCGAGAGACTCAAAATAGACTGGAGATGAATCTATGTTATTTCAGATTCGGCTAATTAACTTTACAAATTAATATTTCCTTTTATATTACTAACAAGTATATCTTTTATATTATATTTCGTGGGGATATTAGAGTCTGAGTATATGAAATAATTATTATTTTCCTGAAAAAATATTTTTTTTAGATATAATTATGTATCTCAATAAATTCAGTACAAAATATTATTTTTTCGAAATCGTTACTAAAGCACATGCTATCACTCTGCGAAATTAGCCAAAATAGTAGCTAAAGTAAAACTTTACAGACTTTTATGTCAAAATTTAACTTTACGGACTCATCTGACAAACTGAATTAACATATATTTGAATAGTATTATATTTTTGCAGTTTATTTTAGCACTACCCAAAATAACAAACATATCATTGTATAATATTAATGGTGAATTTATTTATTTTTTAGCTTTGATAATAATTTATCTGATTTCATGCAGACGACGTCTAAGTAGGCGTAAACTTAAACGAAAATTATAAAGAAATATTTGACACTTTGACAGTACGTTTGTTATCACAGCCATCTCCGTCTCAATAACTATTATAGTTGATGAAACACATAATGCCATTTATTTATGTTTTTAATTAATAATTTATCGATTCCGGATAAGATATGATGTATATCTAAGGACTAAATTATTTTTTATTACTCACATGGTTTCCATATGCATAATAAAAAATTATACTTTAGTCCTTTAATATACAAATAAGTATTATTAAGATATAAATGTTAATAAAAACATTTAATATAAAAGAAAAATTTATTAATCAAAATTGAAATTTGTTTTTCCATATACAATGGAATTCTAATTAATTTAATAGAATACGTAAACATTCAATAAATTGCTTATTTATTTTACATGCTACAATTACTAGAGTAAATTGTAGTAGAATAATTAATGAAATTACTTTTAACATCGAAATTGGATAGTATAAAAATAAATTAATCGACAAAACATCCTCCTTCCCATACGTAATTTCTTGTAATTCGTCTTATCAAATTACTCAGCTCTAGATATTCGATTATATGTTTTTAGTTTCAATAGGAACGTTTAATGATTAAAATAATACATAATATATTTTTAACAACACAAAAGAGTTATTTTTTTCAAATAAGATTATCAATCCTTATTTTAAAAGAATTAATACCGTGTAACTTTATAAATCAAATTATAATAAAATATTAACATCTCTTAATTTAACCAATTGATCAAAAATATTTGTTTCAAAAACAGTAAAATTAAAATAGCAAACTTTGAAAACCTATGTATGTACATATATTGTAGGTATTCTCTTTTTACAGCAAAATATTTCTAGGATTCAAGTATCGAATATAGAATAAGCTTTTGTCTTAGCAAGTTTACTTTCATTGTAATGCTGCATGTTAACTAGTACAAACTTGGTCAGATCAGCACACATCACATTGTATTGTGGTAAAGCATTCAATTGTCGAACAAGGATGTTTACTAACATTAAAGGACAAGTTTCTCGTCCACAGGACACACAACAGTACATCTAGTAAACATATTAAATAAATATGTTAGAGCAATAGAATAAATTGGGAAATATACTTAATCACCGGTGATTACAAAAAATCCTTTAATATAGTTACTTACAAGGGAACCGTTTTTTGTTATTAAATGAAATTTGAAAAGCCAAAAATCCTTTTTAAATGTGATGTTGAAATTTGCAATAAAAATATTTATTAAAACGTTATTATTTTCTGAAATCGATAAACTATTGAACAAACGACGAATATTATGAATCATATCAGGTTTTAGTCTACAAAAATTATAAAATTAATTTGTCTTCAATTTCTTTTGTGAAGGTAAGCAAAAGAACAGTTCACAAGAACACGAAATGAAAAGAGCATCTATAAAGACATTAGTGTTATTTTTAGAGGCGATAACAGTGTAATGTTATTTGTTCTCGTCGTAATATATATTTATTTCCCCTTTATTATTTATTCCCCTTTTATATTGTTACTTACAAGAAACCCTTTTTAATATTAAATGAAAAGTTCAAAAGCGAATAATACTTCCTAAATGTGATTTGAAATTTTCAATAAATTTATTAATAACGTCTGTATTTTTTAAAATCGATAAACTATTGAACAAACTTCGAATGTTATGAACCATACCAGGTTTTAGTCTAAAAAAATCATAAAATTAATTTGTCTTCATTTACTTTTGTGAAGGTAAGCAAGAGAACAGTTCACAAGAACACGAAATGAAAAGAGCATCTATAAAGACATTAGTGTTATTTTTAGAGGCGATAACAGCATAATGTTATTTGTTCTCCTCGTAATATACATTTATTTCCCGTCCTCAGGACTCAACTGTTTCCTTTGACTACGTACATCGTACATCTAAAGTAAACTTTCTTTTCATATCTATCGACCCGTTAGGGTTGTTTATTCTTTGCGAAAGTTCTTGCTACTTTACAATATATTCACAGAAATATGCGCCGTTATTTGAAGGAATATACGATTTTCCTTTTTCTGTGGAAATGAAATGCTATTCAAGAATGCTCAACAAAATTCTTAAGCAGCATTTAAATTGTGTTAAAGTATTTGTTTACTCGAATAAAAATCAAAGGCTACAAAGAAATAGAAACGTGGATAAATATAAACTATATTGCAATAAAAATATTTTCAAAATATCCTTTAAAAAATAATGCTTTTGAAAAGTGTGTCTGAAGAAATACTACAAAATATATTATTTGGTTTTGTATTAAGAGTACAATTATATAGAATGTTTCACATCTTAAGGCAAAAAAAATTAAAGGATATATACTGTACGGCGTGTTGTTCATGAAACAAAACATTTTTTTTAATTCGCTAAGTTAAAGAAAGTAAATTTTTTGGACCACAGGAGTAGCTATTAATTACACAATATTATACATTTATTAGTATATTATGTAAACAATTACTTTTATTGTAGAAGATTTGAAAAAAATATACTAAAAATAACTACCGAGCAATGGCAAAAAAAATGTTGGTTTGAAATAAGATGTAATTTTTACGAATTTTTAAAAAATAATCTTTTTGTTTTATAATCAGGACGTCGTACAGTATATACCTTTAATATTTTGTCCTCAGTTGTGGAACAACCTCTATTGGTACCCTGAGTACTTTTTAACATGAAACATGGGGATTTATTATATCTCTGGTTGCCACATGATATAAATTCGACGGATTATTAATTTTTTAAATTTTAATATTGTAAGAAAATAAAGAACTAATAAACAAACTAACAAACAAGGATGAATAATAACAAACAATTAAACAATAATTAAAATATATTTTCAAATTCAAGGGGATGGACACTTTGCTTACAATGTTAATCAGACAATCTCACCAACGTTATTTAAATATTTAATCCGTTAAATTACGCTGGGACAATGAACGATTCGCACTATTTATCAACGTGTTTACAATAACAACCGTCGATTGTTTATTTATATAATTAATTACGTAATTACCCATTACACAAACAGTAGATCCTAGTATCTACAATATGGAAAATCAAGAGGTAATCGCATGAAAATGCGTCATCAACTCTTGTGGAAAAAATTAAGAATCCTTCCACTAGATTCGCTATTGTCAGCGAAGCATGAATTTGGAAGGGCCCTATTCTCTAGTCATAAATAGACTAATGAATGACGTCAATAGGGTAGTAAATACTTTAAAAATAACTTTACTAATATAGCATTCAAATCGGTAATTATCAATCTTTTTATAATGTAGTACACTATTTTTATAATTTTATAGGTATTTTATAAAATGATCAATTTTTAACTTGTTTCATGAAAAAATTTCGAATTTCATTGAATACTAACATGGTAGGACTGTATAAATTGGGTTATATATGTATATACTTACTTACTTAATCCATGAACTTTTCTATCTTTCCTTGTAAGGTTATCGGAGTAGAGCGGAATTAGATTAGTTTCTTCTAAATGTCCCTCCACTATTTTCTGTCCTTTGCCAGCCTTGGTATTTCTTCCCACTTGATTCCTCTACTCTCCGCTGCCTTTCTTATTTCATCCCTCCATGTTTTCCTGGGTCTACCTTTTTTTTCTTTTTCCAGATTTCCTTAAAGCAATGGACTACCAAGTCAAATGTTCTCAGTTCGAATCCTAGTTAGGACACAATAAAAAAAGCAAAAATAAAATCTTAAGTACAAATCTTTGAATGTTATACCCAAAATTTCAACTATTTTGATTCACTAGTATTTGAGTAATCGTTACAACAACATCCATCTATCCATCCATCCACTCACACATGGACAGACATCATCGTAAAAATATTGAAATCGTTTTCTAGAGTCTTTAAAACATCCTTATTCATTGAAAGCATGATTCCAATACCTCTCTTATAATAAGAAAAATATCAGTTATCACTGTTACTAAATTTAAATGCATTCAAAGACAATTTTTACAATATCTACTTAAATATTCTTTATAAAAAAATATTTTACACTTACCAATAAAATTGCTGCTTCCGTAATAAATACACCATTTGAAATAACTACTCCTTCATTGCTATATATTATTTGGAATAGATCCTACTGCATATCATGTATTATTTCTAAAAATATCTCAAGAAATTTATAAAAGTTGTTTCATCTATAAAAAAATTATTATAATCTTAAAGTGGAGATGTTGGTCCCATCCTCTATGAACTTTCATTTCATGTTTAGAGGATGGTTAAGCCCTGCCACCACGACAAGGTCTCTCCACGTCGGCAAGGGGGGAAGGGATGGTTTTGGGTTTTACGTTTAAGGAAAGGAGGAAGATTTAAAACTATCGCGACTTAAATCTAACCGGACTTAAAACTATTTGGCGCAACTTAAACTAATGCAGTGTACTCCCCAGCGAAAAGGGTCAGGGGCATTGGCATGAAAACCAAGAAAGTAGAAAAAGAAAACGAAATTGTTGATATGAATATAGTCTTAAGTACAAGCTCACTCCACAATTAGACATTTCAACACGCTAGCGGTCAGACACCCTTCCGGCCCTCCATACTAACGCCCAAAATGGTAAAAGGGCAGCAAGATGCACCAAGCACATCCGTAACTCTAACTTATAGACACGCTAATACGAGGGCGGTATCACAACCCTTCCGTGCAACCCATACCAACGACCAGAATGCTGTAAGCAGAGAAAGGAGTGCCTCGACTTTTTATTACTACAGGGTATTGCACATACAAATAATATAATTATATAAATTCTGTACAAAGGAGATTTTAAATTAAAAATTATTTTTTAAGGGAAACGTTAATGGTTTATTTGAGTATATTAAAAATGTAAGTCTACTATAATTTGCCCAAAACATGGGATTTTTAAAAGTTATGTAATATCAAGAGGTTGCAAACATTTATATAATATTTATAGTGAATTAGAAATTATACTCTTAAATAAGGAAAAGTAAAATCTGAATAAAACTAGACACATTATTAACCTAACCTAACAGCTCATCCTTTTGCGTTTGCTTCCATTCACACATTATACCTTATATATACACATCAAATCTCAGATCTAACCATCACACTATATATTTAATCATCACACCAAATTTAATCATCACACCATATATGTAATCATCACATTATACCTTTCATTTCTCGCACCTTATATTTCAACATCATACTTTATACTTAACAATCACACTTTTAATGTAACCACCACACCTTATATAATCAGCATATCTAACAACCACACCTTACGTTTCATTATCATACCTTATATTTAATCATCACACCTTATATTTACTCATCATACTTTTCTTTTCTCACACCTCATATTTAATCATCATACCATAACTTATATCTAACAATCACACCTTATATAATTAATCAACACACCTTATATTTAACCATCACACCTTATATTTAATCACCATACCTTATATTTAACCATCACACCTTATATTTAATCATCGTACCTTATATTTTATCATCACACCTTATATATCATCATCACACCTTATATCTAACCGTCACACCTTATATATTTAATCAACACACCTTATATTTAACCACCATACCTTATATTTAATCAACACCTTACATTTAACTATCACACCTTATATTTAATCACCATACCTTATATTTAACCATCACACCTTATATTTAATCATCGTACCTTATATTTATCATCACACCTTATATTTAATCAGCACACCTTATATCTAACCATCACACATTATATTTAAGCAACACACCTTATATTTAACCATCACACCTTATATTTAATCATCACACCTTATATTTAATTCTAATAGCATACCTTATGTCTAACAACCACACTTCATATCTAACCATCACTCCTTATATTTCATCATCATACCTTATATTTAATATCCACACCTTATATCTAAACTTCACACCTTATATTTAACTATCATACCACACATCATATGTAAACTTTACACCTTATATCTATATCTCATCTCATACTTAATGTGTCAAGTTTTATCTATTTGTTTGAGAAAAAAATTAATGTAATATAGACACGGTATAAGTTAAATTAAAAAGCTACATAAGGGAATTTAATTTAAATAGAGAATTATAAAAATAACTGATTCAGAAAAAAAATGAAAGCGTAATTCAGGGAGGACATTACTCTTAAACTCAAAATTGGACTTACATATTTGAGTGTTGAGAACAAAACTGAAGAAGTACCTGCTTCCCCCCTTATATCTATATCTTATATCTAGAAAGTTGCTGGAACCTGAAAAGAATCGTTTTCTTGATTTATGAACAAATATATATACTGTAACTATACATTGTACACCAGTTTCAATAATATAAAGCAGTAATAGATCACAATTAGTTATTAATATTTAAATGAAAAAGTAAAATTATAAACGGCACTCATCAGATGACTGCTGAAACGATACTGAAGATCTCTGGGCAGTTAATTATCATTATCACGAATGATTAAAAGTAGGGGGTTTGCGTAACACCTAACAGTTATTAAATGTTTTATTAAAATTATGATGTGATTCTACTCGTACGGTATTACCTAACTATCAAATATAAAATATAATTTAAATTAATAATATATTTAAATATAATTGATACATATTACTGTTGCTTTTTGTAATGTTGCTCAGAATAACGAATATTTAATCAATTATTTTAATTTAAAAATAATACTATATTTGATTTGGAGCCGAATTGTCGAGAACAAAAATTATTTGCCGAAATAATGTGGAAACACAAATGCATAAACTTATAATGAATCTGATATTCCCGCCATATAAAAAAATCCTATTTTATTTTAATAAATACAATGAAAAAATGTACATGAGATGGTTCTTATATGTTTTTTGAGTTGCTGAATTTACTTTCAGATAAAATTCGTCCAAGCCATTAAAATATCTAACTGAATACTTGAAATAAGCAAAATAATAATAAAGAAAATGATCAAAGGATTTTGGTTTTAGGACTTTTCATTTGGTACCAAAAGAAGTCAGAAGAAGATAGATAATGAGGTTCTCTTTTTGTGGTATTGTTGCGTTAGGTTAAGTTATGTTAAGTTAGGTGAGGTTAGTTTAAGCTTTAATAAACATTTATACCTCCAAATTACTCCGCTGTATCTAGATTTAGTAGCACTTAAAAATAACATTGCATTAATTTCAATTTGGAGTTGAAATGTTGACCTAGATTGAACAATTCCAAATGCGCAAATCTAACCTCTCCATCTAAAACGGTTGGATTGTTCACGTTGTTGCTATTTCATTATTCAACCCATGCATGACTTTATTAACTAGTTGTAGCTTATTGATTCCCAACTTCATGTAAATTAATATCGCGATTTCTCGGTCAGTATTTCAGCTGACGCTGGTAATTCACCTAACTACTATCCGAACATTCCTACCCTTCCTAACCTATTCGGCTGATCTGCAATTCTGGTGCATGCTGCCAATTACCATTCTGTAGTTCTGTAGTCGTTCTTCTCGTTGTAATCTTCAATTTGTATCGGATAATTGTTTAATATTCCACACGCGTGGGCGAGATCAGCAAGGTCTTATCATATCAGTGAAGCGCTACGTGTATGAGGAGACATATATTCGAGGTTCCTACAAGACATATGTGACGTGGATTTCGTACATCTCATATTCATTAGCTTTACTGTCAAGCCATAAGTTATATATTTCATAATTTACATTCATGAGAAAAATTGTAAAGTATCTGATATGCACAACTCTCTTCAAAAATTAAAGACCTCTAACTTTTACTAAAAAGTACCTTATTCTCTTCATTCAACCATCTACATTACTGGAAAAATAGTCAAAAAATTATCAGGGTAGTATTTTCCAATATATGATTTTTTTAATGAAGACAGATTTTGCGAATTAAATTTCTGACCTCAAAAATTAAAGACCTCTAACTTTTACTAAAAAGTACCTTATTCTCTTCACTCAACCCTCTACATTACTGGAAAAATAGTGAAAAAATTCCCAGGGTAGTATTTTCCAAGATAAGATTTTTTTTATGAAGACAGATTTTGCGAATTAATTTTCTGACGTCAAAAATTAAAGACCTCTAACTTTTACTAAAAAGTACCTTATTCTCTTCATTCAACCCTCTACATTACTGGAAAAATAATGAAAAAATTCCCAGGGTAGTATTTTTCAAATTATGAATTTTTTAATGAAGACAGATTTTGCGAATTAAATTTCTGACGTCAAAAATTAAAGACCTCTAACTTTTACTAAAAAGTACCTTATTCTCTTCACTCAACCCTCTACATTACTGGAAAAATAATGAAAAAATTCCCAGGGTAGTATTTTTCAAATTATGAATTTTTTAATGAAGACAGATTTTGCGAATTAAATTTCCGACGTCAAAAATTAAAGACCTCTAACTTTTACTAAAAAGTACCTTATTCTCTTCACTCAACCCTCTACATTACTGGAAAAATAATGAAAAAATTCCCAGGGTAGTATTTTTCAAATTATGAATTTTTTAATGAAGACAGATTTTGCGAATTAAATTTCTGACGTCAAAAATTAAAGACCTCTAACTTTTACTAAAAAGTACCTTATTCTCTTCACTCAACCCTCTACATTACTGGAAAAATAGTGAAAAAATTCCCAGGGTAGTATTTTCCAAGATAAGATTTTTTTTATGAAGACAGATTTTGCGAATTAATTTTCTGACGTCAAAAATTAAAGACCTCTACCTTTTACTAAAAAGTACCTTATTCTCTTCATTCAACCCTCTACATTACTGGAAAAATAATGAAAAAATTCCCAGGGTAGTATTTTTCAAATTATGAATTTTTTAATGAAGACAGATTTTGCGAATTAAATTTCTGACGTCAAAAATTAAAGACCTCTAACTTTTACTAAAAAGTACCTTATTCTCTTCACTCAACCCTCTACATTACTGGAAAAATAGTGAAAAAATTCCCAGGGTAGTATTTTCCAAGATAAGATTTTTTTTATGAAGACAGATTTTGCGAATTAATTTTCTGACGTCAAAAATTAAAGACCTCTAACTTTTACTAAAAAGTACCTTATTCTCTTCATTCAACCCTCTACATTACTGGAAAAATAATGAAAAAATTCCCAGGGTAGTATTTTTCAAATTATGAATTTTTTAATGAAGACAGATTTTGCGAATTAAATTTCTGACGTCAAAAATTAAAGACCTCTAACTTTTACTAAAAAGTACCTTATTCTCTTCACTCAACCCTCTATATTACTGGAAAAATAATGAAAAAATTCCCAGGGTAGTATTTTTCAAATTATGAATTTTTTAATGAAGACAGATTTTGCGAATTAAATTTCTGACGTCAAAAATTAAAGACCTCTAACTTTTACTAAAAAGTACCTTATTCTCTTCACTCAACCCTCTACATTACTGGAAAAATAGTGAAAAAATTCCCAGGGTAGTATTTTTCAAAATATGAATTTTTTAATGAAGACAGATTTTGCGAATTAAATTTCTGACGTCAAAAATTAAAGACCTCTAACTTTTACTAAAAAGTACCTTATTCTCTTCATTCAACCCTCTACATTACTGGAAAAATAATAAAAAAAATCCCAGGGTAGTATTTTCCAAGATATGATTTTTTTAATGAAGACAGATTTTGCGAATTAATTTTCTGACGTCAAAAATTAAAGACCTCTACCTTTTACTAAAAAGTACCTTATTCTCTTCACTCAACCCTCTACATTACTGGAAAAATAGTGAATAAATTCCCAGGGTAGTATTTTCCAAGATATGATTTTTTTTATGAAGACAGATTTTACGAATTAAATTTCTGACGTCAAAAATTAAAGACCTCTAACTTTTACTAAAAAGTACCTAATTCTCTTCATTCAACCCTCTACATTACTGGAAAAATCATGAAAAAATTCCCAGGGTAGTATTTTCCAAGATATGATTTTTTTTATGAAGTAAGATTTTGCGAATTAAATTTCTGACGTCAAAAATTAAAGACCTCTAACTTTTATTAAAAAGTACCTTATTCTCTTCATTCAACCCTTTACATTACTGGAAAAATAATGAAAAAATTCCATGGGTAGTATTTTTCAAATTATGAATTTTTTAATGAAGACAGATTTTGCGAATTAATTTTCTGACGTCAAAAATTAAAGACCTCTAACTTTTACTAAAAAGTACCTTATTCTCTTCACTCAACCCTCTATATTACTGGAAAAATAATGAAAAAATTCCCAGGGTAGTATTTTTCAAATTATGAATTTTTTAATGAAGACAGATTTTGCGAATTAAATTTCTGACGTCAAAAATTAAAGACCTCTAACTTTTACTAAAAAGTACCTTATTCTCTTCACTCAACCCTCTACATTACTGGAAAAATAGTGAAAAAATTCCCAGGGTAGTATTTTTCAAAATATGAATTTTTTAATGAAGACAGATTTTGCGAATTAAATTTCTGACGTCAAAAATTAAAGACCTCTAACTTTTACTAAAAAGTACCTTATTCTCTTCATTCAACCCTCTACATTACTGGAAAAATAATAAAAAAAATCCCAGGGTAGTATTTTCCAAGATATGATTTTTTTAATGAAGACAGATTTTGCGAATTAATTTTCTGACGTCAAAAATTAAAGACCTCTACCTTTTACTAAAAAGTACCTTATTCTCTTCACTCAACCCTCTACATTACTGGAAAAATAGTGAATAAATTCCCAGGGTAGTATTTTCCAAGATATGATTTTTTTTATGAAGACAGATTTTACGAATTAAATTTCTGACGTCAAAAATTAAAGACCTCTAACTTTTACTAAAAAGTACCTAATTCTCTTCATTCAACCCTCTACATTACTGGAAAAATCATGAAAAAATTCCCAGGGTAGTATTTTCCAAGATATGATTTTTTTTATGAAGTAAGATTTTGCGAATTAAATTTCTGACGTCAAAAATTAAAGACCTCTAACTTTTATTAAAAAGTACCTTATTCTCTTCATTCAACCCTTTACATTACTGGAAAAATAATGAAAAAATTCCATGGGTAGTATTTTTCAAATTATGAATTTTTTAATGAAGACAGATTTTGCGAATTAATTTTCTGACGTCAAAAATTAAAGACCTCTAACTTTTACTAAAAAGTACCTAATTCTCTTCATTCAACCCTCTACATTACTGGAAAAATCATGAAAAAATTCCCAGGGTAGTATTTTCCAAGATATGATTTTTTTTATGAAGTAAGATTTTGCGAATTAAATTTCTGACGTCAAAAATTAAAGACCTCTAACTTTCACTAAAAAGTACCTTATTCTCTTCATTCAACCCTCTACATTACTGGAAAAATAATGAAAAAATTCCCAGGGTAGTATTTTTCAAATTATGAATTTTTTAATGAAGACAGATTTTGCGAATTACATTTCTGACGTCAAAAATTAAAGACCTTTAACTTTTACTAAAAAGTACCTTATTCTCTTCTTTGAACCCTCTACATTACTGGAAAAGTAGTAAAAAAATTCCCAGGATAGTATTTTTCAAAATATGAATTTTTTAATGAAGACAGATTTTGCGAATTAAATTTCTGACGTCAAAAATTAAAGACCTCTAACTTTTACTAAAAAGTACCTTATTCTCTTCACTCAACCCTCTACATTACTGGAAAAATAGTGAAAAAATTCCCAGGGTAGTATTTTCCAAGATATGATTTTTTTTATGAAGACAGATTTTACGAATTAAATTTCTGACGTCAAAAATTAAAGACCTCTAACTTTTACTAAAAAGTACCTTATTCTCTTCATTCAACCCTCTACATTACTGGAAAAATAGTGAAAAAATTCCCAGGATAGTATTTTTCAAAATATGAATTTTTTAATGAAGACAGATTTTGCGAATTAAATTTCTGACCTCAAAAATTAAAGACCTCTAACTTTTACTAAAAAGTACCTTATTCTCTCCATTCAACCCTCTACATTACTGGAAAAAAAGTGAAAAAATTCCCAGGATAGTATTTTTCAAAATATGAATTTTTAATGAAGACAGATTTTGCGAATTAAATTTCTGACCTCAAAAATTAAAGACCTCTAACTTTTACTAAAAAGTACCTTATTCTCTTCATTCAACCCTCTACATTACTGGAAAAATAATGAAAAAATTCCCAGGGTAGTATTTTTAAATTATGAATTTTTTAATGAAGACAGATTTTGCGAATTAAATTTCTGACGTCAAAAATTAAAGACCTCTAACTTTTACTAAAAAGTACCTTATTCTCTTCATTCAACCCTCTACATTACTGGAAAAATAATGAAAAAATTCCCAGGGTAGTATTTTTCAAATTATGAATTTTTTAATGAAGACAGATTTTGCGAATTAAATTTCTGACGTCAAAAATTAAAGACCTTTAACTTTTACTAAAAAGTACCTTATTCTCTTCATTCAACCCTCTACATTACTGGAAAAATAGTGAAAAAATTCCCAGGATAGTATTTTTCAAAATATGAATTTTTTAATGAAGACAGATTTTGCGAAATAAATTTCTGACGTCAAAAATTAAAGACCTCTAACTTTTACTAAAAAGTACCTTATTCTCTTCATTCAACCCTCTACATTACTGGAAAAATAGTGAAAAAATACCCAGGGTAGTATTTTCCAAGATATGATTTTTTTTATGAAGTAAGATTTTGCGAATTAAATTTCTGACGTCAAAAATTAAAGACCTCTAACTTTTACTAAAAAGTACCTTATTCTCTTCATTCAACCCTCTACATTACTGGAAAAATAATGAAAAAATTCCCAGGGTAGTATTTTTCAAATTATGAATTTTTTAATGAAGACAGATTTTGCGAATTAAATTTCTGACGTCTAAAATTAAAGACCTCTAACTTTTACTAAAAAGTACCTTATTCTCTTCACTCAACCCTCTACATTACTGGAAAAATAGTGAAAAAATTCTCAGGGTAGTATTTTCCAAAATATGATTTTTTTAATGAAGACAGATTTTGCGAATTAAATTTCTGACGTCAAAAATTAAAGACCTCTAACTTTTACTAAAAAGTACCTTATTCTCTCCATTCAACCCTCTACATTACTGGAAAAAAAGTGAAAAAATTCCCAGGATAGTATTTTTCAAAATATGAATTTTTTAATGAAGACAGATTTTGCGAATTAAATTTCTGACGTCAAAAATTAAAGACCTTTAACTTTTACTAAAAAGTACCTTATTCTCTTCTTTGAACCCTCTACATTACTGGAAAATAGTAAAAAAATTCCCAGGGTAGTATTTTTCAAAATATGAATTTTTTAATGAAGACAGATTTTGCGAATTAAATTTCTGACCTCAAAAATTAAAGACCTCTAACTTTTACTAAAAAGTACCTTATTCTCTTCATTCAACCCTCTACATTACTGGAAAAATAATGAAAAAATTCCCAGGGTAGTATTTTTAAATTATGAATTTTTTAATGAAGACAGATTTTGCGAATTAAATTTCTGACGTCAAAAATTAAAGACCTCTAATTCTTACTAAAAAGTACCTTATTCTCTTCATTCAAGCCTTTACATTACTGGAAAAATAATGAAAAAATTCCATGGGTAGTATTTTTCAAATTATGAATTTTTTAATGAAGACAGATTTTGCGAATTAAATTTCTGACGTCAAAAATTAAAGACCTCTAACTTTTATTAAAAAGTACCTTATTCTCTTCATTCAGCCCTTTACATTACTGGAAAAATAATGAAAAAATTCCATGGGTAGTATTTTTCAAATTATGAATTTTTTAATGAAGACAGATTTTGCGAATTAATTTTCTGACGTCAAAAATTAAAGACCTCTAACTTTTACTAAAAAGTACCTAATTCTCTTCATTCAACCCTCTACATTACTGGAAAAATCATGAAAAAATTCCCAGGGTAGTTTTTTCCAAGATATGATTTTTTTTATGAAGTAAGATTTTGCGAATTAAATTTCTGACGTCAAAAATTAAAGACCTCTAACTTTTACTAAAAAGTACCTTATTCTCTTCATTCAACCCTCTACATTACTGGAAAAATAATGAAAAAATTCCCAGGGTAGTATTTTTCAAATTATGAATTTTTTAATGAAGACAGATTTTGCGAATTAAATTTCTGACGTCAAAAATTAAAGACCTTTAACTTTTACTAAAAAGTACCTTATTCTCTTCATTCAACCCTCTACATTACTGGAAAAATAGTGAAAAAATTCCCAGGATAGTATTTTTCAAAATATGAATTTTTTAATGAAGACAGATTTTGCGAATTAAATTTCTGACGTCAAAAATTAAAGACCTCTAACTTTTACTAAAAACTACCTTATTCTCTTCATTCAACCCTCTACATTACTGGAAAAATAGTGAAAAAATACCCAGGGTAGTATTTTCCAAGATATGATTTTTTTTATGAAGTAAGATTTTGCGAATTAAATTTCTGACGTCAAAAATTAAAGACCTCTAACTTTTACTAAAAAGTACCTTATTCTCTTCATTCAACCCTCTACATTACTGGAAAAATAATGAAAAAATTCCCAGGGTAGTATTTTTCAAATTATGAATTTTTTAATGAAGACAGATTTTGCGAATTAAATTTCTGACGTCAAAAATTAAAGACCTTTAACTTTTACTAAAAAGTACCTTATTCTCTTCTTTGAACCCTCTACATTACTGGAAAATAGTAAAAAAATTCTCAGGGTAGTATTTTCCAAAATATGATTTTTTTAATGAAGACAGATTTTGCGAATTAAATTTCTGACGTCAAAAATTAAAGACCTCTAACTTTTACTAAAAAGTACCTTATTCTCTTCACTTAACCCTCGACATTACTGGAAAAATAGTGAAAAAATTCCCAGGGTAGTATTTTTCAAAATATGAATTTTTTAATGAAGACAGATTTTGTGAATTAAATTTCTGACGTCAAAAATTAAAGACCTCTAACTTTTACTAAAAAGTACCTTATTCTCTCGATTCAACCCTCTACATTACTGGAAAAAAAGTGAAAAAATTCCCAGGATAGTATTTTTCAAAATATGAATTTTTTAATGAAGACAGATTTTGCGAATTAAATTTCTGACGTCAAAAATTAAAGACCTCTAACTTTTACTAAAAAGTACCTTATTCTCTTCATTCAACCCTCTACATTACTGGAAAAATAGTGACAAAATTCCCAGGGTAGTATTTTCCAAGATATGATTTTTTTTATGAAGACAGATTTTGCGAATTAAATTTCTGACGTCAAAAATTAAAGACCTCTAACTTTTACTAAAAAGTACCTTATTCTCTTCACTCAACCCTCTACATTACTGGAAAAATAGTGAAAAAATTCTCAGGGTAATATTCTCCAAAATATGAATTTTTTAATGAAGACAGATTTTGCGAATTAAGTTTCTGACGTCAAAAATTAAAGACCTCTACCTTTTACTAAAAATACCTTATTCTCTTCCTTCAACCCTCTACATTACTGGAAAAAAGTATTTTCCATTATATGGTTTTTTTAATGAAGACTGATTTTGCGAATTAATAATTTAAACTTTGTTTCTCTAAGCTGGCATTCATATTATCAATTTCTGTAAGAATTATTAAACTTTTATCTTGCATCTTTGTTGTATACGCATGGCATAGATGAGACAAATAGTGTACATTGATTGATTTTGACATGCTGATTTTAAATTTTGAAACGGAATTTAATTATCTCTTTACGTTCCTGATATATTTACGGTCAAATTTGCACCTCAATGGGTAAAGATACAATCTCAACGATTATACTAGTCGATTCTACGGGAAAAGTTACATAAAGAATTGTTTTCTCCGCATATATTCTTTGGAACGATTAGATGAAAAATGAGAAAATCTGAAAATTGGTACACTTATGTAATTTTACCTCTAGAATCGAATGGTGAGGTCCCCGAAACCATAAAATATTTAAAAGGTTTAATAGGTATACCTAAAAAATCTAATTTTTTAGATATAATTTTGATGACCTGTTTTTTTAGGTATTGCCAAAACTCAACTTTGAACACAAATATCTCAAGAACAAAAAGAGATAATTGAATTCTATTTGAAAATTTGGAATCAGCGCATCGATATCTACTTAAGTCCCAAATAAGAAAAATGAAGGTTTTTTCGTTTTTCTTATTTTCCACCTAATCGTTCTAAAGAAGTTGTGGAAATATATATATATATATATATATATATATATATATATATATATATATATATGTATATATATACGTTTTTATTATCGCATGTGTTATGTTTTCATACACTGCAACAGTGACAAATATGATATATTATGATTTGTGTACTAGCTATCCGAGTATTGTATTTCGAAAATGGAACCAATATGTACATCTAGCCTACGTTACATAACCGCTTGATGTATCTGTTTATTGATCAAGTAAACTAATCCTACCGCCTGATAATGCGTTTGATCCTTACCAAATATCAGTCAATCTCATATTGAATTATCTCAATTTGTCTATTGTAAGCAGAGAACAGACACAGTAACAGTAATTGTGATTTGGTTAGCATCAAACATTCATATTAAAAGTCAATTTAACGCACAAATTACATTAGAGTTTCATCAATATGTTATGTACTCGTTTATGTTTAATTCGGATGTAAGGTATGTGGTTACAAATCAGTATTTGTAGTAATTTGGTTTATTTGTAGGGTACTTGAGATTATTGGCTACTAATTATATTGATTAATAGATTCGATACTTGACCTGATATAAACCAAGCATCCAAACTTAGTTGCAGCTGTTGAAATGTATACTACGAGTTTAAGTTTCAGCCAAGATTTCGCCAATTCGAATTTGTTTGCGCGTATTGCTTGCTTATTTAAACAACGGAAATGTTTTGTACTATTATTACTATTTTAGATACTATTTAATTTGGTGTTTTGTTCTTGTTTACAAGTCACAGCTGACTTATACAATAAGTTTATAGTTGAGTAACAGAAAATTGTAAATTGGCTAGTGGTAGAGACTATAATGGATCTTAGCCAGACCGCCAATGATGCAGCGAGCAGCTTTGGGCTGTAGTGGCCCTAACCAGGCTGCCTACGAGATATGATTGTGTGTGAGAGTGTGCAAGTGTTTGTGTAATTCCTCACTGAGCTTTGTGCTTAGTTATTTTACATTTTCTAAGATCAAGAACGAGTAAGAAATAAGAGCCATCAGGATCCTAGCTTTATTATAGTTTGTAATTGATTATATTGTAATATTCAGGGGTTTAATTAAATAGGTTGAAAATAACTACTATCTACATTTGTTTTCAATCAACAGTTTTGCGTCGTTTATAATATGTATTTTCAGCACCATGATGATAACTGATTTGCAGTCGAAATGTTGGTGTATTAGCGGATTTTATTAAATGATTGCAATTCCAAAAAAGACCTTCTTTTGGTAATAATAATGTATATTTTTTTAAAAGAGGAACTGCTGGGTTTCAGTCAGTAAAAATAATTCTCATCGACGTTTTGATCCTACTCGGTATCTTCCTCAGGATGTTGTATTTTACTATTAATTTAATATACATTATTTTTTATATTTATTCACTCTTTTGTCATACATTTATAGCATAAATATAAAATTTATATTCGTTATAATATAAAATTCTTTAAAAAAATATATTTTGATCTAAGTGGAAATTTATATGTGTTGACACACTTGAAGAACAATATGGATAATTTATTATTATCCAATCTTTTCGTCTTCCAAAAAATATCACACTGTTGTTCCAAATATAAAATATTGAATCATGCTAAATTCTAGTTTATAAAATTTACATTAAAATGGTTCTAAAATATTTGAAAATATTTATCAGAAATTATGAAACCAATTCTACATTATGATTACCATGTGAGATGAAAGTCACAATCCTTTATAAATACCATTCTCCATCTTTTCAGCTTCGTTGACTTTGCTTATATTAAACCACAACCCCCCCCCCCCTATTTTTGTTCACCTCAGCGATGATCCTCGGCGGCTAACGGCGACCATCCGTCTCTTGCGGGGGTGGAGGCGCTGTCGATCCGTCACTGTCCGCTCTGGGATTGAGGCTTGTGAGTGATTCAACTAGTGCCGCCCTCTGCCCTTGTTTCATCATGCGCGGGCCATGAGGGTAATTACAAATGAATAATAAGGGTTGTTTGCTTTGTGAAGGCTCAAATATTAAAGGTTAGCAATGGGGTTTAAGGTGAGTTGATGGATTGGAATAATACGAGTACAAGGAGGATTTGTTTAAATGTAGGTACAGGTAAACAATGTCTTTAATTGTCTAATGCGAAATGTTTTACACCCTCATCCCTCTGAATATTATGAATAGATATAATAAACCGATTGCTCCTTATAAATTTTATAGGGCTTGCAATTAAGATTTCTTTATGCTTTAGGCAGACCCTTTTTACTTCCTTCTACAAAGTGAAGAAAAAATTGTAATCGTCAAAAATTTCAGTTTTCAGGTTTCAATAGAAATATCCATTTGACCATCTCTAAATTCATTTTTAACAATATCAGCGTGACGTCTATATATACTTGCGTATGTAGATTGTTGAGATTTTGTATATAAATGGAATTGCTATAACATCTAGTTGTGCTCCCCCTTTTTTATTGCACTCGGTAGTGCCAAAAGGACACTTTGCTCGTACGCAAAAACGATAAGCTGTAGAATGTTGAAATTTTGTTTAAGTAATTATTATAGCATCTAGATATGCACCTTCATTTTTTGTTCCACTTTGCCTTTTCAAAAGGGCAGTTTACTTTTTGCAGAAGTTAGCTTTTAATTTTTGTAGGATATATTTGATTTCTTATTAATAAACTGATATTGATAACTGTCAGAATATATTTCGTGAGAAATATGTAGGAAATAAATTAAATAATATCTTTCTTTATAAGTTTTTAATATAGACATAGAATGATTTTACTTTCAAGAAAAATAAGAATAAATGAAGTGCTGCAAAAAATGTGTATAATTTAGCGTACATGCGTGGGGTCCACATAACATACTCTCTGTCGTGGATCGATCCGAAATTTTTGTTTAAAATGTTGTCTAACACAAATCTTGATTAAAGTATTTTAATATTAATACATTATAAATATAATTCAACTTGTAACTTGAAAAAATATCA
Source organism: Stenolophus ochropezus (assembly GCA_035578165.1). Lineage (NCBI taxonomy): Eukaryota > Metazoa > Arthropoda > Insecta > Coleoptera > Carabidae > Stenolophus > Stenolophus ochropezus. Next base: position 1,020,353 of record JAQOWZ010000016.1, on the reverse strand, counting down.
CGGGATTACAGAAATAGGTATAAACAGTTATTGCAATTTTTCTTTAGAGTTACAAACATAATTTATATGTAATTTAAAATAGTAGTTTTTTTCCTCTTAAAGTGATGCCTGCAATTTTAAATAATGACCACTAAAATAGTCAACCTCCATAAAAGATTGTAAACTTTGTATAAGTCATTTTCATCTATTACATGGTTTGTTCAATAGTTTATCTGTTACAAAAGAAGAACTATCTATAGGAAAGACCTGAATTCAAATTCCAGTGAAATCCTTTAATTCTTCATTCAAAAGTTGCATACAACAGAACTATTTTGTATTGCACTGGAAACAATCCATCATTCAATGACATAAGGAATACTTCGGGCGTCATTTATGAATGGCGTATTAGCATTCCATTAATCATGCAACTCTTGTATGCAGATATGAACTGTATAGTTTGGCTATTAGTCTACATCTACAAGATGAACGTATGTACATACCGAAATACATGCACCAACAGTTTTCATGAGACGGTAATAAAATGTTGTTTGCTGCCACAATATCTCATGAATAATATCTATCTCCATATTCACCAGCAAATATTATTTTATCGTTTCATTTTCTTACAAATTGGTGGCATTCATATTTAACAATAAGGAGAATTAATGCAACAGAATAATTTAATTTGTAAGTTCACTAGACAAATACCTCGTACGATCAAAATAACACTAAATTAATTGTTTCTTACAAATAAATTTTGTTACACAGGATTGCATACTGGAAAATGAAGAGAATGGAAAATTGGACTTTAATAGCAAAGGACGATAATAGGAATGATCATTTAAGTTTTATGAATTGTAAAATAGGTATGTCTGTGAATCTAATAATAATTCTATTTTTGTACCTGTCATTAATTCTATATACCTATGCCTACTTTACAATTTCGCCTGAAATAATGAGTTTATTATTTAACTAGTAACAGCAATGTATATTTACTTATCTCATTTAAAGTGAAACATAGAGAACGAGAATTTGCCTTTTGGGTTACAAAATTTTCTGACAGTCCTACATCAAATGTAACTACAATTTTAAGAATCATAATAACTTTAGAAGAAATGGTAGAATAGTAGAATGGCCTACTAAATCACTCGATTTTACATATACAGGATGCGGAATTTTGGAATCTTGAATTTGGATTGGTTTATAAATTTTATATTGAAATGGTGACATTAATGTAAATTACTAAATTAATATTGAAACATATTCTATGTTTATCAAATAATATCCGGAAATTCAAACAAATACAGATTGGAAATTAATCATTTAATTATTAGTATACAAACAATCAACTATTCATATGAAAACACCTGTTGGTTTGTGGATTGATCGTTATATTTAGAAAGTTTAAAAGCTGACATCTGACATAAGGATAAGATAAATACAAAAGAAAGCGGATATAACAAAAAATAATATTGCAGTCACAAGTATTGAATATCCTGAAATAAGGCGAGGATGAAGAATCAGATTGAATTTCTGCGGGGAAATCCGACGCTAATGTGATTTTAAAAAGATTCAACGGAAGCAACGACATCTGTAAAAACGTCTCCCGCTTCCTTCGTTAATAAGTCGGCAAACATCGGCAAACATCGGCAGTAATCGAAGGTAAATACTCTTCGATGTCACTGCGAAATTTGCGCTCTGATTACTCCAAGCCAATTTGTACTTTAAATTATGTTTACGCTTTATTGAAAACTTCATCCGGAAGTTTAATTTCGCAGATAGTTGCTTTAATTGAGACTAAACTTTTATTTTTGTCTCCAGTTGCTCCCGATTTCAGTTAATCTTTCGCCAAGTTGTTAAATGAGATAAATGGTCTGATTCACTCAAGCCCAAAACTAAATCTACTCACAATTTTTACTTGTCGTCCAAGCTTGACAGATACAATGTATTTTTATTTTCAAAGCGATTTTATGTTCATGGCCCCGAAATGAAATATTTACTTTGAATGACGCTTTATCGTATCCTTACAAAATATTCATTCGCAATATTTACAATGCTACAAATGTTCATGGAAGAATGGATTAGCTTTTATAATTTTATGTCCTTATTATGAGGTATATAATACTCGCACAAGCATTATGATTTTCTTGGATAGCTGTTGACTATGACAATAAATCACTACAAGAAAAATTATATACAGGGTGTGCAATGAAACGCGGAACATAAGACTTTATCACAGGATTTCAAAAAAATAGGAATACTCTCTCTCCAGATAAATACCTACAAAGGATATTACTTACAGCTGCTTGGTTTTTTTATTGTTTTCATCCGTAACCTACTGTACATTAATTATAAAAATTTATTTAAATTTCTATCGCATTTTTTTTCAATATTTTATTATATAAGGATTTAAAATTATTACAAGGTTGAATTCAGAAAAAAAATAAGCTATGGAATAGGTATAAAAATATGTATAACCCCTTAAAAAAATTCTGTCTGACCAGGTAGTCGCGTTAAAGGTCAACTGGGAAAGAAGTGACGCCGCTATTGTTCGGGAAGTTTGAAAGGCTCTGGAATGTTCTAAAGATTAATTGACGGCAGTTATATAAAGGTCAGAATAATATTCGCAACTAGAATTTTACTAGATATTTTTGTCGTCATAGCATATAAGAATCTATACGATTAAAATACACGTTAAATAGTTATGAAAAATAGGTCATTTTATATATTTGATAATAATTTTGTTCTCTTTTTTTTCAGGTAAGTTTCATATTCAATACTCCACATCAAAATAGTCAGTAACAGAAGGTATTGTTCACATTGTATAAATATCAATTTTCTACTTATCTCTATTCATTATTGTTAAAGATGAATTTTCTCTTATCAAATGTTTTATTTAGAAATACAAATTATTTCTCGTTGCATATTTTTTTTTATTTCAATATATGGTTTAAACAATTCAGCAGAAACATTTTGCGTTAAAAACAAATAAACAGTTATTAATGTTTATTATTTTTAGATTTGTAAGCATAAAAGCTTTTGGAAGCAGTGCATTTTGTGTTTTTCCATTGCTTTATAAATATGTAATAATTTATGAGATGTTAATGGCAAGGGAAATGATAAATGATTATTGTTTTCACATCGAATGTTTCTTTGTTTTGTTTTGTTAAGAGCTCGTCTTTGTTGAAGTTTTTTTCCATAACACGGTTAAACAAAAGTCTTACCGGTGAAAAAGCTGTTTCTACGAATTCTTTTCTACCATTCAATCTTTTTTTTCAAAAATAGTTTTTCCTGGAAATTCAATTAGTTTGAGAGTAAATTTTCCAGGAAATTACTATTCAATTGGTGCATAACCTTTATAAATTATTTGGTTTATTTAATCCCTTAAAAGAATAAAAAATAATTACACTGTATTTTTGAAAGGTGTGAGTTTTAATTTTGAAGTCCGTAAAACTTTTTATAATAAAATTTATCAAATTTAAAAATACACTATATACAAAATAAATCAAGGGAGGTAAACTTTTTCCATTTATATGTAAATAAAAATGGTCAAAAAGGATAAGAAGGATTTTTGCTTTCGTGTCGTCTGCAAGAAAATGATAAAATTTATTTTCCGTCATGTAGAAAATATATTTTTCTAACTGAATACTACAGATTATTCGATAAAATGAATTGGAAGTTATTGAGTTTCTCTTTTAATTATCAAACAATTTTTTATTAGCTCCCATTAACGGTATAAAGATGAAAAAAGTTGAGAAATTTTAAAGAACCTAAAACTTTTCGTTTCAAGCTTAATAGGAAAGTAAGTGCTTTAGTATAAATCTGATTTGAAAGGAAAGCGTAATCGATTTATTTTAATTTGCTGTGAAATATCGCGTTCTGGGAAAACACTTTTATAATTAAAACAACATTCATTTGTTGAGCGTGTAGTTTTGTTTTTCCTTTTTGCTGTATATTGCAAAACTTCACCTAGGTATTTATACTTGTGAACCATAAATCACATTCTAAACCTCATGAGTGCAATAACAACTTAAATGTCACCGAGCTATATTAAAACAGATTAAAACTTTATTTCATATCATTTTATTTAACTAATCCTTTAACCGTTTTATTTTCTACTAAAAAAAATCTGATATATCTCAACACATTACCTTCCACCACTGTAGTATTATATTTTATAAAAAAAAATCAGTAGTGCGTTAAATATTTAGTTTTAGATTAGTTTATTCAGAATATTTTTAGTTCAATTCATACCTAAAATTTCTTTGCAACAAATTTCTAATACAGTATTGGAAGTTCACACTGGAGAAATTAGACCAAAAACAATACCTCTGTTATCTATACCATATTGATAGACGGGAGGTAAAAAGGAAAATGTAGATTAAAACCGCTAATAGTTTTGACTGTAATATTTCTGATTTTTAACAACTACGATATTAATTAAGTTAAAGGAATCCAGTTATATTTTATTACCTACGTCTTTATCTGTGTAAATCTGTTATAACTGAGCCATCTTTCCGAAATGACGGTCTTTCACCTTATAAACAAAACTGAAAGTTTGCGAAATCCCCAACTGCCTTGAAGTATATTTACTTCGCAAACGTTTACGAAGTATGTAGGAATATTATTAAATATGCTATGAATTATTACCAAAGTTTAGTTTTGTTTTCAAAGTCAGAGACCGTCTTTTCTGTAATATGTTTCAAAGTTTTGTGCGTGCAGACGATAATCTTTTATCAATATTATCAAACAACGAGCATTGCTTTTTGTTAGAAAGCAACCTAAACTTTAATTAGATACCCTAAATAATCGTTCTGCAGATATATCTACAAAATAATCCGTAACAGATTTTGAAAAAAAATCAATTTGGAATATATAATTTTATAGAAATATAATATAAATTAGCAACGAAAATTAAAATTGTATACATGAATTTTATGAACAGCAATTAACATTATAGATTGTAATACTTTGTTTTAGTCAAAAATACAGAATATATAATAAGTACAAATACAAATTCTAGATTTTATTTAAACAAGAAACATTTACAATTCAATGGATATAAATACTACATTTAATTTAATCAAGTAACATATAGTTTTATAAAATATAATTTAACTAGGATTTAACGATTTAAGTATCATTCCCAGCTACTGTTTTAATTTTAATTTTAGTTTTAATTTTATGTTTTAATCGCAAGTAAAGTATTTCATATGCCTATGAGTAATCATTCCCTGCGTATATTTTAATTTTAATTCTATTTTTTAGTTTTTTTTTTGCTTTCTAAAACTTAAAATTAAAACTCTCAGCTGTCACAAAATGTGAGATGTACGTCTACAAAAATATAAAAAAAATTATATTGTATATCATAAATAAATATGAATAATGAATGAATAAAAATAACGGTTTTAGGTCGAAAACCGGTTTTTGTAAATTGGAAACCGGTTTAAACCGGTTAATAAAATAAATATTTTTTAAAAATAATATTATGGTCCAATGAAAAGCGATTATGTTTCGTGCTGCATACAAAATCAAACACGAAAATTCCTATAATTCAAAGTCATTTTTTAATTGTAAACTTGATGCGTAAAGCTAACAAAGAGACTATCTATTTTTATGACTCTACAATAAAATTTAATGAAGAAACTTTCATGACTCATATAGTCCTATTCAAATACAAATATAACAGATATAAAATAATATTTAAAAAATTTTCGCGTGATATTAAAATAAAAACCGGTTTATTTTTTTTGGTTAACGGTTACCGGTATTTTCAGCCTTAAAAAAACCGGTTAAAATTACGGTTAGGGGTCACACCGGTTACATGCCCTAAAATAAAACAAAATAAAACTTGTTTAGGGTGTCTACAATAGATTTATAATATTTCTTTCATTATACATTATACTATATTTATCTCTGGAACTAATTTTCGTTTCCAATTCTTTGTCTACACTCCCAGCAAGAATCAGCTAGAACCCTTGCATGTTTTCTCTAATCTCCCAATTCCCCTAATGTGGTTCTTTGGCGCGATGTCCGGCTCGTGTCACGTCCAGTGTGCAGGTAGTGCTGAGTCGGGCAGTTCTCTGCCGGTTCAGCAACTGGATGTCGGACCTAACTTCCTGCCCTGCGGCCCTCCGCTAACAACCCATCGGGGATTTATTATAACATGACAGACTTATGCCCCGGAGGGAATGACTTACTGGGGTCTACCGAAAGAAAAGGGTTGACAAGGTATATAGGAAAGTAAATCATATTTAGGGGATATTTATATGTAGGTTCGTTTAAAAATATCACGTTTTTCCACAAAAATATTAGTTGTTATTTAATTTACAATGTCTAACAGACCGAAGTCCAGTAATAGGACAGCTTATAGTGGATTCCGAACCTTTCCGAAATTATATTCAAGCTTGCAAATATAGATTTGTATATCTCATATTCGAAATGTTATTTATTCATAATTCCTGTGATTTTAATTGTATTGAATTTTTGCTACATCATCACAATGAACTATCTTTTCAATTATAACCTAAAAATAGGTACTACACCCAAAAATGGGTCATACCCAAAAATTGAGTTTCAATACATTTCGACGTACTGATTCCAAAATTTCAAACCAAATAATTCCTGTGATTTTAATAGCATTGAGCTCAAGTTTTCACTACGTCATCAAAATGAACTATATTTTTAATTATTACCCAAAATTAGGTGCTACACCCAAAAATGGGTCAAACCCAAAAAATTGAGTTACACATACCATTATATACATTTCGATGCGCTGATTCCAAATTTTCAAACCGAATTTGATTATCTTTTTTCGTTCTCGAGATATTTGAGTTTAAAGTTGGACATTGTCACACCCATTTTTGGGCTCTAACCTAAAAATGAGTAAAGATACGACCTCAACGACTACACCATTCGATTCTACGGAAAATTTTACATAAGTGTACCACGTTTTAAATATTTATCTCAATTGGTTCAGTTTTTACAAAAGAAACAACGAAAAACCTGAAAAATGAGCAAAATCTGAAAAAATCGTAAGGGGTTCATCAGGCATTTTTTGCGATTTTTTACAATCTTTCATAACTTTTAAATGCGTTGGAATTTTTGTGTGAAAATTTGTACATATATGTAATTCGGCGAGAGGAATCGATTGGTGAAGTCGCCGAAGTCGTATCTACCCCCAGTTTTGAGATATCGAAGGGGGTTGGTTTTTGAGGGATGAAAATTTGTCAAAAAAAAAATTTCTCAGAAATTTATGAAAATTTGTATTAAAGTCAAATTTGATGCGTAGATTTCTAATTTTCAAACTGAACTTCGATATCAGTTACCGTTCTCGAGATATTTACATTCAAAGTCGAAAGGCGAATCCACCATTTTTCGTTTTCCGTGCATTTAGTTCAGGGGTAGTTTGGGTTGAATTAAGGGTTGAATACTTTAGTATTTGTTTATATACATATTGTAGAAGGATAAATTAATAAGATTTGGTATAAATTTCCACGAAAAGAACTATATCAAAAAATTTTAATTAATTTTATGTATGAAATGTCGTTGGAAGTAACCCACTTTTACATATTATGTTATAAATAAAAAACAAGCAGAGATACACACTTAAAAGTATTATTATTCGATTCTACAGGAAAAATTACACAGATACAGATATAAATTTTGATAAGTTTTGAACAATAATTCCAAATTTTAGAAGGAGTAAAATTGAGGCCTGCTTCCACTAAAAAAAATCACAATAACAGCAATAGAAGCTTTATTTAAAAAACAATTTGTATGAAATTGAATTACTGTAATAAAGTATTACAGCTTTGACTGGAATATGACGGAAAAACGATAAAGAATAATGGAAATACATTGATAAAACTTGTAAGCACTGTACAGGTCATTACACATTTACCCCTCATAAGCTACTAAATCATCGTTTCAATTTTCCAAAACATCCCATGTGGAATTGTGGCTATATTTTGCATCTGGACAGTAATTTTTCAAAGATAAATGCAATAAAACAACAGTTTGAGGAAAATGGAAAATGAAAAATAACGGTTTACTCCAGTTTAACTGCATACTCTAGAGTTAGATAAAAACAATATATTGTTGTTCAAGAATACAAAGTAAAATGAGTTATAATATATTATTTCAAATCATTAAATTTTATTATTTAATAATCAAGATTGTAAATTAGTCGTCTTCTTTTTCATGTTTTGGACGTACACTATTTCCCAAAATTAAAATTTTTGGCACAAAAATGAGTATTTTTGGGATATATGGTGTTTGTCAACACAATTTTTGGTTTATTTTATCTCTACCCAACTTTGATATAGGGTTATAAGTTTCGAAAATAAATAAAAGTTAGTTAATAAAGGACAGGATAAAATCGAAAAGGCGTAATAGGATTGCAAGTTTTGAATCAGTTCATCGATATTTATTTTAGTCTAGAAAATGAAAAGTTTTTGAGAAAAAAAGTTTCTCGGACAAATTTTGAAATTTAGGTTTTCTTCATTTTCTCATTATTCACCTAATCGTTCCAAAGAACGTATATTCAGTTTCGGTTTCGCTTTCGGGTGAAAATCATGTTTCAGTCGGACTTCAATTTAAGTAAACCATACTCGGAAGTAAACGCAACTGATAATTAAATCAAGCCTGCTTTGTATAAACAAGCTGAAAACGTGAACTCAATTTGTCGAGTATAATTATCACTCCGATACATCCTGCGGCTAGTTGGATGTTTATCAAAACACTTGACTTCGTAGAGGGCGGGGCAACCGTTAAATTTAGTCGAAAGTTAATTTCCTGCCTCTCTTGAGGTTGTCTCTTTTGCACTTCATACAAGTTTCATAATTCATTTGCGATCAAGAACTTTCAAGTTTTGCATTGCTCTCCAGAACGCGATTGCGGGGCTTTGATTATCATAATGTTGGGCCATGTCGCTTGGAACTAGCAAATAAAAGTTTTCAGAAGTTAAGTAAACGCCTGCTTTTGTGATGCGGTATTAATTAAGCTGCTAGTCTTTGGAATCTGAAATGAAACAGGTATTGTGTTCATAGACAACTTAACTATAAAAGCTACTGAAGTGTATGGGGTGTTTAACAGGAAGTCGAAAGATGTATAAAACTATAAAAGAACAATTTAACACGGTATGTCGTAAATTGTTTTGGGTTTGTCAAAATACTTACAGTTTCTAGGGTTGAAGCAAAAGAAAAATTTGGTCAACTTGTAGATGTACTACTTCATCTCCGATAATGATGAATTAAATTAGCTTACATTAGGTTAGATTACGTTAGGTTTGGTTATGTTACGTTAAGTTGGGTTAGGTTAGGTTAGGTTAGATTAGGTTGCGATAGGTTAGGTTAAATTAACTTAGGTTTGTTTGTGTTAGGTTAAGTTAAGATGAGTTAGTTAGGTTCGATTAAATTAAGTTGGGTAATGTTAGGTTAGATTAGATTAGGTTGGGTTGTATTATTTATATTATTATATTTTGTATTAAATAGTTTGAAAAGCAAGTAAATGCGATTTCATGGTCAATCAAAGCTGACCGCATTTTTTAATTATTTTTTCTATATTTGTCATTGCTTAGTATGACCTTTTGGCCAAATTTTATCAAAAGTTGACCAAAAATTTTAATTCTTTTGCTTTTTCTACGATTTGTGAGACCTTATTTTTGACTGATTATTCTGGCCAAATATAAATGGAATTTAAGGCTGCACAGACCAACTTGCTTTCTAAAAATTCAAAAGATATATATGAAAAGAAATTTGAATACTTTTGTGAGTGTTATTCATTGAGTAACTATTGCTTAGCAACATCATATGCCTGGGGGCAAAATTAAATAAAATATAAACATTAACCAATATATAATATAATAATAAAAACTCAATATTAGTTTGCAATAATGTAGTTATTAGCAATAAATTGTTTTGGTTTTTTATTTTTTGTCTAGTATCGCATATGTAAAAATCAAAATTTCGTCACAAACCTACCTCATTGTAACTAGATTTTTTTTTCATTATACTCTTTTACTTTTTGGATATTTAATTTTCCTCAATTTTACAAACTGCACAATTGTATTAAAGAGTTACTTTTTATAATAGTACATTTCTGGTTCATTTATCAGAATGAAAATGATGAAACGAATTTTTCCATAATTTCAACACGTCATTGAAAGATCAAAGAGACTAGATAGAAAATTAATTCAATGCATGATGTATGTCCAAAGGTACAAAATGAGAAAAATAGATTCAATGAAGGCTCTTTATGTTATTGGAAGTATAATGTACTTTTCACGTGGGAAAAACTTAGTAGTAAAATCGTTAAGATAGCTGTTAATGTTTACATTTCGTCATTCAAGTGTTGCGAGTTCGAAAATTAGTTCAGCTCATTTCACTTTAAACTGATGTGAGATGAGGTGGATGACAAAAAGAATGTTATGAGTACTTTTAATAGTTAACCGATCATTGAATATTAGAGATAAAAATCTTTGGCTTTTATCCATAATTTATTTTACTTTAACCTTGACTATTAAACGCAGTGCCTGTATTTGAATTAACGTTAACCTACTAACGAGCTTTGTTCTATTAATATACATAATGAAGCCTAGAATGAGATATTGTACAATACAATTTATTCGTGGGTTTTGAAGTACTGTAACACATTATTATGCCGTGCTCATTTAGTGAAGCATGATATTATGTTCTCAATTACATGCATAACCTTGTTATTTCATTTCCTATTCGCTGTTCTGCGTTTAGTGTTTCCGTGTTTCTATCTGCAGACTGAACAGCAATTTCCACATGGATTTGAGAATAGTACAGATTTACACAGGGTGGAATCGAAAATTGGCACATGGTTTTATTCGGAAGTTTTTATAGATATAAAAGTGTACTAAATAACAAAGTTGTAGGAGACCAAGGGTGGCAGCAACAATTAACAATGAAGTAATACCCCAATAGACAGAGGCAAGATTACTTGGGTATGCTTCTTGATAAAGGCCTCACTTGGAAGAAACATATAACATGCAAAAGAAAACAGGCGGATTTAAAATTTAAAAACTTGGTTTATAGGAAGAATATAAAAATTACATGTCCACTGCAAAATTCGTTTACATAAAGCTGCAATTATTTCGATATGGCCTTATGGCATAAAATTATTATACAAGGATTTCAAAATAAATGTCTTCGATTAGTTGTAAATGCTCCGTGGTATGTCACAAAAGAATCAATACATTTGGATTTAAAAATTAAAGATATTAAGGGACTAATAGAAACAAACTTTACTCGATATGAAAATCGCTTTCATAACCATATTAATCTTGTAGAACTAAGTTTATTATATAATTCCTCAGAAATAAGAAGATTAAAAAGAACTAAACCTCTAGATTTGGTATCAGGGACGGCGCCAGGGGGGGGCCTGGGTGGGCCCTGGCCCACCCAAAAAAAGTTTGGCCCACCCTGTGGCCCACCCGCTAATTTCAAAATAATACAGTGGCGTACCTAGCGGGAGCACATGCCTGCAACGCAGGTGGACCTCACAGGGAGCACACTTTTTTTTATTCACAATAAATTGATAAATAAGCAGTAGTTACACTATGTCGGCACCATTGAGCACGTTTGATATCTGCCGCTGTGCTACGCGGCGGCCAATAATTAGACAGCTATACCGCACCTCTCATTACTCTTTCTTCGTATTTATGAACTTCTGCGATTTACCATGCGAAGCGAATTTCAGATCACAGTATTAGTTCACTGTTCATCAACTGCACCACGACTTCGATTGTTTAGTGTATTGTAGCTGTAGTTATTTTAGCTCAGATCTTACATGCTTTCATTAGTGAATTTTAAAAAATGAATAAAAGATTAACAGATTATTTTAGTAAATCTTCTTGCAAAAAAAATAAAACTGAGGACAATGAGGCAGGGCCTTCAAAGGTTGGGTAGTATAATTTATTTATTTCTGTCAACAAATACTCAATAGTAAAATGTTTATAGATCAATGTTTCTTTACCAATGGAAGATGATAGTGAAAATACAAAAACTTATGTAAGTATTTAACAAGAAAAAAAAATTGTTGAATAAAAATAGAATGCGAATTTAATAAAACTTTTGTAGACAGGGGATAACACACAAAACGAAAATCCAATTAGCAGCATTATCGATAATGATAACAAAATTAGTGAAGATGACATGTCATCAAGTAATGATGATGATATTAATTTATCAACTGACAACGAAAATGAAGAAACGGAAATGACACAGAAATTAGCAAATAAATTAGTTGTGAAACCCTTAAAACCAAGTAGTTTACGAAAAATTCCGGGCCCCGCAGACATTGCTCAAAATTTGACAGATGGTCCAATTCAACCGCGAATAAAAAATTTCCCCAAAACAAAATTTGGGAATAGAAGTAGGAATTTTCAAGAAACATGGTACGATTTGTATAAATACAGCGTTTTAGAAGACGCCGTATATTGTTTCCCATGTAGATTTTTTTCGACAAAAAATGATAACCCAACCTTCTTTTCTGTTGGTTTTAAAAATTGGAAGAGGGCATTAGAAAAAGACTCGGGTTTACACAAACACAATAAAACAGAAATACATAAGAAATGTGCCTTGATGTGGACTGAATATTTAAATTTAAGAAGTAATGATTCAGTTATGGTTCAATTAAATGATGGTCATCAAGCAATTATAAAAGAAAATAAATATTATGTTAAAACAATATTTGACGTGATAAGATTATTAGCAATTCAGGGTTTGGCATTAAGGGGGAATAATGAAAACGAACAAAGTGTAAATAAAGGTAACTTTCTCGAAATTTTGCATTTCATTGGCAAATATGATGAAATAATTGCAAAAAAAATAAATTACGGTAGCAAAACAGCAAAATATACTCATCACACGATACAGAATGAAATTATATATATTATAGCCAAAGCAGTATTTTCAAAAATAAGCGAAGAAGTAAACAGAGCTGGATATTTTGCAGTTATGGCTGACATAAATAAAAATGAACAATTATCTGTTGTTATCAGATATTATTTAGATGGTGAAATTAAAGAACGATTTTTAGGATTTACAAAAATGTCAACTTTAGACGCAAAGTCATTGACACAATATATTAAATTAATGTTGCAAAACTGCGGTGTTGATTTACAGAAATGTGTAGCGCAAACATACGATGGTGCGAATACTATGAGTGGGAGATTAAGTGGTGTACAAGTTTTATTTCGCAAAGAAGTAAAACATGCTATTTATATTCATTGTATGAATCATAGATTAAATCTTATAATTATCGATGTATGTAAATGCATTCCAACTGTTAGTTCGTTTTTTGCATTAGTTCAGGCGTTATACAATTTTTTTTCATGCTCTACTATTCATCATCAGTTTGTAGACTTACAAAAAAAATATGCAGGTAAGATAATAGAATTGAAAAAAATTTGTAAAACTCGATGGACTTGCCAAGTTCAGGCATGTATTGCAATAAAAAATACATTAAGTATAATATTGTTAACATTAGCTATAGTCTTAAAAGAGAACAACGATAAGAGTATTGAAGCAAAAGGATTATTAAATCAAATTGACTTTACGTTTGTGTATCATTTATATTTATTTGAAAACATTTTGTCGCAATTTAGACACATTTCTGATTATTTGCAAAGTAAAGACGCAGATTTAGCTAAATCTATGTCTCTCATACATACATTAAATGACTATGTTAATAACTTGAGAAACGACTCATTTTCTAGTGAATTATACGACAAAGTAAAGGATAGTTGTGAGTCAAATAATATTGACATATCCTCGGCAACTAAAAGAACAAGAAAAATACCCAAGTGTTTTAAAGATTTTGTTTTAACTGAAGGGATGCCTGATAACGAAATATTTGAAAGTAAAGAAGATTTTAAACACCATATAATGTTTGCTGTTGTTGATAGAATCTTGAATGAAATTAATTCAAGGTTTTTACACAATGATTATATAATCGAAGGAGTAAGTGCATTAAATCCGAAAAGTGAACATTTTTTAAATTATGATAAATTATTAAAGTTCGCAAAACATTATTCATGTGATGTCGATAATTTAAAATCCGAAATTAATATTTTACCAAATATGATCAAAAGGTATGAAACAGAGAACAAAACAAAAATATTAAATGTATTTCAATTTGTTGAAGTCATGATAAAATATAAAATGGCATTCAATGAAATTTGTAAGTTGAGCATAATATCAATTGTTATTCCCGTTTCGTCAGCTTCTTGTGAGAGGACATTTTCCTGCATGAGACGATTGAGAAACTACTTGAGAAATCGATCAAGCAGTGAGCGTCTATCTAATTTAGCTTTAATAGCAATAGAAAAACATTTAACCAAAAAATTAGATTTAGACATTCTAGTCAACAAATTCGCTGGAGCCCATGAAAATAGAAAATTAATTTTAAAATAGAATTCTATGGTCTAGGTACTGTTTCATTTGTTTACGTTTCTATTGTAAATAAGAAGTATTTTTAAGTTTTTTTTTTTGTATTTATTCATTATATAATAAATAAATAAATAGCAAAAATTTTGTTTTTTTTTAACCTAATTTATTATTTTATAGGGGCCCACCAAAAAATTTATTGGCCCGGATCTGGCCCACCTAAATATTTTGAACTAGCGCCGTCCCTGTTTGGTATCTAAATTAAGAAGTAAAAACATAAAACTGAAAGAACAGTGGAAGTTATTTCTCCCACGGTATTTTAATTTGTCACATTTTCTTGTTAGTTTTTTTCTAACCAGTTGTAAATAAAGATTTAAATAAATAAAATAAATGGCCAGTAATCTTGTAAAATATAAATTGTTTGCTAATTTAACCGAATTCATAGCTTATATAGTTCTCAAAATAGCAATATTATACCACTTAAAGTGAATACCTGTACATATATATGAACTCATTTCTATTATGAAAATTTAGTTTTTATTTAAGAAAACAGAAAAGTGTTTGAATTCTTAAATGAGGAAAAAACTGAAAATAACTAATAAAATTATGTTAAGTAGATCTAACCGACTTGTTGAGAATACCTTACATTCGATTACATATTCATAGCAATAAGTTGGAAACGCACTTTTAATATACCTCAAATTGTTTAACCGTTCAGTTACCCTTTACAAAATCCTCCCGGGTCACGTAATTTAAGAAGCGGTAGCATAGCGCGATAATTTCGCAGAGATAGCTGAAATTACCACCTTGGCGTCTGCGTTTCATCATACCCAGTCCGAAATGAAAGAAAAAGTAGCAAGATGACAGAAATACATTGCCAAGGTTGTTGTAGAGAGCCGAGGGAATAAAACGAGGGTTAAAAATGAGTGGTAATTTGTTCTCGGTTGGGTAGGTCAGGTGATGGAATACGGAACGGATACCTCCAAATCGGGGTCGTTTGTGGAAATGCAGGATACTTGTTACGGAGGCAAAGTGGTTCGATATGTTACAGAACAGGGTATTGTCGAATCAGCAATACTTTCCTATACCTAAAGTGATTTTCACATACACATTTGTTTCGTCAATCCGTAGGTATATAATTAATTATAATTAAAATTATCAAATTACAATTTCATCGCGTACAATGATTATTGTCATATGAGCAGTAACATTGAAAGTTAATAAATGTATAAATATGGAATGTTACACTTATGTTCTTACAGACCTAGTGATGTGGTGGTCTACTCTCAAATCGTTCGAAAATTTTAGTATACTTATTTCTACTTTTCACATACTTTTCAAATTTCTGTATTCTCGAAAGTGCTTTTTGTTAAGTATACGTATATTTTTCATTCGCATTATTACGAGTTTATTTTAAAAAACCTTATGTGTTCAATACATAACCTCCCGCCACTATATTAATATATTCTATATAATTTTTTCACTACATTTGTAGTTTTATAAATAATTTATTATTGCAGTTCAGAATATTTTTAATTCATTTTATACCTAAAATTTCCTTACCTTGATTCACGCATGCTAATATATTCCTTCCACCTTTTTTAATTTTTCTATAAAACTACTTCCTACAATAAAACAACTTCATATTTACATATTTCATTTTTTAAACTTACATCAAATTTGATTCCTCTCTTATCTATATATTGATATTCAATCGAATTTATACTGCCAATATTTTTAAATATCCCTACGGTAAATCAAACACATATGAACATTGATCAAAGTGTAAAATGTAGATTAAAATACATAAAACTTCCAAAGAAAATATTATATTAAATGAGATACGTTAACCTAATTTAAACGCTCCTACAAAGTTTCAATTTAAAATTCATTTCAGGTAATTGAATTGCTCTTTACGCCTTTGTAAATAACATGGGAGAGAAAACAATACACCATCGGAAAAATGGAAGCTAGGAAATTCTTGTACCAGTTTTCAATTTAATGATTTATACTATATTAATTTGATTATCCATACATAGAAAATAAAAAAATCGGATTTTTTTTAAGAATAAATAATACAGATTACAGAGGTTCTATGTATCAATGTCACTATTAATTTTTTGTGTCCTACACTGGAGTGTGAAAATAGCATGCTGGAACAAAACTGTTGCTTTATTTTTGGTAGGTTTGTTTTGTTTTTAATTGTTTGTGACCAGTTGAAAGCTTCAGATAATTTCTGACAATCAACAGTCGCTATTATTTAGTGCTGTACCAGTAATTTGAATTTTCTGTCTGTTTTATTTTTGTTATGCATTCGAACGCTTCTACGTTTCATGCGTAAAATTTGTGAAGGCAAATTAAACAAATAGCCAGTGAATGCATTATTTCAAATTATTTTGTTTATTTCACTTATTACTTAAAATTATTCTATAAGTAACAATATTTTACGCTTTGATCTTGTTCAATATTTTTAAACTGTATATTTATCAAAATTTATTATATTTTTTTATTTATTTGTAATTCGTCATTTATTGGAATTTTTTACTAGTAGGGTAAGTGGGGGTGAAATGGACCATTTTTTAGACAAATAATTATTGCTCTATAATATTGAATAATACTTATAAGAATAAAAAAAAATTAACTATGTTCCGAAAACTACAAAAAAAATATTCTACTTTCGTAATATTAAGACAGTTTAAAAGGGTCTTTTGTATGAACCAATAATAAGCCGTGGAATAACTAAAAAAAGATTACTTGGACTGTCTCTAAATAACAAAATGAACCTTTCCTATTAGAGACATCACTCTAAGGTACTTTTAATACCAAAACTCCATCTCTTCTATCGATTCATTTCTCCCCCACTTACCCTACTTTCATATTTTAAGACAGTTTAAAATAGTCTTATGTATGCACCAATCATAAGCCGTGGAATAAATAAAAAAAGGTTAGGGAAAGTAGTTTTGGGCAGCCTAAACTATTTACACAACAATAATTCGACGTCAGGCATTCCTATTCAAGTATGTACCCCCTTTCTATCTCGTCCTCGTTCATATTCATGCAAAGTTCTCTTTCTGTATTGACCATACACATTCCTCGACCTCATATAATACAGCTGCCCCAATCTCGCTGGCGCTAAACATTCATTTCACATCCTTTCAAATGCCCAACAGGGGTACAGTTGTACCAGGACGTAACATGATATCGCCTTGGTACTTTTCCTAATTCAATATTTATAATATGTTTTACTTAGGCCCGGTCTTTCTAACTAGGAATAAAGTAACGAATAACTAACCTGTAAATAAATTTATTAAAAGATCTTATCCGGCAAATAATGTGTAAGTGTCTTTCAAAGTCACTTTATTCACTGGATTATTCTGTAAATTAACTAACAAAAATAATTATTTCGATGCTACAATATGATTCCTAACTTTATAAATGTTTAGACAAGGTGAATATGATGCACAAATTGTACACGTTAGAGAAGGATAATCATGTTAAAATTTGATAAGTAGATTCGTAGTGAAAGATGCCTCAGTGCAGTTTGTATGTTCCAAATAAAGTGGTAGTGGTGAATACTTGCCCTTCTATACATTTCCCTCTGTAAAAAATTATAGACGAATAATTTTCCTATAGCAAAAGAAAGAAAAAATGGATGTGTTAAGGAGGACTGTTACGTTTAAAAGATATTTTATCTATAGAAGTCCGGTGATTAATATTTTAAGTAGAAATAATGTTATACATTGACAAAGAGTTATTAATTCTTTGTCATTCCATTAATGTGAATGTTGACTCATTAAATCTAAGGTGAATTTGATGTTTCTATGTCCTCGTAGCTTAAATGATCTACCCAGGGATTTTTTTTGTCGTAAGCGCCCTGAATTTTTTTTTAGGATTACATCCTTATGATGCCCAATTCTTCTTACAATCATATGCATTGTCGCTAAACAGGTAGACTCACAACTGAATGATATTTCTTGCATATGTCTCTATTTCAGAACATATTTCATTTGGAGTGAAAAACTGAAGAAGTATTTTTTAAGAAGTGTCAGACATTGTGTGTATAATACAGTGATATCTCTTTCAATATACGAACAGGAAGAAAAAATGAAATATGATGCTTGTGTACTTTTGCAAGAGAATGTTCCTTAGGAGAATAATCTATCACTTAAAGTTATGTTTTGTGTGCTTTACAGATAAAGCTCAAACAGTACATTGTTCAACAAGTTTTTTTTCTTTTGATTGATAAACTGGGTTGAAACACAAATAAAAATCATCCGTTGTGTACTATACTATGCATTATCTCCCTCCATTATATGTTTAATTTACTTACCCTATATTTCTTTCATCTTCTTTCATCTTACAAGACGAAAACATCTTATTTAATTATTATCTATTGTTATTAAATACATATTTTAAATTTAAAAATTAAATTGTGATTTTTTACAAAGCGCCATATCTAAACGAGTATGAGAAATAAGGTACCATAGTCTTACAAATTTCAGATTTCAAAACGGAATTTACTCATTTTCAAGAACTCATAATAATGTCGATAGAATTTGGAATCTTACACATTAAGATTATCGATTGACAATATAGAATGATTGGGGAAGAGTTCAATTAATTTACTTCACCGTTCATCAGATTTTGTCAAATTAATTGCGGATGAGAAAAATCTCCACAAAAATTGTTTCAAAAAATGAGATTTTAGCCAGTAAAAATATTCCTATGGTTTCTCAACCCAATTTGAGTTTTTTTTGACTTTGTCCTCTTCTCGAGATTGAAAAATCACCTCAAGGTAACTCATTTTGAGACACTTCAAAACATTTAAAAGGCTGTAACCGACTAGCTGAAGCCCAAGGAAGTTATTTTGAGGGATACAATATTGAATTGTAATTCAATATGAACAATTAAAAAAAATCAGTGTTATTTCTTAATTTACACACTTTGTATAAGATATTCTTTTACATAAGAGTACTACAAAGTTTTGAAAAACGCAACATTTTGGATTTAATAGTTATAGCCATATTTTAATCTCTTGATACTTATCTTACATTTTTGGCATTTTTTTAAATTTTATGCCTGATACAAATTGATCTAAACGAGAGGATTTCAGATATCTACATAGACATTCACCAACATGTGAAATCACCTAAACAATATAATCAATTAATTCTAGTTTCCCTAATATTTTTAGTTACAAGGAATATTAGAACATCTAAACAGAGAGGACAACAAACCCGAGGAATCCTAAAAAGAGATTTCTGCCACAGATTTTGATTGATTGCGTGGAAATACATGAATCTACTTCTTCTGCTCGGTTTGTTTGGAAACACTCGTCGGTACCAATCGGTTCGCTCTTTTTCCATTCTTCTTTATATCTGTGCGTTTCAGTGTCTACTGCGATAAGAACGACGTTGAAAAAGAAAAGTTATTTGTCGATCTGCGCGTTCACGCTACACTCCAGGGAGTTGTTCATTAGGTTCCAACCCGAATAAGTTGTACGAACTTCCCACAACAATTATAAATTCACGGACTTGGTGGGGAGTTATTTTCAGCTTAGTTTGGGTCTACGTGGATTTACCTTACAACTAAATTTTTAAGCCGAGAAAAATTATATCATTTTGAAAGTTTTTATAATCTATTTTAGAAAATTGGATCAATTATACAGCACAACTTTCCCTAAAGAATAAAGTATATGAAATAGTGTTTTACAAGACAAGAGTTTCTGTCTTTTTTTTGTATTTCTTACATTGTCTTGAAAAACAAGATGAGAAATTTAAACATATCGTCTTTTATTATTCTTGTATATAAAATCTTGGACTCCCCTTACTTAGGTTAGTGCCTCCCCCAACCTAACTTAGGTTAGTGCCTTTCTTTACTTAAGTTAGTGCCTCCCTTTACTTAGGTTAGTGCCTCTCCTAACCTAACCTAGGTTAGTGCCTCCCCTAATTTAGGTTAGAGCCTCCCCTTACTTAGGTTATTGCCTCCTCTTACTTAGGTTAGTGCCTCTTCTAATCTAACATAGGTTAGTGCCTCCCTCAACATAACTTAAGTTAGTGCCTCCCCCAACATAACTTAAGTTAGTGCCTCCCCCAACCTAACTTAGGTTAGTGTCTCCCCTAACCTAACATAGGTTAGTGCCTCTCCTAACTTAGGTTAGAGCCTCCCCTTACTTAGGTTATTGCCTCCTCTTACTTAGGTTAGTGCCTCTTCTAATCTAACATAGATTAGTGCCTCTCCTTACTTAGGTTAGTGCCTCCCCTAACATAACTTAGGAGTTGTAGAAAATCTTGTAATTCTTGCACTTTTCTTGCAAACCAATTCCTTGTCTTTTCTTGCTTTGAAATTTGTAGCTCTTGTTTTGTTCTTGTATTTTTTGCAAGACTGAGGCAATAGCAAGAAAAATACAAGACTATCGTAAGAAACTTATAGGAAGTACTTAGAATATAACGTTATTTGAAATTTAGAATATTTTAATATTCAATTCCAACCCAAATTATTTTCGTTAACTAACCACTAAATACGTTTCGAATTCACATTATAAGGCATCCAGTATAGAAGCAGATTATATATTATCTTTCAAACAATGGCGTATCGTTGTTTGCAGTGGCAAACTTTCCTACAAAAGATCTAGCATACTCCATAGCAAGTGAAAGATTCATTCAATCTTCCTCAACTTATGTTCTGCTCGGTGATATAATGTTTTTATATCATTCATGCCTCAAACTCAACATTTAAGGGATGATTTCCGAATTTAATCTACTTGCACAATAGAAGTAATTCTTGTTAACTTCAAATGAGATTACGATATTATTTACTTATACTTGAATAAGTATTCTTCATAGTAATATTTTGCGGAATTATCTTTGTTTTGGGATGAAAGCGTAGGAGAAACAATTGAATATTGTTTCAAAAGGAAAACAAAGAAGAAGAATCAAAGGAAATGTAAATTATATTAAATTTATTTTAGATATAAAGAAATATTTCATTTTAAATAATTATTTTTCATGTACGATTATTTTCCATAAAAATGTTTCGTTATAAACATAATTACCATAAAAAGAAAAAAAAATACTGTAATATCGTACATCATTTATAAAGACAATAATAAATTATTATTTCCCTAGGTCAATAAGGCAAACTGTATAAAGCTTCCAAATCCAAATATTATTTGACTTATTAAACTCAAGAAAAGTGTAAACTGTAGATTCTTAATTTAAATTTTCCATCTAATTCAAGTACGTAAATCTAATAGAAGCAAACTTAGAAACCAAAATGAGGTTTTATTAGGATTAGAATTTAATTGCTTGTAGTAAAAAAAAAATAGTGCCAGCGCCTTATATCCTTCGGTTGCTTCACACTATAATGATAATCTTGTCAACCTTTAGTTTAATCATTCTTGCAACAGAAATTGATGACGTGCAGTACTCTGCAGTACTAAATAACATGTGAGAATACATGCAGTATTGTCTTGTACAATATAGTGACTTAATCGTTAATCGGACAGTTTGTATTTATCAAAAATTGATTTCCCATGCCTATGACAACACTTTTTTGGAACATTTAGGGCCGGTTTTTCCATATCTGGTTAAAGTGCCATTTACCTTAACTGTCGGTTAACAGAAAAATACCGTATCGAAATAGTAAATAATGTATATTTTCGATATCTTACATCAGTTTTTCGATACGATATTTTTTTATTAACTGATGGTTAAGGTAACTAGCATTTTAACCAGAGATGGAAAAACCGGCCCATAGTATGTAATTTTTCATAATATTATAGTAAATTATAATATTATAATTAATTATTGTACAGATTTCTGTAGGTTAGATTATTGTACATTAAATTAGATTTTATTATAAATAATCCAGCACCATACAAGCCTACACCTATTCCAACATGACCTACGTTTAAATGAAACACACACCACCCACCCATAAGCACGTGCATTACCGGCCTTTGTGCCTAGTCCGCCAGCCTGGTGTAATCCCGCAAGAACACATTCTTGGCCGCGTCACCTGGCCGCGCGTCGCCAGGTCACATACCGGCGCCGGCGTCCCAGCGCCCCGACGCCCTGCGTCCCACAAGTAATCACACGTAACGACCGGCGGTCTCGCGCGACATGTGAGCCTGCTGAATTATCCACAGAATTGCGGTTGCCCGTGCCACCCACAGCCGTGTCAAAGCAAAGGGGGGGGGGGAGGGGTGGAAATTGAAAGTTCTGGGTGGGGGGAAGGGGTCACGTGCTTTGAGTAGTAGTATCACAGAATAGGTTTATACAGCAAGTAAGTAAGACTGAGAAATGAAAGTTAGAGAGATGGGGAAAGGCAACAAATTTAAAGGGCTCATTGTTTAAAATCGGAAAGTTTCGTCACATCTTAAGGAGAGATAGGGGAAGCCAACAAATTTAAAGGTCTACACAATGCTCCAAGGACATAGAACTGAATAGAGTAATATGAAAGGTACCGACACGGAGTGTCGCTTCTGTATACAACAATTTTAAGTATACCGTTAATAACTTTAGAGGAAAAGGTAGAATATTAAAATGGTCTGCTAGATTTCTAGATCTTATTATTGGTGACCTTTAAAATCAGAAGTTTATACTATAGGAAATATCAGCGTATGTAATTTAATATTTTTATATCAGATTGAGTCATTGCTTAGCAGTTAATGAACGGATTTTTGAAAATTGATTACGATTACTTCTTATGTAGCAGATTATTCTACTATGCTACCATTTCCTTAGTTATTAATGATTCTTATAATTGTTGTTGCACTTAATGTAAGCCTGTCAGAAAATTGTTTAAGCCAAAAAATAAATAAATAAATAAATAAATAAATAAATAAAAATTTAATTCATAACATCCATAGTTTATTTAATAGTTTACCGGTTTCACGTTTTTAATAAATATTACTTTATAAAATTCTCTAGTGCGTAACGTTTTCATGATCAAATCTATATGGATTGATATGATACGACAATTGTCCCATGTTATATTGACATTTTTCTATGGTAAATATTATTAACATACTAATTTGTCAAAATTAGGTATGCAATTTTGACTTAGTTACCCTGCTTACTGTCGTTTATGTAAGCAAAAGCTTAATATCCTGAAACCGGTAAAACAGTTTTCTATTATCATACTTTGTAACTTTGATCATCATCTTTATTAGTTTATATATTTCTTATCTTGATTTATTTTTTCAGGTAAGTTCCATTTTCAATACTTGACTACAAGATACGAGCAGTTAAAAAGGAAGGTATCGTACAAATATTTATACTACAGAGATGTAACACCAAATAAATACTTGTATCAAAATTATTTATATATTTGAGAATAAATCCTTAGGTAAAATTAAGATAAAATAGAATATTCAAGAAACACATCTTCATGTTAACATCCTATTTACCGAGATTATCACTTTACATTATTAAGAACTTTATCTCGAAGAGAAAGTTTAATATTAAGTTTATGTATGTAAAGTGTATTACCCGTACATTATCATCTTAACGTCGTAATAAAGCTTTGGGAAATAATGTAGAAAATACCAAACATTAAAAATTCATGTTAATAAATCACAAATGATTTAAGAGACTTGGATTTTGTAGGACTATACCGGATTTCAGCATGACGTCTCACATTCATATTCATAAGCTTCCTGAAAAATATTTCAGGTTTAAAAATTGTTACTACAGGCTATAAAAAATATTATGTGCCCAACCATTATTTCCTGCTATTAAAATTAAAAATGTTTTTGTGAAATTAATTCTTAAAATTGTGAAGAAAGTCGAGAACTAGTTGATGTATAAAAATTAACTATTACTATAGAATTTTTATAAAATGATTCTTTTGTATATATACATACTTATGTTAGTACAGAAGTATCGAAAATTTACAGTATTTACTTATAAATTTATAGGCCAATTCTAAACAAATCTGTAAAAAATAATAGAAATTATTTTTTTTTTCGAAATCGATACTAAAGTACACGTTATCACTACGTATATATAAATATATTTAGTGTCTGCAACGAATTGCGGATACTCTCTTTCCTGATAGATTTAGAGTAAAACTACAAGAATATAAAAGTTTTCGAAATTAAATTCTACGTCAGATATGAGCAGTACGAGATTTATTAAATATAAAATGTAACATTTTCGTTCAAAATCAACAATAAATTCATGCTGTATTTTTAACGACAAAGGAGATATCGAAGATGGGAATTTCGATGACTAACTTGTATAATTTTATCTAGTTTTATATTTGGTGACAGCGGTGGGATTCCTATTAGATAAATCATTGTTCACTCATTTATATAATGTTGTCTAGTTTTATATTGTTACATTATAAAATAATATGTTGACAATGGTAACCATATAACAAAGTTATCAGAAACTTAAGATATACATATTATACATAAGAATCTAAAGAAAATTCAATGGGTGTATAATTTATGAACTTCGAGAAAAAAGTAAATTGATGCAAAGGAAAAATATAATTATTGTTTATGAGGTAGTTAACCTTAAGAAAACAATGATTCAGTGTCATTGATAAATCAGCTATAAAAGTCGCCATTAACACCCCCTTGGTTATCAGCATAACAATCCGTCGCTGTCATCTGCAGTGGCAGTTAGTCACTGCTATTCTTGCTTTGTGCGCCTTATCTGCAGATGTAAATACCGCCGAGACGCCTGAATCGCGTCGGCACTTCCATACATTTCACTTATTTTTAAAGTTCCTCTTTAAAGCAGACAAATTTATAACAGGCTGAATGAAGTGTCAGCTGTGCAGAGCAATCTCGCGTCCACAGCGAGGTTTATTCGCGATGAGGGCTTACTGCTTTTTCGGCCCGCTGGCGACGGGTAATCAGCTATTTTAGTAGCAATTCGCCCGCTCTTATCCTCTATAATGCTAGGATAACACGTCCGATGTAATATGTCAATGCAATTCTGCCCCAGATCCAAGTGTCTCTCAAATAACACTAGCGACGCTAAATTGTGTCATCGCTCTTTACATTTATTACCTCTCACAACGTTTTACTACAAAAAATATCTAATAACATTAGCTATTTATTTGTGAAGGGGATATATTGTAAATTAAGGTTTTATTCCCAAAGTTGTAATTAATGTCTGAGGTGGAGTCGAGGGCAGTTTCAGTTGAGGGATTAACGAAGTTTATTCTCGAAATGCGTCAGTATGTGACCAAATGTTGATTTTCTCTAAAAAGTATCTATTAACAGTAGGTATTTATTTGTTAAAGAAATAAATTATAAATTAAGGTTTTATTCCCAAAATTGTAATTAATGCCTGAGATGGAGTCGAGGGCAGTTTCAGTTGAGGAATTAATGAAGTTTATTCTCGAAATGCTTCGGTATGTGACCAAATGTTGATTTTTTACATATTGAACGTTTTTACCTCCTACCTATCAATACAGGGTGTCCATTTTAAGAGGCTAATCATTATCATTGGGATCTCTTACAGTTCTTGAGATCCCAATGGTTAGCCTCTGAAAACGGACACCTTTATGTAGATAAGGGATTGTTTTGGTCAAATTTCTCGAGTATGAATTTTCAACATATGAGCACGAATTAGGGTCCCTTGAATGTTTCTTTATAATATTTATTTATGCATATATATATATATATATATATATATATATATATATATATATATATATATAAACCTGTGCTTTTAAACACTAGATCTCGCATTCAAAATTCACTATTATAGTTGTGACAAACAATTTCTCATGTCAAATAAAGATAAATAATTGTAAGCGTCGACTGTCTAAGCTCGAATTCAAAAAAAATTATTGATTAATGAATAAATATCAATTTAGTGTACCATGTTGACAGAACGAGCCAACGAATGAGTTTTGCTAATGATAATTAATTACCTTTCATTTTTAAAAAATACATAATGAGGCAATGACAACAAAAATAAACACTTCATACGTTACAAATGTGAAAGCGTCGCTTGAAACATAATTGAAAAACTAAAGCCGTCATCCCAGCTTTTAAAATAAAACTCCACATTATCTAAAAAGTTTCGAATAAAATTATTCGAGCAAGAAGCAAAAAAGCAAAGGTGAATTTAATGCAGTAAGCAATAACAGAGTACGCGCAGTTACACATTCTGCGAGATAAAAAATCATATATGATCGTGTACAATAAAATGCAAATTTAGGTCAGACAGCGTGTTCAAATGGCACATTAAAGTCCCCATTTCCAAAGCGCCTCGTGATAAACATGTTTCCGGGAATTAATGCGAGGGCTGCTGCCTCTGAGGAACTTATTTTTTCATTAGCTACAAATTCTGGGTAGCAGAGTTTATATTTTCTGTACAACGCTTTATTTTATGCGAACCGAAAGAAGTATTAAACTGAGTTTACAACATTATCTTGACGGAATTGGCTTGAGGATCTTTATAAATGTCACATTGAAACATTCTGAGTTTATAACATCGGGATATGTTGAAGTGAACACACTTCTCGATAGATATTAGATTTATATGTATTTTAGTACATATACTTTCAAATTTTAACTAATTTAACAAGGACAAGGATGAAAATAATTTTCATTTATTTTGTAAATGTTTATTTATAGCTAATTACGATATTAAGACTAATACAAGACTAAAATATTTTAAATTACTTTTTGACTATTCTCTATTGTTAAAATATTGAATTTTTAATAATGCACAACATTTTCAAAACATACGCAAATCATAGGTTTTTCTTTATTTCATTTAAATAATTTTGATGTTTACTGGTTCGTTATTTTCCTGGTTTGTATGTTATGGTTTGTTTTGTTTTCCTATTATTAGTATACGATCAATAAACTCGTCCCTTGTAATTGGATGAATGCAACAAATTCGTTTTGTTTTATTACTAGTCTCTAAAAATAAACAGGGTCTCTTCGGCATTTGAATACAAATTTCAGGTCTTTGGCAGCAAGACGTTTGGGAGAGGAAACCTCTCCTCGATTTCAGTTTTCAGGCTGAAACTGAAGACTCAGCAGGAGCTGGAAATATGCAGGCCGAGGTCCTGATTAGTATGAACGTCATGTAGAGATTATATAGACGGTGTTCAAAATAAAAGACACTACGTGGGACACAACTCATTCCTTTTATCTTTCTAATTTATTTAATTAGCCAAAGCGCATTTTCTCTCTTTACGAATTATGCAAAGATTATACCAATTTATACTTTACTATAAACAGAAATTAAATTTCAAATTATATTTAAACTCTCTTGAAATGTATCCCTTTTATTTTAAAGTACCTAATTTATAATTCTCATTACCACTCTTAGGAAAAAAATAATATAGAATTTATTCCTTCAGTTAAAATATACGACAACGAAAAAGAGAGAATAATAATATCATTTCGGAAAATGACGGGCGAACTGAGCTTCTATTGTTCTGACGCCTCGAAGGTACGAGAACATTCTCAAACTTAATTGCTTTACTATATAAACCCTGAGCAGAAGGGACCGGAGGATAGTCTGATATTATTACTCGTAGTGAACATAAATAGTGGAAATAAATTTCATGTAAATAAATAGTGCGTAGTGTTATATATTTAAATAAATGATCTTAATGTAGATTTTTCTCATTCCCAATGAATTTGTCAAAATCAATTGAACGGTGATGTTAATCAAATTTCCCCAATCATTAAGTACTTTCAACAATCTAAATGCACAAAATCCCAGATTCTATCGAAATTTTCTTCAGTTTCTCATTTCGCTGCATATTTTCTCTCTGAAAATGTCTAAAACCACCGAAAAACCTGGTCCCTTGAAATAACACTGTCTCCGTAGGTCTGCTTAAATTTTGTAAAAGTTTCCATTGCACTGTGCCAAAGTCTGAACCAAAACCTGATAACTCACCTTTGTTTGAAATTGACATTACTTATTTTTAAAACGCACAAAAAAAACTGTTTTACGAAAATATTTACCAAATGACTAACGAGTAACAAGACAAACGCATTTTTAAATATGAATATCTCTTCGAATAAATCATAAATATTTATTGATTGCCCGGTGAAATTTGAATTAGGATTGTGTGATAATTGATATGTTTACGAAAAGCATGTTTGGTTATCAATCATTTAATAACAAGAGCTAAATTTGAAACAAATTCGTAAACAAATATTTCAGGAATTCATGTGTGATACATTAATGAATCTACGTGAAAATTCAGTTCAAAGCAAAATTTATATCCAGCTATTGTACGTTAGTTGTTCGCATTATGTTCGGTATTTCAAAATTGTTTGTTATTTGTTCATGTAAAATGCAATTAATGCATGAGGTCACTATTACATTTTTCTCGAATTGAATGAAATTTTGTAAATTGTGAATATGGATATTAAACAAAATAATAAACATGAATTTAGCGAACTATGAAGTAAAACAATTACTATTTTTATGAAATAAAATTTTAATTAAATGTTTTTAAAATAATCAAAATCATTTTCTATGGTTATTTCAGTAAGTAAAGTCAATTAATTTGTTTTGTTTCAAATAATGAGGCACTTGTTTTTCCTTAGGCATTATACATTATTAAAGCAGCATAATGTCGTTGCTTAATTGATTTTGATACAATGTTGTTTACCTGTACGGTAGTGTACAAAGTTGTTAGCGAAACATATCCCTAAGCCATTATTTTGTAAAATTAAATCATGGAAATATCTCATTATTCTTATTTTATTGACAAATTTCAAACGGAGTTTAGAATAACAACTGAATTCACCATTCCTTAATCAAACCTTGATCTACTGATCAATTCAGTTCATCACTAAACAAATCAATGATCAACTGATCTGTCGTATTATATTAGATATAGCTTTGATATTCTCATTTGCTCATGAACAAATATTGATCTACGGATCAGCTTCTTTCTTGAATTAGTTGATCATTTATCAATGTACTAATGATGAATTTGTCTTTTATTATTGAATTTTGATGACAAAACCATGCAATTTAAATTTTTTTATGTTTTGCAATTTCATTTTCTTAAAATTTATTGTTTATAAAAAATAAATGGCTACATATATTCTGAATATCAAATATGTAAATGTTACTTACGGGTAGAGAATATTAATTATAAAATATTGAAGAAAAAAATATACAAAATATGTTGGAATAAAAATACGAAATTATATATTTTTAAAAAAAATTTTTTCAATTCTTATTATATTATTATATGGAATATAATTATTTAAATGTCTACGACTATTTATAAATGATCCGTGGTATGTTACGCATGAATCAATATATTCCGATTTAAAAATTAAAGATACTCGATATGAAAATCGCTTACATAGCTATATTACTAATTTAACACTAAATTTATTTGTCAATTCCATAAAAATAAGAAGATTGATAAGAACTAAACCTTTAGATTTGGCATCTAAATTATAAAGTAAAAACAACATAAATATGTAAGAACTCCAATGGGAGTTATTTCTTGCACGTTATTATTTAATCCGATTTTCTTGTTGGTTTTTTAATCAGTTGTAAATAAACATTTAAATAAAAAAAAATTGTTATTGTAGTACAAAATTGTCAGAGCCAGTGTTTCTGTGCGAACATGTGACCCAACAAACCTAGATCTCCCGAGGCACCCTTTCTATAAGTTCCACAGATATTGGCGCCGAGCAATCGTATACCAGGGAGGGAAACCACAACGCAACACATATAGTCGACATCAAGTGTGCCTCACAAATTTATCACGTTTGTAGCGGTGGTTTAAATTAATTTGAAATAAATATAGACCTGTATTTACCCTAGGGCCTAGGGCCCGAAAGTTACTAACCCCGGCCCTGTATGTAAAATGAGA
This sequence comes from Stenolophus ochropezus, assembly GCA_035578165.1. Classification (NCBI taxonomy): domain Eukaryota; kingdom Metazoa; phylum Arthropoda; class Insecta; order Coleoptera; family Carabidae; genus Stenolophus; species Stenolophus ochropezus. The sequence goes on along the minus strand of JAQOWZ010000016.1, from coordinate 990,117 downwards.
CTGGGTGGAATTCGACCACTGCTGTCACTTGTCAGATAGGTAATTGTTTTTGTAGTAGGAGTGAATGGCTCTGTTTTTCTGTTTTGATTCGGCAAAAACATGGTAAATTGTGAAACGATGGAGTTTTGGGGTTAGGGAAAAACTGTGGAACTATTTTGCTGCCCTGTTGAACAAAGTTCCAGCTGAAATGTGTGGTTTGGAGATAATTGTTTCTATTGTAACTCTAGTGTCATTTTCATAACGTTCAGTAATTTCAAACGTGGAATGCGCACATTTATTTTTTAGTGTTCTCGAACAAACACTACCATTTGCATTGTTTTTTAGTTTAAATTTATGATAAATATTTGTTTAGTATAGTTATTAAAGTAAATTAAAATAATGTGCACGAAATAAGAGATGATGCACTAGAAGGTTTATTGAATACATAATAACACATTGACTGATAATTGTACGATTTCAGTAAAAAAAATAAAAAATAATGTTGTCGTAGAACGAGACGAGATACAACCTGAAAAGTATTGTCAATTTACTACAAAATTTGGATATGGAAATTGACATATGTAAATTCGTCAGATATTTAGAATCTGAGAGAGTCCCGAAAATGGAGATAAAATTTCGTCGAAATGAAATAAACCCTAGACGATATGAGACACACAATTTGCTTCATCAGGTAAAATATTAATCTAAATTTAATAAAATTGTTATCATCATCATCATCATTATTGTTATCTAAACAATCTCAATATATCTATTTTTTATATAAATCTATGTAGCTTCTCTCATAGGGACTTGAAAAATTAGCGCCCCAATACAACGAGATAGTGCGCTGAGAATCACGTTTGCTTATTCTTAAGATCGGACCACTTGGGTTGTTATCGTACACTGAACTGTGAGCTGTTGTGCATCGTATTGGAGGTATAGATGACAAGCAGTATTGTTTTGCCTGGCGGGCGTGTATTCCATTAGCAAATTATGTCGAAAACCAGCCTGTAAACTGCATATCGGGTCAAAAAGTGATAAAACATTATATTTCAATATAAAAACAGAATGATACAAAACAACTGTCAGTTTAGTTTCACAAGGAAAAAGTATATTTACATTATTGTACAATTTTTCTAGTTACGACATCATCAGAAGTACTGAGGAAAGACTATGACAATCAAGTATTTATAAAAAAACAAATAGTGAAATTTACAGTTAATCCAGGTTAGAGGAAAAGGCAGAGATCACACAATACAGGAATGGATGGTGAATTAAATCTTACTGTTCATTTATAAGGGGTAAACCCTTATGAAGATGCTTCTTAATTTCGAAAGATTCTAGGAATGTTAATCTCTGGACTTTCCTCTCTCTGTGAAGAATACAGAAAATTAGACTTTTATAAATAAGAACTGAAAAATTATAAGATTCTTTATATTTACCTGTGTGTCTCATTAAAAAAAACTGTTATTAACAAAAATTGTAAGGAATTTTACTCGATGTGACTCGAATTCGTGTTTTCAAAATCACAATCGTTTAATTCAACGAACACCATTAATGTTTCTTTTATTTAATGCGAAAAGGCGATATACATTCATTTATGGAAAAAATCTGAAAAACATTGTAAGAAAACTGTAGTTACAAATGAAGATAAATGTTCTGTAATATTTCAGCAAGAACACAAAGAAAACAGTCCATATTCCGGGAATGACAATGTCTGGTTCCGCGACAGCGCCAGACAAGTCGGTTCGCAGCTGTGAGCTGTGCGCGACACTGATTGAGAAACGAATTGAATTATGCCTAACTGACAGATCCCGACAGATGTGTGTGAATTGTAATTTATCTTAACTCCACCCACATGCAAATAGCGCAGATAGCGTCGTTAGTTTCATTTCATTTGCCCGGCTTAACGCGAGGAAATGTATCAAGCGGAGACTTCCCGATTTAAGTTACGGAATCACTTCACGGAATATGCAAAACTACTTCAATCCCGCTTCTCTCAAGCTTTGCAGAATATTTTACTTAAATTTCAGCTCTTCGCTTTTATCAGTACCTACTGTTGCTACATGTCTTCTGTGATTATTTTACTATATTTGTACCTAAATTTTGAATTATAAAATAGTTATAATTATATTAAAAAATGACTGCCCCCTTAAAATGCACAATAAAAAATTTATTTTACGCTAAATACGTAGATAATTATATATTACTAGGTACTAACCTAAGTTAGGTTAGGGGAGGCTCAAACCTAAGTAAGGGGAGACAATAACCTAAGTAAGGGAAGGTACTAATTTAAGTAAGGGGAAGCACTAACCTAGTTAGGTTAAGGGAAGCGTTAACCTAAGTAAAGGGAGGCACTAACCTAAGTTAGGTTGGGGCAGGCACTAACCTAAGTAAGGGGAGTCCAAAATTTTTATATACAAAAATTATAAAAGACAAGAAATTACTAAACAAGACGAGAAATCTTGTCTTGTGAAACACTATTTCTAACAACCAGCAATCCTCCTTTTTTTATTTCGTGAAAGAAGCGAATCTCCTGATAAGAAAATATATCTACTTTCACCATTGCAAGACCAGAAATATACAAGAAAATTAAGATTTAGGTTAGGGGAGGAACTAACTTACGTAAAAGGAGGTACTAACCTAAGTTATGTTAGGGGAGGCTCTAACGTAAGTAAGGGGAGGCTCTAACCTAAACTAGGTTATGGTAGGCACTAACCTAAGTAAGGAGAGGCAATAACCTAAGTAAGGGGAGGCACTATCTAACTTAGGTTAAGGGAGGCACTAATATAAGTAAGGGAAGTCCAAGATTTATATACACAAGAGTAATAAAAGACAAGATATACTTAAATTTCTTGTCTTGCTTTTCAAGACAGGACAAGAAATTATCAAACAAGAAAAGTTACAAAGTTACATATTATTAGGAGTGTATCTAGGGTTCACTTTTTAGCAAAAAACGCAGTCCTGCTCCTTATTGTTATCATGCTATTATTTTATTATATACAACAACGATTTCCTCAAGTTCGTATTAAATTTCAGACACTCTATTTAGGAAGATTCTCATTTCAGTATAGAGTTATAATTTTCAACTTTACAGCGAATATTTGGAATGCAAATTGTATAGTCAGATATAACTTGTTTAACTGCATAAAGTTTCATATGCAATCTGTGCTTATTAAATAGAGAATGTAGCTGTCTCTGTAGAATATATTATACTGAGTTTATGGGTTTCGTGTATCGTGAACTAATATAGCGTTGAAATTGCATACTTAGTACACTTTCAAGCTACGATGTGAGAAATAGTATAGAATATTATTCATGCATTAATAAACAATTAACAATAAAGCTTTCAACAAATGAAAATCAATTCCTTAACAACTTGAATAAATGGTTTGTTCAAGATAAAGTATCTACATGAAATATTATTTGCAATTTTCTTTAGCGTATGCCGAAAAATTCTAACAAAGAAGTAATAAACGAACATAAACCAAAATGAGTGTAATAATCTTATCCATTTAATAAATTAAATAAAAATAAAAACCTCAACAAAACCCTGAACCTAATGTTTCTGAGTACCACAAAAACAGTAATCTCTGAAGAGGTATTTTTAATTTTACAGATTAGAGTAATTACTCGACCAGTTGGCTATGCCCGACAAAAAATCGTAAAAAGGCGAGCACTAGCTTTTGTTTACGTGCCTCCACTCTGGTGTAATGTAGCCACACTCGAATGGCAATCAATTCCTGCTTATAGCGGGTCTCGTCATTTTCATTTCCATTTTGTAGTCCAACGGTGATTTGGGAATTAATTGTTTAAGCGTATTTTTACGGGGGTTCGTGTTCCAGTGTGACAGGTCGATGTTCAACACTTTTTTATTGTTTTGCGATATCCATTTTGACAGTTTCGTCCTGAAAATGAAATGCAATTTGCACGTGTATTCTGATCTGACTAATGATTAATTTTCGATGTCGTGTAAAATTATCAACTCACATTTTACAGTTATTTGATAATCAAGTGTAATGCTTATTAAAAATGTTTGTATTATTTCTATGGAAAACAAAAAGTAATTGAAAATAGTGCGAAAATTATATTAAATTTTAATTTTATTTGAAATCAATCTTTTTTTCCATAAAATGAAGATGTAATAAATTCCTGTACTGTATAATTTTGAGTAATATATTATCCTATAATAATTCTGTGATAAAATTATTAGTTTTAATATTCATTAATTTTATTTTCCTCCTTCTTTAATGTACTTACTTACCATAGTTATTTTTACAGAGACCCTCTGAGAAATTGTCCCGAGCCACTGTAGAAATTTTATTACCATACGATTAAAAAAAAAACACAAAATTTTACACAATCTTTCACTTCTTGAATTAAAAAAGGGTTTATACATAATACGCAATCATTATCTGTTTAACTAATAAATCAATAAAAAGTAAAAAATTTACATTTTCAATTAAAAATTTTAATCTTTCTGCATCTCCCTGTTATTTCCAATTATTGTTTATCACTCCAAAATTTTTCATAAATAACCAAAGTAATTCAAAAATAACAATTTTTGAGTCTGAAATTTTAGTTTTTAAAATTTACAACCAGAGTTTATTACAACTCAAAAATGTGTATTTTGGGTATATCTATCTCTAAAATGGGTACCATTACACCATTTGGTTCTAAGGATAAAGTTGTTGACTTAAGCAAATATTAATGCGTTGATTGCGTTGATTCTAAATTTTAAAACAAAATTCAATTAACTCTTATCGTTCTGAAAATATTTCCATTTAAAGTTAATCACAAAACAGGGTTTTTCAGGTATAACCCTCTAATAGGACGAAATATAAACCTCGACGAAAAAACCAAATTCGTCAAAACAAAAAAACATAATGTATAAATACTAGTATATATGTATACGAATACTTATTTAATAAGGATCTAACAAAACAATACATATAGCGGTTCATGAAATCCTGCTGTGTAGTACTTAAAGAACATGTTACATGTGCATAAATTTCCATTTCATGTGTGAATATCTCTGAACTGTAACCAGGGCATGTAACCGGTTAAAAAAACCGGTTAATAAAAACCGGTAACCGATATTTTTAACGAAAATTGCGAACTTTAACCGTAATTTTAACCGATATTTTTCAGGCCGAAAATACCGGTAACCGTTAACCAAAAAAAATAAACCGGTTTTAGCGAACATTAACCTTTATTTTAATATCATTTAGCGAGAAAAAAAATTAATATTTTTTTTTTATATCTGTGTTTTCTATTTGTATTTGAACATGACAGTTTTTACAATTAACATTTTATTGGAGAGTCATAAATGTAGGTCTCTGGCCGTTAAGGTTACTTAAAAAGTTCCAAATAAATACGGCCTTTGTCAACAACATTTTTTAAACCGATATATTAACCGGTTTAAACCGGTTTCCAATTTTTAAAAATCGGTTTTCGTACTAAAACCTTTATTATTATAACGTTCTCTATAAGGGTTAACCGTTAACCAGTATATTTATTTCGGTTACATTCCCTGTTTGTAACTAACTTTTAGTAATTTCTAATTACAGTTGAATATAAAAAGTTACAATTTTTAGGTTTTACTATAAAGTTTTTCATATACAGCTGAAATATTCCAAAAATACCCATGTATGAGTCCAAAATTTTGGTTTTTGATTGTTGACACCCTTTAAACCCAATTTTAGGTCAGGTTTGGGTTCCTTGTTACCCATTTTAAGGTGTGACAAATTTCCAAATGTACTATACAATATGTTTAGACACTTTTCAACTCATTTTTGGGTATAAAATGCAACACATAATCATGTTAAACTTATTATGAACACCTAAGTCATTGTTAAGCACTTTACACCCATTCCAGGGTGTGAAATAACCCAAATAAACCCATTTTTAGGTAAAAATTATTGATTTTTTTGAAAAAACCAAATTGATAGTCGCCGATGCGCTGATTTCAAATTTTCAAACCGAATTTAATTATCTCTTCCCATTCGTGAGATATTTGGCCTCAAAGTTGCACCTCAAAAAAGTGTGTTTTTTGAACATATCTCTAAAATGGGTAGAGATACAGTATCAACGATTACACCAGTCGATTCTACGCGCAAAGTTACATAAAGAAATGTTTTCTCCGCATATACGATCTTTGGAACGATTTGGTGAAAAATGAGAAAAACGAAAAAAACCTGAATTTCAATTTTTCGCTTGGAAACTTTTTGTCACCAAAATTTTTTATATTCTGGACTTAAGTAAATACAGATGCGCTGATTCCAAATTTTCAAACCGATTTCAATTATCTTATACCGTTCTCGAGATATTTGTGTTCAAAGTTAGACCTGAAAAAATCAGTTTTTCAGGAATAATTCTGAAATGGGTTCAGATACGACTTTGGCGACCTTACCAATCGATTCTACGGGCAAAATTACATTTTTGTACCAATTTTCAGATTTTTATTCCAATGGATACAAATTTTATAGAGGAAAAACGAAAATGGTCAAAAATTGAAAAAAATCGCAAGGGGTTCATCAGGCGATTTTTCGATTTTCGCGATTTTCGTTTTTTCGCTATAAAAATTGTATCCATTGGAATATTAATCTGAAAATTGGTACACTTATGTAATTTTGCCCGTAGAATCGATTAGTGAAGTCGTCGAGATCGTATCTTGACCCATTTCAGGGATATTCCTGAAAAATGATTTTTTTCAGTTCCAACTTTGAACCCAAATATCTCGAGAACGGTAAGAGATAATTGAAATCGGCGCATCTGTATTTACTTAAGTCTGAAAAATGAAAAGATTTGGACCCAAAAAGTTCTCCAGCGAAACACTGAAATTCCGGTTTTTTTCTTTTTTCTCATTTTACACCAAATCGTTCCAAAGAACATATATGCGAAGAAAACATTTCTTTATGTAACTTTGTGCGTAGAATCGACTGGTATAATCGTTGAGACTGTATCTCTACCCATTTTAGAGATATAGTCAAAAAACACACTTTTTTGAGGTGCAACTTTGAAGCCTAATATCTCAGGAATGGGAAGAGATAATTAAATTCGGTTTGAAAATTTAGAATCAGCTCATCGGCGACTATCAATTCGGACTATTTTAAAAAACCAAAATTTTTGACCGAAAAATGGGTCATTTTGGATTTTTTCGGCTGTAAAATCAAAATTTTAAGGTGCAAATCTAAATATTGTTAGTTTTCATGATTAACTATGATTGTAAATTACTTAGAGATGATAAAAGATATTAATTTTTATTTGGATATGGTTTGAAATATATTTGCGAATATAGATAACAATTATCAAAACAAAATTTCCAAATATAAGTACTTCCGGTCATCATTTCCGTTGTAGGCCAAGGTTCGTGGTCCAATTAACAACTATCAATTGTTTTACAGACATCCTTTTGTTTAAAGTTCATTTGTCCTAATTATTTGTTTATTAACTGTTTCTTATATTATTATTTCCACCTTCTATATACAGGGTGGCTCAATGAAAATTATCAGCGCAATTTTTGGCCACTTAACATCAATTTTGCAAAAAACGCTCGAACACGTCATTTTTAGTATAAAGGGGGAACACCTGAATGGATTAGTTCCAATGGCATAACTTCAACCCTAAAATGGCGGTGGACTGCACCTCAAAAATTTTAAATGGAAAAGAGTGTCAAACGTGACACAGTTCGAAAGGCCTTTCAATTCTCTTCTCAACAGTTTTTTTATTTTTCAAATCGGATCATTAGTTCCAGAGAAATATCGTTTAAAACAAATTTTATCAGGTGTTTAAAATTGCAATCAAGTAGGCCTAAACAAATGACAAAATCGAATATCAGTATTTTTCCCGTAACGTAGAGGGCCGAAATAATAGTACTTTTATAATCTCGTAAATAATACAGTCACAGATGTAAAAGGAATAATAAAAGTTAATATATAAGACACAAACTAATAGCACTTTAAAAGTACACAACTTAAGTGTACTATTACTCAAGATCACGCCCGTTGTATTCTTCAAAATGTTCCATGTCGATTATTTTTTGTTTTCTGCTAAAATATTTTAGAAGTAACTCGTGTTTGGTATCAAATGAAAAGATTATTTGATGAGGGCTGGCGTGTAGAAATGACAAAAAAATTCCTTGTCGAATGTCTTTTGTTTTCAGTTAAAATATTTCAAAAGTAAGTCATGCTTGGTATCAAATGTAAGTACTCGACTATGTTTGGCGTGCAAAAATGTGAAAAATCATGTCAACAGGCTTTTGTTTCTGGAGAAAATTTGTCAGAAGTACGTCGTATTTGGTATTAAATGTATATAAAAAATGACAAATAATTACCATGTCAATCAGCTTTTGTTTTTGGCAAAAAGTTGTCAGAAGTATGCAGGGCATGTAACCGGTTAAAAAAACCGGTTAATAAAAACCGGTAACCGATATTTTGAACAAAAATTGCGAACTTTAACCGTAATTTTAACCGATATTTTTCAGGTCGAAAGTACCGATAACCGTTAACCAAAAAAAAAATAAACCGGTTTTAGCGAACATTAACCTTTATTTTAATATCATTTAGCGAGGAAAAATTTTAATATATTTTTTTTATATCTGTGTTTTCTATTTGTATTTGAACATGTGTCATCACAGTTTTTACAATTAACATTTTATTGGAGAGTCATAAATGTAGGTAGTTTCTTTGGCCGTTAAGGTTACTTAAAAAGTTCCAAATAAATACGGCCTTTGTCAACACAGGCAAGTTTAAAATTGAAAAGTGACCTGCGTTTTTCTGAATATATTACGGGAATTTTTGTAAATATTCATTAAATAAATTGCCTTTTTTTAATTGTAATATTTTTCTCAGAAGATATTTAAAAAAAAAATTTAATTAATTATTCTCTATTTTTTTAATCAAATTTTTATAATTAATTTGTTTTAATTAATTTTAATATAATATATTAACCGGTTTAAACCGGTTTCCAATTTTCAAAAACCGGTTTTCGAACTAAAACCGTTATTATTATTATAACGTTCTCTATAAGGGTTAACCGTTAACCAGTATTTTTTTCGGTTACATGCCCTGACTGTAACTAAAGTGAACCATTTGCAATAACATAAAATGAATTTCAATATTATTGAAGTCATTCCAAATTAATAGCGCAAGTGTAAGTTCAAAGCAACATCCAAGCTTCCCACTTAGTTAAATCCATTACAAATGCAATTGAATTCCCGGTCTTAATGAAGGGTAGCTGCATTTGTGCAGTGTCCGACCCATCTTGCCGACAATTACCAACTGTCATATTCACTAAACAATTCAAACTCAACCAAAAAGACCACATCGCTGCATCTCATCACCCGTTGCGACGGACACCGCACTGCGAACCTCAGTAATGAGAATCAGTTCTCGCTTCCATTTTCCATCTCTGCCGAATGGGTTAGACCACACATAGATAATTTTTTTTCAGGAAGTAAAATCGACCAGTAACGAAAATCGTCTAATTAATAAATTGATAAATAGAAAATACATTTTAGAATAGTAGTCATTTAATCCAGTAATATTCCAACATTTTGAATTGTAAATCAGTTTTTATCAGATTAATAAAAATTACCTTGGGGGCACAATTTCTTATAATAACCAAAATCAAAACATTATATTACAAGAAAACATAAACACTTTAAAATGTTCTAATTCTTAACCCATTGAAATCAGAACACAATCCAAAGTAGCCAAATCTCTTTCAGAATGTGCTCTGGTTTTAGAAGGCCAAAAATTAGAGCAAACATTTCAAAATGCTCTAATTTCTGATCCATTAAAACCAGAGCACAATCCGTATTCTTCTTGAGGAAGACGCAAGTGTGGACGAAACCTATGAGAGATGAAATAAAGGCTTCCCAAATTTGACTGATTTCTTGAAAAATTAATTCATCGACCAGTGTAGAAAATCGATTAAGAAATAAATTGATAAATAGAAGATACTTTTTGGAATTGTAGTCATTTAATAAAATCAATTAATACACCAACATTTTGACGGTAAATCAGTTTTCTTCAGATTAAAAAAAAATTCCTTAGGGACAAAATTTGTAATAATGACTAAAATCAAAACATAAAATTACAAGAAAACATAAACACATTAAACTATTCTAATTCTTGACCCACTGAAAGCAGTACACAATCTGGAGTAGCCAAAACTTTTCCAGAATGTGCTTTGGTTTTAGTAGGCCAAGAATTAGAGCAAACACATCTGAATGCCCTACTTTTTGACCTACTGAAACCAGAGCACAATCCAAAGCTCCAGAATGTGCTCTGGACACACATGCTGAAGCGTGACAAAAATTAGACCACATGCTGAAGCGTGCTTCAGTTCTCGGGCATGGCGTACGGTTGTAGCCAGATCCTTTGCGAATAGGGGAATCCCTACGTTGTAACCTGCAAGACCAAAAATATGCAAGAAAATTAAAATCAAGACAAGATTTTTATATACAAGAGTAATGAAAGAAAATATATATTTAAATTTCTTGTCTTGTTTTTCGAGAAAAGACAAGAAATAACAAAACAAGACAAGAAATCTTGTTTGATGAAACACTAATTTGTAGATTTTATTAAATAACTGCAACTCCAAAAAGTACCTTCCTTTTATTAACGTCCAGTCGAATAAATTTTTGTATTATTTTGTCAGCTCTACTACAAGGGAATGTTGGTACTAAAGAAAGATGTTTGTAGTTTTGGTATCAGTTTCGATATATTTGTATGTATTAAACGCCTCAACCCAAAGCAGAAACTTTCTAAAAAGTTTAACAATCAATTGCTAAACTATCTCCATTTCGATTGTCCGATTGTAAACTCTACACAACTTTCTATCCGTCCCGGTTAGAAGTTTGTCATGTATCAACCCTCGGCAGCGTTAATAACCTCATCTGAGTTATCTGCGTTCATTTCCATCTTTTCCTGGTGAGGGCCACGCGCTGCGGGGAGGGGAAGACGCTACGCCCACGCGGCGCGGATTCGGAACGTGTCTGGGTTTGTAATTCAAATACCGCAATGGAGATATGAGATGCAAAGATTGCAACATGGCTGTTTTTATCACGAGGTGATGAATAAATTTACGGGTTGGAACAAGGTGGGGATTTACGAGGTGATGAGGTGATGAGATGATGGTTAGTTACCATCATGGACGATGGATCAATGAACGATGAATACATTTATCTGACATTGGGTCCTATTCTGTAACTCAGTAGTTAATTTTTAACTAGTTACTAAAATTTTTGACAAATAAAAACAAACATTACAAGTGATGTTTTGATGTTTTCTTTAGTACTACCTACTTTCATTGGAGAAAAAATTTAGCAGCTGGTTAAAAATTAACCACTGAGTTACAGAATACAAGTGTTATTATTTTAATTTCATTGGCTGGTAATATGTAAGTAAATTTGGTTTCCCTAAGGTTATTCTCAAGTCATCAATTTCTGCTGCAAGAATTAATAAACTTTATCTAGCATCTTGTCGTATATGCATGACATAGGTGAGACTTTTATTTGCTATCTCACTATCCTACGTATTACATAGAGGTACAGACTACCGTCAGTTTTTTTAACGTGAAACATGCGGATGGATTACTTGTATTAATTGGTTCAGTAAAGTAACAATAAAAAGAATCTAGAAGTGTAAGATCGAGTTATCTAGCAGACCATTCTACTATACTACCATTTCCTATGTTGTTGCACTCGGTGTAGGCCTATCAGAAAATGTTATAACACAAAAAGCAAATGTCAAATTCGTTCCCTGTGTTTCATTTTAAATGAGACAAGCAAGAATACATTGCTGTCAATCAAATATCAAAGTCGTAGCCATAGATATGATAAATCCTATGTTTCACGTTAAAAAATACTCACGGTATATCCTGTAATTTATCCGCTTGTCATCTTGTCGGGAGAAATCGTGTGATTTTCAGACAGTATTAAATACAATATAATAATGGATAAAACATACAAAAATAGTTGGAGATTAAACTAACGAAACTACCTACACACAATAAAGCACAAATTGTTAACGCCGTAATCATCTCTGTAAATGACATGAATGATCAAATTTTTAAAATATTTGTAAATATCCATTAGCATTGTTATATTACTGATTTAATACGTTCACATTATATTTTAGGAGTATTTCCTGTAATGTATTTAGAGACAGTTTGTCTGTAAAAGATCTTTTTTGAATTCCTAATCGCGTACTTATGGATTTTAATGTTTAAACTTATATAAATTTTTAATTAATATCTATAGTTCACGGAACAATGAAACCACATTTGCCTAAAACTAAAATCTGCCCATATTTGTATTAATTTTCATAACAATTCTTCTAACCAATAATTAATATGTCAATTTGATATTAACATTGAACATGAAAATCTATAAATGCTAGCAGAAAAAAATAGCAATTCAAATTGATGCTGATAGAGTTTAATTATTGTTTTATCTAATTTAATAATCATAGGATTTCATACACAGCAATATGAAAATTTGTTATGAAGCCTGGGGAAATTTATGATGTGGTTACTCTGCAACATGAAAATTTGTTATGAAGCTGGGATATTTATTATGCGGAATATTAGTATTTTTATTTCGAAACAAGAGCAAAATAAACAAATATGTTTTCAAAACTGCATGAAAATATAAATAATGATATTTTATTTTTCGGAAATAGAAAAATATGGACATTATAAAATGAACATATTTATTTACTGTCAACCGTTTTTGTTTGTAGTTTAAATATGAATAAAAAATATTAATATTAAAAATCATGCATGTATGAATACTGTACTGTGAAATCGAGAAACTGTAACAAAACGTTTAGTATTTAATTAGTAGTTAATTCTACAAAGAATAAGTAAAAAAATCGTAATATCCCAAAGTGCATTTCTAACAAGAGAGAAACGTTATTCTTAATTAAAATGTTAATTACATTAATAACAGTGATAGGAATAACGCCTTTTCCAGACTATAATTTATTTGCCTTTACAAGAAAATCTTATAAGTAGATTAATTTTAGAATTTCTTGAAAGAAGAAAAACAAATAAATTCATTGCTGAATTTATTAATTGGAGGTTATTGCTGAATTAATGCGTTGCTTATATTATATTATATGTATTTATTTATAAAAGAGGCGACAACCGAGGAAAATAAATCAGGTGAGTAATAAAAAATACTTTAGTCCTTAAATATACACTATATTTTTCCCGAAATTATTAATTAAATACATAAATAAATAGCATTGTGTTTGTAAAACGTCAGCTAGCTCTTACGAGGCGATAACTGAGGAAAATAAACTATGTGAGTAACAAAATATACTTTAGCCTTTAGATATACAGTATACATTTTCCGAAATTGTTAAATTATTAATTAAAAACGTAAATAAATAGCATTATGTGTTTATAAAATGTCAGCTATAATAGCTATTGAGACGGGGATGGCTATGATAATAAACGTACTGTCAAAGTGTCAAATATTTCTTTATAATTTTCATTTATGTTTACACCTGTTTAGACGTCGTCTGCATGAAAGCAGATAAATTATTATCAAAATTATTAAAATATAGGTTAATTAAGTTTGACTGATGATTCCATAAAATCAAATTTTGATATAAGTCTGTAAAATTTTTAGTTACTACTTTGGCTAAATTCACCGAGTGATATCGTGTACTTTAGTGTCGATTTCGAAAAAAGTATTTTCAATGGAAAAATTTTTGTATTGAATTGATATCAAATGTTAGAAACAAAAAGATGAAGTTCAGTCACCATTCAAATGAACTTAAAATTGAGTATTATAAAAATTCTATAGGGAAATTATGGTAATGCGGTGTATAACCGCGTTTAATCTTTTGTTTGCAAGAGAAGCTATCTGGATTAATTTCTTTATGATCATGCATAATCAATTAAAAATATAATTGGATGTCGTCTTGTTTTCAATACAAGCTATCTCATTAATCTCGCGGGTATTCAGTCCGATGGACTTACAATGAATTAAACCACTTCCGTGAAAAATTCCATGCAACAAAGAGCAACTCAATTTAAAAAACCAGATAACCTACGCTTAAAATCTGCCATTCCCAAGAGGACAACCGAAGCGAAAGCTTTTAGCCATAAAATCTAAATACCTAAAAGGCTCAATTAGCTCGTATCTTTTATGATTTCCATCACAGTAAAATAAGTAACGGTCGCTCCATTTATCAAATTAAATTACAAAAACAGTAGCGCTTGTAAAGGAGCTTTTAATTCAGGGGCGCTGTAATTCCTTTCCCCAGATTAAAGTGTTTGCAGAAACAGTTGACCGTGCTGAGAACAGTTGACGCTCCAACGACGTGCAACTTTTTCTCCTCCAATGCGGACAAAAAAATAAAAATAAAACACATGCGAGGATGTGACCGAGAAATTAAATCCGCGCTTTGAAGATGCAAATAAACACGGTTTTTCTCTCTTTTATCCATATGTTGTAATCCAATTTGGGCTGCTCTTTGACTTGTGTGGAATAATACATATTATATGCACCTTTTTCTGTTTTGTAAAGTTTACACTAATATGGTTAACATGTTTAACATGTTTAACACTACTTTGATCTTTAAAGCTTAAACAACGTTATGTGAATATAAATAAAACAACATTATGTTTATTATGTTTAACTCTTTTATATTTAAAAATACATTCCAAAAATTATAATTAATTATACACCGTATAAATATCATACAGTTTTAACATCAACATCCAGATTCATAAAAAATTTAACCACTAACCCGAATTGAAATGTCAAACTAACTCCAGTCCCAATTCATAAAAAGAATTAAGTATATTATTTACTTCCAAAGACAACTTCACTAGTTTGGTGGAATTAGTAATATTTGTAGATGATTATTAGCATTTATAAATTATATAGAGTAAGATTTGTGGTGATATGTAACAAGCTAGAAGTAAAATACTTTAATTACACGCAATACTAGGTATTTATTTTTCGATGTTTGCTATTGAATTATTTTGAAAAACAAGGTTGACTAAATACCGCAGTTGTGAATATTGAACTGAAAGAGAAAACAAAATTGAGTTACTAAATATTTTCCAACTCTGAACTTCGTTTTAAATTTAATTTTGAAAAAATGAAAGAATTCTGATATTGAGGCTCTCCAGATATTCGTAGCTAGCGAGATATATTTATCTTCTGATATATTTCGTCTTGGAGATCTTTTTTAATAAATGCTGTATTATAAAAAAAGAAAGTATGTTTATTATAAATCATGATATACATATGATTTAATCATAAAGCAGTCATAAAATTATTTATTTATTTCGGTGAAGTGTAAATATAATTGAATTACGAATATTTATATGACTAGGTTTAATGAGCGAATAGTAAATTATAAAAGGATAATAAAAATTAGTAACACGCTAACAAGAAAGAAATATAAAGACTAATTTAGAAGTAAGTATTATTAATACAGACTTAAACGCTAAGAACATTAATTTCAGCACTTAATAATACACAATATTTATTTATATCACCAACTATTCATTTATATCAGCAACTATTTATTTATTTGTACTTTTCATATCGCTGAAATGCACTGGCCGACACTGACTTTCTTCAATGACTCTTTGACCGATACTAATTTTTTGAGCGCCTGATGTGACCCTTTAATACCTGCGGACAACTAATCTTGAACATTCCAGAACCTTCTGAACTCTATTATAATCCCGAACAATAGTGGCGTCGCTCATATCTCACTTGACCTTTAACACGACTACCTGCTCAGATAGGTCAGCAGTGATGACTCATCTACGGAGAGTCTCACTCATTACACTATACTTGTTTCTGCATGTAAGTAACGAAAACGAATAATGTATTAAATGCGAAGAAGAAATGTAATGAAAATATTAAAAAGGTACTAGTCTAGGATTTAGAATTGAATTGTAAATACGGGCAATCTTACCTAATTAAAAAATACTTAATTTGGTACTAAAGTGTTAAATGTGTCACTGATTTCAAATTGACTATCAGGTACGCCAACAATTTATTTTTTGTGCGACAGCAACCCATTATTCAAACAAATTGTATTCTCTCCTTGTTAAATTTCAGCACTGGTAACATAATGTAGGCGGTCACAAAAAATAAAAGGTCCTTTAACTTCACACGGAGTACAATGCACTGGGGCGAAGAAACATTACTCAATAAATATGATAAAAAGTGTCTTGGGAACATAATTTCCCACTGTCCCAAGTGCGCTATTTTGAGGGCATAATCTGTCATACTTGTCATGACCCAACATCCCCTCTGCACACTTATGTATATTGTCCTTCGAGGCCTACAACTCTACTATGTCACACCAGATGACTCTGATCAAAATTCCACAGAGTCCACCACAAATTTATTCTGAGATCGGAGGATGGACTCAATAATTTATATGTTATTTTACACGATTTATCAAATGGGAGACAGGATTAGGATTAGCTTGTCGTATCGGAATTTATTTTTATAGAAGGGTATATGGAAAACCCATTAATTCCACTTATTTTTTATGTTGCTTTTTATACATGAAGTGATGATTTATTTTGGAATAATTATTATTTATTAACGCTTTCAACTTTCAATGCCTACACTTCCGATATTGTCATAAAAATCTGATGTGGACACAAAGTTTAGTAATACTTATAATAAAAATATTTTAAGTATTTTACTGTAATGAAATATTTCATGAAGTATTTACAATACTTTTTACAGAAATGTTTATATGTCGTCATTATATTGACGCAAATTAAAATTAAAATATCGGACTAATATGGTAAATGAACTGTCCAATATTACTATCAATTGTCGATAATATTTTTTTTGTTTAATGAAATACAATATGAATAATAATGAATATTATAAATATATAACTACCTCAATCTTAACTGTGGGAATCAGGAGGGAAAAGAAAACGCGAGAGACCCAGATCTAAATGGCTACAAGAAGTAGAAGAAGAATTGATATTTCCGTCATAATTACGTATTTTGAAGCTTCATTAGAATAATTTTGTGAAAATATTGACCTTTATTCAAAGCTTCCAAGTTTACAAGTTATTTATAAGAAAGTGTTTCTGCCCTACTTGAATATTCATAACTGCTTTTTGAGAGCTTTTTGAACTTTGTTTCGGCATGTTTAACGACGTTGAGATTTGACATGTTACCCATGTTAACCAACTTTTCAGGTAATGCCAGTGAACCGTATTCAATATTTATATGTCTAAATATTAAAACGTAAAATATATTTATGTTTCTTTAGCTATAAATATTTATGCGTGTAGTTTATATTATAATGAACGTTATTGTAATTAACGTAAGTATAATAGTTATTCACGTATTAAGGGCATAATCAAAAGAGCTTTAAATTCCTGAGGGATATAATCTTGATTATGCTCGTGGTACATACATCGTTTTATTTCATTTTGGTTCTTGAAGTGAAAAAAATCTGTTGGTATATATTCCATGCTATGGTTTCTTTATAGAAAGTTGGCATTGTTAGACTAATTGTTTTTAAACAAATTTAATATAATCAAAGTGTCACTGTCACTGTGAAATATATATGGAACGTCACATACTGATTATCCTGGCGAATACTTAATGGAATTTGAGGCTGCACAGACCAAGACAGTTTCAAAAATGGAAAAGATTTATATATGAAAAGGAATTTGAATATTTTTGAGAGTGTTAATTACTTATTTAATCGAAATTAAAATATATTATATTGTTTGACATTTATTCATTAATCACAATTTTAATTTGTTTGAGTAACTATTGCTTAGTAACTTTATACGCCCTCGAGCGATAAAAGCCAAATTACGTCCGCATATGAAGGCATATAAACAAGTTTATGATTCCAAAATGAAAAAATATTTATGTTTCTGTACTTTATTTATGCCTATAGTTTATATTATAATGAACATTATTGAAATTAACATAGGTATAAAATGCATTTATTATAAAATTAAACACTTATTATGTAAATATTTAAATACAAAGTGGCTATTTGTCGATATTATCTAAAATTTTATTACCTCAATAAAAAAACAACAAAGAATTATCAGACATATTTCTTAAGTTCATATTGTAATCTGTACACACAAATCACCAATCCATTTTTTCTCTGAGTTTGAATTATCTGCAGCACCACTTTGAATAAATTGCGTCTGAATCCACGTATGATTTGGCAAAGCCGTTTGGAATTCGTTTTGAAGAACAAGAGGTGGGTACGCAGAGCTGATCACAGAGCGCTGTGATCGGCGCGCGATATGGAGAATACAGGCACATGTCGCAATTCAGTCTCACTGCGGGGAAATGTCGCAGGCGTGGGAGTGGGGTTATCTCGGCGGTGGCGGTGATTCTTTATCGCGGGTTGGCAGCTTGTGGGATATACAGCAAAAAGGGCTACGTTCAGAATTTTTCTTCAGTCTTATATTTTTAGTTGTACGCACAGAAGAAAAGGTATCACTTATAATGTATATATTGTATTGTGTCGATTATAAAAAGGAATGTTCTAAGCGGAGATGTTAGGAGTTCTCGGAACACCAGCGATGTTTAATTTTACTATTTTTATTTCATTGTTATGATAACATACCGTGTGTTCCAAGAAAGTGTTGTCTAGACAATTAACATGAGGAAACACTTTTTGGTAAATAAAAACTGTCCGGCTTACAACTAAGTCACCATATTATATAGGACAATCAGTGCCGGATTACCCATTAGGCAGAGTAGGCAATTGCCTACGGGCCCCGTGTCTTTTAGGGGCCCCGAGCTCCTCTATATTGGATTAAAATAATATTGATTTGATTTTGAAATCGATGTAAGATGCAAAAAAAAAATTGAAAATGAACTAAATTTGTTATTTTATTATTAACTATAAATATAGATTTTTTTAACTCATACAGTACGCCGAACTGCGGTAGCTTTTGCCTTTGTATAAATTGTGCCGTTCCCTTAATTTTCCTAGAATCGATGTATATTAGTATGTTTTATATTGTCATTATTGTTGTTGAGAAGAAGTTGGCGCTTGGTGCGCAAATAACAGTATTTGCCTCGGGCGCAAAATTGCCTAGGCACGGCCCTGCTTATCTTAATATTACTGATACACTTTCCAAATATTTTTAAATATTTTTTGAATATCTTATTTAAAACTGTAAAGTACACATTGTCTTTCATACTTTTATATTCCACTAGTGAGTATAGGTATATTCTATTAATTTTTTAACAGTATGTTATTTTTTTGTAAATTATTTTATTAAATTGTTGGGAAGTAGAGATTTCGATTGCCTAAGGGCCTCCACATGGTTTAATCCGGCACTGAGGACAATCTGTTCGTAAATATTGCAGCTTTATTATTTATTTTTCTCCTCATAACATACTACAGCAAGTTGGTAGATACTATTTATAATTTTTTCATTAAAACCAAACAACGATTGAAAACAATGAAACAAGACTAATATGAAAATAAATTTACAAATAGTAGATAGTAACTTTTAATAGCTATTAACATACCTAGGATAGTTATGAGTATCATAACCTCCGCAAATGTCAATTAAATTCCGAACTCGGAGAGCGAAGATTTTAAGACATCTAAGGCCTGGTATGATACAGAACATCCATGATTTGTTTCACGTTATTAATAAATATTATTTTATAATATTTTCTTGTGAGTAATGTTTTCGTGATGTCTATATGGGTTGATAAAACAGCTATATTATCCAATTGTCCCACGTTATTTTGATAAATCTGTTTAGTAAGGTTGAGAAAACTATTATTATTAACCTAGTCAAATAGTGGATGTCTAAACTAGTGATGAAAAAATATAATTATACGTTATATGTCAACAAATAATGACAGAAAGTTTAATTTAACACAAGCCACTAATACGTTTAAGGATATACTCATACTTATGTATCTGTATATTCCACTATTATAAATGTATGTACTAATTTTTTGACGTAGGAGTTTTGAGAATGATGCCTGCGTGTAATGCGGTAATGTGACAAATGAGTTTAAGTGTGCCGCGATGCGTTTAGTGTTAATTCGCTTTCTTCCTGACTCCTGTTATGAAATTATTTCATTAATACGGCATTTGCTGGCAACATCTCTAAATAATTATATTTTCCTCGGAAATCTGGCCGTCAACCCTCGTTAAAAATCCGCCAAAATAAAAAAGCCGTCACGTTTTTCACAGAGTCGTAATTGCTAGTACAAAAGTCGCCGCCGTTGGCGCTGCGCTCTATAAACCGTTATTAATTTAACGCTCTTTATTAACTAAAACAATTAGCAACAGTCGTCGTCGGCGCATTCTGTTTTAACGGCCGTTCGGATCGCGAAACCCGATTAACGCCGCCCTGTACGTTTGCAACCCTTAATGTATTTTCTGCACTCAATCATTGACTTCTCATTTGCTGTTTTTTCCCCGCAAAAAGGCCCGGATTTAAGGGGAGACAGATACTAAACCCTCCCTATTCCCAAGTCAAAAATTTTGTCAGAAATATTACATTACTGAGCCCCTCCGTAATAATTTGCTTTTTTTTAATTATGTTTCGTTAATGTATTACCTGTATATAATGTGCTTTTTTTTATTCTAAGTAGAGAATAATCTAACCTAAGTTAACCTAATCTAACCTAACCTAACCTAATCTGATTTAAACTAATCTAACCTGACCTAAACCAACCTAATCTAATCTAACTTAATTTAAACTAACCTAACCTTATTTAACCTGAGCTAACTCAATCTAACCTGACGTAACCTGACTTAACCTAATCTAACTGAACCTAACCTAACCTGACCTAATCTAATCTAACTTGATATAACCTAATCTAATCTTATCTAACTTGACATAACCCAACCTAACTTAACCTGATCTAACCTAACCTTTTATAAAAAGTAAAATTTAAAGACACATATTATTGAAAATCTCAGTTATAAAAGATTATTTTAAATTTTATCAAGACTACAGTCCGAAACACATAGTTAAAATGATTCTTAACCTCCAGATATAAATATCATAGTTAATTATATTATGTCATAATTGGAAACAAAAATAGGGGAAAACCCATATCTAAGAAGAGATAGATATCTACGTCAGAAATTTGGTAAAAATCTATTCCAAATCGATGGAAAATGATGTTAAAACATAAAGGAAACATTATTTATAGGTGAATCATTTTTACCGTATCTCTAAATTTGATAGTTCTGTAAACAATTATTTCTTTGGAGGGATGTAGTATTTTTAAAAATTTCTATATTAAGGAAGGACTTGAGATAATAAATTATATATATTTTTCTGGTAAAACTGTTTGTTTATTACTTACACATTTTTTTTCGACAGATCAGGTGTATAATTGTGACTGGAAGTCACTGTACCTGAACTTTAATGGCTGGTCACGTAACAATGTAAAGGGCTCTGCAGATTTACCTTTTGCAAGTTGCAAAGGAACGTGTGAAGAATTATTCAGGATAATAACTCAGTCTAGAGTCTAATAATTATATTATTATACAGCTACAGGTGGCAAGGCATCCTTGTACGTCGTACACGTAGTCTTGTCTTTTTGCAGCCAAAGGATTATGAGTACGCATCATGCAAATAAATGTGTCTATCCCTGGATGGATTTGGGCTTAGATCATGAGTAAGAAGTTTGGAGAAATGGAAACAAATTGTTACTCACTATTTTTGTTTGTAAACATTTTTTTTGTTCATATATGGTATCTGCATGACTCAATTAATTATTTATTACAATAAAAAATATATATTTTAAAGTTCTATAGATTCTCGATAAGAAAAACTTTCTCTTAAATATAGCATCAAAATTTTGTGCTAAGTTTTTTTTTAAACTGTAATTATTTCTTTATTTACTTTACTTGTATTTAATCAATAGACTTACACCAATTTACTATGTATTATCTAATATTAATTTCATTATCATATGGTTAAAAAATCAACACAGTTTTACAAAATTTGTTTAACTGATGTATCAGTAAAAAATAAAAAAAAACATATTTTTAATTAAAAATTATTATAGTTTTACATCTCCTAGTTATTTCCAATCACCGTTGAAAATGAAAAGTTATATTTTTTAGATTTTACACTCCTAATTTTTTCAGATACACCTGAAATAATCAAAAAATACCCATTTTTTGGTCCAAAATTCGGGTTTTTAAAAATAGTCTATATTAATAGAAGTCTATGAACTGATTTCAAATTTTCAGACCGAATTTAATTATCTCGTTTCGTTCCTGAGATTTTTCTTCTCAAAGTTGCATCTCAAAAAAGTGTGTTTTTTGGCTATATCTCAAAAGTGGATTGAGATACAATCTCAACGATTATACCAGTCGATTCTACGGGAAAAGTTACATAAAGAAATGTTTTCTCCGAATACACGTTTCTTGGAACGATTCGGTGAAGAATTAGAAAAACGAAAAAACCTAAATTTCAATTTTTCTTCGAGGAAGTTTTTGTCTCCAAAACTTTTCATTTTTCGGACTTAAGTAGATATCTATGCGCTGATTCCAAATTTTCAAACAGAATTCAATTATCTCTTCCCGTTCTCGAGATATTTGTGTTCAAAGTTGAGTTTTGGCAATACCTAAAAAAACAGGTTTTTTAGGTATACCCCTTAAATGGTTAGGTTTACGACTTCGGCGACCTCACCTATCGATTCTACGGGCAAAATTACATAAGTATACCAATTTTCAGATTTTTATTCCAACGGATACAATTTGTAGAACCGAAAAACGAAAATGGCCAAAATCTGAAAAAATAGCAAGGGGTATACCTTAGATTTTTTTCGATTTTTGGCCATTTTCAGTTTTTTCCTTGTAGAAATTCTATCTGTTGAGATAAAAATCTGAAAATTGGTACACTTATGTAATTTTGCCCGTAGAATCGAATGGTGATGTCGCTGAAGTCGTAAACCTAACCATTTAAGGAGTATACCTAAAAAACCTAATTTTTTAGATATAACTTTGAACTCAAATATCTCGAGAACGGGAAGTGATAATTGAATTCTGTTTGAAAATTTGGAATCAGTGCATCGATATCTACTTAAGTCCAAACAATATAAAATTTTGGAGACACAAAGTTTCTAGGCGAAAAATTGATATTTAGGTTTTTTAATTTTTCTCAATTTTCACCGAATCGATCCAAAGAACGTATATGCAGAGAAAACATTTCTTTATGTAACTTTCCGTGTAGAATCGACTGATAGAACTGCTGGGATTGTATCTCTACCCATTTTAGAGATACACTCCAAAAACACATTTCTTTGAGGTGCAACTTTGGGAGCAAATATCTCAGGAACGAAAAGAGATAATTGAATTCCGTTTGAAAATTTGAAATTAGCTCATCGGCTTCTATTAATATAGACTATTTCCAAAAACCAAAATTTTGGACCCAAAAATGGGTATTTTTTGATTATTTCGGCTATATATGAAAAAATATTGAATGAAAAAGTAAAAACTGTAACTTCTTATATTCAGCTATGATTGGAAATAACTTGGAGATATAAAAAGATATTAATTTTTAATTGAAAATGTAAATTTTTAATTTTTTACTTACCTACTAGTTATGAAAACATTGATTGTAGACATTAAATCCATTTTTCATTAAAAAAAGTGAAAGATTAAGTGAAATTTTGTTTTTTCTTTACCTTATGGTAATGTAATTAGATCATAATCAACCTCTGTAAAAAATTGTCACTGTAATGATTATTCTCTTTCAAAAACTATTCACTGTTACTACACTAATTAAACCAATAAATTGTATGTTGGTTTATTATTTTGGCTTCAATTCTTTAAGGTATGATGACTCAATAAAAGGAATTGACTGTACTAGGCATACTTAGTGAACATATAAAAAAAATATTCTCTGGAAAAATATAATACAAGGAAAAATATTAAAATATTTCATATCAAAATATTTATTTATTGACAAATACATCAAAAATACAAAGTACGTACAAATACAAATTAAAAATATTCTAATAAACAAACAAGTACATGATAGTTTTGATAAAACAATATTTATTAAAAAACGAAGAACACAAACAAAATATTAGACAAAGTACAAAATAAAAAAATACTGAAATACAAATATATGGCATTGTCATTTAATTAGAATTCATTATTTTTCTGCTAAATATGGATGCGATCTCTTATTATGTTTTGATAAATATTTTTTGTGACTATACGACGTCTTGCAAATTTTACATTTAAATGTTTTTTTCTGTTCACCATGTACCGTTAAATAATGAATTTGAAGATCACGTTTGTGAAGAAATTTCTTTTGACATTTAGCGCACTGGAATTCTTTAAGCCCTGCGTGAACTTTTAAATGAGTTTGCAAATTTCCTTTTTGAGTATATTTTCGATCACACAACATACACTCGAATTCTTTAACTCCTGCATGGTTTTTCATATGAATAGTATAATTAAATTTTCTGGTGAAAACTTTGTTGCATAAATTGCACTGAATTCTTTTGTTGACGGAATGAACAAGAAATGCATGTCTATTTAAATAGCGTTTGTTTTTAAACATTTTTTTACAGATTATACATAATAATTTGTTTTCATCTATATGAGTCTTCATATGGCTTCTAAGTGCATTTATTTTTGGAAAAGTTTTTCTACAAGGAATACATTTTAACTTAAAATTTACTTTTGGCTTTACTTCATCGAATTCTTCAGTACTTTCCTCAAAATCAGATTTTTTTTGTTCAAATTGAGTCGAAGTATTCGGTGAATCCTTATCAGAAGTGTTTTGTTTTCTTTTCTTGTTTTTATTATCATTTTGTATCATGTCAAATTCTTTAACATTTGCATGTTTTTTCATATGTATAGTATACTGAAATTTTTTGTTAAAAACTTTGTTACATAATTTACATTTAAATATTTTACAAACAGTATGAAGAAGGAAAACATGTCTGCTTAAATAACTTTTGTTTTTAAAATTTTTTTTACATATGAGACATTTTGCACAGTGTTTATGTATCTTCATATGATTTTCAAGTGCAATCAATTCTGAAAAATGAATATCACATGGAATACATTTCAACTTAAATATTTTTTCAGGAGAATTTGTCTCATTATCGGAATTTACTTCATCTAATATTTCACTACTTTCGTCAAAATCAGTACGTATTTTCTTATTTTTTTGTTCAAACTGAGTCGAAGAATCCGGTGATCCATTATTAGAATTACTTAGTTTTCTTTTCTTATTGTAATCATCTTGTGTGATGTAATCAAGTAATAAAGTATTTTCATTTGTGTCTAATTTAACATTATCTTCACTTTTTAAATCTTCTGGTAAGGTAGTGTCACTTTGAAGATTGTCGTTGCTATTTATTTTATGGACTGAATGAACAACAAGAGTATGTCTTCTTAAGTTCATTCTTTTAGTGTATGTTTTTTTACATAAAAGACAGGTTAATGTTTTTTCGTTTGTATGTGTTCTTAAATGTATTCTAAGGTCTTGTATTTCTGAAAAGTCTATGTCGCAAGATATACATTTTAAATTAACATTTTTTTGATCAATCATCTCAGTATTTTGCTGTACTTCATCAAGAACTTCAGTACTTTCGTCAAAATCAAAAGTATTGTATTTTGTAGGCGTTTTATTTTGATTGTATTTGTTATAAGAATGAATTATTAGACTGTGTCTTCTTAAATATACTTTGGTGGTATATTGTTTTTTACATAAGAGACATGTTAATGTATCTTCATTTGTATGAGTTCTCAAATGAATTCTTAAGTCTCTTATTTGTGGAAAATCAATACTGCAATGTTTACATCTTGACTTATCAATACTTTCGTCAAAATTAAAAATATCGTATTTTGTAGGAGTTTTATTTTCTCGCAATTTATAACTTGTACGTTTTCTTTCGTTTTTTTCTTCAGACACAATTCTAGTATTCAGTGATTCTAATAAAGTATTTTCATTTGAGTACATCGTATTTTCTGCACCTTCTAAAATACTAGTTTCATATTTAACTCTATTATTTTCTTCATTTTCATGTTTATTACAATCTTCAGATAATGTAGTGCCATTTTCAAGGTTGTACTTTGATAGAGACATTTTCTTAAATTCGAAGAAGCATTGAATTGAAAAATAACAATTGGCACATATCATCGAACAATTATTTAATACTTCGAATTTCTGTAAAAGATTTATTCTTGTTTATTATTTTTTAAAATATAATGTAAACTATGAATTCATAATTTAAATATATCCTCTAATTTGAACAATAATAAAGAAATATATAATAAATAAATGTCACTTTTCCAAAAAATTTAATTGAAATGTAGTTCATTATATATCAGGGTTGGTCTGATTTAAATAAAAATCATTGATTTTGATAAAACATAAAGAAAAGAAAATTAAAATTAAAAGTAATTATTTTTCCAGTATTAATAACAAACAAATATGTTCAGTACATGATAATAACCTAAAATTAAATGTTGTTTTATCATTTTAATTCACATGTAACAGAAGAAAAAAAAATAAGTATTTAAATGTGTCACAAAAAGTAAACATTCTTTGTTACTCATTCTAGTTTTTTTCAGATGAATAGTTTTGAGTATTGATTATAATATTTGATTAAGAAAATTTTCGTTTGGGAAATAAAATATTTATATTGTTTTTAAAATATCATAAAATAGATATTTAATTTAAAAATAATAATAAATATTATTAAATTAAAAAATCAAGATTTATTTAATTTATTTTTTAAAATCAATGAATTTTGATCATGGTATGTATTATTAAATTATTTATTGACTTAGAAAAAATATATCATTTTATGAATTTTATTTATTATTTAGAAGTTTAGGTTAAATAATTTTTGGAAAAGACTTTAATTGATCGAAGATATATAAATGTAAGAAATAATAATTAATATTGATAAGTAATGTCATCTTGTAAATTATAATAAATTATCCAAAAACAAAGTTGTAAATCAAAAATCAACGTTAAACTACAAACAAGTGAAAAAAAATTGTTCAAAAAAAAATAATTCACTGTCATAAAAATGTCTTCAGTATTTACCTACATATGTAAAAAGCAAACAATGCTTATAAAAAAAAATATACTTACAAGTTCCGGAAAAATGTATTTTAAATAACATTCCACTTGTTGCGTGTCCTGGTTTTCTACAAATTTTGTACTAATTTCATTGTGTGTGCATATAATACAAATACGAGTAGATTCAGTGTCCATTTCTTGTTCTTCAGTTTTCAACTCTTCTTTCTCGTCGTAAAACGATGTTTCTTTTTGTAGATTATAGTTTGATAAAGTCATTTTCTTAAACACGAAAAAATTGTGTACTGAAGAATAGCAATTGACGCACATATTAGAAATCTCATTAGTGCTTTTCAAAGCCTGAAAAAGTATCCATTATTTGAGCACTTTGTAAAGTTGATATTTACTTACTAGTTCTGGGAATATATATGTTACACAAAAAGTAATTTGGGTTGCACCTCTTCCTGTTATAAATTCCACAGTATTTTTGTCAGTGGAACATAAAATACAAACGGAATCAGAGCTCATTTTTAATAATTTGATATTTATAACCTCAAAAATATACAGCACATTGATATTACTTGTTGCCCCTTTGCTATGTATCTGATTTGTTGTGTGGTGTGCTTGTATCGTGTTGTGTGAGAACAGAGTTTCCAAAACTTTTTAGAATGTATTTTAGTTTTGTGATATTAAATAGAATCCTATAACTATAATATAAAACAATATTGAGTAACAACTTTCTAACGTTCAACAATTTAGGATTTCCTGTATTTTATTTTTAAATAAAAATAACATATTACATATTTTTAAAATAATTCTTTAGCCGGAATACTAATTACTTTATTTTAAATATAACTTTTTATACATTGTTTTACAAATTTAATTCTATTATTTACTTAACATTCTTAATCGTACGTTTAATATCGCTTTAGGAATTACGAATCTAAGTTTGACAATCACTATCAAATGCTTAAATGGTTTACACCAGTGGTTCTGAACCTGTGGTTCACAAAACAATAAGTTATTTATTTTCAGCCGAAATCGTAACCAAATATTTGACTCCCCTTCTAGTTTCGGCCAAAACCAAAATGTTAAAAGTTAGTTAAATATTTATTAAACGGAAATCTAGTGCTTTTCTTACCTTTTAAGGTATTGTTGGATTATTAAATTAAATAAAAGACTTCAATTTATTGAATCTCATTATTTTTTTTATAGAAATACTGGTCTGTAAAAAATTGGGTTTAAGGGATACTTAATTTTTTAACAAGATAATGACCCCACACATGCTACACGTAAACTACTAGAATAAGAATAGTTATTTATTGTAAAATTGCAGACAACAATTAAAATCATCTACACAGTTTGTAGATATGAATCCTATTGAACATCTCTGTGATTTATTTACAAAGAAACGTGTAAAACAATACGTCCAAAGTATATAAAACAAGTACTACATGTATGGTAGAAGAATAGGGTATGACAAACCATTTAAGAGAAGAAATTCTAATGAATGGCGGTTCAAAAGATCATTGATTCCATATTATTTACCGGTGTACGGAGATTAAATTGACATACTTAGTTGTTATTATGAATAAATATAATTTTTTTTCTCGATTTCATTATGAAAAATTTATTTTATGCGGAATGTTAACATGCAATAAAATAGAATTTAAAGATATTTTCTCTACACCCATGTAATGTATTGTAAGAACGTACCAAGAATAGCACTCCAATTTAATATAAAATAGGTTATAAAATCCGTTAGCTCCTCATCCATTAATCTGATCAGCAACTGCAATGAATAAAAGTCGGATTAGCGAGGTAGGTGAATACAAAGTGACACATTTTTATTACAGTGGTCACTGGTCCCGGATTCCATCTGAGCATTAGAGCAGCTCAGTAGAGTGTGAGCGACGTTTCAAATGCTACAAAGTTTATTCGGAATCGGACTCACAAACGACTTTAATTCGTTCTCCTGTCCACAGTTTAATTTACTGGAGAACTATAAAAATTACGTTTGCGCACAGGTTAAGTGGTCGATTCACAGTTTTTGTTCGAATAGAAATGCATTTATTTAACTCTAGAACAGTCAATATATTTTTGTGGAAAATAGTTTCACCACAAACTTCTACAGTGCAAATAGTAGCAGTATGAAGTAGGTTGTTATGGTAATAATAATAATAATAATAATAATAATAAATACGTCAAAGTTACACATAAAAACATACAAAAAATAGAAACATAACAAGATAGAGAGAATTGTTATTTCCGATTCGACCAGAAGAATGAAAGGAATTCATTTGTATTATAAAAATAATTTTCTGAAATAATTTTTTTAATAACTTCGTTATATTTTTATTTCTAATTTTCAGAAGAAAGCTTTTTGAAAATATTTAGACCCTAAATGTTAAGGACAACTAACGATTAATGCTTAGTCTTTAGAACATACAGTAGTGTATTTTGTCTTGTATATTAAGAATGTGTATTTGAATTTGTTTTAACTGCTCTGGATTGTACTCTGGTTTCAGTGGGTCAAGAATTACGGCAGTCAGAATTGTTTGCTCTTATTCTTGGTTTGTTGAAACCAGAGCACATAGCACAGCAGATTTAGTTGCTCTGGATTGTACTTTGGTTTCAGTGTCAGGAATTAGAGCATTTTAAAATGTTTCCTCTAATTCTTTGCTTACTAAAACTAGAGCAAATGCTGAAGCAGATTTGTCTACAATGGATTGTGCTCTTGTTTCAGTGGGTCAAAAATTAGAGCATTTAAAAGTACTTGCTCTAATTCTTGGCTTCCTGAAACCAGAGCACATTTTGCAGCAGATTTGGATGTTCTAGATTGTGCTCTGGTTTCAGTGGATCAATAATTAGAGCATTCTATAGTGTTTCTTTTTCTTGAAACTATATTTTGATTTTCATCATTATAAGAAATTTTGCTCACAAGGAATTTTTGAAAAGATGGCGTATGTTATGTAGGATCGTAGAAAAAGACAGTTAGACAGTCTTTTTCGCTCACAGTTTATCTCTCTTCTTTCATTGTTTTACCAAGGCGACGTCACAAATTTTTAATAATTATTTTCTCCTAAACTACGAACAATGAATCGATTTAAAAAAATACTGATATTTTATTTTATTATCTAGTATCATATACACCACAATTTTTTTTTACATGCAGCCTATTTTCATTTACCTCTCATCTCACTACATCTATTTTACGCTCTCCTGAATTAAGCAATTACGTCGGTATCCGTCCGTTTTCTCACCAGTCAATCCTATATACTACTGTGGAAGAATTCGTTGTTTCCCATCACGTGTGGTAAATTCGCTTGTAAACCAGGTCAGGGTGCGACGTAACCTAATAACCCCCCAACCTGCACGTGGTTCACACCCCCCCCCCCCCCCCCTACAAACGGCCTTTGTCAATCAGATGGGATACACCACTCTGTTTATCAAACACAATCTCAATAACGGCAAAAACTTTACAAATATTATTTATTTTAAGGGCTAAGGCAAGGCTGTTTTGTAATAATAACGTTTTAAAAGTTTTGTTTTTACTTTTAAATTGAATGTACCTGCGTTAAAATGTTGCAAATTGAATATATTCTTGAAATGTTTTGGTATACTTTGCTGAAATTACATAAAATTCTGAATTCTTTCATAAATTTTTAATGCATTTTCTTTGTACTCCAAACAAATTCAATATTTTCTTCATTATATAAAGTATAAGATTCGTAGAACAATAATTTAACTATATGTGGCATAAAAATCTTTTTTTCTCAGTGATATTAACAAATATAAAATAAATTGTATGTAAAACTTGTAAAAATTTTTCAGTACGCTATTTCATACTTTAAGTCATATTTTAACAACGTGAATAGAAAAATAATGGCTGCTGAATATTATAATAATGAAATTTGCCTTTACAATATAACTATAAGAATGAGTATTAAATTGTTAATGATACATTTAAGTTAATAAAAATTGGAAATATTTCCTTATCACAAATAACCGACGGACAATAATGTCGATATTCTGGTTGTATGACTTCATAATTTTCTTTATTAAATTCTTTCACAAAAATAAAGCAATAAAACGTCTTGTCATGCTCCAGTAATTTTCAATTTATTTCGTCCTTAATTTTATAAAAGAAGGGACTTTAATGTTACTGTATAATCGAATCTGCAAATTCTCCGATACTTACAATGAATGGATTAACGCCTTATGTTGTTAATATTTAATTACATTTCAACAGGCTCAATGAAGTGTTATAGAAAAAACCAGTCCTACTAGTAAAGTAAAAAAAAAAATTTCAAGTATGAATTGAATTAAAAGTAAACTGAACAAATTAATTTTAAAACTAAATATTTAATGTATTAAATTTTTTTTTTGTAGAATATTTTACTACAGTAGCGGGACACATCAGATTTTTAAATATTATTAAATATTATGTATAGAGTTATAATTATTTTCCCAAAAAGTGATCCATCTCACCTCCCCCTTACCCTATAGTCACGTGACTATCACTTGGTATTGACCACCGCGTAAAACGACTAAAATCAACTACATCTATCTACACCTAGTTGTAGAACAAAACCAGTGATTACTTCCAGACTATAAACTCTTCCACGGTCGCTTACTCATCACTCCGCTGTTTTCATTCCAACAAAAACCCTGCAATATTTAAGTGTAGTACAATCCGGCCGAGCTTCAAGCTCCAATCTTCCCAAGTACAGAGCGACGCCGTCTTCACTGGATCGCTACGTTTATTATTCATGGATAGGCCAAGTCTACGGAGCGCAATATAGACGGAATTATTTTACTTGTTTCTGCCCACATGACTTCGGACGAGACTGTTGAAATGTATCTCTCAGCAATGTTCTGTCTGCTGTAGAAAACTATGTAACTACGCTTTTAAAACTGTTTATATTCTACAGATCTGGAGAGTGGAGGTTATTGTTAGTGTTGTTTTTTAAAGAGATAATGAAGTAATTAACATCTGAGGAAATTACAATAGTGGAATAGTATATAAGTAATTATACTAAGAACGTTAACGTTTTCTGAAAATGAGAAATGATAAAGTAACAAAAATTATACGGGTTTTATACCTTTACTTATTTATAAAATACATATACTCAAACCAACTAGTCTCCGTACACACATCTTTACGCTTTGTTTCCAAATATAAAAACCACCCTGAAACAATGACAACAACAAAAAATATGCCCAACAGTGAAATATGGTGGAGGAACTGTGCTCGTATAGGGCTGTATGAGTGCAGAAGTAATTGGAAACCCCAAACATACGTGCATATAAACTGCTAGAATAGTTATTGTACAATTGGACACAACAATTAAAATCGCCTCCACAATCTCGAGATATGAATACTATTAAACATATCTATGAATAACATTTTGTGTGAATTTGATTAAAACTAGTTCTATTTTTAATATTTTTCTGTAGGTATCTAATCTCTATGTTTAAAAAACCTTTACATAAAAATTGTATTGCAAACGACCTTATCACATTGAAATCTCGTTTTCACCATGTGTGTGAAATGATTCCATTCACATAAGTGACCAAATGACCTAAATTCGAAGGAACAATATATCTCTCCATTCCGAACTACAGATCCGAGATTCGAGAAATGTCAATTTACTTTAATCAAGTCAATTTTATTCAAATGAAAACCCTACATATCTTATGAGGGTAAGCTGGTTTTATTGTATTCTGATTTTATTACCGTTAGCTTTCGAGCCAAGACATTTTAGGTTTAATTAAATTACTCACTCTTGAATATTTACTAGATTATTTTATTATAGTCTTAGTTGCACTGTACATAAAATAAAAATGTATATAACGCGACTGACTTTTTTTGTTAATGTGAAACAAAAATACACTGTTATAGAGACCAGATATTAAAATCATGTCTCAATATATACACGAAAATATTTATTGAAACCCTGGTATAATCACGAAACCTAATTTACCCAAAACTTGAGATATTTCAATGCGGTATTTTATGAATATAATTAAAATTGTATAGAATCCTAATTCTGGTTCCAATGTAGATTTAAAATGAACTAGTAATCATAATGTGTACTAATTGTAGGGGAACGCTCACTCATTGTGCAGTACTCTAATTCTTCCCCAAAATGTAATTAGATCAAAATCACCCTCCATAATATCCACTCACCGTAATGTTTACTATCTGAGAGAAGAGTGCTTAGTAACTGTGAAGTATTCTAATTCTTGCCCTAATTACCTGAAAATCAACCTCCGTAAAAACCAGCACCGTATTGTTTTCTACCTGAGAAAAGGGTGCTCCCTAATTATAAAGTGCTCTAAATCTTGACCTAATATAATTAGTTCAAAATCACTCTCCATAAAATTCAATTACTGTATTGTTTACTGCCTGAGAGAAGGGTGCTCTCTCACTGTAAACTACTCTAATTCTTGTCCTAATTAGTTCAAAATCACCCTCCATAAAATCTATTCACCATAATGTTTACTACCTGAGAAAAGTGTTCTCACTCACAGTTAAGTAGCCTAATTAATGCGCTAATACAATTCGTTCAAAATCACCCTCCGTAATAACCAGTCACAGTAACTCACTGTAAAGTACTCTAATGGTTGTCGTAATTAGTTCAAAGACACGCTCTGTAAAAGCCAATAACCATAATGTTTACTACCTGAGAAAGATGTAATATACTCTAATTCTTGCCCTAATTTAATTAGTTCAAAATAGCACCTCGAAAAAACCGATCACCGAAGTTTCTAAGAAAGGTGATCATTCATTGTGAAGTACTCTAATTATTGCACTGATGTAATTAGTTCAAAATCAAAATAATGTTTAATATCTGAGAGGGTTACTGTTAGATCAAAATCACATTCCGTAAAAAACATTCACCGTAATGTTTATCATCTTAATTATAAATAAAACTTATATTTTCAGAAATAGTAAACACGATTTGCTGTTCATTTTGCTTTAGAAATGTGTTTCGTATATCAATATCGCGAAGCAGAGGGTATGTCTTCATGCAAAATGGATTCAGGCGTAGTTAAATCACGTGATATGAGCTGAAGGAAAAGACGTAGACGTGCGTGTGGCTGTAGCTGTCATGTGAGAGGAGAGCTAACTGTATCAGCGATGAACTCAACTTGTGCGAGAAAATCGCATTGGGTAGTTTGACAGCTAATATCGCACGAATGTTTCAAATACGCCCGATTGCGATCTTGAGATGAGCGGACAAATCAAATTTGACGCCACGTGAAAAGCGAACGGTTTGGAAATCATTTTACAAACTTTTCCTACTTCTATATAAACTTTCTAGACATGAAAAGAATTCTTACATTTATTAAACTATTTTAAATTAGTTTCTTTCCTGCTTAATCAAATTGTAATCAAAGCAAACTTTTGCCAATTTCAAACAGAATTTTTATTAAAATGTATATGAAGTTACAAAATTGATTAAAATAATACCAATTGCATTAGCATAATATAAAGAACTTTTAAAAAACTTTTATTCAATTGTAGCAAAATATAGTTATTTATATATTATGTGTAACAATTCCTGATTCCTGGATTCAATGCAGGAAATGTTTTTTTTGAGGAAGAAACTAAAACTAAAGTTTTGTATGTCTACTAGTTTTTTTTTTGAACTAACGTTCAAAACTAGGGAAGTTGCTTTACCCTACCCTGTACAACAACAAGATGAACATGTACTTTATATTTAGGTTACTTCAGATTTAATTATACACATGTAACAAAGTAAGGTTACCCTTCAATCCGTTCTTGTTTTGCCTGAAGCGTCACCGAAAATTTGATTATCCCTTTGTCAAGTTTCTTGTAGATAACAACTTCAGACACATATGTTCCTAAATTTAATTAAAATAAAACCAATAATGTGTTTTAGTATAATCATTAATTCACTAATTCAAATTATAGTTCATATGTCTAAGTTATTATGTTTCGAGGTTTCTCGTACAGCCATAAAGATCTCCATTGAAGTACAAATAATTAATTCAAATTCAAATAGTGATGCCGAAATCAATAACCAAACACATACGTATATTCGGCAAATATATTCGATTAAAATTTACCTCCGCGGGGTCTAATTATTGTGCATCAGGTAATGGAAACGAAAACATGGTTTTCATAACAAGATTTGTTTCAAAAATCCTAACTCAAACTCAGGTATGTAAACACAAAAACATGACGTGTTCTGTGCTTTCATTTTAAAGAGAATAAATATTAATGATATTTTGTTTTTTAACTAACAATACCCATGGTATTACCACAATACAAAATTACATTACTCTCTTCAACAATAAGCATTTAACATCACCTACTTAAATTACCCACGATAGATTAAAATTAATTTTAAATATATCTTTTAGTCATATTTTATCAATTTGTATAATTAACCTTAACATATAGATATAGATATATCTTGTCGCTTTTAATATAGACCTTTTTTTCGTCCTACAATTTTCTACGGAAAGCATTTCAATATATCTTATCGTTAAGGCAGCGTTCGTAAAAACGGTTTCGTTCGACTGATTTTTCGTCGACTTTAGTTGCAAAATTGGTCGCAACGCCTTTTATTTTAACGGGATAATATATAACCTATGTCCACCGTGAAAATTCATTAAATATCGGTGAAAGAATTTTTGAAATCCAATGAGTAGTTTCAGAAAACTTACAAATTTACATACTTTATGGATAACTGCCACCATTTGATATTTTGATATTTTTTATGATATTAGTGTATATCAGTAGATAACTTTTCAAATTTACACACGGTCAAAACATTGTACACTTTGAGGGTTGTAGGTAGACTTTTATTATTACAATTATTATTATTTTTTTAATAACCTCTAAAAACTAAAAAATGTAGAAGATATGCAACGGTGTTTAAACACTTTGTTTTCTGGAGGTCAAAAAAATATTGCTCTCTGACTGATTAACGAGTTTGATACATTGATTGTTACATTATAATATAGTTGATCACATTACTACAATATCTAAAGTTGTGAAGAATCACTCTGCCATTTGCAAAACCGCAAATGTCTTTGCGATAGTTTTACGAGCGCAGATGCATTTTATTGAAGTTATTGACCATTAGGAACCCGGAGACAGTTGTTACAAATCATTGGCGTGGTTCGTAGTACGTAGCCTTTTAAACTAGGGTAACTCAAAGTGTCATTAATTAAATCGAGCGAAACCAGATGTTGTATTTGTGCCCTTTGTTTTTAATTAGAAATGGAATCGAATCTGTTTGTTTCAGTGCCACATACGTTACAGCAAACACACCAACAAACGGAACATAAATATTTACAAGTCATTTAATACTAGCTTATTTGTATTGATTCTAAAGCTGAATCAATGGAAAAATTGTAAAAAAAGTATTAATAACATTGGTGAAATACCGTTTGAATATGATTATTCTTTCCTAAGATTTTTGTCATTGTCAGTACCACGTTTCTGAAGATACAGACGATGAATAAACGTAATATTTTGTTTAATTTTTACTAAATTCGAAATGCATTTTACTGTTTTTAGTGAAATTTATTATAATGGACATAACGCTCATGTGAATTTAAATTTACATATTTTCAAATGCAATTTGTTTGTTGTTAAATTGTATGAAATTTGTGACCAGAAATGTATTTTTAGGGATTTGTCATATAACCCGATTTTAATAGAAATGTTTGCAAAAAAATTTTGGAATTACATAGTCGTACCATTTCCTCGTTTCATATAGTAAAAACATTGTGGCGACCCCAATGTCACGTCGCGAGCGACGGTCGGTAGCAGATATGTCAAGATTTGTTCGCCACTCTTCTATTGTACCGATGCGTCGAAGATACGAGAATATTCTAGAACTCAATTGCTCTACTATTTAATCCTGAGGAGACCACGAGGACAGTCTGATATTAGTACGCGTAGTGAACATGAATAGTTGGTGGAAATAAATATCATGTATATAAATAGTGCGTAGTGTTAAATGTTTAAATAAATAATCTTAGTGTTTAAGTTTTTATTAATAATTATTATTCTTAAATAAATTAAATAATATAATTTATTATTCGTTAAATAAACTTTTAATTTATATATTAATACTTTATGCATTTATAAATAACCTTTTTGTTTAATGTTTTCCAATAATAAAAACAAGAGTTCGTAGAAATACAAACCATATTTACTCATATTTTGTCTTAACAAACAGACTGCTGTAATACATATTTGTTTACTTTTAATTCTGCAAACAAACAGTAGTTCCGTTTCGTGAAAACCTTATTACTTTAATAATTGAATTTGCAATTCCATTTTTCAAGAAACGAATACAAATTCATTTAAAAATATCAATATATTTTCTATTACAAAAACTTTAATACTTTACACATTTTAGAGACAGGTCTCACAAAAACATAATACAATATTGTTTACCCCGCATGCCCTGTGAAAGCTACGCCACTGGAAAACAATTTTTCACGTGTTCGGATGGAGGTTGATTTATTACAGCCGATTTGCGATTTATTTACGTGACGCGTATGTTTAGATTGTAAAGATATTGTGAATGTAAAATTGAATTCGTGTTTGCAAAACTGATTTTACACAACACAAAGACTCGCGACTCGACGAGGGAGAAACGGGCGTACACAGAGGGGGTAACACTGTCCTTGTTTTTGAAGAGCATAAAAATAAAGTACTATTTAAAAAACAAGTTTCGTAATGGTTATTTTACTTTTAGTATAGCTTCTCAAGTGACATCTCGAAAGATGTCAAAAGTTTAAAAGCGTCGTTTATGCTTGATCCGTCAAAATTTGCTTCTAAATATGTAATATTTATATGTAAATTTATTTAGTAAAATGTTATAAGGAAGTTGTGATTTTTATATATTAACATACCTAGGATAGTTATGAGTATCATAACCGTTGTAGATGTCAGTTGAATTTCGAGCTCAGAAAGCCAGGATTTTAAGACATCCAAGGCCTGGTATGATTAATAACATCCGTGGTTTGTTCAATAGTTTACCGGCTTCATTATCATTAATAAATATTGTATTATAAAATTCTGTTGTGAGTAGCATTTTCATGATTAAGTCTGTAAGGGTTGATATAACAGCTGTATTACCCAATCCAGTCCCACGTTATTTTGACAAATCTGTACGATAGGTAATATTTTTCCATATTGAG
Source organism: Stenolophus ochropezus (assembly GCA_035578165.1). Lineage (NCBI taxonomy): Eukaryota > Metazoa > Arthropoda > Insecta > Coleoptera > Carabidae > Stenolophus > Stenolophus ochropezus. Next base: position 951,892 of record JAQOWZ010000016.1, on the reverse strand, counting down.
TTGTCAATATTACATGGGATACAGTTATGACTTAGTTACCCTGTTTACTTTTGTCTATATAAAAAAAAAATTATTAAAATTTTAAAAAGTGGTGTCACACTTTGGAGCAACATATATCTCATCAAAATAAAATTAGGAATATTTAATTTTCTTGATGGTTTATATCTAGAAAGAACAAGATTTTTATTGACTCTCTATTTTATTCTTGGACATGTTACGAACTGACATTTTAGAACTCACGAACAAGAAGTAGATATTGCACTACCCGGAACTTTTCAAAGTAGTTAGTAGAAAATAATGGATTTGATCTTGCACCTGAAATGTGTTGTTCCAAATCTACCCCGTTAAATTCTCGTCAAACTAAAAATTTATCAATGAAATTGTATTTGCTCGGATAATAAACTTTTATTTTTCTTTTGTAATTCTTGTATTTCACTGTACACTTATGTTTTCTTTTAAATATTGAATTTTCGTTATTCTATGGTACTATATAGGTACTATAACCTATAGGTTTCCACATAATACTGTACCCATTTATTTGAGTAATATTAATTCTTTATTTTATACAAGAACGTCTCAAACCAAAAATTTCGAATTTGGAAGTTTTCCTAGAACCTGATGTATGTTATTCTACATCTATACCATCATCGTCATTATTCCAAGGTAATCATTGTCTTCTATATTTTGCATCAATTCTTTTTAAGTTCGTCACCTTATTTACTTTGTCTCATTACTTCTTACTGTTATGTGTTCTGTACCATCCCCGTCATTATTCCACGCTATTCACTGTCTTTTCTGAAACATCCAGTTACAATCCTTTTCCAGTGGCAACGTTCCCAGCCTGTACATCCCCGATACAACCCAGCTGATTATTACCCGTACAAAGCGGCTGGCGGTGGCGTAGATCAATCACCCGCAGGCAGATACCCGGGCGATCCCGCACGCATGCAAAGTGAGATTGATACGTGGCCGCACGTTCTTGCGCCGGTTTTTCTCGTGCTTATCACCCGCTCCTTAACCAGGACTTGACCTCCACCACAAAGAAACTGGGGTGAAGTGACAGTGGGGTAAATAACGATGTGCACGCTGCACTGCCAATGCGTAATACATAAAACTAATTTCGTAAACAAAGGCGAAATATTAAAAAAGGTCACATTTTTGCTGTTAGTACCAATAATATATTTCTTTATTAGTAAAATTAAGTGTAGATTTGTGACGTTCAGATTTCATCTTCTATTATTTTATCGTTTTTATAACTTCCTCCGTGATTCCAAATCCTTTCAAATCTAATAATTTTATTTTATTTTAGCTGTTAGTTTGTTAGAATCATAGTAACGTACCCGTTACTAGTAGTAAATTCAATTGTCATTTACTAACTCTCTTGGTTTGCTTAGTTAGATTATATAATTTGTTATTTTTGTTAATATACCAAATGCAATTCTCCTTCCGTCAGGTTTTCGTCGCAATTCTCCGTTTGCTTTACTTTATTTCTTTTATTTCAGAATAAAATATTAAAATATCGTACACAATCAGTAAATTAAGAGAATACCGTAAATGGGAAAAAACACTATGTTCTGAAAACTACAAAAAATATTATATTAGGATTCAAAAAAGTTCAACTCTCCTCCACTATCTAGCAGAGATTGGCCAAGGCTATGAGTAGATGAAGTGGTTAACACATTGTTGTCATTTGTCATATAGTACACTCTTCCTGTAAACAATGACCACAAATTACACTTTTTGTCCAATAATCCTTCTTTATCGTTGTTTTTAAATAATTTTCCTTGCATTCCGCATATTCCTTTTCATAATATTCAGCTTCTACATTATCATCACCCTCTGATTAACCATTTAACAACAGTTCTTTAGAACTCATGGAATAGTTACTAGATCGTCTACCTTTTCATGTATTCGAATAATATTTTTCCTGTTTACCGGTTGAATTAATCTTGTTAACAATAAAAATCCTCTGGTCCATCTCTCTTCAGCATTAGGTGGTTTATCTGTCCTCAGAGTAGACGTTAAATGGATCATTAAATTACTTATCACTGAGTACAAATAGAAGCACGTTTTTGGGTTACGCTAAGTCTTATGCGTATGTTTATAAAGTATGTACATGAATATTTACTTTAAACCTACCAAAGAAGTAATTAACTAATTTTGTATATAAGACAAGTAAATATTAGATTATTCAGTTTTGACTGCATTAATTTTCAAACAGCTACTTATACTGTCTTTAAACAACCAATATTAACATTCCCTATGAGAGATATCACTCTAATGTACTTTTAAGACCAAAAGTCTCCCACTTACTCTACGTCTATTTTTTTAATAATTCTTATTTCAGTAATTTTAGCACTAAATGTAACCAGGAACCGTTCCATTAATGTACCCTCGGTAACTGAAAAAGAAACAGCGGTTATTCTGATTCAATTTCAGAATATATCATAACAGTCGAAATGGTCCACGCCTTCAAAAATAATCGACCAATATAAAATGAGTTATTTACATTATTTTTTCTTTTTTGCGCGCTACTGAAGGCATTACATTTTATAGAATATTATTCGTAGCCTGGAAAAAAATAAACATTGCAGATAGATTACAGGAAATTGTTTGTCAAGGGTAAATATTGTTGTAATGAAAAATTCTTGTACGTGAGAAAAGTTAATCGCAAATATATACCTAAATATGCTGCCCGTTTAAATGAAATGCAAATAAGATCCCAGTATAAAATAACACAGATTATAATGGGTATATTCAACCACTCTAAGTTTTTATGCGGTTTATTTTTAGCTATCGTTATGAATATGTAGTGGGAAAATATGCATTTGTAAACAGAAAACCTCTACATTTGCTTATACCAGATGTTTATTTAACTGTTGAATTTGTATAGTACACATGCTGGTACATAAATATTTTTATTTTTCCTGCACATAATTATAAGTTTACACCGCAAACTGGAGACCTAAATTAAAGTAATTTCCTTTTTTATGGCATATGTACATTTATATGTATTTTAAATGAGAATATTCTTTTTAGCTGAAGCAAAGCTGAAATATAACTTCTACGAAACTGTACTCTGTTTTTTAACTGCGAGGAGCAAATGCAAAATAAAAAGTTACCAAAAAGAGTTAATATTATTTTTCTACTGCTTTTAAATATGAACTTATGGTATTATATATATACAGTGTGTTCCAAAATGTGTTGTCATATATATTTTTGGTAATTACAATTTGTTTTATTTTGCTGCATTATCAAAATATCAAATTTAATTTTATTTATAATGAATTGTTGCAATATATAATTGTTCTCGTATATCAGAATTCATTAATTACTACAAAACAATAAATTTCCATATTATGAATTGTTAATAAATAATAGTCATTTTCATTTGAATAATGGGACATACAAATTTATGTGAATCAATTGTTTATTAAATTATTATATTTAAATATCGCGAACATTAACATATTTCTATGTAAATGCATATGTGCTTAAAAATTATATTCATTTGCATGTAGTAATATATTCATATATTGTAATGTAGAAAATTTTTGATTATATATTCATTTTAACTCTATTGTTACTGATACATACATATATATATATATATATATATATATATATATATATATATACTTTATTACAAAAATATAAATGAAAAAAAATATCATAGACTCCAACTACAAATATATGGAATAAAAGTATCCATAGTATCCACTATTAATTACGAAAATACTTACATTTGAAGCAAAAAATAATAATTATCAATTGTAATCTCTTAATATTTAACCAAATAAAATTAGAAATGTCATTTTAACCCAAGATTAAAATATAACCCCATTGCCATAGACGGGTTACCTTAACTCCGTATTTAAGCCGAGTTTAAGTTTAACTCTTTCTTGTGGAACACATTTTAAATTTAATCTAGAGTTAATGAATTTAATTCGTGTTGAAATATAACTCTCGTTCTTGAACCCGGGCACTAATAAACATATTACTACAGATAAGAATTTCATTAGTATAATGAATTATATTTCCTGACTACGCCAATCGATTATATGTTACAATTATTATTATCATTGTTTCATCCACTCTTGTCTTAATCCAAATCTTCTAACAGATATTATTCTTTTCTTCTTTGCCTCTGTATTTCTCTTTACGATATTCTTAAGTTCCCCTTTCCTCCTTCATAACTTATACCGTTGATTGAAAAGTATATTTTTCAATCAACGCTTATACTATCTCTCATCATTTATGGTACCCAGTATTAATTTTTATTTTTTATTATTGAAATTGGAAAGGTGACACAATGAAATTATAAATAACCGACAGGTTGTGTATTAAGTAGATAGTTTTATGTTTTGTTTGTAAATATTAAACAATTATCGTTTGTTTCAGAACGATGCTCTGCAAACAGCTCTGGCTGCATTATTGGAAAGCGAAGCGAATGAAGACAACGCCCAATCCTACAGCTGTCTGTAAGTGCTTTTCCTCCATTTACTTCTTCCAATACTTCAGTGTTTTAATATTACTGTTACTCGTGCTGTATGAGAGATTTCGTCCTAGTTTATAATACAATGCAATACGATTGCACATAACTTTTCCAATAACAATAACGTTATTGCTCATACGACTGTAAAACGAAAGAAATTGAAAATAGTATTTCACTATTGAATCAAACTTCTTTATAGAATATTGTAGAAACAAAGAAAAAATGGAAGACAATTCTTATAAGCTAGGCAAAAGAAATGTTTGTACGCTGACTTACTAACTTCGATTGAATTTAGAATTAGTTAAGTTTTTTGTTTAGAAACAATTTTTTATGCAAAATACTTTACTTAAATTACCGAAGACAAATCTTTAATGTATATAAAATAAAAATTTCACGGTAGGTTTATATAGTAGGTCGTTTAATTTTATCTCGTTTCGTTATTTCTCGTCCCGGTCTCGGATTTCGTCGAGATTTTTTGACTTTTCAAGTTCGAATATTGCAGAATTTGTCATCCACGTTATATGTGCACAGTGATTCCATATCTATGGAAATTATATTGTTTTAGTTCTGTAATTATTTATTTAGAAAACTATTATTTCGGTGTACATTGGTCAGATTGGTAGAACTATTTTTACAAGTTTAACTGAACATCAACGATCGATTAGGTTGAACCAGCCTGAAAAAGTGTCAGTTGCAGTGTGTGCCTTGAAGGATTTACATTAAATAAAATTTCAAGTCACGAAAATGACAGAACAATGGTTTGGAAATTTTTTTAGTAACTTGTTTACTTCCTTTATTGTAATTGTCATTATCCTGAAAAAGGTAGTAGCTTATGTTGCCGAAACTTTGGGTTTATTAAATAAATAATTACAGAACTAAAACTAAAAAAGTTGTTTTATTCAATATTGTTTAAGTGTTCGTTATTATACTTTCTTGTTTGTTAATTGGTTTTTACATTTTTATTTTGTAATTTCTTGCAATTAAAATTTAATACTAATGCCAAATTCATTCCCTATGTTTCATTTTAAATGAGACAAATATTATACATTGCTGTCAATCAAATACCAAATCATAATCATGTTTTACGTTAAAAATACTTATGGTATAACTTCCTTAACAATTCAATCGTTCAATCTTCAATGTTACTACATCCTGACAGAAGTAAGTTACATATTCCGCGAATTTACTAAATATTAGCAAGTTATTTTCCAAATGTTGTTACAGAGAACTTATAAAATGTTATTGAAAGTAAGTGGAGGCAATTTACTCATTTCCATTGTTGGAGTAAAGTATCTAAAATAAGTCGAAATAAGGATGGTACAAAAATATTTAAAAAAATTAAAGTCTGTAATTTTTAAAACCTCGAGAAATCTCAACGAAATTATTGAAGTTATTTTTAAAACGAGCAAGATTCGAGAAATATTTCATTACACCCGAATCGCTAATAGGATAAATGTAGGAATGTAGAAAATATAAAGATCAAAATAATGATTGATGAAAGAGAGAATCAGAATATTATTGATAGTATAAATGGAGGCAGTTTATTCATTTTAAATTTGATAAAACTACCACATGCGATTGTTGGAGTAAAGTACCTAAAATAAGTCTAATTGATGGTACAAAAATACTTAAAAAATTAACAGTCTTTAATTTTTAAAACCTCGAGAAATCTCAACGAAATTATTGAAGTTATTTTTAAAACGAGCAAGATTCGAGAAATATTTCATTACACCCAAATCGTTAATAGTACAAATGTAGGAATGTACATAATATAAAGATCAAAATAGTGATTGATGAAAGAGAGGATCAGAATATTATTGATAGTGAATGGAGACAGTTTATTCATTTCAAATTTGATAAAACTATCACATGCGATGGTAACTAAAGTACCTAAAATAAGTCTAAGTGATCTCAGCGAAATTATTGAAGTTTTATTTTTAAAATGAGCAAGAATCACTAATAGTATAGATGCAGGAATGTAGATAATTTAAAGATCAAAGCAGCTATTGATGAAAGAGAGGAAAGTAGGAGGCGAGATGTAACTAATGCAAGCGGAACAGAGTGTTCGATTGCACGGGACACACGCCCTTGTCGAATAACCAGAATCAGCGACGCGGAGCCCAGGAAAAAGCGCGTCGTAATGCATTTTGCCTGTCGCAAGCCTTTCCATCGCCAAATTCTAATGGACGACTTTTTCTATCGCAAATATATCGCTCAATACCCATTTCGCCAAACAGTTCAACGTTTTACACTGCTTAGAAATTGGATTTACTGTTTATTGTTCTTTCTCCTTTAGTCCATTTCTTTAAAACGCTTTAATTTTATCGTAATGTTTATCAAAAGTGTTTTCTAGTTTCTCGAATGATATTTTCATACACAAATCCGTACCGACAACTAAAATACCTGATTTTTAAAGTAATAATAATAATAGAAGATCTTTTTTGACGTTGCAGTTATTTAATAAAATTCACTAATACACCAACGTTTAGACTGTAAATCAGTTTTCATCAGGTTGGTAAATGGTATTAAAATATTATCAACTTAAATATGTAAATATTTCGTAGATTCTTTAATTCATAACAACTGCACTTATTAAAATATCAATTACAAACGTCAATGATAAATGTCACCATGACCGAAATTCAAATTCATACCAAATTTAAGACATTCCCACATCAATTCAGAATTTAGAGAGTTTTTTTTTTATAGATATATGAGTGTATGTATGTACGTATCAAACATAAATAACCATTGCTGTTATAGAATAGCAAGTATATTTTATAGTTGATATTTGCAATTGATATCATAACAAGTCCAAATGATAACAACCGAAGTTAAGGAATCCCACTCTAGATTTTATTATTATTATTATTATTTGTGAAAATACCATGGGACAATTGGATAATACAGCTGCCATATCAACCCATACAGAATTAATCACGAAAACGTTACTTATAAGAGAATTTTATAAAATAATATTTATTAATAACGTGAAACCAGTAAACTATTGAACAAACCACGGATGTTATGTATCATACCAGGCTTCTGAGCTTAGAATTCAATTGACTTCTGCGGCTGTTTGATACGCATAAGTCATAACTATCCTAGATATATTAATAGCTATTATTAGAAACAAAAATAATTTAGAGACATTTAAATAAATATTGATGCTGCCAAAAATGGATAGATGTACGATAACATCGACTATTCAAATTTATCGTAAATTTTTAAAACTTATTCCAAGATTTAAATAAATATCTCAACTGATACAGTTTCTTACAAGAAAGATTCCACATCATGGAACAAAAATCCCAAGCTGATTTTTCAGTTTTTTTTTGTGTAATTCCATAAGACAGTTAATATCTCATCGGTTTACTACTAAAATATAAGTGCTGTACGATAACATTAGAAAAAATAATAAAATTCGTAATAAAACTACGCACTAGTAAAGATTTTAAAACATTTTAGACCGGATAAAATTAGATTTACTGTTTATTGTTGTTTCCTCCTTTGTTCTATTCCTTTAAAACACTCTTAATTTTAATGTTTGTTTCTCTATTTTTGTTCCAGTACAATACCAGTTAATCCTATTAAACACTTTGACAAGGATAAAATTAAAGACATCAAGTTTAATTTAAAGGAACTAATTTCCTACAAATTTAATTATATCCTTTTCCGTTATATCGTTAATTATTCTTCTTTGTACTTCTACTTCCCCCAAAAACAGTATACTAAATATAATCCCAAAGACATAATATACTTTACCATCTCCCTTATTTAATAATACAGTTAATTATATTTAATAGGTTTACTTAAAATATATTGACATCTCTTTATTAAAAGAAGACGTGGATTTTCCAATAAAAACGATTTGATCTTTTACTAGAAAAGATAATCTAAACTGTATATTTTTTCAATATTCCTGGTTTTCATTGAATTAACCTTTTTCATTACTACCCCCAATTGTTTTTGTTGTTTGTTACCAGGGACACCAATGTACCGTAAAACCCTAGTGCCTTGTTTTGTCAGGACATCAAAAACAAAGAACGGTGAATATTGAAAAGCACAGTTAGGGAAAGTTATGTGGGTACATTTGGGATCAGACAAAATAGATTTGCGGGATAATAAAAACTGGGAAACGGTGAAGGAAGGTTTCCATGTATTACTTTTTGCTACAATAACATCGATAAATCTAATATTTGATCAAATTACTGAAGTTTAGTTCGACCTGGAACTATCACTCGTGATGATGAAGATAAATTAAACTTTTTCGCTTTAAGGATCATGCAACAAAAAACTTTGGTTATTTCGAATGACAGTTTTTCTTTTATTATCATTAAACTCACTGACAAATCTTTATCTCTCGTGATAAACGCTGTTCTCATTAAATGAAATCTTATTTCGATTACACAATATTCATTTTTCTGGACTGGTAATTCTTATTAATTTTTTTTTTCTAAAAAATAACAATACCTATGTCGCCTCGTTGAATAAACCATGCTAGTAATAAAAAATACTTTAGTCCTTATTTATACATTATATTTTTTCTGAAATCGTTAAATTATTAATTAAAAACATAAATACATAGCATTATGTGTTTGTAAAACATCATCTTGCTATTGAGACGGGATGGCTGTGATGACAAACGTACTGTCAAGTTGTCAAATATTTCTTTATAATTTCCATTTATGTTTACACCTGATTAGACGTCGTCTGTATAAAATCAGATAAATTATTGTCAAATGTAAATAATAAATAAATTCATCAATAATATTACAGAATGATATGATTGCAATTTAGGTAGTGCTAAAATAAACTACAAAATTATAATACTATTAAAATATAGTTTAATTCAGTTTAACAGATGAGTCCGTAAAGTCAAATTTTGCCATAAGAGTCTATAAAGTTTTACTTTACCTACAACGTTGGCTAAATTTGCGGAGCGATATCGTATACTGTAGTATCGATTTAGAAAAAAAATATTGCCTACATATTTCTCTCCATACTTGCAAGAATCGATACATTTTTTTCGATCCCATGATAGTATCAATAATATTTATTTAATATTTTTGATACCCAAGTATTGATACTTAGTATCGCATACTCTTAAGTTAATAAAAACAAACGACAACTTTAAAACAAAAATTTCGATATCGCCAAAGTTATAGAACGTATATTTATATATTGTTTTATTAGCTAACAACAATATTTAATTTTATGTATAATGAAAACTAGAGCATATAATATTTGTATAATCTACAAGAAAAACATTTCCACAATTCTAGATATAATACGAATGTTATTTTTCAGTGTTTCCACATGGTTTGTTTTTGCAGCTACGTGAATAATGAAGGCGACGTAATTAGCAGAAGTTTATGCACGTATGCAAGAACACGCAACCCTTGACAAACTGTATAATTCATTTACATATGCCTTTGCACATCTGTCGCTTTGCGAACTCCTACACAATGCAGCTTCAGATGTCTTCGGATATATTTTATGTCTCATTTGATATTTATTAGAGTGCCGAACATTATCAATAATACAAAACAGACAATTCTCAAAACAAAGAAGTATAAATAAAATTCACTTTTTAGTATAACTTTTCTCGTGTGTTCTAACTGTAATATTTATCTAGACTGATATCTCTCATAGGGAATGTTATAATTATTTAGAGACAGTGTAAGAAGTTAAATAGCCATTTGTAAACGAATGCAGTCAACACTGAATAATCCAAAATTTACTTAAAAAATTGCTAAAAAATTTTGTGCCTTATAATCACAATTAGTTAATTACTACTTCGGTAGATTTAAACTAATTATTTATGTGCATACTTTATAACCATGTGCATAAGACTTAAAATATCTTAAAAATGTGGTTCTATATGTACACATTCATTAGTAATTTAGTGGTTCATTTAACCTCTGCTCTGAAGACAGATGGACTACCTATCCTGAGAAAAGATGGACCACAGAATTTTTAGTTCTAAAAAGATCAATTCAACCGGTAAATAGGAAAAAAGTCATTGGTACATAGAAAGGTAGACCATCTAGTTGCTATTTCATATTTTCTGAAGAACTGTTGATAATTAATTAGAAGGTAATAATAATAAAGAAGCTGAACATAATGAAAACGAATATGCGGGATGCAAGGAAAACGTACATAGTGGAGGAAAGTTCGACTTTTTTTGTGAATTATATGGTATTTATGTTAGGGAACAGTGAACACCAGTGTATTTGTAAGAAAATAATGTAACCCTGAGACATCATTCATTTTCATTTTTGGATTTTTTGTGTTAAACATAATATTTTCTTTACATTTACATCGTTTTCGTTTTCTCTTTATATTCTTTATAAGCACTACGTTCAATAAAAAAAAAGTTTTTTTGCGAAAATACTTCTTTTCATACAAAACGATAGGAGGAACATATGTATTTTAGAAAGACATTAAACTGAACGTTTAAAAAATGAAAAAAAAAAGTGAAATACAACTACCAAAATTAATAACAAATAAAAACGTTATTTTTAAAATTAATTTATTATTATTCCTACTAAGATAAATTTTAGAATTAGAAGTACTCTAAGGAATTATTCGAAGTATTGAATAAAATTCTGATGTGTCCAGTACTTTACCTCGTATTTTAGAGACAATAATTCGTGCTCATATGTTGAAAACTCACACTGGAGAACTTTGACCAAAACAATTATGATATTGATATGCGGGAGGTAAAAAATGAAGTACAACAAAATTAATAACAAATAAAAACGTTATTTATAAAATTAATTAAATTATTAGTCTTACTTATAGAGCTAGAAGTACTATAAGTAATTATCTAAAGTATTGAATAAAAATAAACTTTTATCCTAATGTGATTGTTTCCTAATGCAGTTAGCCCACAACATTGGCTTTATAAATATTTAATGGTGAAATTGATCGCTTCTATTTATACCGGGACGGAGTCGCATCCCCGGCCATTTCGTCCTGTCTATTTAGATAATTCGTTTATTGTGCTGCAACTGCCTGGCGACTCGTCCTGAATCCTGAATCCAGCCATGACCAGCTCTGCTAACGCGCTAAATTAATAAAGCCATTATGAATGTATGGAAATTTGGAAATGAATATCGGCAACCTCCAAATTTGCATTCATTATGGTATTCATTATACTATCGAGTTAGGAGCCCGGGAAATTATGATGCATTTTGATGTGCCTCTAACGAGGCAGAAATATATGTTGTCATTGTCCTTGGCTTACATTTTCTCACTCATTTCAATTGGAACAAGAAATAGTTATTTATACATGAAGTATATCAAGATTTATTTGTCTTTAAAAGAAAATCTTATAAGTGGATTAATTTTAGAAATTCTTGAAAGAGAAAACAAATAAATTCATTGCTGAATTTATTAATTGGAGGTATTTGCTAATTTAATGTGATACATAAACGAATGCTTATATTATATTATATTTATTTATAAAAGAAGCGACAGCTGAGGAGAATGAACCATATGAGTAATAAAAAATACTTTAGTCCTTAGATATACACTACATTTTTTCCGAAATCATTAAATTATTAATTACAAACATAAATAAATAGCATTATGTGTTTGTAAAACGTCAGCTAGCTATTGAGACGGAGAAGGCTGTGACAACAAACGTACTGTCAAAGTGTCAAATATTTCTTTATAATTTTCATTTATGTTTACAATTATTAAATAATAAATAAATATATGTTAATACAATTTGACAGAAGAGTTCGTAAAGTTAAATTTTGACATAACACATAACTTCGCGGAGTGATGTCGTGTATTTTAGTATTGATTTCGAAAAAATAAAATTCTATCTTTACATCATGAATATGGATATTCAATTTTTTCATTATGAAAATGTATTTTCCTACGACCACTGTTAAAAATAGTATTTTTAACGGTTGCTTAGCAAGTTAAAAATAACAGTTTATAACACAGTAAATACTTTTAAAACGTTGCCATTGACAGCTTGTTAAAAGTAAAAAACAAATTTACTTTTAACACGTCTTATGTTCAGTTGTTCATAACAAATACATCATGACCTGTCATAAATGTCATTCTAATGCTTAGTTTTTATGTACTAATAGGTACATAACTGTGGTCGTAGGAAAAATAGTGTATGATATTTGTGTTAAAAGTGATTTTATTTCGTTCGTGGGGTTTGTTAAACTCGGCTTCGCCTCGTTTCAAACTTCCCCACTCACTCATAAAATGTCACTTTTAACACTTATATCATAAATAACTATTTCTTGTCCATTAACAGAAAATATGATATTAATAATCAACAAAATTCACAAAAATAATCTAAAAATATACACCTTTATTTTGATCAAATGTGCATATAGAATTATGAATAAATTTTTATATAATAAAAACAAAAGTCATTTGATAAATAATATTTTCATGCAAAAGCTTTCAAATATAAATGTAAATTTTTCGCATATTGTATTTCCGAAAATTACTTAGTTTTTGAATGCAAATCCATTCAAAACCAGATTAAAAATCTGCTATAAATATATCAAAATAAATTTTTCCTAAAATAAGTTATCTCCATAAAATAATAACACTTTAAATTTTTATTTGATCAGTTATTATTTCAGTACGTTTCGGTCCTTCCAGACTTTATAATTTGAAATATTTTGGACATATATATTTATTTATACTATCTCTAATATAGAAACGTAGATATAACAAGCTACAATGAAAGTTCGAACCAAAAATTCAGCATTAAATGGACCACTAAGTTTGTTTGCATATTTAAAATAACAAAACCATGCCTTTTGATTATATTTTTAATTATTTCAATCCGTAAATTAATATTTTATTTATTTAAATATTAATTGCAAATAAAAATTAGAATAAATTTACTAAGGGAAAACTGTAGCATACAAATTATTACATTTTGATTGAGCATTTAATTAAAAACAGTTTTTATTCATATGAACACGTGCGTAAACATTGGAAAATATGAAAATTGCACTGTAGTGATATGAAATGAAAATGTGTGCATCAATAGAGAAATTTGCATATCCATCATAGTAGTTTTCCCCTCGTTACATAAATAAACACCTTTGTGGCGCGCGGCGTACATATGTGAAATTCAACAAATTAACCTGCAATCACATCAGCCATTTCACTAATCACTCGTTCAGTACATGCAAATCCGCCCAACAACCGCACGTTGTAAACAAACACTTCATTACATGTGCAGTTACACTCTTGCTCTTCGCTCAAGCTGCATAAGTCTTCATATGAATTTAGTATTCGTGTACAGTGCCCTACTAAAGTTTGGACAACTGGGAGAAAATTATTGAGGAAGGTTTTACTTTATTATTTTTTTTATGTATGGTAACTGCGTGACTCAATGAAGTATTTGTTTTAATTACAAATTTTTAATTTTTGAGTTAAAAGTAAGTTTGCTATAAACAGTAATTTTTTGTTTAACTTTTCCAATTAAATAATAAATATTGTAACGAACGTGACTCACTGCAGATGAGTCATCGTGGTTGACTTGTCTGGTCAGGTAGTCTTGCTAAAGGTCAAGTGGTATAGGAGCGACGCCGCTATTGTTCGAGTCTGGAATGTTCGAGATTAGCTGCACGCAGGTATATAAGGGTCACGTCGAGAAACCCGAATCAGTATAAGACAAAGTGTGCAGAGAGTCGCTGATGGTTTTTTGAGGGTAAACCCCTTAAGGGGTACCAATCTATTCTACGGTCAAAATTCAATAAATGTACCAATTTTCAGATTTTTATTCCAACGGATACAATGTCTAATGTCACTTATGTTGTCGCAACAAAAACTTGAATATATTCGATATTTTTTGATAACATTTATTATTTAAAGGAATCGCCCAATATAAAAACAAAACAACTACTCGTATTTCTCTATATTTAATGTTTTATTATATTGATTTGAGAACTGATTAACAGTTGGAGAAGCGTCTATAATAATTCATTTACAATTTAATCACATCTTGATACAAGTTGATCATCTATTCACCTCAAATGTAATTCTATTAGCATAACTGTTTCATCAATGTCTTTGCTACACGGAATTCAGCTTTGAATTCATTAAAATGAATAGTCATGGAACAAGTATGTATGATATTGCGGTGAATTCATGTACATTATTAGCTGGTTATAGTCGTGTTCCACAAATTATGATAGATGTTCGTTCCTATCATATATTCATGCTCGTTTGAAGAACAAAAAACTGTGTATGCTAAATTTCAGAATGAAATTGAATTCGTTAATAAATGTAAAGAATAATAGGATATGTAACCATAATCGAATTTCAGTTGGAAGTTTGGAAAACAAAATACAGTCCAATCCAGAGAGTTCTTAGTATAATAAAATATTATAAATAATTTAAAGTAGAATATATAAGTTCTTGTATTCTTATATTTCCCTAACTTCTTATATTTCTCGTGTTTCTTTTTTTCTCGAAGTTCTTGTAATTTTCGTAATTCTTTTATTTTTTATGTTCCTGTTTCTCGTGTTAATGTTAATTCACCTGTTAAATTATAAAATTTAACTTCTTGTTTTATAGTTTGTAAATTCTGTTTGTTGTTTTAATTTAGGTTTTAACCACACGTACCTTCAAAATTTATTGTTTTCTTAATTAGTTTTGGTTGTTTTCTCTATAAAAATACATTGATAGCAGCATTTCCAAAACCCTGGTTTCGGCAAACAATAATTCAAATTTTATATATACTTTATCAATTAAAGTAAATTGTAAAAATCTTTCATTGCAGTATCAGTAAAAATAAAAATTTGGTCACCTACTCCATTAATTTTAGTAGGAAAAGGCGTAAGTAAAATTGAGAAATGTTTGGAAAACCAAAGACTCATTCCGGAGTCACAAGGGAGGAAAGGGTTTCCTTTCAAAATAGCATCCCTCGCTTTCTATACACATCCATCCTTTCGTATCGCTCGACTAACTTTTGAAACTGCAGCCTATTTTCTGGACGGCTTTCGGATGGCGGATGTAGCTGATTTATGTAAAATTCTGTTCGTTTCAACCCTTTCTGAAAAGCGGAAAAACTGCGAAATGCATGGGGCGAAAGAGACCCATTTTAACATCCCTAGTGGCTCATATACGCAGCTGTAAACTCATTCCTCATGTTTACTCAGGGTTCTTACCTACATATTTAGAATTAGAATATGACCCAGCATTGTTAACATAGAATTACAATTACAATTTTGATATTTCAGGATAGGTATACTGATGTTGTACTCTTGTGTTTATCCAATGTCAAAACTTGGGTGGGATTCTATAACTCATAACAACTACAAATAACAATTGCACTTAAAATATCAATTACAAACGTCAAATATCCAATGTTACAATGGCCGAAATTCAAATTTGCAACGAATTTAAGATATTCTCACATCAGTGTAGACTTCTAGAGTGTACGAATAAACCATAAACAATCATTACAGTTACAGACTAGCAAGTATACTTTATAGTTGATATTTGCAATTTATATCATAACAAGTTGAAATGATAGCAACCGATGTTATAGAATCCAACTCTTATATGATATCTGAATACTGAATATTTGTGCACCATTTTTTCTAAGCTATACCTAAACTGCTTATTTGAAATAAATTTGAAAGTATTTTAATGAAAAGACACTAGAGCTATAGGTCTAGTAATGTGGATGATTTGAATGTTTAATTAGTTTAACTCATAGTAAGTAATATTAAATAAATATGTTTCGATATCATAACCTCCTTGACTAGAGACGACATATCTTACCTTACATTCACTAAAGACGAACATTACTTTTGTTTCTCTTTGCCTATTGCTCTTGGCTAAGCCATAAAAATTTTAGTATTGAAATTTTTACAGCAAAATATATGGACAATTCTATTGTAACACAAATTTTGTAGCAAAGAGGACATAATATAAAAATGTATAATTTTTTGTTTCATATTAATTAAACTACAGAGTGTATTATAATCTTTACTCTCAATCTATAATTAATAAGCGGTATGGTCGACACGACGCGCTGCCTTTTGAATCATTCAAAATGTAGCGCGTCGAGTCAGTGTGTTGTATAATTACGTATGTGACGATAGGACGATTCGTCCTTCAATTCCTGCTTGTATTGATTTGAAATTTGTAACTCTTGTCTTGTTCTTGTCTTGTATTTTTTGCAAGATTAAAGCAAGAACAAGAAAAATACTATTAGCCTTTTGTGAAACACTAGGTTTTTTATATGATATTATTTATCACAAAGATGATACGAGAATGAAGTGAAGCGGTATATTTAGAACAAGTCCTTATATTAAAAATTCGGAATGTGTTTTTTAATTCGATTCCTACGATCACCTTACCTAAATTATGCAAGGAAATTCGTTTATTTTAGGAGCGTAAATCGTTTATAGTATCCAACCTACACTACTTCGTAGTTCCGTTGTAATTTTAAACCTGTGAAACTGTAGCAAAAACCGTGCAACGGGGCTAACAAGCAGTTCATTACACCTGCATTTGCACCTGTTTTTTGCCTTTTCACGCACAAGAATGCATGCATTGACACATCACGCGAGAACATTCACGCACACGCGGACTCACGCGTCACGCACAGAGCAACAGTCGCCCACCAGATCGATAAAGCAGAATTATTTTCAGTTCAGGTACGGTTTGTTTATATTAAAGGCGAGGTCTCCGCTCTATTTCCTTTCAGACCATTGTTTACTGTTTTTCTTGCTAATGTTTTTAGATTCGGGTGGAATTGGAAAGGAAATATTTTGGTACATATTTTCAGAGGGATAAGGGTTTTCGTACATTTTATTGCTGGGGCAAAAAATAAAGGTAATCTTCTAGATTGTTTTCGGAGCCTAGTTTTATTTTCCTAGAAATAACAAATAATAATAATAATATTGTTAAATTGAAATTGAAATTTAATGTTTCACAAGCACAAAAATGTAATTTTCACAATTAAAATATCCTCATTATAAATTCCACTGGGCACATTATTTAATGATAATGATAAAAATTAAAGCTACAAAAAGTTGGGAAGTTTTTTTGAAAACAACATACACAAAGAAATACAATTAATGAAATGAAGTAGTTTTTTTCTGTTTACAACTAGAGATTATTTTTTGACATTTTAATTAAAATAGAAAATAATTTTGCTAAAACATTTTTAATTAAAATTCCAGCGAATGCTTTTGAATATGAAAATACTACATTAATTCTTATCTAATTAATAGAGTACTATATTACAACACTATATTCCTAAAGTTTTATGTGAATTAGGAATATATTTCATACATAAAAAATTAATTACATACATTAATTAATGAAATTTAAATGTTATATTAGACTTCATTTTATTTTAAAAAATAAATTATTTTTTATGTCATATATATTTTTCTAAACCGTAACAAGATGATAAAATGTTTCATATTTAAGTTATGAAATATGAGGGTTCCCTAGGCCTCCGGCGTCAGTAAAACATTTACTAATTTTCTTTTTTTCTCGAGTGATTTCATTTGATACTAGATAAACTTCTGACAACATTTTGCTAAAAACAAGAACCGATTAAAATGGCAAATTTTTGTCATTTCAGCAAGACCTTGTCGAATGCATTCATTTAATACCAAGCACGCCTTACTTCTGACAACTTTTAGCAAAAAAGAAAAGACGATCAACATGACTAATTTTTGAATACTTATGGCATTCTGAAAAGCCACATAAAGAAAAAAATCAAACACTGAGGAACTTTACTTAAACACACTATGACGTAAGATTGGCTGAACTGATAATATCTGTCGACGATTGCTTAGAAAAATAAAAGTTCAAGATACGAAAATTACTTCAAAATCTATCAATGACTAAATCACAGTTCGAGAAATATTGCTACTTACTTACTCCTGATACCAGATTACTAAAACATGTAAAGGTTAAAAGAGATTTTGGATTTTGCAAAGGTATTGATAATAGACTCAACCTAGAAAAATTAAATATTGATATACCATTTTTTTAATATAAACAGCTTTTATCTCTGTTGGCGTTCCAATGAATTAAATACCATTATAACATATTTATAGATAATCATAAAACTTATTTAAATTTCGGTCTCTACATCTCTTAACACAAAATTAATTAGAGAAACCATTGATATTTTTAAAAGTAAGAACATTATCTCAATCACAACGTTGGTTTGGAAATTAGTAAAGCATGGCTTTCTACATTAAATATGTTATAATTTCTTAGTTACTTGTTTACTTGCTTTGTTATATTTGTCATTACCATGAAGAATGCAGCAGATCATGCTACCGAAACGTTGGGTAAGACCAAAATAAAGTTTTATTCAAAAAAAAAACATATTTTGAGCGTTAATGCTCCTACGGTCTATACTCAATCAATTAATCAAAATTAAACGAAATCACTTTCCTCTTAATAAATATTTCCCGATATTTGATTGATGAATGAATGTTTGTTACGGTGCGAGGTGATTTCGCTTCCACCTCGCAACTCTCTCGCAGTTTTCGGTTCTTCTTCACTTTCTGGGCGCTGGGCCGATTTGCAAATGTGGCGGAAGCAACGACGGCTGAGAGGATGAGTTCGCTTGTCATCACGCCGTCGCTAGGCAACGCCCGCTTTTAATCCTGCCAGGGCCTTGCCTTAATGCACCGCGTAAATATTTTCTACGCCGTGATTACCTACTCCATAGAATTCTTCCACTAGAACTGATTCTTCTGATTTTATTTCGTGATTACGAACACTTTACGGGGATTAGCGCCTGTAATTTATTATTTATCATGCTCTAAATTCAATTTTGTGTTGTGTGCGGGGAAATATTAACGAGAATGGTAGCACACTTACTGATAAAAATATATCACAGGATAAATACTATCTACTATATTTCGTCATTATTTATAACGCACTAAATTGAATTTCAATTTATCTAAGGTAGGTAATGACAATGAAATGGATAACACATTACTGATAAAAATAAATACCAGATAGTACAAATACTTTATTCGATTTTACTATCATTAGATATACCTTACCTAAAATACTACCAACAGGTCAAGAAGACGTCATAAAAATAATAGCTGTCCTTCAATGTTCAGGTTAATCCTAACAGAATGAAATTTAAAATACAATCCAAACTTACTTAGGGGGCACAGGGAGGAATCACAAATTTGAAGATATTTAAATAAAACAATTGTTTACTTACCTTTGCATAAGACAGCAATTTCCATTTTGAAATAATTATTTATATTTAGATTCCTAATCACAAATTCTAATATATTTAAATAAAACAACTGTTCTTAGTCCTGATTTCTGAAGAGCGAAATTGCTGCTTTTGAATCAAAATGTGATTTCAGATTCCTACTTTCCAATATCTGTGATTTTAAAGCGTGATTGTGATTACAGTTTATTTTCGTGTAACGTATAATGTTTGGTGACTGTAATCACTAATCCCGAATCACAAATTTATAAAATATTGGGTAACATTTACGACCTGTGACTTTTTAATATTAATGACTAAATCATAGTTTGAGAAATATCGCTAATCCTAATACCAGATTACTAAAAAATGTAAAGGTTAATAGAGATTTTGGATTTTGCAAAGGTATTGATAATAGACTCAACCTAGAAAAATTAAATATTATTGACATAATACCACTTTATTTAATATAAACAGCTTTTATTTCTTTTGGCGTTCCAATGAATTTTTGTGTTTTGGAAACATATTGTTGATATTGTTTTTGATAACCCACGAAAATAATACCATTACGAAAATATTTATAGATAGTCACAAAACTTATTTAAATGTCGGCCTCCACTAGTTTCGACATCTATATGTCATCTTCAGATGGTGAACTAACTCTAACTACTAACAATTCATCCCAACAACAATATTATTGACACCCACATCAAACGCTGCGAACAACGTTCATTGTTATCAAAGCCTCCTTTACTGTTCTTTGAGAAATATATCACTTAGGTGGCAGAAACAAAAGTAAAGTAGTAAAACAAAAGAGCCATTAGCCATGGCGACACTTGTCCACGTGCATCCAAGCACAGCACATAAAACAAGAGAGCAGCAGACGGAGATTCAAATCTTTGGGTCATGCAAAAATACAATACTTATGACAAGGTGAATTGTGGCCGAAATTTACGGATTTTAAAGGCGTCAGGGGCACTATATTCTTGAAATCGTTCGTAAATTTACAAATACGTACGTTAAGAACAGTTTAAATAAGTATACTTAAATTTAGCACATTATATTTGTATTCTCGAATATCCTTCGCAGATAGAAACGTATACTTATATTTGCACCATTCCCAAAAGAAAAAAGTATCTGACACCATTGTAATGAATGACATGCCGGAATTTTATAATTATAGGAGTATGTGTTTTCTTTAATTTGTATTATATATGTCAGAAATTAAATAAAATCATGGATAATTTAACAAAGAAACTATGTGAAAATACTACAGAAGAACAAAAACATTTGTTAATAGACTTTATTGAAAAATATGAACAGGTATTAAATGAAAAATTTAATGAAAACTTTGTTCGAGTGTACAAATGCAAAAACTCTGTAATTAGTATTATCCCAAATTATTAATAGTTGCAATAGGGCAAATAAAGGCATTTACTAATCATTCAAACGCATGTATTACGAACGCACTTTTGTAATAAAAACACTTTTAACAAAAGCACTTTCACTCTGAAAAATTGAGCTCGTAATATGAGCCATCATCTTTAATATAATAAAATCGCCTGAGACGCATATATTCCATTTCTGCTGCTCCTAGGGCTACAATTACACCTTTATTTGCCAAATCAATTAAATTTGGCATTTGTGAAATAGGTCAAAATTATCGAAAGAATGATATTATAAAATAAACAAAGGAACCATGGTAGACCGTAGAGTTACATATACTTAAATCAGTTTGTTCTATATGAATTAAAAATTTAATATATGTTGTTTTTGTTTTATAATTGAAATTTCTTGCTTTCTTCTGTGTAAAATCTTCTTTATGATCTAAATATAGATGCTCAGAAGTAGTAGATGTTATAGGCGTTGTTCGGTCAACCGTTCTCAGCCTATGTCTTAATAATTTTAATTTTGAGAACGATCTTTCAACAGAGTAATTTGTGATCATAAAAACAAGATAAATTTTGGAAAGACGTTTGGAGAAACAACCTCCAGTTTTTCATGTTTTAATTATACATAAAATGTTCTGGCCTACAGAAACTATAAGAAACTATTAAAAATAAGTATACTTAAAATATACGAACGATTCGAGAATAGACTCCCAATTGACAGTTTGTGGAAACCCCAAAATTAAAGTTCCACCACTTGATATTTAGGTAGTTCAACGTTAGATATTTTAACATTTCCATCATATTTTCAATGTACTTCATTCCTTAGGGAAATCCAAACTGAATGTATTCATGTATGAATCACAATTTCCAATGTTGGTTAATCAGTGTAATAGGTACCTATTATTCAGTTATATTTATGCATTAAATTGAATTATTTTCTGTGTGCGTTGTTGTCTGTAATAAGAACAGTTAATTATTCCGAATATGAAATTAGGTTGTACGCAAGTGTATTAATTGTTGATTGCATGTTTAATTACATATTTGCATGCAGAGTTTATTTACAGTTTATTCTACTGTATCAATAAATGCAACTTTCCGTAATAATTATTACTTTGCTATTTACGCGCGTTAAATATACTTTAATTATTTGTTCAATGTCGTTTACAACTTTATAATTTTAGATGTTTACTTATTCATAATTTTTGAACGTGTTATAAAATTTATTTCAACGTACTGCAGGTTTTTAAAAAATTGATTGTGTGAGTTATCCCAGGTGTTTATTATTATAAAATCGTGTTTACAAGCAGCTAAATATAATTACAATTTTGGTTAATTATACATACGGATTATTGTATTTATATTATGGTAGCATTTATATCTTTTAATCCGTCAAATAGAGTGGTGGTTATTGATTTACTCAAAACTCAAAATTATGGTGTTTGGTAAGTGGGAAAGAAATTGACCGAGAGAAGAGTTGGACTTTTGGTTTTAGTACATTACAGTAATATCTCCCATAGGCAATGTTAATTTTGTTGTTTAGAGATAGTGTAAGTAGACGCTTGAAAATTAAGACCTGTTGTTAAATGGTTAGTCAGAGAGTGACGATAATGAAGAAGCTGAAGATAATGAAAACGAATATGCGGGATGCAAGTAATTTAAAAAAAAGGATAACTTGATAAAATGTGCATTTTGTAATCGCTGTTTACACGAAGAATGTACCACATATTATGATAAAGGATAACAATCTGTTAACCAGTTCATTTACTCAAGAGAATTGGACTTTTGTCCAAATAGTGTTCATCTCAGCCCCATTTACCCTTACAAATTGACAGAATTCAGTAATTCCATTCCTTCTATCAAGTAAATTTTAATCAATAAACTGTACCTCCATTTCCAAATCAATAAGTTATACAAATTTTTACCGCGTTTAAGGAGAAAGATTCATGAACTACACGGGACTTTGTATAGCTCAGTTGGTAGAGCATCCTACTAAATCATAAATATAAGTTAGGTATTTAGATATAGGAATATGTAAATGTTATTTAAGATCATTTATAGTCTGTATAAATCAGAAATTGAATAAAAACCCTTGTTCAAGAAATGGGAAGGCCCTGGGTTCAAATCCCAGTGAAGCTCATGAATTTTTCAAAAATTTATTCTTCATTATTAAAATGTTGACTCGTCATATGTTTCTAAATGTAATTACTTTGCTGTGTAAAAACAAGGTGTCAGTTATAAAAAGAAATACCATTCGTTTAGTTACACCAAAATACATTTTTATGCCTATACCATCAGCTACAAATGCCCCATTCCAAGCCACTTGATCGCACCATCACAGATCGTTAACAAACTAAATGCATTTTACATTGCGCTAGTATTCTGTCCCGTGAACTTTACAGTCGTTGAATGCGCCATTGATACGGGAAACTTCCCCCCGGGGGACGTTGAGATAGCGCCTACACTGTATCCAAATAAAATCACCGACACTCGCCACACTCACATCATGCTGGAGGATAAAATATTAAAATAGCCGGCCATGGAACCGACGTTCCGATGTTTACCCAGCTAACCTATACAAGCTTCCAACGCTACGGTACTTTATTGCTGAGGTCGTATCGACAAGTAATACTTTATATTCTGCTTTTATTTTTGTATGGTTATAGATATTTAAGGTACAAGGAATGTAAGTACTTTATAACTTCCGGGAAAGTATGTCATCGTACGAGAATAGTTGTTTAGATACTTATATTCCGAGTCGCATATTATATTTTACCATACCAGAATAGTTGGGTATTTACATTTCGAGTCGTTTATTATATTTTTCACGTCACCAGCAGCAATTAACTTCAAATAATGTTAAAATATTTGTAAAATGTGACAGTTCACTTGACAGTTCAGATTCATTTATTTGCAATATTTCAAGTTTAATTTTATTTTTTTATATGAAATTCCTGTTTTACAAAATTACCCTTCTAGAAAGACAGTTATGGTCTATAACTTTCCTTTGACAATGGTAACCAAATAACAGAAATTATCAGAAACTTACGACTTATGTTACCATGGAATTATATTAAATTTACTTGAACGGTGACGAGAAAAAATATTTTTTCAATTAAATATATATACACTCAAACCAACTAATCTCCGTACACCAATTTTCTTTTTAAAGTTTTTTTTTAATACATATACACGAAATAAATTTTATATTATAACTTATTATATTAATAAAAAAAATTATATATTGACTTCCTCAATTTTTCGTAATGTAATCGAGAAAAAAATTATATATATTATCACAACTAAATACGCTAATTTATTGTCCGTACACCTGTAAATTATACAGCATCAATGTTCTTTTGAAGCGCCATACATTAGAATTACTTCCCTGAAACGGTTTATCATACTTCTCACTATTTTTTTTAACAAATCACAGAGATGTTCAATGGGATTCATATTTGGAGACTGTGGAAGCGTTTTTAATTGTTGTCTACAATTGTCCAATAACTATTCTAGCAGTTTACATGTATGTTCGGGGCTATTATCATGTTGAAAGATATAAGAATCCCTTAAACTCAATTTTTCAATATACATTTTTCAAATTCTCTTTCAAAATATTCAAATAACACACTTTCTTATCAAATAAAATTAAGATTACCACCCCTTCTGTACTAATACAGTCTCTACTGTTATAATCTACTGTTTTGGCTTCAAAATTATGTATTAATTATTAAAAGAATCTAATACAGATTCAACAACAATTTTCACATTATAATAGATATATTACTAATACATTTTCTTACTTCCAAAATTTTGACAATTTGCACTGCAGAATTTGAAACTGATGACCATGTTCACTGTTCAGTAGAGAAATCCCAGCGGATAGAAATCGTGAAGGAAACATTGAAAACGTCAGAGTGTAAAATCTATCACACCAGTCAAAAGTGAAATGGAAAAGACGCCGTCTATCGAGCGTCCCTATCTTTATTTCCTGCTGACCAACCGGCGATCTGACAGGACTGCCACCTCGGGCCAGGAAAATACATTTCCAAAACGAAATAATCAAATTGTCTGGAACGGTTCCTTGCACTTAAATTACGCTTCCAGACTGAAGACCTACATTACTTCAACTACGGAGACAATTTATTCAGACATCGAGGGAGAATATGTAAATTTAACACTTTTTCTTAGAGTAGTTTATTCCTTAGAAAAAATAATTTCAAGATTTCTTGAGATAAGGTTTTCAATTTGTGTAAGTTAGATTAAATTTATATTAGATGAGTGCAATGTTTTCAAACTCATATTTTTATAGAGTTTAAGTAATTCTCATATATTCTTTATTTATATTTCTTACAATATGTAACAAATAAAAAAAACTGATGTGGACACCTCATGACTTCCTTGTACGCTAAATTATACACATTTTTGCTGCACTTCATTTAAACTTATTTCACGTGAAAGTGAGATCATTCTACGGCTAATTCTTCAACTTCCATTCATTTCATATCTTCTAACTTCGAACATGAGATCATTCTACGGCTAATTCTTCAACTTCCATTCATTTCATATCTTCTAACTTCGAACACTGCACAAACTTTCCTCACACTTTATAAAGCTTCAAAGTTGCGTATTTCTCTCAAACGTGTGTTAAAGTGTAAGAAATCATTTCTCATAGTAATAGAATATATTCACGTTCAAAGTGAACTGACTGTAATTATTTCTCCGATATTAAGTCAGATAACGTACTTTAAAATTAGCTGAACTGCCAAATGTAGATTAAGTTTTATAAAAATCTTTTTCTATGACAATTAAAGGAAGTGGCTCTTTTCTAACACTATACAAAGCTTCAAAGTTGCGTATTTCTCACAATCTTCTTCAATATTCTGAAAGTCAATGTCAATTTATTAATTTCAACATTCTACGGCTAATCGTTTTTGAGTTATGCGAAAAAATCTAAAACACACTACGAACAAAGGGTCCTTTTGGCACTTCTGTTTACAATAAAAAAGGGAGATGCACAAATGTTATAGCAGTCCCAAATACAAAATTTTAAAATTTTACGGCTAATAATTTTCAAGTTATGAGAAAAATGTTCGTATAGTCAAAATGGATATTTCCCTTCAAATCTGAAAACCGAAATATTTCACGATTACAATACGTCTTTTACTTTGTAAAAGAAAGTAATATAAAATAAAAACTTTTCTAATGAACTAAATAAATTATAACATCTAGAATTCTAGACTGTCTTATATTCCCCTTTCTATTAGAAATGAAGCTTGGAAGGCAAGATGTCTTTGTAACAAGATAACGTGTTTCGCATGCAAAATTAAATATCTCAACGTCATTTAGCTAAATAATTCTCGCATGAATGAGTACCTTCAATGCCTGCATACAACGTGACTGAGGTTCTTATTTCACTCTTTTTCTATTTACAGCTGATTTCTTTGCAACAAACTCTTTGTGAACTATGATGTTGAATTTTTCTTTTCTTAGTTCATTGGGTAAGGTTTTCTTTGAGAAAAACTCACTTGTAAACTGAATACAGTGTTTTTATTTTATCCTCATTAAAGACGTCTCAACAAGAATATAGGAATATTTTATGAGCTTCTAATTTTGCGAAGAATTTTAAAAAAGCATATAAATTTGCATGTAGAAAAAATCTGATGTGGACACCCACATGGCTTCCTTATTATCAGTGGCCTCATTTCGGTTCTACGTTATTAAACCAAACTAAACAGATAAAATTAGCAGTAGCGATAATATATCAGAATTATTAACTTTTCGTGGCTTCTTCATTGTCTGCATATTGAGCGCGTTTGAAATCTGCCGCTGCCAGTAATTAGAAGATTGTCGCTTCTGGGATACTACATTTGACTGATGGGGGTATTTGATCATAGTTGAATTTCATTATATAAGTTATAAATAAAAAAAAATAACCACTTGACAATAATATAGTCATTAGCAACTTAATGTTTCGGAGTAAGGACATGTGATGTCAACATGTTAAGATCGTGGGAAAAGGCAGGTAGACTGTCTCTTACGATCCTAGTCTATCTCCCTTTTTTCACGATTCTACCATGTTGACGTTTCAATATCATTTCCCAAAACTTTTATTAATTATTTTCTCGTAAACTATAAATAATGAATCCTATTAAAAATTACGGACATTTTTTTCTCTTCTGTGAATATAACTACCACTGAGCGATCTTTCAGGATATGTAAAATAATAAAAAATCAAATATTTAACAGTGTTAGATATAAAACGTGTCCATACGTTTTCAGCTCGATTCTTAAAATTAAGCAAAAGCAACAGCAATATTTCAATATTGTTAATCTTGGTAAAATAATTTACATATTGTATTATATACGTATATTCTATTCAGTAATAGATATTGAAAATACAAGTTTGATATAGCGTTTATAAGTTTAAGTATGAGGCTATCAAATGTACGAGTA
This sequence comes from Stenolophus ochropezus, assembly GCA_035578165.1. Taxonomy (NCBI): domain Eukaryota; kingdom Metazoa; phylum Arthropoda; class Insecta; order Coleoptera; family Carabidae; genus Stenolophus; species Stenolophus ochropezus. Next base: position 924,336 of record JAQOWZ010000016.1, on the reverse strand, counting down.
TATCTTTCAATATTTTATCTACGACAGTTTCAATTGATTTTGAATTAAGTACTTTACATAATTTATTTTTCGAGATAAAAGGACTGTGTTTGACTCAGATATTGTTCCATGGTACGAGTACATTGAAAATATAAATTTCTGTTGTTATTTTTTTACTGTAAAAAGATGCGCTTTCCTCTCTAGTTGGACAAACAACTGTTTAAAGAATGATCAAGTAACCGAAAAGAAAACAAAGGTAAGACGTGGGATAAAAGCATTGTTAACCCATTGTCGTGCACAAAACACAACTGTTCTTGCAAGGTACAATTAAGATTAGAAAGGAAACATGATTTCACCCTTAACCGCAGACGCGTGGTTAGAAACATCGCTTGGCACTTCTCGCTAGTCGCGTAACCCAACTTGCAGACCGGAACTAGGACGAAATAGTCGCCACGCTGTCTCGTTACCAGTGCGCTATTTTCACCAGATAGAAATTGCAGAGGTATTAGCGCCAAATAACGAAATAAGCTCGCATTCAAAGCAAATTGTACATGTCATATTGGGAATTTATATTAATGGGTATAATTTATAGTTATGGAATGAATATCGAAATACACACAGTTCAAATAAGTTAATCGTGTAATATATCTTCATTTTCTTATCTACCTACATAGATACATATATTTGCAAAGCTAAAATTGTCACAGACATCTACTCTTAAGTAATATAAGTACTATGGATTTATTGGAATATTTAGGAATAATTGTTGCATAGAAACAGACAAACGAATCTCAAAAAATGACATTTTTATACTTTACGTTAACAATTGCCCTTTTATTAGTTTAGTAATATAAAATATTGTTGTTGTTTTTGGTATTTTTTTTTTGTTGTAAAATTGGTACTTCAAACAACTGTACTCCACTGTAAATGTCAAATTGATAACTTCAAATATTTTTAAATGTTTTTTTTAATACAATTTATATTATTTCTGAGTATGAAAACCAAATAAACAAAACTAATTTAAAAGGTTATTAAAATTTTATAACTCATAATGTATAGATTTATAAATATTTTCATAATATTTAAATGCATATTGACAGATAAATGTGACCAACTTCATCAAACAACTCATGGAAAAATATACCGTCTTGTATAATAATATACTATTAAAATGTATTAGAGTAAGCTTGTTATACATTATACTAGATTCATTCTAGCAATATACAAATAAATCCACTACAATGTAAATTATAAATTTTCATCTGATAGAAATAAAAGTTCAACTGTATATTTCTATACGAGTTTTGTATATTTTTTTCACACATTGCAAACTATTAGATGCATTCTCAACATGGGTTTGTTTTTTCATATTGCTGTTCTGTTAAGTTAATATTCACATCTATAACGAAATAACTCGAAGGTCACTGACATTGTGCGACATAATCGGAAAAACTCGGATGAAAATTTGATAGGAATATCTAGTAAGAATACAGAGGAAAAAAGTATAATATAAAACGGGCTTTAGATCATCTGAATTTGTTATATATAGCTTTGTAATACGCCAGTACAATTAGTGCTACAATCAAAATTAATATCCATACATTTTAATAATTAACCCCACAAATCCAATATTCTTGTTATACGTATGTAGCACGAGCAAAATCTGTTTTAACCTAACCTAATCTCCTTTACCGAACATATGTCGGTATAAATATTAAAACATTTAGTGTAACTGCATAAATCTCATACTCATACAAGTTTAGGAATAGACATGAATAGTAATATCTGACCGGGTGACCCTCGCGAACTTTCAGGTCAAATCAATTTGCAAAGGAATAAGTGGCCTGGGTTGAGGCAGAGCAGAGTTGCTCGCCAAAGGCGGAATCCTCTTCTCCACCAGCAACCGCTGACATGGTAAATCCGACCTGACAAGTGTCAAACATCGAGTTGAGGAGTTTTGCTAAATTTAGATAGCCGAGTAATTATATTACGGCAACAATTAGAGTACTTCATAGTGAGTGAGCACACCTCTCTCAGCTAGTAAACATTACGGCAACTGGTTTTTACTTAGGGTGATTTTGAGCTACTTACCTACATTAGGGCAAGAATTAGAATACTTTACAGTGAGTGAGCACACCTCTCTCAGGTAGTAAACATTACGGCGACAGGTTTCTACGGAGGGTGATTTTGAACTAATTACCTACATTAGCGCAAGAATTAGAGTATTTCACAGAGAGTGAGCATCCCTTACCCTGAGGTAGTAAACATTACGGTGTCTGGTTTTTACGGAGGGTAATTTTGAACTAATTAGGGCAAGAATTAGAGTATTTCACAGTGGGTAAGCTCCCTTCTCTCAGGTAGTAAACATTACGGTGACTGGTTTTAACGGAGGGTGACTTTGAACTTATTAAATTAGGGCAAGAATTAGAGTATTTCACACATCTCTCAGGGTCCAGGTAGAAAACATTACAGACTGGTTTTTACGAAAGGTGTTTTTGAACTAATTAAATTAAGGCAAGAATTAGAGTACTTCATAGCAAGTGAGCACCCTTCACAGGTAGTAAACATTACGTGACTGGTTTATACGAAGATTGATATCGATCTAATGACAATTAGGCGAAGAATTAGAGCCTAATCTAATTACTTTCGTTTTGTTTATATGTACCCACATTGATCATGTCATCCACTTCATTCCCATAAAGTTTTCTCAAAAAATGGTTCTTGTATTATGCAAGCTTTTGCAAAATGCAAAAAGGTCATATATACTAAAAAGTACAGAATTTGTAGCTTCAACTTCATACATATTCAAGAACTTATTAACAATAAGTTACTTCTATGCCCTACATACGAACACACGTATGTACTGATTATCAAGAAACTTGTACTCTAATATAATTATCATCTTCCTCATAATTGTATAAGATAATCAATCTAAACTTTCACACATACGGAAGTCACCTCAACTTTCACACATGTTCCTCTTCTCTGTAACTTATCCGAAACATGCTATGCACATCTTGTCACAGACAAATTTAATTTGAGCTGTCACTAACTCAGCTTCTGGAAAGATGCGCCCTCAGAACTATCGCAGCGCCGCTAACGAGCGTCCCGCGAACTAACGTGATTTGGGGCTAATTACGTCACCGACACATGGCGCTGGCAGTTGTCACGAGATGAGCGCGGGATTTATGAAACCGCAGGTTTTTTCAGATTTGTCACAGCAGGTGGCTCTGATAACAACGATACACAAGGAGCAGATGACGGAAACAAAAAATTAAACATTTTGTGAAAGATATTTTGGTTTAAGTATTTATTGTTTGGAACACCATGAATTTATGAATATGTTTTTGCCCAATCTTTAATTAAATTTGATTATATTGAAAAATATATAAAATGGTACCTACAAGTAGATTTCACTAACACCATAAAACTATTTTCTATTAATTCGGATGAAACAAAATATTTCTCAAATCTCACTCGTCTCGTCTCGAAATATCTCGTCTTAGAATGATTTCAAAAACAGAAAAAAAAAATCAGGATTCTCGAATTTCAATATCTCTCGAGGTTTTAAAATTAATTTTCTTCAAACATCGGAAATATGACATCTTTTATGACTTGCTTCACAAACTATTTATTTATTAAATTTCTACGCTACCGAAGATGTTTGCAAGTAATGCATGAAGACGGCTATTCCATATATTACCAAATAAATCTGGGGTACCGCAGGGTAGTAAACTAGGTCCAATCTTTTACTTAATATACATGGCAGATCTACTTGTTCCAGAGAAGACAATAGTAGCTACATAAAAATAAACCATTTAATTACGAATTGTCAGTTTTATTGTCAAAAATAATATAAAAATTAAATTAAAGCTCGAAACAATTCAGAAACAAAATTTTATGAATATTTTATACCATCAAGACTGTTCTGCAAAAAAAAATAGTCGGATTTATACATTAAAAAACTTGGCGTATAGAAAGAAAAACAAAATCCCCAGTTCACTGCAACATTATATTATACAAAGCTACAATTATTTCCATTTGGACATATGGAGAACAAAATTTAAATATTATACAAACTACGTTAAAGTACAGTTGAAAAAGTAAATTAATCGAAACATTAATCAAAAGTTACTGATTTGAAAAAAAATATTTCCGTAATCGAAGAGTTGTAAAAAACGTAATATTTCAATTTATATTGCAACTGGTACGTTCATTTTTTAAAGTGACAAAATCGTTAGTGAGTGACAGTAGTAGACATTTATCAAATATTGAATTTCAGAACTGACAAATTGTTACTTATGAATAATGATTTTAGCATGTCGTTAAATTTAGACAAATTTATCAAAGCACCTGCGTGCAAGCTATAGTAATTTACATTTTTAACATAGAGGTGAAAGCTTTTTCAATTTTGGAACATATAATCATTAATATACATTAATTAAGTAAATAAAGAAATGGATAACTCAAACGTGGGATTTACTCGTATAAATATAAATACGAGCTTAAATATTTCTCAGTTAAATAAATATATAATCCACTCAAACAGTTTAATCCGTAGTATTTACATAAACAGCATCACATTTATTATTTATTTCAGCAGCTATTTCAGAAAATGTCACTGAAATATAACTTAATAATAATCTCTCTTATTATTCACACAAACAGTGCAAACATTTTCTCTCTTCTGTACAAAATTCATCACGACAAAAAAAAACGCAAGAGAATATACGATAAGAAGCGACCGCAATTATAACTGCAACAAGAAAATCAGATAGACCGCTGGGTTTCAGATGACGGAATATGAAATGAGACTAAGAATAGTTACAATTTCGTTTGAAATTCAGGATATAAAATTGTAACGTCGAGCTATTTTTGTATTTTCAAGATTGGTACATTTGGAATATTAAATAATGTAATAAGAAAGAAAATGAAAATAAGATAACGAAATAACGAAACTGAAGATGATGAAAGAAAAAGAAATTGAATAAAGGCATAATACTCCTAAAATAGATTATTTTTTCAAACAAAATCACTAATAAATTTTAGATAAACCAATTTTCGAAATGTTTGATTTATGTGATCTCTGTAGGTTTACAATATTATTAAGTTTTCCACAGATTCATAAAAAAATTAGTCACTAATCCGGATTGGTTATACCCCTTGTTAACAATCGAAGTGTCAAACTAACTCTAGTTCCAATTCTTAAAAAGAATTACGTATATTTATAAGTTCCAAATATAACTCCACTAGTTTGGTGGAATTAGCAATATATTTGTACATGATTATTAACTTTTTCAAATGAAACAGAGGAAGATTTGTGCTGATATATGACAATCTAGAAGTAAAATACTTTGATTACGCATGTGCAAAAAAATTATTAAAGGATGGTTATAATATTTTTTAATTATTTTTTTTAAATTCTTATGAAAAATAAGAAAAAAAATAATTACTATATTATAAAATAAAAAAGAAAAAAGAATGTTAAATAATAATTACAGAACAAGTGATTTAAATCAATGACTTTTAAAAATCTTTAGATTTAAATTTACAACCCTGCTTTTTTATAACGGCAAGTATCTTAATCAACTAATTCGACGCACCTTATTATGAAAAATACAATGAAAAAAATTGTAGAGCACTACGTTCTGAGAAACGAGTGTTATCCTGCTAAAATTTATAACAAATTTTCATAACATTTTTTTTTTTGTATAAACACCTTAATCAACTAATTCGACTTCGCTGATTACGGGAAAAATAGTGAAAAAAATCTCATATGCATAGTTTTTGAGATACAGGAGCAAACTGCCAATTTTAATTAGCCACTAACGGTCAAGAGCTATTGTTCTCTCCCCTTGAGTTTTATAGCTATAATCCAATTATGTGGTGAGACCCAAAGATAAGAAACTTGTTAGGGTATTACCTGCGACCTACGCTTCGTGAGTCAGCGGAAACAGAAAAGTCGTTACATTTCGTCTTCAACATAATTGACTTGTATTGGCAGATATTCTGAAAATAATTAACAATTATTTTTCTAAGTACAAAGTATCAAAAACAAAAAATTCAATTGCGCTGATTATGAAAAAAAAATAGTTAAAAAATCACAAGGCACTACTTTTTAAGAAAAGATTACATTTTGCTAAAATTTAAATAAAATTTTATTAACAATTTTTTGGTGCAAAGTATGTATTTTAATCAACTAATTAGACTTTGTTGATTATTGTAAAAAAAGAGAAAAAAATATCACGTGCATACTTTTTGAAATACAGAAGCAAACTGCTAAATTTCTATATGGAGTTTGCTAAAATTTTATTAACATTTTTTAGCGCAAAGTATTTTAATCAACTAATTCGACATTGCTGATTATTGGAAAAATAGAGAAAAAGATTTCATATGCATACTTTTTGAAATACAGAAGCAAACTGCAAATCCATATAATTTAATTAATACAAATATTTTTAAATATTTTATTTTTGCTGAAACACTTTATATATCTAATATTTTAATATAAAATTATTTTACTTCTAGGTTGTCAAATAATACCATAAATCTTCCTCTATATTATTTAGAAATGCTATAATCATCTGCAAATATTGCTTATTTTTCCGAACTAGTGGAGTCTTTGGAACTAAATAATACATATACATATCCTTTTTATGAACTGAGATTGAAGATAGTTTGACATTTCAGAATATTAACAAGAGATATAACTTTAGGAACAACTAATCGAGGTTTGTGGCTAATCCTTTTTATGAAAATGGGTGTAAGTGTTTAAACATAAATAAATAATTTATAATTTTTTTAATTAATATTTATTTATTTTTTAGTTTATATCAATATATACAGGATCTATAATAATATCTATGTTTACAGATAAAATAAACCGAACGGTAATGATAAAACTAGAACAGTAACTTTTTTTTTATTGTGCGTACATTATTAAAATTATGCTTCTCTACTGCAATGTATTGATTATCAATAAAAGAAATAATTTCCAATTTCACTGCATGAAAATTTCATTTGTGAAACGTTTTTGATACAAAATGAATGTTTTACAAAGGTTAGATCATTGTACTGATTAGTGAGGAATGTGAATGGAACCGAAATAAAGGACCTGGTGAGTGTGTAATTATGAATGTGTATGTATAGAAACGAGAATGTTTGATATAGATTGATTGCTAGTTTCTGTACATTCGCACCAATCTACTTCGCCGAACAAAGGTTTGATGTTTGCTATGTATTACAACAATACTCTAGTCTAGATACCGAATAGTGAACAGTTAATTATTACAACTCACAACGGATGAAATTATCAAACATTTAATTGATAATATCAGGGCATGTAACCGAAAAAATAATGAACTCATTATTTCACTAGTGAAATAATGGAATCAATAACCTAACTGAAATTAGGGAAATATAGAGTCACTTATTAAACGGAAGTATGTATGAAGTAAAGATGTTTACTCATACTCTATGTATACTGGTATAAATATATCGCTAATTCTTCTTGAAGATTCAGTTATTACTATAGCCTACGATTACCGTAAATAAATAGTTTTATCGTCAAGGAATGTAAGTACAGTTTAACTTTCAAGGAGGTACGAATATGTTACCGTATTTATATTTCGAGTTACCTATTACATTTTCCACATAATCGGTAGCATTTCTTCAAGTAATGTTAAAGTATTTGAAAAATGTGTGCCATTTCATAATTCCAATTTATTTATATGCTATTTTTTATAGTTAACTTGTTATTTCCTATAACATTCTATTGATAATGGTAACCAATTATTAAATATTATGCTCATACTTTTGGTAAAATATGAATTAAAAAACAATTTCAGACAAAAATACTGAGAGGATATAACATAAAATAACTTTCATCGTATGTTATTTTTGTTAATATATGGAAATTAATTTTTGTTGGGACGTTAATAAAAAGTTTGTTATGTGTGCTTTTCAAATTTCCGCTTTGGGAAAAGTGTTTAACGTTATTTGCATAAATTTTTATTCAACCTTATTGTTCCGTGAAAGTCGTATATAATTCTGAAAACGCGAAATTAAATCTTTTTTTATAGAGAACATAGAAGATTGCTACTGAAATATTTAAAAGGAAGGAACCATTATGGAATATAGCTTTCATAATTTTGAAGTAGAGGCTTAAGAAACCAATTTTATCACTTTTATACATTCTCAAAATATACAATTTGTATCAGGTAGCCAGGCAGTAGGGCTATTATAAATATATAACAATTTTTCACATAAAGCCAAAAAGCAATCCAATTTAGATATTCGGTAAAAAATACCTCTGCACAAAATTCCCCGTTCCTAAAGTTGGGAAATACGTGAACATATACACCATTCCGCTAAGATACACAACAAGAAGTGAATACTGGTTTACACATGTTCCCATTTCTCTCTCTCTCATTCAAGCGTCCATCCTTCGTCCTTGTCTAGCGTCGTGAGACGTCGACGTTCATGCGAATCGGAACGACACTCATTTTTCCCCGTTCCGCTTCGCTGAACCGGTAATTTCGTTGACGATGGTTGCACGCGTCCAGCGAATATGTCTTTTACACGTGACTGGAGAACTCCGTTACTCATTTGATTAAGGGCTGGAATTTATTGACTGTTTTCTCCTAAGGACAATTCAGGGTAAAGTGATAAAAGTTACTAGTGGTGTAACACTTTTACATTACCTTGTTTTAAGTGGGAGGTATCCTGGATACATATACATACAAAGTCACAAAGAGGATGTTTTAAAAAAACATTTGGAATGAATAGGGTTTATCACAACAAAAGAATTTAAAAATTAAAGTAACAATGATCAAAACTTTTTACAACCTTAACCTTGGGTTGTCTACAGTCTATGCTTTAATGTCGTCCATATTTATTTTCATAAGAAAAATCGTCTCGAACAAGAGGAGAACAATTTTTCATACAAAGCTTCGAGACAAAAAAATAAGATTGAGGTTCTTGAAATTTCAAAACCTGCAATCTTATTACGCCTTTTCGATTTTATTCTGTCGCTTTATTATCTAACTTTTATTTATTTCCCTAACCTATAACCTAATATCAAAGTAGTGTGGAGTTAAAACAAACCAAACAACAGTATTAAACCAAAAATTGTGTTGATAAACACGAAATATCCCAAAAATAGTCATTTTTGTGCCCAAAATTTTGATTTTAGGAAATAGTGTATATTGATAGATTTCGTCGCGCTGATTTCAAATTTTCAAACCAAATTTAATTATCATTTTTCGTTCTAGAGATATTTGATATCAAAGTTACATCTCAAAAAAGTGTGTTTTTTGGCTATATCTCTAAAATGGGTAGAGATACAATCTCAACGATTATATCAATCGATTCTACGTGAAAAGTTACATAAAGAAATGTTTTCTCCGCATATACGTTCTTTGGAACGATTCAGTGAAAAATGAGAAAATCGAAATAACCTAAATTTCAAAATTTCTTCCAGAAACTTTTTGTCTCCAAAACTTTTCATTTTCTGGTGTTAAGTAGACATCGACACGCTAATTCCAAATTTTCAAACCGAATTGAATTATCTCTTACCGTTCTCGAGATATTCGTGTTCAAAGTTGAGTTTTGGCAATACTTAAAAATTAGGTTTTTTAGGTGTACCCCTTAAATGGTTAGGTTTACGACTTCGGCGATGACACCAATCGACTCTACGGGCAAAATTACATAAGTATACCAATTTTTAGATTTTTATTCCAACGGATACAATTTTTAGAAAGGAAAAACGAAAATGTTCAAAATCTGAAAAAATGCCTGATGAACCCCTTGCGATTTTTTTCGATTTTTGCCCATTTTCGGTTTTTTCCTTCTAAAAATTCTATCTGTTGAGATAAAAATCTGAAAATTGGTACACTTACGTAGTTTTGCCCGTAGAATCGACTAGTGAAGTTGCCAAAACCGTAAACCTAACCATTTAAGGGGTATACCTAAAAAACCTAATTTTTTAGGAATAACTTTGAACTCAAATATCTCGAGAACGGAAAGAGATAATCGAAATCGGTTTGAAAATTTGGAATCAGCGCATCGATATCTACTTAAGTCCAAAGAATAAAAAATTTTGGAGACAAAAAGTTTCGAGGTGAAAAATTGAAATTTAGGTTTTTTCGATTTTCTCATTTTTCACTGAATCGTTCCAAAGAACGTATATGCGGAGAAAACATTTCTTTATATAACTTTTTCCGTAGAATCGAACGGTAATGTAGTTGAGATTGTATCTCTACTCATTTTTGAAATATACTAAAAAAACACACTTTTTTGAGGTACATCTTTGAAAGAAAATATCTCTTAAACAAAAAGAGATAATTAAATTCTGTTTGTAAATTTGGTATCAGCGTAGGCAATTCTTTGAAAAAATATATAAATAAAATGTAGTAAAATTTCAAAATTTTCGAGATAAAAATTTGATATTTTCTAATTTTTTCGGGTTTACGCAAAAATACTCTCGAACTCGTACTAAAACAAAGATGCTACTGGAAACTGTTAACTTATATGTCTTTATAAAAAAAAATGTAACATAATTTGGGGTTGCTGATAGCTTCAAATTATTATATATTAAATTTATTTCAAAATAAATATTTTCATTTTATGACATGATGCACTTAAATCAATTTATCAAATATTCTGTGAAATATTTGAAGTAGGCATACCACACATTAATTATATCAAACATATTATGTTGACATAATTGCCTAGGGAATCTTTATTGTCCTGTTTAATTAATTATTGATTAATCTTAAACAATATTATTACATTGTGGAATTCGACCAATATTAATAAATTTAAATCATGTTGTTAATTTTATACCACAAACCAATAATGAACTGTTTGCATTTCATTTGAAATATTGAGGTTTCTGTCATTCTATTACTGATTATAAACAAAAAAAAAATATTTAGTTTATTGTGAATTTGAAAACTACTTGGTATATTTATATACCTGTAAAAGAGCGATAAAGATTATTTCAAAAACCATGAGCAGTATATAATTAATATACAATTTTTGTTTCATTTATTATATTCAGAACGTACGTGAATCAGGGGTGAAACATTTAAAGACAACGCATTACAGTATTGCTATTTATTATTCAGAATCCACGGCGTTAATACATGCATGATAAATATATAACAAAAAACTTATTTTGTATACAGTAACCGTTGATCTTTTCGTAAAAATATCCCTCTTTTATTAAAATGAAATGCAAAGAATAATATTTTATTTTATTTAAAATACATTAAAGTAAAACTACAATTAATTCTGCATGTAACCGAAAGAAATACTGGTTAACGGTTAACCCATATTAAGAACGTTATAAAAAAAAAGGTTTTAGTTTGAAAACCGGTTTTTAAAAATTGGAAATTGGTTTAAATTTATACAATATTAGACATTTATTAGTATTACATACTATGTAAAAAAATTCTTTCATTATAGAAGATTAAAGTACTGAAATTGGAAAGAGAAAAAAATGTCTATTTAATAGTATTAAAGACAACTTGGAACCCCATACGAAAATTGAAAGTTAGTGTCAATATCTAGAAAAGTGTGCTAACTAGAAACTTGTACGAATAGCAACAAGAAAGTTATAAGTGAAAAAGAAATACCAAAAATAAATCATACTTTCTATGTAGCAGAATATTTAATAAAAAACAAATATTTCCTTTTTCTCATTTATATTTCATTATATTCCCAGGCATAAAAATATATTTAACATTTCCTTTTTATTCCCGTCTCCATAATCTCATTCATTTAAAAAACTTATTACAAAAGATAAATTTCAAACGTAAACAACACAACACAAAACATTGTTTACAAAGCAAAATTGCTTGAAGCATCATAATACTCTGGGTAAATATTTATTTAAGTTTATATTGTTCAACTTCATAGTTCCTAGTGTTCTTTGTTTTAAATTTATCTGTAAAACTCACTGATTTGATATAATACCTGAATAGGGCAAATATGAATAAAGTTGTTAAAGTCTGCAACGATATATGAGAAATATTTTTATATTTGATTTGTTTTACTTATTTAACTTTGAGTTGTATTTGAAAGCAATATGTTTTGATATGCTCAGCGAAACGAACTGAATGCACAATATTTAGTGCATAGCCAAATAACATTTATATTTCATAGTTTAGTTTAATATCTCGGTCATTTACTATCGGAGAAATAATTATAGTTAGTTCAATATGAACGTGAATAAATTCTATAATAATCCGCATAAAAATTGCGGTAAACTTTAAAATGATCATCATTCATTTCTTGATTTATATGAAAGATAAAGTTTTTTAAAGTTATTAAGCTATTTAATAAATAATACAACACATGTTGTACTGTATTAAGTACTTTATCCAACACCATGTAATTATAATGATATAAGTATGCTGTTTTTAGATAAATAAAGTATGTCATAAGTCACTAGTGAGCTAAATATATTAGCTCACTGTTTTTGGTTCGTATCATAGTATTATTTTGTTCCTAAATGTCATTTCAAAATTCCATGTGTTAAAAATTTTATATGTATTTTATATCAATGATTAAAATGTGTTGGATAAAATGTTGTATGGCACACGTGTGTTAATTACCTAAATCACTTGAAAAAATACCACAGCTAAACTTTTCCCACATGATTTATCTGTAATGTAACACACTTGTACCATAAATAACTATAATAATAAATAAACAATTATTGAAATATCGTACTTTATTTTTGTGATTGACAATTCTATAAAAAAATTAAAGATAAATAGTTGACTTTTTATCAAAGTCTGAATGTTTATATCTTAAAAAAAATTGAATTTCACATTTGAAAATAAAATCTTTACATAATAGAGAGAAAAATTCTTAAAAATCTTGTAATCAAAGGGTTTTTCTTTTTAAGTTTTAAATTCGGATTTTAAGTTTAGCTACTTGGGATCCTCTTCTATATGAGTATATATATATATATATATATATATATATATATATATATATATATATATATGTCTGGTTTTATTCTCCCGCCTACGGTCTGAAAATGAACATTTCTGCCTATGAGTATTTGTACTATAAAATACTTCTGGAATCTGAATTGTTCCCTAGATATTAAATCCTGTCCATTTTTTCCAAGAGTCTCGCAGCAATTAGTGACTTGTTCGCAAAAGAGACGGCGAGATGTCTTTCCTTTTCCTGTCTTCTTTCAACAAACGAGCGACGAGGTTCACTATAATGGAATTCATCTCGTTGGGACGTTGGATTTTATATTAGAAATAACTGGAACTGTTACTGAAATAGTGTGCGGAATATTTGATGAAATATGAGGAAGTCATCAAGAGACAAACTATAAAATGTATTACTTTGTAGCTTGATATACATGTGAAATATTTGCACCAATGAAACTTTATGATTAGGGGAAGTGGGAAAGATGGACTTTTGGTCTTAAAATTAATTAGAGTGATATCTCTAATAGGGAATATTAATTTTGTTGTTTAAGACAGTGTAAGTAGCCGCTTGTAAATTAATGCAATCAACAATGAATAAGCCAAGATTTACTTAAAAAAATTGTCAAAAAAATTTGTACCTTCTATTCACAATTAGTTAATTACTACTTCGGTAGGTTTAAACTAATTACTTATAAACGTAGTTTATAAACAATATATATTTGTTTGATATAATAATAGTAATGTATAATTTAATTTCAATATAAAAATAAGTGGAGAAAAACTCGAACAGATCAATGATACAAATAGACCGAAAATGTAACTTTTTATTTTATGTACATATATAGGTCGATAGAATTTTTTTAAATAATACTATAACTATAAAGAAAAGTAAAAATGTAAATAATCATTATTAATACAGCAATTTTTTGATTATAACAACGATTAAAAGTAATTTATTGTAATCACATATTAATTACCATTTTTATTATCAGCAAATATATTTTTTGATCTCTTTCGTTTCTTACTGGGTCAAAGTGTAAAAACAAATAAATATTTATTTACAAAGAGCAATATATTTGGAATTTTATAAGTTCCATCATGCATAATGGAATAGTTCTTTGGGGACTATAAATAAAATAAATTTAAAACTTCAGCAGCCATTTTCCTTAAAAGCAGTTCTATTACATTAGCTAAACTTTCAGGACAAACTTCATCCACAATAATTGCGAACAAACAAGTCGGACAGGAAGGGCTTCGACGTGAAGTTTGCTCCTTTTTCTTCTTCTATTTGTCCGTCGAACCATCGATGCATTACGTGCACTTGGTCACTTGAATATGCCACGAGGTCACAGCGGCTGTAGTCATGTTAATGCACGACCATTACATACAAATATTTGGTGGGAAGGTATTTATTATTTCTGAAATGAGCTTTAAACTCTAGGGAAATTTATAACCTGAATTAAAAGTTTGTTGTTCTGTGGCAGATGGAACTTTCTTGTTTTAAATCTTTAACGAAGAAACTTGCGGTTCATTTGCAATTGTAGATTGTCTAATGCACTGATTCTTAACATGCACTTACAACTTTTGTTTGCGAAACTTGCATATCTAATTATTCAATGTCAATTGTTCTTCTTACTATTGTTTTGTTTCTATTTAACTCATTTGAAGTTTAATTTTGAAACATCCTTCATAATTAGCTTTATTGTCATTGAAATTGTATAACTTTTTAGAAAACACAATTTGTTTTCAAAATTAACTAAATATAAATTGAACTTGATACATAAATTTATTAAAACATAGTATTAATATGTACCTAAATTAAATTATTACCATTGTGTTGCAACAATATAAAATGTTTTCCACTAGTCAAACCAGATTAATTTTTACAAAACTTGGAAGAAAAAAGCTGTATAAAATGCAGATCATTTAAAATATTTATTTATGTTTCTAAAAGTTACACTCTGTAATATGACATTGTTTTTACACATGTTAAAGTGGAATGTTCAGGCTTAAATGTGATGTATGAATTTTAAAAATCTAACGTCTACTGTAAAAGTTATTGTTGTTTATTTCTGACTGACTATAATTATCAAGAGTAGTGTTATGATCTTTAAATATATGTAGAGTGAAGACATTTTCTTGTTAAAACAAAAACTAGTCGTATATTTTTTCTAATAAGCGTTGTATTTTTTGAGGTACCTTTGTTCTGAATTTTTGGTACATACCTTTGATCAATGTTTCATTATTATTCTTATTTTGGCGAAAAGAAAAATATTCTTTGCGTAGAATATCGCGTCCCCATCCCGTGTTTGAAATGCTAATTATTCCCTACGTACCTTTTACCAACAATTCCAACGGTAGACGCATACATTTTTAATATGAGCCGAGACGTACAAAGAATGGAGTTTGGAAACAAAGACAATTTCTTAATTGCGATGTGTTTCATCATTAACGGACACGATGTCACGTGTTTGTGTTTATTTCCCACGGCGGGACGTGTCACTGGAGTTGTAATTAGCCGTGTTCCATTTGCCCCCCGAGTCCCGGAGTTGTAAGTTCAGGTGAGCTGCACGAAGTTAGAATGCGACCAGCTGCAGCTTCACTGCCGGATTAACCTTTCCCACTCAAATTCACACCTAAATTGCACAGTTTAAACTAAGCTTTCATAATTTTGTAATGTACTCCAACGAGCGAGCATGGCATATAAATAACATGATATTAATTTTATTTCATACAACGAGCTGTTCTAGTTCTAAGGAATGGAGTTTGTATCTCTTTGTACCAAATTCTCTACAATTTATTTTTCATAGAAAAATGGGCCCTGTGGTGCACTTTTACCGCCAATCAGAGTGCCTTGTACGAAATGTTACATTTATTACATTTTTCGTTTATCAACAGGATAATATTACGATATACAGAACCTCTAGAAAACAGAAAAAGCATCTTAAAAATATTTGCTATTGTAAATTATCAAGAATCATACATTATATGTGTTAGTTTTTAGCTATTAACATAGCTAGGATAGTAACCACTACCATTACCGCCGCAGATATCAAATAAATTCTGAACTCGGAGAGCGAGAATTTTAAGATAAGACCTGGTATGATACATAATATCAGTTCAATTGTTTACGGATTTCACATTATTAATAAATATTGTTTTATAAAGTTCTCCTGTGATTGATTTTCTGTATATATTTTAAAATAGACTTTTGCCCTGATAATGCTACAATTTGTAGCGAAACGTCGGCCTTAGTCTAATAAAATTTATCAGTTGACTGCAATCCTGCTTATTTCTTCACTCCATTAATCATAATAAAAAATTGTTTTTCTTCTTTACTTCGAACAACCTTAATTTATATAATTACGTTTGTATTATTCATAAAGTTTTAAAGATAACATGTTCCGTGTTCATATATATTTACGTTGAAAGTAACGCAGTATGTTTGTGTACTTGCAGTGTTATTAGGACAGTAATACAAACTACAGTAGGGAAATCCGGGTTGTTTTAGCGGCAGAATAAGATGCTTTCATAAATACCTATAACAGTAAATCTCTCCTTAGAAATCTTTGTCCTTTCCACCGCTGCATCCAGAGAACAATATATCTTTTGGTAAATTTTCTCATTCCGCATTCATTCCACGTGGCCAAAATAAACCTGCTGATTTATCCCAGCCCCATTCTTCAGCAGGGATTGGCCCTGACCCCCGAACAACAGAATCGTTCGCGGTAATGAAATTGACCAAAATAATTTCATTTCTGCAGACATCTGTCCGCTACTATGTCATAAATTTTTTACGATTATTCCTTATTCCATGTAGATGGCTGAATTCTTTCTGCCAAGTTTTTTCCGTTTCAAGGCCTACTTATAAACGCTGATATTTTATATTAAAATTATAATTCTGTTATTAATTTGTGAGTTTTAGATATTCATTGTTTGGTGCCCGAAAAATAGCAATATTCAATATTAAATCTAGGGAGATTTTTCCTGGGAGAGAAATGAAATCTTGAATGATCATATTGTTTAAAAATAGTTTTTTTTGTATTTTACACTAAAATTGATATAACAAAATAGTGATGCACGAAGTGTGGGCTATTTTAATGTTTCGTCTATTTATACAGAGTGGGGCAAGGTAATTTTGCTGACACGTATATTGTGGATACCAAATAATATTAGGGTATTCTAATTTGCTTAGCACATAAGCAAAGTAGAAATTCTTTTCTAATTTTGATAATAAAACAAAATATTTTATTCGTATCACACAGAACGTTATGAATATTCTCAAAAAAAATTGAAAATTTGAGAAAAAGTGGCACCCAAATATTTATTAATTGTTATTTCTTCAGTCAAGCCACACAAATCGTATTGGTAAAAAACGCAATTTATTTTTCTAGTATAAGACACGAAGCAACATATTCAAATTTATCTTATTTCTTGAAACCAAGAAATCAACGTATTTATGTCATTTTGCAATAGTTTAGCATCATTAATGGTAGTAATGTAAGATTGAACCATGTAGCTGGAAATTTATTGGCTATTTTGAGGGAGATGTTTCTCGGTCAACTGACGATAGATTTAACGTCCCTTGACTATTTCTTGTGGGGGTATCTAAATACTGAAGTGTCGGCCCAGAATGCTACAAACTCTGCAGCATGCAAGATATGTTTGATAAAGTTATGCAGAATCTTAGAATCCGCCTGCAGCAGTATATTGACAATAACGGCCATCATGTGCAAGAAATAATTCTTAAAACTATGGGATTTAAAATTTGTCGTGCTATAGTTGACGAAACTAAAAATAAAACTTTCATATGTCTACTAGTTTTTTTTTAATTCACATTTGAAATCTAGGGAGGTTTCTTTGCCCCATCCTGTATTATATAAACACTAAACAGTTTATCGCTGTGCTTATTTCCATGTTAATGAGTATTTACTGGTTAAACCCTTGGGTATAAAGTGTTGAGTGCGTTTAATTTCCAACAAGACACATGAGTAGGGTACCCACACTGTGCATCAATACCCTTTACTCGTATTCTATTTTAGGAGATTGGGAGATAATCCTAGCTTCACGCGACATTCTCTTTTCTGCTGGAGATTAGCAAGTTATCGATAGTGGGTGTCTGTGGCAGCCGAGCTGTAGATTATCCGGCGCGATTAACGCAAGTAGAGGTTGACATGCGTCAGTACGTTCAGAGTGTCCATATATCATCGTGGCGTTTACCCATCAGCTGGGATATAGAGTTTTTCTCTTGTTTTGCACTAACGAAATGAGGTTCTATGGGTTGAGACAAGGACTATTATTCTTCATAGATATTTAGCCACTAAAAGATGCAAACCTAAAATAAAAACGTATACGGTAGGCTACTGGAAGATGGAAACAATAAAAATATCAGAGTTATGTTACGCTGACGATATGGCAATTATAAGAAAAAACGAAAAAGAACTACAACATAACGTAAATATATATAACGACGAACTGAATATAACATGAAAATAAATATAGGAAAAACGAAGACAATGGTAATAGGAAATATAGATATGAAACACAATATAAAGATAAAAGGACAAGAAATAGAACAAGTAGATAAATTCACGTATCTGGGAGGAATTAGAAACAGTAAAGGGACTCTATAATGAAATTAACAAAAGAATTGCCAAAATTGGAAGAATTTTCAACATCATGAAAGTGTATTTAATTATTAAAAATTATAGGTCAGCTAGCCAGTATTACTTAACTAAAGACATTACAAATAAGTATTTTTTATTAAACTTCTGAAAATTAAATAACCTTACCTGAGGGTGTGATAATTATGACGTTAAAGTACGTGAAATATCACTCATTTAATATTAATATTAACGTTACGTTAAAATTGTGTTACGTTATAGTTCCTATGCGAGTCTCTTCATTATGTCGACGTGTAGAAGAAGTTTAAAGCCTCGTTCACAATCGGAATTTAGTAGTTAGTTGATAATGGTTATGGTTAGTAGTTAGTGGTTAAGTTTATGCCTTGAAAAATGTCGTTCACAATACATCTATTTAGCGCTGTCGAATTATGAGTTCTGTTGGTAATGCAGTGTGCATTATGTCAAATTTAGAGTTTTAAAAAAGATTTTCACAGACGTCGCCAAAATCGATGTTACCAGATGTTATTTCAATCTGTCAACAAAGTTCAACTTGTGATATCTTAATTTTTTGTGTTCGTATATTTTCGATACATTTATTGAAATTTTACTAAATATGACTGAAGAAAAATTTATATCATTAATCCAAAGTACAAAGTTACTTTATGACACTCAGTAATAATTTCTTTTTGAAAAGTACACGGCTTTGATACATTTTCTCTATTGTCAAAATGTCTTCACTTCTTTTCTTTTTCTATAATATGTCTATTTCATTCTACTCAAGCTGTGATTGGCTGTTTCTGTTAACCACTAACGACAAAGTTAGAAGTATGCAAACCCTTGCGCTAACCGTGTTTAGCGCAGCCTAGCGCTGAGTTAATTTTTTGGTTGTGACCGCTATACTACAAATGCGCATGTCAATCTTCTGCGTTAACGCTAACAAATAACCACTAACCACTAAATTATGATTGTGAACGAGGCTTTAATCTTTGTATTTCAGTTCTCATGCACATTTACTGGAATAGTCAACGTATAAGGATGTAGACACTTTTTTGTTGTATTTCGCACTAAATTTATAGATGAATTCTTTTACAGAGGTTAATGGTACGTTACCGTTGCATAACTTCTTTAGGAAAATATGAATATGCACATACACTAGATTCGATTTTTGTATGCTTTAAAATATCAATCGGTACGAAGTTTGTTCTCCGTTAATCATATTCGGGTCAGTTTTTATAACAACATATAATCTAGGCTTTTTATTAGAATAAAGAAAAAAGCTATGTTTTGAAAGCTACAAAAGAATATATTATTGGGGATGAAAAAAGTCCAAGGACCAAGGCTTTGAGGAAATGAACTGGTTAACCGATTGTTCTTTATCATTTTTTAAAAATAATTTTCCTTGCATCCCGCTTTTCACAATTTTCAGCTTCTTCATTATCATCACCCACTGATTAACCGTTTAACAACAGATCTTCAGAACTCATGGAATATGGAATGGCAACTAATTCGTTTACCTATATATGTGCGAATGATTTTTTTCCTGTTTACCGGTTCAATTGATCTTTTTAATAACAAAAATCCTCTGGTCTATCTGTCTTCAGAGCAGATGTTGAATGGAATAGGAATAATTATTTAAAATTGATTCTCTGAAATTAATTTATCAATATCAAAATTCCCTTAGCGGACCCACGATGGCACGAAACAACATTAAGTATATTCCAACCCCTGACAGTCTCGTTGTGCTTGCTAGTAATGCGTCCGAAGTCACTAAACAGATTATCGCGCGTGGTGGAGTATGTAAACTACCCCATAGAAAATGCATCGTTTCACGGCTGCTTGCGCTTTGGTTCCCTCAAAGGAGAAGGCATCCCACGCGCCTAATAGTTTTATAATCGTCGCTATTGACGATATTTCCATACGTGCAATTCGCTCTAACTTATTCTTTAGCAAATCGACTAATTAGCTACAAACAGCCTCAGCAAATTACTAAAGTAGCTTAAATGCTAGTTTAATACCTTGTTAAACATCAATAGTTTAGATTGAAACAGCACCCATAGGATCAAAGCATTATGAAACGTCGATAATTATAAATATAAATTGATCACTATATATTACTGTATATAATTATTTATTATAAATAAATGTCTAATTTTAAATTGATTTTTAATTTAAAAATCTAATGTATTTTATACTAAAGGGGAGTGTGCAATGGTAGGCAGTTTCTAATCACAGTTGCAATTTTTACTATGCCTTTTCAATTTTATTCTGTCGCTTTATTACAATACCTTTTATTTATTAGAAATACATTTGTAATGGGGAAGTTTAGCGTATTCTTTTTATTTTTTTATTTTATCAAGATTGCCCTTAAAAGTGATATTCTACTTTTTAGTTTACCCAAAGATGCCTAGATTTCTCAAAAAAATGAAATTTTATACAAAAATGACGTAAGTGTGGCTCGCGGAGAACGTATCGTCTATCTTAAACAGCGCGCGCTGGGTTCCCATGACAACAGAGAAGCGTGTGGTGTAATGCCTCAAAATACAACCTACGTTCAAAAAGTCCGGTTTCACCATTCCTTCTGCGCAAGCGCATAATTCACTTGTACCGTCAGTGTGGCTCGAAGATAAATCATTAATTATAATTTATAAATAATTGGCAACATAATTTTAACTTTGAATTACATTTTAAGTTATAATTATTCATATACTTACTACTAAAACATATTTCACATGTAATTTCAACCACGCTAAACTTCCCCATTCATTCATAGAATTATCCAATACAGTCACATTTCCATGAATAATTCCTATTTGTCGAATGCATTTATTTAAGTAGTGAAATGATTAGTCATTGGCGTCCGTGCCCCCTGAGCCCCGCTCAAGCCGACGCCACTGGTTTTGCAAGCGCACGCACTTGACAAGTCTGGCTCAGCGCCTCGCCATTGTTCGCAGATTGATTATTGTGTGTGGCGATCAGAAAGATGCGTACGTGGTTCGTGCTCGCGAGATATTGATGGAACCTTCCACTTCAGTTCCACCAGCTAAGAATTTGGATTCATAAAATATATAACCTGATCCAGCCAATGGCTAACGTACCGGAAAACTAATATAAATCTCTTTTTACTCGCAAATCATAAATTTCTATAGAACATACTGCTTTGTGCACTACATTTAAAAGCATCAAATTTGTGCACAGTCATCAACATATTATTTTTTTCGTATATTCGAACATTACTCAGTCAATGGGACATGTGACCATAATCGAATTTCAGTATATAAATCATAAAGTATAAAAAGTAACCATGCTACAGCTTCTCATTACAAAAATAAAAACTAAATATTAGTTTGCAATAGTATGGTTATTTGCAATTTACATCCAGATTCATAAAAAGAATTAAGTATATTACAAGTATATAGTTCCAATAAAGATTTGTGGTGATATTTGACAACCTAGAAGTAAAATACTTTGATTACACGCATGGGTAAAGCATTTATTGAAGTATAGTTTAATCATTTTTTATTAAATTCGTATTACGTGAAACAGAAACTTTAAAGTTAATCCTCTTTATTTTATAATATACTAATTAAAAGAATGAGGTGAAAGTTAAAAAAAATAGTAATATGAAAAAATAATTATGCCATTGTTATTAAAAGTTTACAAAGAAAGTTTTTTTAAAATATGTAAAAATGTTAGTTATTTTTATGTGAAGGGACTAAAGTATATTTTTTTACGCATATGGAATACACAATATATACATAGAGAGTTTATATAAATAAAAAAACTAACCTAAACCTAACCTAACGTAACTGAATGTAATTTGTACTAGATATTAAAACAGAAGCAGAAATTCAACTTTTAGTTTTTATTACGATATTTAGTAACATATTTATGGTATTATGACAGAATTTACAATTTAGTAAAACTCATGAAGAAATACAGATTATTTTTTTGTCCAATTCCTGACTACGTCTAACGACAAAACAAATGTCACGTCTTTATCTTTTCCAGTACATTACCACTTGCCATATGTTTAGTGAAAAGTTTTTGGAAGTTAAATATTGTCATTTGTAACTTCTTCTTTTATATCCAGATATATGTTTAAATAAACAGATAAACTTTTTAAATGTAGAACTTAGTATTGGTTAAGACACACAAGGGATATTTGGTTTATAAATTTCATAAAGTAAGAAGAGTAAACGGTTAAACGATATATTTTTGAAAATTTCTCAATTTATGTGTTTGAGGAAGGATTAAAACGATAAAGAAGTTGAAATTTTATAATGTCTGATATAATTCGAAGTCGCCATAAGACAAAGTTTGGGCACACATTCAAATAGAGGCACATAAATAGTTGATAATGTTTCCTAACTGTTCCAAGGAGCCAAATCGATACTTCCAGTTTAATTCCAAGAGATATGCTTACGATCTGAAGACGTGAATATGACGCAGAAGCTCAACGAATATTATATAACAAATCCTTTACTAATTCTACTGACATGTGAGATTTATGGTGTACTCGTCATCTGTAGTTAATTTGGTTTAACATTTTATCTAAACTTTTAAAGAGATATTTATAATTAGTGTTTCACAAGAGGCTTGTATTTTTTTTGGTCTTTCATCAGTCTTGCATTAAAATGCAAGACAAGAGCTACAAATTTTAAAGGAAGACAAGGCAAGAAATTGTGTTGCAAGAAATGTGCAAGAATAGCAAGATTTTCTTCAATTCTTATACTCTTGCTTCATTAAAAGAAGCTATCTATAAAAATATGTCACTGATTAGGAAAAAAAAAGAAGTTATATATAGCATTTTTAAATGTAATAACAACATATAAATTTTATTTACCTAAGAGTAGAAAAATATGTAAGTATTAAAAAAATGAAGACATAACAAATTGTAACAAATTTTATTAACAATTTTTTTGGTATAAATACCTTAATCAACTAATTCGACTTCACTGATTGCGGGAAAAATAGTAAAAAAATTCTAATATGCATGGTTTTTGAAATACAAGAGCAAACTGCAATTTTTGTATGCGATAATTTATCCACTAACAGTCAAGAGCTATTGTTCAGCCCCTTCAGTGTTGTAGCTATAATTCAATTATATGGTGAGTTCCAAAGATAAGAAACTTGTTAGGGGATTACCTGCGACCTACGCTTCTGTGAGTCAGACAGAGACAGAAAAGTTGTTACATTTCCCCTACAAGGTAATTAACCGGTGTTGACAGATATTCTGAATATAGTTAACAATTATTTTTTAAGAACAAAGTGTCTAAATCAACTAATTCAACTACGATGATTATGAAAAAAATAGTGAAAAAATCCCAGGGAACTACTTTCTGAGAAAATATTGTATTTTGCTAAAATTTAAATAATTTTTTTTTGCGAAAAGTATTTTAATCAACTAATTCGACTTTATTGATTATTGAAAAAATAAAGAAAAAAATCTCAGGCGCATACTTTCTAAAATAAAGAAGCTAACTGCTAAATTTTTATATGGAGTTTTTACCAACAATATTATAGAATGATATGTTTATTATTTTTGGTAGTGTTAAAATAAACTGCACACATACAGGACTATTAAAATATAGGTTAATTCAGTTTGGCTAATTTCGCAGAGTGATATCGTGTACTAAAGTATTATAATTACACTTTTATCCCTTGATATATAAATAACTATTAATATGTTTGGCATCAAACTGTAAACGAATTTACTTGAAGTAACGTTCCATAGATATAAATATAATATTGGAAGGCTTTAATTAAACCGAATGTAAATGGATGAAATGTGACTGTTGAAAACCATGTATAGTTGCTAGATTTCCGCGCTTTTACATTAATTGTTTTGGAAGACAATGCGTGTATTTAGCGGGATTGATTTGCGATAGAGCAACACAAGAGCAAATTAGCGACAGTTTATTTTAGAGAAACGAGCAATCCGGAATGAAATAGGTCAATCAATAGTTAATTGTGAAGTACGCTGCCAGCCGGAGTTATGCATGTTTCATCAACAACTTAACAAGGTGTAAACGGCTCCTTTACCTCCGCTTATCTACTTTCATCAAAATTTCATTAGTGCTGCCGCCCCCGGCTTATTAACACACTTCCACCAACCTTTCATTTCTTACAACTCCAATGCGGATAATACTTAAAACTTAATATTTTCATATTACAACTTCAATTTCTGGATTTTTTCTCATAATGAAAGAAATATTAAATTTTTCTTAGACTAGAGGTTAAAATGTTTGCAAAATAAATTTCTTCAAATTTCCTTTGGAAGTTAGCCAGTTGCATTCAATACATTTTATCAGTTGATTTAAATCTATTTTTTTTTCAATTCAATACATTTTATTGCAGAGTTTGAATAAATAAGAAGAAAAAATCTGATGTGGACACCACATGACTTCCTTGTACGTTAAATTATACACATTTTTTACTGTAAATCATTTAAACTTACTTCACTTAAAAGTGAGATCATTCTATGGTTAATCATTCTTGAACTTCCCTTCGAAAATATTATTAAAATGTTTATCACTATTCTTTATTGCATTACACAAATATATTTTCGCACCTCCGTCCCATTATAACTAGCATTACAGAACTGAAAATCGTCCTAAGGATGACAACATTTAGAGATGTCAACATAAATATTTTAGCATTACATTCTGTCAAAATTTAATTTTATTTTATTGGAAATATAAAACGTTAATTAAAATAACTATTTTTGATTTATTATTCATATTATACTCATCGTATAAAAATCAGATTTTTTTTATTTAAATCAGATAATTTTATTAAGGTGTATTATAATTTAAAAAACGTGTTTCACAAAAAAGCATTTATTAGGAAAAAACATATTGAAAGGAATAAGTAAAAAATTAAAGAAACAATAAAAACTACAGTAAAATCTGTTTATAACGATACCGCTTTTAACGACATACTGGTTATAACGTCTCGAGAAAAGAACTTTAATACAGTTGAGTTGTGACGAAAAAAGGCCACTATAATTGAATTAACTGAGTTAATATTTTGTGTAAAAAGTATGCACTTAATATTTCCATATTCTTTTCTCTCTTTTTTTTCTCGTAATAGAAGAAATATTAACTTTGTCTTATCCGCCTAGTTAAATTCCCTGTTTGTTAAGAAAATATGCTTTCGCCAGTAAAAAGTAAATGTTTATATTCTCGGCCAGACTTTTAAGAATGGAGTTGTGTTTCTGCGAAAGTTTTTTTGCTCACATTAAGTTTAATTTAAGTGCTCTAATGGTGCTTGGAACCAGTAAGAACCTGGGCTAATATTATGTCCAGATGTTTGCTCTTACGACTTTTTTAAGTACTACAATTTCGGGGAACAATTTGTTGTGAAATAACTGGGTCTTGTGGTTTTCTTTAAGATATACAAATTTAAAGCTAATGGTCTACGATATTATTATAAAATTAAAAACAACAACATTTTTAAATGCAACAAAATATTCTTCTAACTGAAAAAAAATTATTAATCATTACATGGTGCTATTTTGATTTATTTGTTTATTAAAATTAATAGCATAAATTAAAAAAAAAATCTGACGTTTCAATATTTTAACAATTGCGTAAAGTTTTCGTATTTTGTTATTGCATATAGGTCGTTATAAATAAAGTGAATATTGAGAATATAATCACACTCTAGTTTCGATGCTTCAAACAGAAAAGAAGATTATCAGATTAACTGTTCCAAGTAGAGCACTGTAGTACATCAACTAAAAACTCATACGCATAAAACGTACTTGAAATTAAAGCTCTGATAATACCAACATTTTATATATTTCCATTGTTATAACTCTTTTATATTATACAGCTAGAAAATTTGCAATGCAAATTTTTATTTATTATATGACCGCAAAGTTATTTAAAGTATAAAAATATAATTTCGCATATCCAAAGGTTTCCATTTCACAAAGAAAGGATCAAGATTACATACGAGTATAAAACAGGTAATATAATGAGGATATGAAGCATATATAATCCTTTGAAGCTTATCTGAAATCCGGAAGCCATTTTCATTCTACAAATTTGAATGTAATTTACTCGTACTGTATCTAATAATACATATAGATCGGAAAATGATAAACCTGTTCATTATATAATCGAATAATAATTGTATGAAATCGTTACGAATGTTACGATTTATGTCAATTACTCCATTGATGTAAATTGTACACATAAACATATAACAAACTTTTTCTATAACCACTTATGTAAATAGTTATTATTGTACAACTTATAGGTTATATAAGTGTCGCATTACGAAAGGCCGGGTTTAAAGTACCCCATCGTACAGTTAGGAAATATTTTACAAGTATAAGACAAAAATAATTATAATTAATTTAAAACATTATTGTTTTGTTGGGTTTTAAATATTTTTAATTTATTATTTTGACATTGACTGTTTGACATAGTTGTTTTTATATTTTGTAGTTGGAGCCTTTTACTAGTGATATTTCAATTCTTTCAGTTCATTTTATGATCGTGGTATGATCAAAATATAGTCAAATAAAGCTCATTGAAAAAGTATAATTTTAATCAAGAGAATAATGAAAAATATTAGACCCGTATTTTTATTTTTATTTAAATTGATTTTTAATAATGAAAAAATTGCTATGAAAAATAATTTCCTTCAAAAAAATCCATTTACGTATCAAGGTTCTTACCCAACTTCACTTTGTTTTAACGTCAAATATAATGTAGGATGTAATAAAAAGAAGGTTCACTTATTTTTTTTTTTGCAAGAACCTATTTGTGGAATTACGCTCACTTCAAAATTCAACCAGTAGTAGTAGTATTACAGCGATAAAATTCTGTTCCTCGGTAAATGGGTACGAAGTAAATAAACAGTTGTTATTATTTATAACTGTTAGTCTGACACTTATAAATAATGATGTGTCTTTTGTAAAGGTGTATTGCCAAAATATTTTTTATTACCCCAGCATACTAATGCGAATTCTTTCCAAATAATTTACGTTGTCAACGGAATCGTGGGGTAATTTAGTGAGTTTTTTTATTAATGTGGAAAGTTTATCATTTTTATGAAACAGCCCATATCTTTCGCTACATTTAGCCTACGTTGGGGCAGAGTAAAATGATCTGCAACTTAATTTGCCACGACATACATTACCCAGCGAGGTTAACACGTGTATCAGTTGGAAACACGCGGAGATCATCCGTCTCTGCTACACATTATTAAATAAATTTTATACTACATTACTCTTACCCACTTATTTTTTCATGCTGTAATAATTTTATGCGATAACCGTGTTAGTTTGCACAATTTTTTTCGATTTAAACTGAGTTGAACAATACTGAAAAATATAATGCATTTGTTTTTGTAACAGAGCGATCAGTTGCCATAGTTACCATCTTCGTTTGCAAACAACACGTGAACAAATATTGGTTATATTTTGTTCACTAGAAATACACAAAGGTTTGAAATGAAAAGTTCGGTAAAAATTGTTTCATTGCTATTATTTTACAGCTAAATCTCATACAAATTTAGTGTTACACCAGAGTCTTGTATTTTTCTTGGTCTTGCATCAGTCTTGCAGAAAGAGCAAGATTAGAACAAGGCAAGAACTACAAATTTCAAAGCAAGACAAGATAAATTATCTTGTAAGAAATGTGCAAGAAGAGCAAGATTTTATTCAATCCTGATCTATCGCATTTTCTTTTTGCTAATTTTAAATCTAGATTTCTTGTAGGTATACTACTCTACCTATAAATTAATAAAAGTACAAAAATATGGAAGTATTAAAAAAATTAATACATTTTTTTAACATTTGTATGTACATTTTATTTTCAAAAATATATAATAGTAATAATTATTGAGTAAATAATATATTTATTCTTCGAAATCCTGTAACCAAGAGTTAAGACACAAAATGCTTTCTTATAACCAGAGATGCTTTGAAAAAAAAACTTTTCTGTTTGTTATTTAATAATAATATATAATTGTAATATAGGAGCAATGAAAGACAAGATATACTTCTTGTTTTGCTTTTCAAAACAAGACAAGAAATTACTAAATAAGACAAGAAATCTTGTCTTGTGCAATACTATACAGATTTTTTTAAAGTATAACTGGTATTTTCAATTTATCTGATACATGTTTTTTTTTTTAGGTAAGTCCACAACTTATTAAATGTTTTTTTCTTCGCCCACTAATGTAAGTAGCCATTATTGTATAACTTATAAGGAAAATTCGCGATCGCATAGTTAAGGAATTTTTAATTTATCGAATTTATGTTAACTTTATAAATAAGACAAAATTAATTATAATTAATTTAAAACCTTAGTATTAATAAAGAAATAAGCAAGAAATATTCTACTAATTTTCCAAGTACATTTCACTGCACAAATTAAATAAATAAGAAATACGAGACAAACTTCTGTAAAAGCGTTATGACGTCAATATAAATTTTTGCATATAATGAAGAAAACATGAAAAGAAATAAATTTCCTTGCAACCTAAAGAAATATTTATAATTACTCTGACAACATTATTAGTTGCAAAGACTCTATTTATTGTTTGGTTAAAAAAGCCAACCATTTCGTATTTTAATTAAACTGTAATACCTTTCAGAATAAAGATTTCCTAGAATGTAAACTATTTTCCAATAGTGACTTGACGTTTAAAATGAAATTCCATTCCACCATCCATTTAATATTGAAAACTTAATTCAGCGATATAAATTCTTGCAATGGGACAGCGATGCAACAGATGCACTGATCAATTCCACGATAGGTATTGATGTTGCATCTACATACACATACCCACACACGTTTAGAGAAATCGCAGTATTATTTAAACGAAGTTCGTACAGGGTCTGAGAAGCAATAACACTAACCGTTCTGCTCCCCAATGGAAGGATTGCATCGTAGGGAAGATATATTGGATGACTTGATTCAGTCGCATAAACCGGGTGAAACAATGCACTTCGCATAGTTGTGGTGCTTGGAAATATAAACAAATCGATACTTTAAGAAATAAAATTTTAGAGGATAGTACAAGCTAAAATATAATATTGACTAATGTTACTATGCTTCGTATAGTTCTGGTGTCTGTAAATATAATCAAATTGATACTTCAGGAAATAAAATTTTGGAGGATTGCATACTGTGAACTGAACTACTGAACAGCTTGAAGTAAATAATCTATTGCTTATTGCATTTTGTACAGTATTCTCATCTCAGTTCCCATTTTATTGTTCTCAAATAAAAAATAGACATATTAATCCACAAGATTCCAGATTTTGTCCACTTTATCATCAGTTCTTACAGATGAAGACCTTCCGATACTTGTTTCATCTTCAATCGATTCTTTTCCTTCTGAAAATGCCTAAAACCACCGAAAAACTTGACCCTTTGAAATAGCACTGTCTCCTAGGTCTGCTTAAATTATATAAAAGTTTCCATTGCACTGTGCCCAAGTCTGAAACAAAAGCTCATAGCGGCGTAGTTTGAAATTGACGTTACTCATTTTTAGAACGCATAAGAAAAAACTATTTTACGAAAAAAATCTCTACAAATAACCAAATGACTCTAGCAAGTTCAAATTAGTACCTGCCTCCTCTCCAAGTCTCGGGTCCCAAGTCTTATTACTTAATTTGCACACCTCGTATATTAGTAATATTACCTGTAAGTATAGCTACGACTGAACTTAGCTTTTATACATATAAGAAATTAAAACTTCTTAAAGGAGTTGGATCCGAAAAAAGGTTTGATCCGATGCAAATAATAATATTTTATTTAATTATTATTATTTTTTTGTTTAATCCGATAATGATCGTTTCTAATTCAACATTATTGTGCTTAATTATTATTAATATATATTTTGTTATTTATTATTATCAAAAATAAGTTTCCAAGTTTTTTGATACACCGTAAGTTTTTATAAAGTAGGGTAGAAGATCATTTAGAATTTTTGTTTTTAAAGTAAAACAATATAATAGTTTTGTTTGTTGATTACTGTACAACTTGAGATAAAACAGTTTAGAACAACAGAAAACTGAAACGTTAATAAAAGTTTTGATATAACCCTGCCATAAACTGGCAAGCAAGCAAGCACACTACTCAAGGAGTTATAGTCGAAGTTGGTCATGAGCTATCTGTAGAGAACAAAACAACAGCGCTGTTATCCGTGACCGACATCTTGTTAGCGGGCAACAAGACGATGCAGCTTTGACTTTGGTTAAGTGGCCCGTCATTAGCGAGCCAAAGCTCCCCCAGTGCTTTCAAATTCCCGCCACGAAGGCGTCTAACGAGACTAGCGACATGGCACTCGGTGTTGGACAAATCTCAACAAATGTGGCCTTGATTTGTAGTCTGCAAGTTATAAGGGGATTCAATAGTTCTGGTTAGTTATGAAGGAGTTTTTTTACGAAAATTTTATAAATTTAAAAAAAAAATATATACTATATAACAAAAACCATTCTTTATAATATTAACATAGTACTCTTTCTATACAGATTCAGAGCAAAACTATATTTAACAAATATTTCTTCAGGTATAAGTTTTGATCAAAATTAGTCCTATATTCCGTTTTCGGAACGTTTGCATACAATGTATACATTTTCAATGGAAAATTGACTTTTCGACCAAGTAGTAATAATTAGAAAAACTTTGGAGTACCTAGCACTCATTTAATAAATTCCATAGATCATCATTATTTTGACAGTAAATCAGTAATCAGTAGGGTGCTGATAATATATTACGTTGACTAATTTTTACCGAGGATGATTTTGAACTAATTCCATTAGTATGAGTATGAATTAGAGTACTTTATTTGGATTGAGCACCCCTCCCTCAGGTAGTAACATTAAGGAGATTGGTTTTTACGGACGGTGACTTTTAACTAATTCGGGCAAGAATTAGAGGTCTTCATTGTGTTCGAGCACCCCTCTCTCTGGCAATAAACATTTCGGTGACATGTTTTTACGGAGGGTGATATTGAATTAATT
Source organism: Stenolophus ochropezus (assembly GCA_035578165.1). Classification (NCBI taxonomy): domain Eukaryota; kingdom Metazoa; phylum Arthropoda; class Insecta; order Coleoptera; family Carabidae; genus Stenolophus; species Stenolophus ochropezus. Next base: position 892,786 of record JAQOWZ010000016.1, on the reverse strand, counting down.
ATATTAGAGTACTTCATTGTGATTGAGCACCCCTCTCTCAGGTAGTAAACATTATGGTGACTGGTTTTTACGGAGGGTGATTGTGACCTAATTCCATTAGGGCAATAATTAGAGTACTTCATTGTGATTGGGCACCCCTCTCTATGGTAATAAACATTATGGTAACTGGTCTTGATGGAGTGTGATTATGAAGTAATTCCACTAGGGTAGTAGGTAATTAAAGTACTTTATTGTAATTAAGCACTCCTCTCTCAGATGGTAAACATTAGGGTGACTGGTTTTCCGAAGGGTAATTTTGAACTAATTAGGTCAAGAATTAGACCTTTTCATTGTATTTGAGCACCTATCTCTCAGGTAGTAAACATTACGATAACTAGTTTTTAGAGAGGATGATTTTTATCTAATCCCATTAGCGCAAGAATTAGAGTAATTCACATGAATGTGCCCCTAATTTCATGTTAGGTTACAATAGTATTCCCTTGATTTTACAAAATGGCAATAGAATTACCCGCACTTAGTTTCCAGTTATGTGTCCAAAGTATCACAATGCTACCACATCTATCACTAATAATAGCCGCAACATTCGCCAGCAGACACCATGTCGCTGCCACCATTTGTTACACATGAACACATGATCTCTTTACCGTCCAGTAATGAACAAGCCATAAAACCGTCATTGTGACGTGACGCATCTGTGTGTACATCTCGCCATGCCGTGCCATGCCACGCCATGCCTCATCGAATACATGCCCTATCTACAGCATCGCATCCTGTTTACAACGCCTAACTTCATTTTACAACTGCCGGGAATACTGCAACGCTTGTGAGAACTTTATAGGGGCAATTATCTTACGGAGAATACAGGGAGCTGTTTTTCATAGCGCTAGTAATTCCTGGTTTATTACACTAGTAGGTATTACATTTTTGATATGTGCACTGCTAGAGAATTGCAATATGAGCAATGGAAGTCGACCTACTCTTGCTGTCTCTACTATGACCGTTATAAAAATTTTATATTACAGTTATTACGAAAATAATAAATGATTATAATATGCCTTAAAATACAGTCACATTACGTAATAAAAGTAAAGTTAAAACAATGAAAAACTATAATAAAAATTCTACGTACGAGTTCGTAAATTATAAAAATATGAAATAAAACAGTGCAGAAAAATATTGTAAATAACTGTAAATATTGTAATTGAGTTCCTTCGATTAATACTTTAAAATACTAATAAACACTTCTGTACTTCATTATTTATACTTAGCAGACTCAAGATAATGTCAAATCTACTCTCACACCAATTAATCTCCGTACACCAGCAAAGGAAAAAAAGTTTTTTATTCTTTCAAAGTTTTTGTTTCAGTACATATACACGAAATAAATATATTCTAACATTTTATTAACAATTAAATAATGTATTGAATTCCTATATTTTTCGTAATGAAATCGAAAAAAAAAAATATATATTTATTATGACAATAAATACGTCAATTTAGTCTCCATACTCCTGTAAATTATATAGAATCAATGATCTTTTAAACCACCATTTATTAGACTTACTTCCCTTAATCGGTTTTTCATACTTTCCACTAATATTTTTGAAGTTTGGTTGTCAATTTTGTCCAATTCTTCTACCATAAATATAGTAATTCTTTTATATTCTTCGGGCGTCTTGTTTTACACATGTTTAATAAATCACAAAGATGTTCAGTAGCATATATACCTAGAGACTGTGGAGGCGTTTTTAATTGTTGTCTACAATTTTACAATAAGTAACAATTCTTATTATTGCAGTTTACGTGTAATATGTATGTTATTATCTTGAAAGATTTAAGAATTCCTTAAACCCAATTTTTCATTGTTGTTATCTCTTTCTAGTAACAGTCTTAATTCCTTTCATCAATAAACGAACTTTTTTTAATTAAAATATTCCGTTTTACAGTCAATTCATAATCATTTCCAACTTATTATCTTTTTATTCCATACTTTTAATTGCTTCTAAAAGTTTTACAGAAGAATCAATTTAAAAACTTGGAACGTCAATTTATTGCTTTTTTATGAATAATTAGAAATGTTTAATTAAAAGAATAAAAGACAATTCTCAAAATATATTCTTATACGATATTTGTACATGTACCACTATGACATACGAGAAAGGCGATGAATAAAATAATATTTTTATAGAAGTATTACGAATGTTTCGGCAGAAAAATGGAATAAATTGCTTTGCAGAGCAAAATTCAATAAAGAGGACAAGGAATAAGGATTATGGTAATAAGCAGGATGTGATAATGTAATACATGCGTATCAAAAATGTAAATACCTATGAATAATGTAATGAAATTTTGGTGGCATAAATTTTACTTATAATTCAGCGACAATTTCATAAGGTTATTAAAAATTTATTAATAATGTATTGTACATAGAAAATAACAAGATTAAAAAAAATAATTTCAGCTGTCAAATATGTAAATTTTTGTGGTGTTACTATCCAATATATATTTTAGTATTGTTTAGAAATTTAGAATTAAAGTAATATCAAATATCTCAAAACAAAAGATTGAAATTTGTAATCAAGTTGGGATTGTAAAAAATTCAATCCCAAACATAGAAGAAATTAATCTGTAGCTTATAATTATAACTTTTATTTTAAATCTATTGAAATATTAAAAATATTTAATCTTTAGTGGTCAAATATTTTTCTTCAAAATTAGATTCTATAGAAAAATTAATATATAAGATTTAAAATCAAATAATATTTTTTAAAACTAACTCACTTATGAATTTTCAGGCAATTTAATTTTCATTAATTTCAATTTTATCCGTACACAACTACTTGTTTAATTAAATATCAAGCTTGTCATAATACTAGTTTAATATTGATATACTTAACAAATCAATTGAAAGCTTAACCATAAGCACTTAAATAATATTTTTACAAGAGAAGAAAAAAAAAATTATTTATTTAGGTAGGCGACAACATGAAAAAATTCAGTTAAATTATCTATTTTTAGTCGGATAGACTAGATGCAATTCTGGCCTTTATAAGATTAAATATTAAATCTATATGGTACATATTTTAATCTTCTGTTACTAAATATCTACTAAATGCAAAAGTAACTTTCAAAAGGCAGCGCGTCGAGTCGGCTGGCGCTTGAGACATTGACAACAAGTCAGATGTTTTTCATATAAACGTGCAAAAAACATAACATATACAGTATGGAGTAGAAAAACTAATTTTTCGATGCGTAATTTCGCCAATGGAGTATTATTATTCCCACAAACTATTAAATCCAATTTGGGCGCAGAGGGGCAACCGGAATATAAAACGTGATGAATTCACCTCAAGCTGGTGCATTGTTTGTGGAAGTGCGAAGGTAGCTTCGCTTCGCCTCGCGAGCGTTATCAACTCGCGCGTCCAAAAATAACACGTCCGTCGCTCGACATGTATAATTCAGCATTTTAATCGATTCCTCCAACCTTTGAAATGCAAAATCATTCCAAACCAAAATACACCCACATCAAACGCACCTCACCTATATAATTTAATATCAATGCCAGAGCTACAGCTTAAGCAAACTCCCCACATGCGGAAATGTTTCTGCTTTATTTGGAAATCTGGTTTTTGCTTTAACTTTATTACAGTTATTTTTGCCAGAATATTTCTGTTCGATACAATTTTAAGAAAAATAAACAAGCCTGTAATTTCTATATACATAAATACTGTGAAACATAATCTGGAGAAGACTTGTATGAAACAAGACGAAATAGGTGGGCGACAGAAATGTGCGTAGGATGATCATTATTGCATAAAAGTATATCAAGTTTCTGAATAGCCGCATTGTAGAAAATAGCATTATTTTATGCATGTAATTATCAAAATCACACATTTATTGAATTAGATATTTACTTGTACTGTTAATATCTAAATAAAATATTAATGCGTTGTACTAAAAATATTTCTTTCAAGTAAACCAAAGATAAATTTGAGAAATTTATTATTAAATAAAAACCAATAAAAAAAATACATATAGTATGTGTACCACGTAGGATACTACTAGATACACAATATTAACACATCATGTCGTATCTGCCATTTTTATTATATCCTAAAGTTTCGAAATATCTTCCGTACTTGTGCCATAAACTTGGAAGAACTATTATAACGAATGAGACTCACCGCAGATGAGTCACCACGGCTGACCTTTTTGATCAGGTAGTCGCACTTAAGGTCAAAGGTCAAATGGGAAAGGAGCGACGCCGCTATTGTTCGGGAATTGGAAAGAGACCGGAAGGCTCTGGATTGTTCGAGATATTAATTGGCGGTAGGTATATAAGCGTCGCATCGGGCTCAGGAAAGTCAGTGTTGGTCAGAGTGTGCAGAGTCAATGAAGAAAGTCAATGTCGGTCAATGCATGTCAGCGACATGTAAACTAGAAATAAATAAATAGTTGGTGATATGAATAAATAGTTGGTGATGTAAAAACCAAAATATAATCAGATCTAATCTAGGGTGTCAGAACGTTATTTCAACTTTTTTTTATTCACTAGTATTTGACTAATTGTTACGACAACATCAATCCATCCACACATACGGACAAACATCAAGGTAAAAATATTAAAATCGTGTTCTAAGGACTTGAAAACCTGCTTATCCTTTGAAAACTCATTATCAGATTTTTAGCATGATTCCAATACCTCTCTTACTGAATGGTGAGAGGTAAAAATGAGTGGATGCATTTAAATTAGACCTAGGAAACAGGAAGGTCTAACCCTCAATTACAGAAATCTGCATAAACTAGACCCAATAGGCAAATTGTATTATTATATAAATATTTATAAACTACAACTATAATTTCACATTTCTATTTATTGTAGTTTTTTAACTAAATAAGTAACCCACACAAACGATTTATTGAGTAATTTTCCATAAAATATTAGTTGTACTGCACCAATTTATAAAAACCGTAAGTTATTTTGTTTCTGAAACATTTGCTGGGAAAATATGAAACAAGATGGTAATAAATTTGTCGTTAGGTGTGCTAGCATGTGGTGAACACGGCGGTCAGGAACTAAACGGATAACCGCTCCGCACATTGCATGACACGCGGTACAAAGTGGATGAGGGTCGCAAAATCAAATAAAAACCCACAGTCCCAACAACCATTTCCACTTCAAAAACAAACCAAAATATCGTCCTACACATTAAACACTTTGTGTAAACTATTTTCTGCTAATTTCACTGTGAATAATGAATAATTGTGTTTTAAATTTGTTATAATGCCTATCATTAATTTAAATAATTTCAACATTGCACATTTTCAAGATCATATAAATATATTAATTAAATGTCATTAATTACACAGGCCTGGTCTTTCCAAGTATGAATAAAGTGACTGATAAATTGTAAATAAATTTATTAGAAGCTCTTATCCGGCAAATATAACGTGTATTTTAAAGTCACTTTATCCACTGGATTATTATTCTGTAAATTAACCAGGGCATGTTAGCGAAAAAAATACGGTTTAACGATTCGAAAACCGGTTTTTAAAAATTGGAAACAGGTTTAAACCAGTTAAAATATCGGTTAATAAAAAAATATGTTTTGGGCTGGATATTCATATATAAGTATCATTTTTCAATTCTAAACTTAATGCCTAAAGCTGATAAACCTATTTATATATTCAAATACAAATATAACAGATATAAAAATTATTTAAACACATTCTGACAATTTGTACACGTTAGAGAAGGACAAAATTTTTTTTTGGAATGTCACAAGCATTTCAAAATATCGAAATTTGATATATAGGTTTGTAGTGAAAGATACCTCAATTTTGCACTGCAGTTTGGATGTTCCAAATAAAATGGTAGTGGTGATTTCTTGCCCTGCTATACATTTGTATAGTATAGAATATTTCAACCAATTTGCTGTTTGGTAAGAAAATTTAAATTATACCAAAAATGGTGCAAGATCTTGTACAATTTATTGGCTAGTCTAAAACACCCTTAATTTTGATGAACTACGTATGACTTTCGGAGGCGAAGGGAAAATTCGGAAAATCATTTTGAAGTGGAGTAAATGCGTGGGAGATAAGGGATAATGTAGAATAATGACCTAGATCTATTTTAGTCCAAAAGTTACTTTCAGACACATACATATTGAATGAGTAAATGACTAGTATTAGGGAAACCGATTAGATTCTATTAAACGCAAATAAATTTCCTTCAAATATAAATCAAGTTTAAATATTTATGTATATAACAGTTTTGTTCTTTATAATTTACTTCTTTGAATGTAGTTCATTTTATAAAGGTCTTCGATGTTCTAAAATTTCAATATGTGGAATATTAAAATCAATTTAATGTAATATAATTTTAGTAAGGCAGATTGAAAAGCAATGAAAAATTTAAATTTCATATATTAGTCTTAAATTAGACTTTTCCTCAAATTTGAATTCATTCAATTGTCCTTGCTCATTATTAACAAAATTATAAAAATTCTCTTTGAATCAAATATTATCGGGAAATTTTTCTTTGAAAAGTTAAAGAGTAAATATTTTTCAATTCACAAGAAACTAAAAGATAAAATGAAGAAACTTTGTAACTATACATTTTAAAACTTTGTAAAAAAAGGTTTATTTACTTTTATAGTAATTAATTTTAAAACTAAAATTGCTACATAAGCTACTAAAGAAAGATATATATTTCTGTTTTTGATAAAATTAATGTTTTCTCTCTTGAAAAAGTAGAGTGTCAATTGAATCATAAAAATAAAAATTATTTTATAAATATTTTCGTACAAATAACTGTAAACCGTGAGAGCATTTTCTAATTTCCTTGTTGTTTCTATTCTTAAAGATTAAAGACTTTAAAAGAATCTTTCCTTAGAGGTATTCCTTTATAGTTTCATTATTATCTAATCACAGGATCTTGTGTGTTGAACCAGGACTAGCCTTGGTATGTAAGACATTTCCTGTTTGAACAAAGCTTAACCTTAGTTAGCTTTCGGTGGCTTTACGATGTTCGCTCACATAAATAGCTGGATTTCAGGTAATCTCAAATGGAACGCCTAATACCAATGACAGCGACGTGATGAGATACGTATAACCTGTGATGACAGTATTAACTGTGCTATAATTGGATAGAATAGAATCAATATCTGAAATGATGGTTCATCAAATCAAATTACAATATTGTCTGAGAATGTTTAAGTACATTTGGAATGACTTATATGAAAAATATGATTAATAACATTGGAGAGTAAACACAAAAGAAAATAATAATAAAATAACAAATTAATAGTATATTGTGTTATTGAGAGTAAATGTGATACTTTGTGTGGCGAGCATGGAAGTTTGCACGACGAGCGAAGCGAGTCGGACATTTGCATGCGAGGCACACAAAGACACTTTTACTCTGAATAACACATGCTATTTTTTCTTCAAACTTAGAAATTTTAAAAAATAAACTACTATTTGACGTTTAATATGTAGGTTACCTGTCAGTTATTCATAATTTTTAGTAACTTTATTCTTAGGTTATCTAGGTTCTATAGTGACATTTAGGGCGATATTACAGATTTCTAATGTACAAATTACTTCTTATTGGCTGATTCTACATACGGCAGCGAAGAAATTAAACAGCGGCTAGAATAAAAAAATATATTAAGGAGGCATAGAAATTAAACTTCAACCTTGTCAATCACGTCACAGAATATGTCACTTTTATGACGTTTGAAGAAAAAATATATTGAATTTTTCACTTTACAAGAAAATAATAATAAAATCACAAATAATATTTCCTTACGCAAATTGTGAGCGAGCGAGTTAATTTTTCGAGGGTTGTTTGATAATATGACAATATGTTATTCCATCTAATTGCATATTAAATTGAAACAGTATCATTACAATAAATTATGTGCAGATGAAGTAAATGCTTCCCTTTAGAGAAATAGTTTACAGCTACACTACAATCTATAGTCCGTCATATTTCTCTCGCTGTGCTATACCCGTGTATTTGTTAGTTATGGCAGGAAGTGGTGCAGCCTCAAGACGTATCGGTGCAATTAGGAGAAACCGCAGCTCCTGAAGGAGGCTGTGGTCGCTGTAAACACGGACCACCTGCAACCTCCACTGTTTATTATTGCAGACACATGCTAAATAACAGCGATGTTGCAGTTCCTGCCTCTGTTATCAAACGCATCATAAATTGTGTATATTATGCACCAATTCAGAGCATAGATGGATGTTTGTCATATTGCAACATACAATAACAAATGACTGATCACAAATACTGCATATAACTGTCAAACAGTGAATAGGGACATCATTTTTAACTGACTGTTCACTCATAAATTTGTAAACCAATCCAAATTTAAAATTTTACTTAATAGTTGGTTATTTTTAGCATGGTTCATATTTAGGGGATGAGAAAAGCCGGATAAACATAGGTTGAGAACTTTTAAATTTTTACCATTAAATGGTGCTCCAAAGTTTGAAATCTGACTCTCTTGTTGTAATCTTCGATTGTTGTGGAGGTCTTGACTGAACGTCAAAGATACTTTGATATTTCTTAGTGAAATAACCAATTAGTTGTTTTACTGTGTGTAAAGGCTCTCTCATCGTGGTGTAAATTTGTAATTAGTTTTTATTATATTCTTTGTGGATTAATATTCATTACGTGGTAGGTAAAACTGTATTGTTCTAATATTATTACCCTGCATCAATTTGACCATATAGTAAATCGCGTCTGTTATCATTATTAACATTCCCTTGTCTGCTTCTATCACGGCAGACTTATAAATAAAGTGATAGTGGTGGCAGGGACTATCGTTTCCCCTTGTCTTCGTGTAACTTGTTCATTAATATAATTTGTGGATTACTTTTGAGGCAAGTAAAACTCATAAATTAAAACCCTTGTATGTCAAGTACCAAATTTCGTCTTAGGCGATCGTACCTACCTGTTACATATATATCCTCACACTTCTACGACATACATTGCCTTCACAATTACCTATTGAAAGTAGAGAGGTTATAGTGCCCCACCTGTATTATCTGTAATTACAAGATAGAATAAAATATTTTTTTGCACCTTCTTACTATGTCGTGTTGTTGTTGTGAGAAGTTTTATTAAAATCATTTCAAAATTTAAGACATTGAATATATCACAAATTTATTTTCAAAATTGGTGTGTGTGTGTGTGAATACAAAAAAAGTTCAAAATATATTTTCACGTTAATAATCTTTCGTAGCCAGGAATATTTTTTGTCCTTATTTTAATATTTTAAAGAACTTAATTAGGTTTCTTAATTTTCCAGCCAACTAGAAAAATCTCGTTTCTGTACATGACAGGTTTAATATTCTGTAATTAAGAATATTGCTCATTTTTATTTTCAATTTTACCCACCGTGAATAGATAGAAGGAAATAGTTTAAAGTTGAAAGTCAATAAAAGCGATATCACTAAATGTCACCTCGAACCTCGAAAGAGCAAAGGTGAGAAGGATTTAAAATAACTCCGGATTCCGCCTTGGATTACCACTAAATCCATTTCTTCAACTTTTTACTATCCAAGAAGTAAAATGATTACATTTAAATTTTTAAACTTCAGTAGAAATAAATTTTAACTTAGTTACTATAATATTCAATTTTACAGAATTTCAAATTTAATTTAGACGATTACAAAGAGCTAATGAACTTGTAAAAGGAAAAGGAAAGGATTGTTCGAAAACTCAAGTGGAATAATTTCCTAATTTATTATTAATTGAAACAATTAGCTGAGTAGTGAGTAGTATTAAAATTTCTTATTTATTCAGAGCTAAAAGTACAAAATTACACATTTTATATTTAAATGTTTTTTTCCTTCAATATATTCTTGAAATCTGACGTCCACTTTTAAGAAATAAAGTACAATTCATTATAATTATAAGTAAGACATTATTTTTGAATTAGATTACAGGCCAGTTTTTATTTACCAAAAACCGTTTTCCCATGTTAAATAACAATGACAATACTTTCTTGGAACACATGGTATATATAAGTGACATCTCACGTACTAAAAACGTAAACTTCACGCACTTAATACAAAAATGTAATATATGAAGATGTTTGAAACACTGTAAGTAATAATGTTTTCTTAGCATTTGAGAAAACATTAAAGTTCAATAGCGAGTAATAATAAATTTATCGGCACTAAAAGCTCCACTTGAAAGTGTATAAACAAACATAAGTCATTAAAGTTTATTACACCGTTGAACTAATTAAAAAACAAACACATAAACCTGAACAAACATCATAAGCTCTCATCTTCATAACCGGTATCATGACCCATTGGCTGTGTGTATTTATGCCCCACTTAAACATAAACACATGAATTGAATTTACAGCCGGGTTATTAAACGAAAGTGGAGGCCGATTAATCAAGCAGGAGTACCTACAGGATTGCAAGGGAAGAAAAATCCTATTTAGGTGGTCATTACTATGCAAATTACCTCATAACTCATTGCCCATATGCATCGCAGTTTGGATGAAGGGCTGGTATTATAAGTAAGGTGAAAATAAGCGTAAAACTTTAGATACCTCCGTGATATGAAAGGTGATTATGTTTTACGTTCACATGCTTATCTTTCCTAACGTAAAAGTCTTTATGCTGTGGTTTATTTACGTTGTTAATTTTATTTAGACTGTGAATTACAAACAACCTACTCAACAGAGAGGTCAGAGTTCAAGAGTTCAAATGGAAATTAACTCCTAATATGTCCAACAATTTAATTTAAATTTTTTTAATATATATATATATAAAATATTATTTAAAGATTTTTTGGACTTAAAAAGTACACGGTATCATTTCGCGAAATTAGGCAAAGTGGTAGCTAAAGTAAAACTTTACAGACTCTGTCAAAATTTAACTTTACGGACTCCTCTGTCAAACTAAATTGACCTATATTTTAATAGTATTATATTTTTGCAGTTTATTTTAGCAATACCTAAATCATGCTTTACTTTATTTTATATTTTATGACTTTTATACTGAAATTCGATTCCATAATTTAGAAAAGAAGAAATATAGCAAAAGAAACAAATACTGAAAATGGATGAAAAAGAAACTAAAACGAAAATATGAAACGAGAGGTCAGACGCCACAATTACTTTAAATTTCTTTTGCAACAAAATAAAAGTTTTAATGATGACCTATTCAGTGGTAACTAGTGTACCCCTTGTTTGTACTAAGTTTTCTACAAAACTTTTCAACTACTTTTAAAATTCTTGTAATAAGATATTATTTGCGAGACATAGCAAAATTTTGCTAAAATAAATATGACTAATGAAAATATAAATTATTTTGTCTAAACTCAACATTTGTTTGATTCCAACGGCTTGGAAATTTGTTATTTAAAAAGAATATCTAAATTTGAGAGTTAATAATAAAGTAAATATGACAACCCATGTTTGATTTTAAAGTGAACGCTTTGATACATTGCTGTCAACAAAATCTGAAGTCGTAACCATGAATATGGCAAATCCTATATTTTCACGGTACTCCTGTTGTCACAGAAAAATATATTATGTGAAAATTGCAAATGGATAAGTATTTCCAAGCTAGTTATTGTAATATAATAAAACAACAACTCAAAGTAAATTATCCTTAAAGCTGACAATAATTGAGAAGCTCTAGCTGGTTCATCCTTCATACAGTGATTTTCTCTTGCGTGAAGGCAGTAAAATGATACAAGTAATTGTTGACGTATTATGAGTAGAGAAACAACAAAACAACGGTTCTCATTTATGCAGCAGAGCTAGCACTTAGCTCCACAAGCAAGCAAAATTTCTCCTCATGTTCGGGCATTGTTCGCTGCGATGTTACGCCCAAGCACTAAATTACGGAATAAAGTGACGAAGAAGAGGACACTACACTCAAAAACTCCTGCGTGACATTGCATCTAGTTCAATTACAATGTGTGCTTGCTCACTTCAACACTTGCTAAGATAAGGATATGCTAAGCTCATATGCTCAAAAGTTTGAATGAATAAAACACTCGCTCAAGTATCACAAATTAAATTTATTCTGGAGAAATCAAATAGACAGGAATGCAGTCATAAATTTTATTGTTAGGTCTTAAGCCGATGATTCGGCTTTTGATTTCTCCATCAACCTCTTCAGTCGCTTATCCTCTACAAAGATCGTCACCATACGTTTGGAGCAACACGTCATTTTCAACATGCTGTTCCGAGAAGACATCCAACACACTTACGTTTGCTCTGAGGAAGCTACAGATGGTAGCGAAACGTCGGCCTAAGACCTAACAATAAAATTTATTACTGCATTCCTGCCTATTTGATTTCTCCATCAACCTCTTCAGTCGCTTATCCTCTACAAAGATCATAAATTTATTTTGTCTTGATTGCAATTTAGCCGAATTTTATACATGAAATTGTAACCATTTATAATATTTTGTTCCTCACTTCAACACTTGTTAAGATGCATGCTATGCTAAGCTCGTATGCTGAAAAGTTTGAATAAGTAAAACACTCCCTAAAGTATCATAAATTAAATTTATTCTGTCTTGATTGCAATTTCGGCTGTGCGGCCATCATCAGAAGACTGAATTTTATACATGAAATTGTAACCATTTATAATATTTTGGTCTGGGTGGAAGAGAGTTATTGAAAGAAAAGGATTAGATTAAAGTTTTGACAATAGGGATGTCAATTTGCTCTAACTTTCGTTCATTTTCTCATATGCTCGTGTGAATTGTAGCGACTTTTATTCATTCTTTTTGCCTGTCAGCAAATTCATTTCATATTTTTTTCTACTCCTATATAAATATATTCCCATTCTTTAATTTTTTTCGATGAATTATAGGAGCCATATTTCAGGAGAGTAACATATGTATAATTCATAATTCACTCTTCTTGGCCAATCACAGCACCAGAAATTAATTATTCACGTTTATTTTATATGTGGATCACCCTTCCTACGACCATCAGACAGTTGACGATATAGTCATTTGTCATTGTGTATTTTTATATTGTTATTTTCTAAAATATTTATACATTTTTACGAATTTACAGGAGTAGAAGATGTATAGCTTACGGGTCGTGACGAAAACTTCATTTTCGCGAATAATGACTGTCATAATCCCATTATATAATGTAACAGTCAGAGATATCTCTAAAAGTGTAGTAATACAGGCAGGAATTTATTTTGCACAACATAATTATTCTAAGAACTAAACACAAATTTTACCCTCTGGTGTGTTTAACATATTGTAGAATCTGCTGTGAAATTCGTTATGTATTCCATAGCGTAGTAGGAAATGAATTCACTTTGCAAAGATATATTACTATGCATTTTTCACCTGTTGCATTGCAATATTTTAAAACACATTGTTCAAAATTTGTCAAATAAAACTAGAAATCATAATGGAACAAAATATAGCATAGTTTTTCTCCGGGAAGTTCAGTTTTCGTAGATACAATAAACTACTAACTTAGAAGTAGTCCCTTTGTCAACTTTAGGCATCAAGTTTATAATTGAAAAATGACTTACATTTCTCTGAATGTATAGAAATTTTTGTGAAATCGTGTTCCGTCTTTTATGCAGCATTGCATTGGTCCATGATATTATTATTATTATTTTTTAAATTAACTTTTAAACAGGATTCGAATTTTTAGAAATCGGTTTTCGAACTAAAACCGTTATTTTTATAATGTTCTCAATATGGGTTAACCGTTGACAAATAGTTTTTTCGGTTACGTGCCCTGATTTTAAACTCGTGATTGAATTTAATTATTGCATAAATCTTGATGTTTGGTTTGAATAACTGCAGTTCAAGTTACAGACGACTTGAACAAAGACTAGCGTTCAAGGTTCGTACAATTATAAGTTTAACAAATGTAAAACAGTTTGCGTTACTAATGAGATACGTTTTATACTGTAATTAAACTAATGAATAGTTTTAGAGAATTGCAATTAAATTTGATTATCCGTATTTGTAACTGAACAATCAGAGAAACCATCTATTTTACAAATAATTAAACCAAATATTAGCTTTCAAATCATTCCAATTTAATCAGCTACAAGATTGAAAACAGATTGTACAAATACAATCCATTGTTCAAACACAATCAGCTATTCTTAACATACGTGGAAGAAATTCATAAACATCGAAAATTTAGTAGAGTAGGAAATTCGTATGTCAATATCATATGAACCTTTACGAAACATATTCTGGCAAATTTATTTTCTTCCTGTAAATAGCCTATCAGCATCTCAACAAGCTAAAAATGCTTCTCCTTACGACCTCATAAAACCCCCTTCTGCATAAATTCAATAAAAATATTCCTACATATTTTCCTCACGCGCTCAGGAAATGTACTACGTACGACGTACGACTTTAGACGTTGCGTGTGGGACATGACCGCACATACGACTGGATTAAATGAACTTCCTTGCTATCGCTTTAAAGGAGTATAACAGATTTACTTTTTTCGAAATCGATACTAAAGTACACGTTATCATCCCACTAAGTTAGCTAAGTAGTAGCTAAAGTAAAACTTTACATACTCATATGTCAAAAATTGACTTTATGGATTTGTCAAACTGAATTAACGTTTTAATAGTATTATATTTTTCAGCTTATTTTAGCACTACCTAAAATAACAAATATATCATTCTATAATATTATTAATGAATTTATTATTTATCTTTGATAATAATTTATCTGATTTCATGCAGACGACGTCTAAGCAGATATAAACATAAATGAAAATTATAAAGAAATATTTTTGACACTTGGACGGTATGTTTGTTATCGCAGCCATCCCCGTCTCAATAGCTAGCTGATGTTTTACAAGCACATAGTACTATTTATTTTGGAAAAAATATAATGTATATCTAAGGACTAAAATCCCTCAGTAATAAAGCTCTGAATTGTTATTATTTCAAAGAATTATTGTACCTCTTTCCATTTTTTAGTAATTGACTACTACCCTAAAATAGGTGTTAGTTACACCCTTTAAAATTCTACTAGTGAATTCGTTACATCAAAGTACCTATGTATACAAGTTTTCATTTTAAAATTCCCACTAGTACAGTCACAATTACAATTTGATTATCAGCCAATAGAAATCCATATGACTGGTAATAATACGCGTCTCAGGATATACCGAGGATCCTGAGACGCTAACATCCAGTCCCGATCTGTGGGGCGCCTGGTGGTCTGACTAGACCGCCTTCCATGGCCGAGAACTGATGCACGCTTCAGCATGTGGTCTAATTCTAGGCACGCTTCAGCATGTGGACTAATTCTTGGCCAGCTGAAACCAGAGAACATTCTGGAGCAGTTTTGACTGTTCTATATTTATCTAATTTATTTAATTTTAGTGGGTCAAAAATTAGGGCAGTCAGAAGTATTTGCTCTAATTCTTGACCTACTGAAATCAAAGCATGTTCTGGAGTAGTTTTGACTGTTCTGGATTGTGCTCTGATTTACGTATATATAATTGTTAATTTACAATTTACTGGATTTCCAATTTTAGTACTGGTGAAGATATTTGATATGTGAAAGCACAAGGTTATGTTCATAAACCTTGACCCCCAATTTCAAACCTGGCTTTGGTCCAACTTATGCGGAAATAAAAAGTCCAAAAAGATAATTAATCTTCGGCATATAGCACACTTTCGACATCTATACATCTATACTCCGGGTTATATAACTTATTACACATTCAATTCGCAATATTCCATGACAAGCCATTTTTATATATAAATTCAATAAACATGTCACGTTTAAATTCGTGTGACATCCATGTAGAATTATTAAGCTGTCCATTCCAGGTTTAGATATTATAAATTTTATTGAAAATATGAAGTTTCAATAACAAAACTGTATGAAATGTTATGTAATCTAATCCTTCGTAAAACTACTACCAATCTTTAATATACATTTCAACGTTCTATAGCTCTTTGGTATATTGCGTCTACATAATTTCTCGAATTTTACTTATGGTGAATTTTGGCTCTCTTTCACCATCCTTTTTGTCCTGGAAAATAACTTATCTATTTATAAATATAAAAACAAAACTATGGTTTTCTATAACATCAAGTTACATAAGTAAAAATAGAACGTGTTTGGTAATTATTATTTAATGGTGTTCAATATTACCATGCTAATTCTTATTTGAACTTATAATAGCTACCTAAAGTTCTAATTACAAAAAAAAAACAATTTTCATTCGATGGTCATACTACAACAATATATAGATTGGCGTTTTGTCTTTTGGTAATTTCCATATGAACCTCAATATCTCACCCATTATGTGGTTTCATTTTGGCACACGCATACTGAAACACCCTGTAACTTGGAACACCTACCTACTGAAGAATTATAGAAAACCAACTTTCATTCTTACTACACCAATATCTACATTCGGCGTTTTGTGTTAGTACTCTCCATATGACCCTCCTCCCACGCATCCTATCCAGCCTCGTGGGCGTCCTGGCGTGTAAGTTACGCAAGTGAGGGGCGCTGACCCATGCGGCGGTTGGCGGTTTTGCTTGACTTGTGTCTTGGTGCAGCCTTGGCTTGTTTGCCTCGCCTCTGTCAATATTGACCGGCGATGGCTGATGACGGTCGTGAAATCAGACCCGCGCGTCATAACTATCTCAGGTATGATGTAATTGGATTCAACGGTGTTTACAGGGGAAATTATATCATTACTACATAAGGTACAATAAGTAACCAATAGCATACTTGAATGTTGTGTAGGGCTTTATATTTTGTAATTATTTTTTAAAAAGAATGTAATGCGTTATAAAGTTCGAGAAGGTATGAACTGAGGTGGAGCTTGCAAAGCCGAAGTATCTCGTCTCGTATATATTATCCATAGATCGTCTAATGAAAGGTTTAACTTACCATAAAAGTGAAAGAATCGGGACAGAAAATTGATAACAATAAAAGTATGATATTCATTCCAGAAGACAACCTAAATATCTAGTCTTATGAATTTATTGATAACGTTGTTGTGAAATATTACGAACTCCGGCATTCACCTTAAAACATGAGGAAAACCACAGCCAAAATCTCACGTAGAAAGAACAAATACTACAAAAGATTACATTAAATTCATAAGTGAGTGACCTAATAACATATTATAAGCTTTATAGTACAATTGAGTCATTGCGACCAAAACACATATTGTGTGTGGCTTTTTTTTTAGTCGGTTTATAGTCGAAATGCCGTTATATATCTTTTGTTTCTTACGGGTGCTCAGCATGTGCCGCTGAGTGGCGCACGCCTTCGTGGTTACCTGTGCCGTACCACGGTTCTGTATTGTTTGTTTGTATTCAAGTGAACGCTCTTAAGATACAGCATTTTCTTGAAACTACCGTTGTGAAAATGGTACTGAAGTATAAAATATAAATTTATATTATAAAAGGGGAGCGATGGTGGTATATTAAAAATATTTGAAAATGAGTGAAAATAAAAATTATTTTCTATCCAGTAGGTACACATTTTATAACAAGTTTTATTTTATTTTCTAGTATTTTAACTGGGGAAATACTTCAAATAAATTTACTTACGAAAATAAGACCGGTATCAAGATATTAAGCTTTTGTTTACATAGACAAAATTAAGCAAGGCCTCTAAGTCATAATTGTAAACCATAATATTTATTAATAACGTGAAGCCGGTAAACTAGAACAAACCACGAATGTTTTGTATCAAACCAAGCCTTAGATGTCTTAAAATCCTCGCTCTCCGAGTTCCGAAATCGATTGACATCTGCGGCGGTACAATAAAATAAATACATTATTACAAATATTGATTAAAAGCAAAATTTAATTTTAAAAAATGTAGTTATTGAAGACTAGCATTACTTTATAAATTGCTGATACAAAATTAATTCGGTTCGATGATATTTCCCATCATCAAAATTTGTGTCATATTAGTTTGTCTCATTCGTTCAACAAAAAATAAACCTATCTGAATAATGTACAAAATTGGCCAATTTCATTTTAACAGCATTAAAAACTTGTTATATTTTATGCGTAAAACGAAACTGTATCTAATAATAAACTCTTTATTTGCACTTCATGAAACATTAAATGTTTGTTTAAAACAGATAAAATATACAGGCAAAGTTTACAAATTTACAATTGTAAATATTTAGTTTATTTGGAACGCACAAAAACATAAATAAAAATAAATGAATAAACATCGCAAACTAAAAATTCGTTTTATTCATTTCAATTACCATTGAACTCATAGAATTCATAGCCAGTATTTATTTACTGTTGCATGTTGCACGTTGAACGCAGTGTACATAGGCAAACAAATTTTCATCAAACATTTTCCAATTTGAAAGGCTATATCAAGCTTACATTGACAGGTAATTTTGCACAATTTTCATACAGTACTCTTGTTCAAGCGACCAGTTTTTCCTTCATCCAAAAAATGTATGCTCTGGCACAAAATCGATACAGTAATCAAATTAAGCTAAACAAACTAATATTAGGTAAATATTGTTTTATTATATTTTTGTCTTGAAAACCCTACCTTTTTTGTTTTGCTAGTATTTTTTTTTGTCGTTTTACCATACAAAGTAAAATTTTGGACATATTAAGTTGTTTTACCAGTTTCAGGATACGTTGATCGATCATAACAGTTCTCAGCTAATTTGTTAATATCGTTAATTTTAATTTTAATGGTGCAATTTGTTATCATGAAAACAAGATAAATTCTAAAGATGATTTCTACGTTTGGAAAAGGATCCTGCACTTTTTTCTTTTATTAAATGACACATAAATATTTCTTGAGTAAAGACACCATTGTTTTCTTCTATTAAAAGTTATGTCAATCCATTGTACATTAGTAAAGCTATAAGTACATAAATTTTGGTGTTTTCCAGGTTGATTCTTTCTTATTTTCCAGTAATGTAAATTGTTGACAGAATTTGGTGAGGGCCCCTGGGCTGCACTGATACCAGGCCTTAAATGTCTTAAAATCGTCGCTTTATAAGCTCAGAATTCAATTAACATTTGCAGCGTTTATGATACTCATAACTATCCTGGGTATAAGGACAGGTCTTAAACGCACTGTTCTCTTGGAATTTGTTTTTATTTATTGACTAGATTTAACTATTTATATAGTCACCTTCAGAATAACCCGGAGAATAACAATAGAAACATGGTATTTTTAATAAAATAAGTTTAAAAAAAAATAATAAAAAATGGGGAAAAATTATAAAATGTTCAACAACTGCTAAGGCCTAAATCATTTTATACACTTTAATAAAAAAAATCCTATATTTTTTATACTTATTTGAACAAATACCATGTTTTTTTGTTGTTTTCAGCTGAAGTTCCTGTAATTTGTTAGACTATATAAATAGTGGAAACCGATTAAGAAATAAAAATTCATAGAGAACAGTGAATTTAAATGAACTTTTATTAATATAAAACTATTCAGTTTCTAAAGCTATTGCTTGTATTTCATTAACGATATGTTTATCTTAGATTTCATACATGAAGTACACTGAATGCTTTATTAATATGAGAGTATTCTGTGCGCTTTGCTCGTATACTATTGCAACCTTAAACGCAGCAGAGATGCGGAGACAAAATAATTATACTAACGCATCCACGTAGAAAGCTATTAATTTAGTGAACCGAGAGCGCGTTGGTTTATTAAATTGGAATTTATTCTATATAGTTAATTACTTTATCATTATATTTTACATGTTGATTTTTTCATTTAATTTTTGTTTTTATTTTTATATCATCTTTATTTCAAGCCCTTTTATAATGGATAATAATAATGAAATTGTAATTGTAATATCGAACATTTATTTAAGAAAAAAACAGTTTCAGAAGTTGCAGTGAAAATGAAAGTAATACATTAAACGTTACTAGTAAAGCAAAAACAAACAAATGTATTGAGAATATATCTTCGCATTATCGATGTGCAAAATTACAAAAAAAATTCTGATGGCGACATTTATTTTCAAATTAAATTTTGTATATTTATTTGGAAACCGCTTCTCTATTAAATAATGTCACCACACGCTACTACCTTCGATGTATTCTAGGTATCTTAATATCTGTTAATACAATATAACAATTTAGCTGCACACTACTAAAATATCAAATGCATCTCCTTGCATAAGTAATAGCATATCTGTCGCTTACCCGTTGTCATCTTTCTAGCCACCTCGTTATTTTAATCTACAGTCGTTATTGGCTGACGGAAGTTAGGGACACTCCAGGAAAAAAATAACTAAAAAACTGCTTGTTTTTTTATAAGACATTATTAATCTGTCTCCTGTTTGGACGAACTTGATAAATAGGCGTGATTAATTGTTGCAGTTATCTCTGAACATGTTGTCTGACGTTGCTTAATTATCTACACTTTTATTTACCTCAAAGTGAATCTTACGGTAAATGTTAAACGTTAAACGTTTATCGTTCAACGGATACGGTTAAGGAACTTGTGATTTAATATTATTTCGTTTGCTCTATTAACGATGTTGACATATGATAAACTCCCTCTTCTGCTCTGATGGGAATAGAAGATATAAATCACTAATATGTCGCAGTAGTATCCAATGACATACATGTAATAAAATAATTTTTAATGCCTAATCTGTTTGCCTTATTTTCTTACATTCTAGATTTAATTTTTGTCCTACTTCTTATATACATATATAATTATTTTCTCCAAAATGTAGTTAATTTTTCTAAATCTTATTATCCTCATACAAAGATTGACAGAATTATTCGTATACTTATGTTTTCCATTTACAAATTGAAAAATAGAGTACTTTCTAAAAAAAAAATTGAATTATAAATGACGACATCATATTTTTTGCATCTCCAATTATGAAAAATAGTTAATTGTATCTAGTCTAGAAACGAAATTTTTGCAAGAGTGAGCTTATTTAGCAAATAATGCGAGATCTTGCATAATAATTTCTGAGCGTGTGATACACAAGATTTTAACCTAAATATAACCTAATCTAACCTAACCTAATCTAATCTAATCTAACCTGACCTAATCAAATCTAACTTAACCTGACTTAACCTAATATAACCTAACCTAACCTAACTTGACCTAAACTAATCTAACCTGACTTATCCCGACCTAATCTAACTTGACCTAATTTAGCCTAACCTAAGTTAACCTGATCTAAACAACTATTCGTATTTTTTTCTTATAAATTCATGGCTCTTATTGTTTTACTTATGAAAAAAATTGTTTTTTTAATACCTGTATTTGAAGAGAGAATAATATTTTATGAATCTTTTGTTTTTGATAAATTAAATACCTATACATTTACTTGTATATTTATAATTTATTTCAAAAACTACGCAACAAAGTAAATATATGCAGATAAAACAAATATATACTTAGTTAAACTAGATAATAAACACGCTTACAAAGCTTTTTTATAATTAATTATTTTGCAAAATGTATGTTATAAATAAAATAAAATATAATTTCTCATTTAAAGTACCAGTATAATTAAAAATTATAGTATTCATATTGCAATTATACATCTAGAAAATACACTGCAGCTACGAATAAATAACCGTTATAAACTCGTATTTATTTTAGAGTAATTAATGCCTGCAATAAAAAAGATAAATTCGTGCACGCCACTGGTTGGAAAGCTTTTACCAATTTGTTTCTGTTGCAGAGACCGCCTGCCGGATGACGTCACGGACTGCAACCACTACGCCTACTTAGAGGACATCTATGATCTGATTTCCGAAGCACAGGGTGAGTTACAAAACGCCAATCATTCTTCTCTCTCGTCCACCGCGTCGAGCTTCGAGCTTTTCGAGCTTTTTTCCCAGCCAGACATTAAGCTTTCAATTGTGCTCGCTCTTTTATGAATTATTGTAAAAAATTATAAGTGCTCTTTTACAAGCATTTACACTCTTGTTCAAATGTTTCACTTGATGCTATTCAGCTGTTAATTTCTAAAGCATATATTTTTAGTGACAGTGTTTTGAATATCAAAAGGTATACATGTTTCTTTTAAAAGAAAATACCTTACGTCAATTTCAAAACGAAATAAAAAGCATTTATTTTTTGTACTATTTTCACAGAATAGTTATACAGGTGTGCAACGTAAATACGTAATATAGAACTTTATCATGGGATTTCAAAAAATTGCGCATACTCTTTCTCCTGATAAATTTAGAGCAAAACTACAACAGTACAAATTTATTCAAAATTAAATTCTATGTCAGATAAGATCATAATTTTTACAACAGCACGTCTGCAGTACGAGATATACGAGTATTAAATATAAAATGTAATAATTTCGTTAAAAATCAGACAGCCATGGAAATAAAAGAAAATACTTATTCATTGAAAACTCACAACCCGATCAATAGCATGATACTAATACCTCTCGAAACTCGAAGTGCACTGGCATATTACGATATTTATTATGAATAAATATCTAAAAGGATTGTAATGAAAATTCAAAATATTTTATTAGACGTATCCAGTCAAAACTACCAATAGATATAGGTATCTGGAAAATAATAGCAAATCTGTATTCTTAGTGTTAACAAGTGTTTTAGGGGTTCTTGTAAACATTTCCAAATTGGCTTAATTTTTTGTCTTTAAAAGTTCTAATTTTATCGGACGATTTTAAGAAAATTTCATGTATTTTTTGCATGCTGGGATTTACTTTATTAAGTTCTTTCAATACGTGTTTCAATAATTCACTAAATTCACGTTTGTTTTTGTTCAAAAAAGTGAGTAGGTAGTTTTACTTTTAATTCGTAAACACGATTCAATACTCATTCTTTGGACAACCATTTGACATCTGTATGACGAAGAAGGTTCAAATGCTCAGATCCAAGAATTGTTAAAATACCTACGATACTAAATTTCAAGTAATGAAAGGCACCCCAAGGTATCGCGGCACCCACTTTGAGAATCACTGCGATAGATAATTGAAACGAATTGCACCAAGAAATATAAAACCATATGAAAAATCATATATAGTCTTACAAAGAAGAGATTCGTAAGATCAAAAGTTAAATTAGGTGATAATTTTCGATGAGGAAGGATGAATAAATGCAAAACCTCTGTGTGAGACGCAAGCTAGTTATTGAATGAAGTTCATCTTTAATATAAGATGACGATTCGCCTTTGAAACTTTGTCAAAGTCATCTTTCACAGCCGCCTTGCGTGATTAAGTTACCGACAAGCGACTAGAATTGCTGATTAGTTAAAGGATTACTACTTCCTCGAGAGATCGAAACTTTTTTTATCTTTAAAATGGATTGTCCTAATAATTAGCATAAAGTTCAAGTAACTATCCCTCTACTTCGCGGTGGATTTACTCCGCAAGCTCGATTTACTTGGCAAATAAAATATAAGAGCTTTAGGTATAGCTTTTAACTTTAAAGTTGCTCGGCGAAGTAGGTGACCTAATAATTAGTTTTATCTTTCGATCTTATAACTACATAACGAAAGCAAATGTAGTCGAAAACTTTTGTTATGTTCGTGTGATCGTTCCTGATATAGTAACTATATACAAAAAAAATATTAAACCGTACTCTTCAGTATTTGTGTTGTTTTGAAGCAGAAAATATAGGTAGAGTAAATGGAGGAGAGATGGACCGGTAGGAGAGATGAACTTATAGTCTTAAAAGTACATTAGAGTGATATCTCTCATAGGGAATGTTAATTTTGTTGTTTAGAGACAGTGTAAGTAGCCGCTTGAAAATTAATACAGTCAACACTGAATAGCCTAAGATTTACTTAAAAAAATTCAGTTAGTAAATTACTACTTCGGTAGGTTTAAACTAATTATTTTTGTACATACTTTATAAACATGTGCATTAGACTTAACGTAACTTAAAAATGTGGTTCTTTTTGTATACAGTCATAAGTAATTTAATGGTCTATTTAACTTCTGCTCTGAGGACAGATGGAACACCTATGCTGAGGAGAGATGGACCAAAGATTTTTTATTCTTAACAATAAACAGGAAAAAACATTTGCACATAGAAATATAGACGATCTTGTTGCTATTCCATGAATCTTGGGTGCCAACTTTTAAAAATCTCCTTGCGGCAAAATTTCTTGTAATGAACAAAATTAATACATAAAATTATAAAAAATTAATACTAGATCAAACACTTGAATGCTGTAATTCTTGATCCACTGAAACCAGAGCACAATTATAAGCAGCCAAAACTGCTCCAGAATGTGCTCTGATTTCAGTAGGCCAAGAAAATGAGCAAAAACATTTGAGTGCTCTAATTCTTGACCCACTGAAATCAGCACAATCCAGACCAACCAAAACTACTGCAGAATGTGCTCTGGTTTCAGCAGACCTAGAATTAGAATGAATGCTCTTATTCCTGACCCACTAAAACCAGAGAACAATCACTTATTTTTCATTCCACTTTACCCATTCTACTGAACGAACTGATCCTAAGTAATCCACTTGCTGAGGTAGATCAGTTGGTTCAGTTCAGATTGTCACACTTTTACTACCACATGTTTCATATCTTCAAACTTCCTTTCCAAATGGATAATCTGAAGCAAAATTTTATTAAAATGTTTATCACTGTTACTTATTGCACTACACAAAATTATTTTTATCGCTCAAAAACTTACACACATACCTAGAAAGAGTATTA
This sequence comes from Stenolophus ochropezus, assembly GCA_035578165.1. Lineage (NCBI taxonomy): Eukaryota > Metazoa > Arthropoda > Insecta > Coleoptera > Carabidae > Stenolophus > Stenolophus ochropezus. Next base: position 868,105 of record JAQOWZ010000016.1, on the reverse strand, counting down.
GCATATTATTCACCAAATATATTTTGACGTTGTCAATATGTCAATATGTCAATCGTACTCAGCACTAAATTTATTAACAAGTAATCAAATGAATTGTATAAAAATGAAATCCAACTAAATTTACTATTTCTAATTAAGCTTCTGGGGAGCAACCAAGAAAAGGACAAAAAGAGCCCAATGTCACCCATTTAAGTTACACGACCCTGGTTGTAACAAAAACGTTCAGAGCGAGTGAGCCAAGTGAGATGAGCTAAGATTTACTTTGTAAGTAACTTGTTGAAAAGAAAATAAAAGACAAAAAGGAGTGGGTGGCGTCTTGTTGTCTATTAAAGTTGTCCGGGCTGTGATCAACCAAGTTGGTTACATGTTAAGAAGAATCTGAGCTGGAGGTGGAGATTCAATTACAAGAACTAATTCTCGTGTAATTCCCTTATTCCCTGCACAATAAATCTCCTCCGTGTCACAGAAATGCAATTGCGAATTTAAGTACGAACAAGAAAATCCTACTCCGCAAAAACTCCCTTACAAATGCGATGTCGCCTCCAACTTCTTTTTTAATATGCAATTAAAAAGTTGGTAATTATTCAAATCTCTCAGTGGTTGCAGAAACATTTTCTATTTTAAAATTTAAATTGCATTACTGGACACATAGCTTGCGTATACTATTCTGAAATAAGTATAGTCAGTCGGAAATAAACATTAATAACTGTTACAGTAGGTGTTAAATTTTAAAAATTCATACATCACATTAAAGCCTGAACATTCTTTTTTAACATGTATAAAAACATATGTTACAGAGTGTAATTTTTAGTAACATAAATGAATATTCAATATGATTAGCACTTTTTACAGTTTTTTTCTTATATGCTTATTAAACTATACGGACAATTGTATATATATATATATATATATATACCTATATATTTATATATATATATATATATATGTTACCTGCCCAGGAGTTGCAACCATCAGCAGTTCCCGACATCCTGTTATCATGTTATCATATTGTATTACTCTGTATCAAAAACACATGTAAAAGATTGTAAAGAAATATTATATTCAGTCTGGACTTGTATCTTGCTTTGAAAACATTAAATTTAATATTTGTGAATAAAATAATTATTTTTAAAAACTCATAAACCAGAACCACGAAAATAATTGGCGCAGTCGGTAGGATACTGAGAGGTAATTCATCGTGAAAAAACCTGCAGTATCAACTGTTAACTCGCGACGGACCGAAATTCTACAAGATTCATCGAGAATCCAAGGAATCACCCTCCGACCCAGCAGATCTCCATCGAGGAAATCAGCCAGGAATGCGACTCTTCATCAAATTGGTTGTGTGAGTTGTTTTCATTTTTATGTCCGACTCCTCGCTTTCATCTTACCCTTCCACCGCGGAAAACAGTGAGAACGAGTTAGATTTAGACTTAGATTTTACGAATTCTTACAGAAATCAAAAAGTAGATTTAACAATAATTAATTCAGTTCTTTCTAATTTATCTATAAGCGAAAATATGTCACAAATACCCAAATTTGAAACTAAATTACTTGAAATCGTTCCAAACTTCAATGGAAATCCAGCAGAATTAGCAGGATTCCTAGAAATTGCAAATGCCCTAATAAAAACTTATTGGGACCCGAAACCTGAAAATTTACATTGCGTTCAAAATATTACAGTAGTATACGGAATATATGCAAAATTATCCGGAGCAGCCCGCGAAGTATACACTACTTGTATAACCAAAGACTGGAAAACAGTAAAAGAAACGTTAGTTGCCCATTTCGGCGACCAGCGAGATGAAAATGGCTTATTATTTGATTTAGATCAACTGAGACAAAAAGATGAATCAGCACTTCAATTTTACACAAAAGTAATGCAAAATTTAAGCTTTCTTCATAATTATGTTGAAATTCATGAATCAGAAGACACAATTAAAACAGTAAAGAAAAATTTTTATAATACACATGCGTTGAAAATATTTTTAGCTGGATTAAAAGAACCACTTGGTTCAACAATTCGCGCAATGAAGCCCACTAGTTTAGCAGAAAGTAGACAATATATAGTAGCGGAAAATAACATCAGGCATTTACAAAGACCCGCTTTCAATAATAAAATTACTCAAAAACCTCAGCCTAATATGCACATTCAAAAACAAATCCCAATGCAATTTCCGAGATATCAATCTCCAACAACCTATTATTCTCCGCAACAACAATTTTATAATCAACCCCGACCATTTCCCAGTGCTCCAATAGCTTTACAGCCTAGACCAATTCAACCTCAAAGAACCTTTACAAACCAACAAGTATTTGGAAGACCTCAACCTAGACCCAATCCTACAAACGTGTGGAAACCACAAGGTTCTGCCACCCGTCAACAATTTCCCAAACCAACCCCCATGAGTGGAATATCACATGGTACTATATCAAAATTCCAAAATAACGGACAACAAAAATTTGTATCCGAGGAACTATTTAATGTAGAGCCCACCGAATTTTACGAACCAGTAGAATATTATTACGATAATTATAATGAAGTGGAAAAATACGAACAATACGGACAAAACACTTCAGTCGACACAAATGAAACCGAATACGACGTGTACGAACCCGACTCTTATGAAGATAATCAAAATTTTTGCGAAACGAGCCAGTCTCAGAACCAAACATAGAAATTCATTCCATCTATGATAAAAAAGATTTACCCTTTATAAAAATTTCGAATCCACCCTTAAAATTGTTAATAGACACCGGAGCGACAAAATCATTTTTAAATCCAGATCTTGCAGAAAAATATTTTAAACCATTTATTAAAAAGGAAAATTTTACAATTAGTTCAATATTTCAAACTACTAAACGCGATTCTTGTATTGAAATTCCAGCATTCCCCGAATTCAATAGCGACAAAAATATAAAATTCTATTTGTTTAAATTTCATCACTTTTTCGATGGATTAATTGGATATGACACCTTAAAAGACTTAAACGTCGAACTAAATATAAAACATTCTATCTTGAAAACCCCAAACACGAGTTTAAAACTATCACACTACGAATCGAAACAAAAATTATTGTTTTTTGCTCGAATAGAACCAAACACTCTCGAAACCGTAAAAATTCCAGTACATGCACCCGACGGCGATGTATTAATACCACCCACAAACATTTCGAATTGTCTAATTAGAAATTGTTTATCAAATTGTCAAAACGGTTATGCCCCTGTAGATATTTATAATAATACGTATGAACCACAAGAAATTTATTTGTACGAACCAATTAATGCCAACCCATTTAATAATTCTGAATTCGAATTATTTAATGTCACAGTCAATGACGATGTAAATAATATCCAATATCAAGACAAATCAGACTTAACTAAATTAATTAGAACCGACCACATGAATACGGAAGAAACACATCAAATTTCAAAATTAGTCAAATCATTTTCTGATATATTTTATCGAGAAGGAACTCCACTAACTTTTACAAACAAGATCAAACATCGAATAATCACAAAAGATGAAATTCCAGTACACTCAAAATCCTATAGATATCCATTCATTCACAAACCCGAAGTCGAGAAACAAATTAACAACATGTTAGAACAGGGAATCATACGACCCAGTGATTCGCCTTGGTCATCACCTATTTGGATCGTTCCAAAAAAGGTTGATGCTTCTGGCAAACAAAAATGGCGTATAGTCGTCGATTATCGCAAGATAAACGAGAAGACTGTAGATGACCGTTACCCTATCCCGAATATATCCGACATTCTAGACCGACTTGGACGATCAAAATACTTTTCAACATTAGACTTGGCAAGTGGATTTCATCAGATTGAAATGCACCCGGACGACATACAGAAAACCGCTTTTAACGTAGAACACGGACACTATGAATTTTTACGAACACCTTTTGGCTTAAAGAACGCACCAGCCACTTTTCAGCGAGTTATGGATAACATATTACGAGAATATTTAAACAAAATTTGCTTTGTTTTTATGGACGATATAATAGTATTTTCTGCATCTCTTCAAGAGCATATTTCAAATTTAAAAAGTATTTTCCAAAAATTACGCGAAAGTAACCTTAAGGTACAACTCGATAAGTCCGAATTTCTAAAAACAGAAGTCACATTTTTAGGTCACTTAATTACATCAGACGGCATAAAACCTAACCCTGAGAAGATCAAAGCAATTAGAAATTACCCCTTACCAAAAACTACGCGAGAAATAAAAGCATTTTTGGGATTACTCGGATATTATCGCAAATTCATAAAAAATTTCGCAAATCTAACAAAACCTTTAACTTCATGCTTGAAAAAAGACGCCAAAATCGATACACAAAATCCAAATTACATAAATTGTTTCAATACCTGTAAAAATTTGTTAGCTAATGAACCTATTTTGCAACACCCTGATTTCGAGAAACCTTTCATTTTAACGACAGACGCGAGCAATTTCGCGATTGGTGCCGTACTGTCACAAGGAAAAGTAGGATCAGATCTGCCTATATCTTATGCCAGCCGTACGTTAAACGATTCAGAGACTAAATACTCCACAATTGAAAAAGAGCTACTAGCCATAGTATGGGCAGTGAAACATTTCAGGCCTTATCTATTTGGTCGTAAATTTGTTATCTATACGGACCACAGACCTTTACAATGGTTGTTTTCATTAAAAGAACCCAATTCGAAACTCGTAAGATGGCGACTGAAACTAGAAGAATATGATTACCAAATTGTTTATAAAAAAGGTTCACTAAATTTAAACGCAGACGCATTATCTCGTATTCAAATCAATGCTAACGAAACAAATGAGAACTCCGAAGGAATATTCGAATACATAGAAAATTTTAATAAAAATTTTTCTAACACTAATAAACAAGAGAATGAAAATAATTTAGACAATGTCTCTTTAGTAGTTCAAACCGATAATGAAAATCAAGATGAAATTATTTTAGACAATGAAACAGTTCACACGAACACAGAAAATCCGATCGTAGGAATACCTATTTGTGATAAACCAGTTAATTTCGGAACAAACCAAATTATTATATCAGAAGTAAATTTTGATCCCCAAAAACCAAAAATTATAAAATTATTTGAAAACACACAACGTTTCCTTGTACAAATTTCGAAAAACAATTTTGCTAGAGATATAATTAATTTTATAAAAGAATACATCATCCCGAAAGTTAAATATTGCTTATACTTTGAAGATCCAATATACGAAAAATTCAGTTCAATTATTCAAAAATATTTCAAAAACTCACAAATAAATTTAGTAAGATATACTCAAAAATTATTAGATGTCGTAGACTCAGAAGATATTAAAGAAACTATTCAAAATTATCACGAAAGCAAAACTAATCACAGAGGAATCGATGAAACAGAGAAAGAAATTAGAAAGAAATACTACTGGCCTAATTTGAGGAAATCAGTTCAAACTTACATTAATGAATGTGAAGTATGTTTAAAAACTAAATATGACAGAATCCCTATTAAACCAAAATTTAATATTTCACCAACCCCAACTAAACCTTTTGAAATTTTACATATTGACTCGATAACTTTAGAAAAACAAAAATTCTTAACGATAATTGATGCTTTCTCAAGATATGCTCAAGCCTATAGATTGAATTCCGGACAAGGCATAGAAGTTGTGAATAATCTTGTTAAATATTTCACCCATCATGGGATACCAAATCAAATAATTTCGGACAATGGCTTAGAATTTAAAAATTCATTAGTTAAAGAATTATTAGAAGTACATAAAGTAAAACTCCATTTTATAACATCACAACATCCAGAATCAAACGGGTTAATTGAAAGATTTCATTCGACCCTTGTGGAACATATAAGACTACTAAACAATCAGAACGAATATAACAAAGAACCAATTGAAATGAAAGTCAACTACGCTTTGCTAGCATACAATAATTCTATCCATTCTGCTACAAAATTTAAACCATGCGAAATTATATCAGGACACATTGACGTAAACTCACCCCTAGATCTTGAATTGGAAAAGCAACTAGTTAATAATTATATAATCAATCACAAGGAAAAAATTAAACTACTATACAATAAAATTAGAGATACAAACGAGCAATACAAACAAAAAACTATTGATTACGCAAATAAAAATCGCGAAGATCTACCTGAAATACCTAAAACAATTTACGTAAAAAATAAACAAAAGCAAAGCAAAACGAATAACAAATTCAAACCAGAAGAAATTGAAAAAATTAATCCAAATCTAAAAACCGCCGAAATAAAACCACAACACGGCAACACTTCTACAAACATCCACCTAAGTAACATAAAAAGACCCAGACAAAAAACCTATGACTTTAAAAAACAGAATAAGACTAAAAACAAATTCAAAATCTTAGAAAATAAAATTCTAAAACCAGCATAATTTCACAGACTCTCGACTCTGTACATAACGATGACGAAGACACAAGAAGTTCTAATCCAGAATCTATCCAACAATCCTGGAATCCTCCCATTTAAATTAGGACAAGCAAGAATTAAAACCGCTTCCCACACATTCCTTCATTATGTTGACCTCAAATCCCTATCTAATCGAGTAGATTTATTAAATGAAAGCCTATCTAAAATAAAAGAAACAATAAACTCTGCTACCCCCGACATTTTCACTGTATTAAACAATTATTACGAACACTTGAAATACCAATTATCAGTTGTCACTAAAAAATTAAGAAATTTCTACCCAGAAAAACGGCAAAAACGTGGTATTATCAATCCTTTAGGATCTCTTATCAAGTTTATAACAGGAAATATGGATAATGCTGACGCCGAAGAAATTCATGATAACATACTTAAATTACAAAGTAATCAAAAATCAATCGTAACTAAATTAAATAATCAGATATCACTTTCGAAAAATATAATGTCTTCTATCAATGAAACGATGACATCAATAATAAAAAATCAAAATGATATAGAAAATAAAACAAATGAGATAATCAAATCAATTAATAACTCAAGTTTCTCGTTTTCCCATTATTTGATTATACAAGAAATTTTAGAAGAAATTAAATATAATATTGATTCATTAGTGCACTATTTGGAAGAAATTGAAAACGCGGTAACATTTGCCATTTTGGAAACTGTACACCCAAGCATAATTTCCTTTGAAGATTTGAAACATGCCATTAGCGAATTATTATCCATTTACGATCACAAACAATTATTATTTCCAAACATTGAAGACGTTTCTAGATATTATCACGTTATTAAAATTAAAGTACATATTAGTAACGAAAAAATTATGTTTTCACTTGATTTCCCGCTGGTACACCCAGAAACATTCGATCATTACCATTTATACTCCATTCCAAACGTTAATCAATCTACAATTATCCCACCTGCTACTTATCTATCCTTAAACAACAACGCATACCAATACACCAACGAGAAATGTATAGACCTAGAGTCGAAATTCCTATGCGACAACACAAATCTCCTTCCAATGGAAAAAGATGAAGAATGTTTAACTTCAATATTAACCACCGATACCACTGCCAATAATTGCCAACATGTGCCAGTAAAAATTAGACAAAAAATTTTATTAGAAATAAATAAAGCACATTACATTGGAATATTTCCTACACCGCAACAAATAAAAACAACGTGCAGTAGAAATACCATCGCTTCCCTTCAAGGAACCTATCTTTTCATTATACCACCAAACTGCTCAATCAAAATCTCATCCTATGTGTATTCCAATAAAATAAACTCCATACCTGGTCATCCAATCAACTTAGAAAAAATCAACATAAGAAGTCCTACAACCCTACAAGTTGAAAAACTAAAACTGGACAAGACACCACTAGACAAACTACATCAACTCCAATTACAAGAAATTGAAGAAATCGACATCGATCCGATGAAGACAGAATACAAATACTCCGTGGCTGCAATAATAGGAGTCATCTGCCTGTCATTGGTGATCGCAACATATTTTTGGTTCAAAATAAAAAATAAATTTTTCCAGAATACAATTCCCAGGACCCCCACGCAGATTGACGAAACTCAAGTCGTTCCGCCCTAGAGTTTCTTCTTAAGGAGGAAGGTGTTACCTGCCCAGGAGTTGCAACCATCAGCAGTTCCCGACATCCTGTTATCATGTTATCATATTGTATTACTCTGTATCAAAAACACATGTAAAAGATTGTAAAGAAATATTATATTCAGTCTGGACTTGTATCTTGCTTTGAAAACATTAAATTTAATATTTGTGAATAAAATAATTATTTTTAAAAACTCATAAACCAGAACCACGAAAATAATTTATATATATATATATATATATATATATATATATATATTATTGTCTATACGATATATTTGTAGACAGTACATTTATAATTGTATATATGTGACATAATTATAAATAATGTCTATTCGAGAAACTACTCAACGGTTTTACTTATAATTAAAATATGTTATATAAAAACATCAAATCTAATATTTTATTAATTTATCTAAAGAAAATAAAATTGTTATCGCGTTTAAAATGTTACAATATAATTTTCAAAAAATATTAAACATTTAAGTCATATATATATTTTCTTATTTTATGGTTTAAGTAGCATTAAAAATGTGCATATTAATAAAATATTCATGTTTAAAACCGGGGTAACGAACATTAAATGAAATGTTCTCGTTCTGTTTTTATTATTATTTATACAATACTGTTATACTTTAAACTTTCTGTTTGTACATTCTTTTCTAAGAAGAAGCTAATAAATAGGATAGTAGAATAGATTTGGAAATAACATTCATTGTCATTATATAGTTGTATTTAAATAAATATGGATCATTTATTATTTTTTGTTGGGAATTTGATTAAAACTAGTGCTATTTTTAATATTTTTATGTATCTAGTCGTTATGTTTAAGAAACCCTTACATCAAAATTTTATTACAAATGACCGTATCACATTGAAATCTCGTTTTCGCCATGTGTGTGCAATGGTTCTATTCTCATGAGTGACCAAATGTCCTAAATTCCAAGGAACAATATATCTCTCCATTCCGAACTACAGATCCGAGATTCGAGAAATGTCTATTTACTTTAATCAAGTCAATTTTATTCAAATTAAAACCCTGCATATCTTATAAGGGTAAGCTGGTTTTCATATTATTCTATTCTATACTTTTAATTGCCCATTGCACTGTTTGAAAACTGCGCAACAAAATTTCATTTCCCATCAGTTATTCAGTTATTTTGGCTTGAACTTTGCCAGATTTGCCCTCGTAAGATTACGCATAGAGAGTAACAAAAGTCTTATTTGAGATAACGATGCAATTGTTAGCTTCGTTGCTTCAGTTTTGTTGAGGTAAACGCAGCTGAAACGCAGAAACTTTCAGCCAAGTCTTCAGCCTTGTCAGGTACAAAGTTAGTTACGTCACTCCTCAATGCGAATACCGGGGCTACATCTTTACCGGATGCAATCAATTTGTTGATGCGAGATTAAATTTAACTTTACGTGAACTTTGCCGACTTTTTATATCGTGTGGTTTTATTTGAATTTAACAATGAGATAAGAAGCTGGAAAGTTTGTACATAGTTTGAACAAATGCTGCACTCTTATTAATACTTGAGAATTTTTATAAAGTTTATCTCTTTGTTATCTCGGAAAATATTTCTCATTAAAATATTCTACCCGGTTACAAAGCCAAGTTGTGTTAACAAACATTTATTTACGAAGTCATTAAATTGTAAATAAGAGCAAATGTTCAGAAAATAAAATAAAAGAATTGCGCTGTCCTGGAATACGTCCAAATTATCTGTGAAAATATAGATTTATTGATTTTGTGCTGTAAGTTATTTTTAGAACTATTTCAAGTTCAACATGTATATTAAAACTTTTTTATTATTATTAGTTTTTGATTTATGATTGTGATTCTGCAATTTTTATAAATTTCTGACAGTCATCGGCATAAATCAATAGCGAGCGATACGAAGAAATATGTTTTTGTTATTAATTAACTCTACTGAACAGGGGTGGCTCGTATATAGACATTTTGAAACTGCAGCACACCCAAGTATTTTTATAATAGCTTGTAATAATTAATTTTATCATAAACAATTGTATATTGTTTTCTTATTTTGTATACTTGATTTGTAAAAATACATCTAGCAACACTAAGATGGGTGAAAAATGCTAGCAGCACTGTGTTTATCGCAGTGTCATTCCGTATAGCGAACTTATTTCGATACTCGTGCAAGCGTGAAGCGAAATTCGGCACTGCAAAATAAGCAGTTTCTAGTGCCGACGGTAGGGCATGTGGCGCTCTTATAATATGACGTCCCTTTTTAGATTTTTTTTTCTAGATCTTGTTTTGTAAAGATATTTAAAATTGGTTGTCTATAAGGTTGCTAATATATAACAATTATTTATCTTTTTTCTCTAAATTAAAATTACTGTAAAGTAAAGATCTGATTTTAATATGTAAGTGTCTAATCCATTGCTATTTATTTAAATTTGATATTTTTAATAGCAATATACTAATTCTAACATAGTTTTGCATTTTAATACAAGTACCCCATTATCCCATTGTGGTATAAAAGAAAAACGCTTTTAGTGCTTTTTAAAATTATCAAAACTAAGTTTAGACTTTTGCGATATTGAAGTCTCGAAGTGACAAAACATTACAAATTAAAACTGTCCAGTTTCATTTGAAAATTATAAAATAATTCACTCTACGTTTGTAATCTTATTAGTCTTGTCTCACAATTTTGAAGAGATTGAATTTAATATTAAGCTTATTTTTATCTTTTATCTAAAAATACAATTTTTGATTACAGATGAAATAAGATTGTTTATTACTGTTGTTATTAAATTAGTAGACGAATGAGAATTTTATTGTTTTGACATCTAAAGTCAGAGAAAGAAAAATCTTTTGTAAAATTAAATTAAAACGTTCTTATATATTGCAAAAAGCTTTCACAAGTCATTTTAGTAAATAAAACAATATTTAGGTTGAATTAAAAAATAGTAAAACATGGCTTCCTATATTAAATATGTTGTATTTCGTTTCTTAGTTATTTATTTACTTCCTTTGTTGTCATCATTACCCTGAAGAACTCAGCAGTTTATGCAGCCGAAACGTTGGGTTTATTAAATAAATAATTACAAAACTAAAACTAAAAAAAATGTTTATTAAATTACATATTCTTCTTCTCAATATTTCGTAGATATTTGAACAATATTGAATTCAAATCTCTGGTATTCACATTCATTTGACATTAATCAAGTAGGCAAGATGTTTTATCTACTCGACAGAAATAAACATTTTTTCCGCTATAACTTCCTGCTAGCGTAGAGAAAGTAATCTGCAGCAATATTAATCCGGATCCCATTTCGGATTACTCCTTGAAAGATTGAATACTTGAAGTACCTGCGCTGGAGATTACGGAGATTGAAGCACAGTTTCAATTCATTACAGCGGAATAGCAGATGAGAAAATAGCTGCTTCATATTGCACACAACAAAAAAGAAAAACCACGGTGACACGGAGGAAATATTGCCAGTCACTTCATTATTAGTGAGTGCTATCGACTAACTGCTCCGCTTCCATGTTGCAACCAACAACGGTACTTGACGTTTGTATGCAGTCCTTAATAATCTATCCAATGCAGAGACGAGTATTATCATTTCCTTTCCAAACTAGAAATCTTGTAATCATATCACAATGATAAGGACGCGGACTATTTAATTGTAAAGAGATACAAGATATTTTGTTTATTAAGTTCAGTCCAGTAGATGCGGTGACATTTCTAAAAGAGGAAGCTGTTTTCAAATTAATACAACATTGTCATGAAATTCTTGACTTTACTATATGTGAAAATGTGACAGCAACTGAATTGAATGGAGAAGAGTAGAATAGTTAAACAAATGTTAATAAAACAACCAAAAGGAAGGTTCTAATCTTTTGCATACAGTCCTTAATAATCTATCCAATATAGAGTACTCGTATTCTCATTTCCTTACCAAACTAGTAATGTTACGTTTGAATAACTTTGATGAGGACTATTTAATTGTAAAGAGATACAGGATATTTTGGGTACGGTGACATTTGTTAAGAATGGAAGCGGTTTCTAAATGAATAAATACAATTAATCTCATGAATTTCTTGACTTTACTATATGTGAAAATGTGATAGCAAGTTAATAAAATGGAAAAGAATAGAATAGTAAAACAAATATTAATAAAACAACCAAAAGGAAGACCAGGACATTGATGAAAAACTATTTTTTATAAGATCGTGTCCAATAGGTGTTTACTTTAGGAAACCTAAACTCTACCAAAATTAGAATACTCATAAAGATGAAACTATTATTATTTTATATTTGTAGGAGATTGTAAATTGTAAAGAATTGTGAATCGAAATTACGGAAGAACTCGCTTACTAATTACTAAGTAAATAATTTAAACTTTAATGATATCTTTAGAAAATAATGTAAAAGAGCAACCCTCGAAAAATCGACTCGCAAGTTCACTAATTACCAGAAGGAAAATATAATTTGCGAGAAAACTAATAGAAACTATTTTATTTTAATTTGTGATTTTATTATTTATTCATTACATGCGGAGGTAACTCACAACATATTTATAATATTTAGATTTCACCTCAGGGAAGTATTATTTAAAGTATTTAGATCATTCTGACTCGTAGCTGCTTTGATTCTTTTTGCATGGTTTTTAAACACACACATTCTTTGCTTCACTAATTCTTAACAAATGATTATTTTTAGTATACATTTACATTTATTTTATGTGAACTTTTTTCTCGTTTATTCTCCGGTTTTTAATTTTTATGAACAGTATTAAAATAATAAAATAATTATTTTAATTAGTTATAAGCAACTGAAGCATCACTTTAAGCATACTTAAATATTAAAATTAAATGTAAATACATAATGACTTGTATATGCGAAGCCATGACAATGAAAATACTTAAATGAATACACATGCATATATAAAATATAGCATCTGCAATAATTTAGTAATATGTATTTAAAACATAGTTTCCAATTTAACTGCATAAATCAATATGGTTTTTTTTAGGTACATATTATTTTTATTGACAATAAATTTAAAAAATACATGAAATAATTTTCTGTCATAAAATAATGATTTATGAATTTAATTAATAATTTTAACAATAAATACCACAATATAAAATTTAATATCACCCAGATGTAAACTAAAATATATACATCATTACAAATAATATTTCATTAAATAAATGGAAACAATTTTATTCTATTAATTTCATGTACAAAACAATGAGATAAATGAATAAAATGTTGTGAAAATATTGACCCATTAAGCCACAAACTAACAACATAACTATAAAATGGCCGTATATTTAATTAAAGCATCGGCCGAAGGCAAAATGAAATTACTAAAATTTGCGTGGGACCCTAACAGAGAAGAGAGCCTGGCAGGCTATTTCAACATGTGTGTTTTCATAGATAACATGTATCAAGACTCGTTATACGAAGTTGATTTTATTCTCAGGCTCAGGTAGTCTCTAAGGAACCTCCGTCAATGTTTATATACAATCATAGGATATGCCGCAGACCAGAAATGTAATTTTAAAACAACGGGCATTGTATTCTATTATGAAGGAATTGAAAACACAATAACGAATTCTTATTAAATTAACGTAGAGTAACTGGAGGGAATAAGACTAGTAGGTTTTTTTTTATTATAAATTAATAATGGTTTATATGTTGTAAGCAGGGCATGTAACCGAAAAAAATATTGTTAACGGTTAATCCATATTGAGAACGTTATAAAATAACGAGTTTAGTTCGAAAACCAGTGTTTAAAAATTGGAAACCGGTTTAAACTAGTTAATATGTCGATTAATAAAACAAATAATTAAAAAAATAATATTATGGACCAATGAAAAGTAATTATGTTTCTTCGTGCTGCATATAAAATCAAACACAAATATTCACAAAAATTCCTACAATACATTCAGAGAAATGTAAGACTTTTTTTAATTGTAAACTTGATGCTTAAAGCAAACAAAGAGACTACCGATTTTTATGACTCTCCAATAAAATGTAAATTTTATAAACTATCATATAGTCATATTCAAAAACAAATTTAATAGATATAAAAAAATATTTAGTTTAGGTTTAGGTTTACTAAAGGAAACACCTCGATCTTACAAAATAATTTTTTATTAGTTTACTGATCTTCCTTTTGGTTGTTTCATTTTGTTTCATTGTTTTGCTATTCTATTTTCCTCCATTCTATTAAGTTGCTTTCACATTTTTACGCTACTTGCATAAATATGAATAAGTTAACATACTGTAAATAATTAATTAAAAATATTGACGAAATAGAGAGCACACATGTAATTAAGAAATATACGCAATGAGTAAAAGTTACGCGAAATTGCGTTTTGGAGGCCGGGGAAATGGTATATATACCCAAAGTAACTTCAAGCAAATCGTATCAGTCCAGTTCGTTGGAGGATAACAACAACAGCAGCAGCAGCACCATGGTGAAGATCTTAGTAGCGTGTGCATGCCTCTTGGCGATGGCGTCAGCAGGGCACCAGCCCAGCGGCTGGGTGGGGGTGAGCCACGAGGGCGCTGTAGTGTCCGGTCCCGCAGGCCGCATCCACGCCGACCCTCACGGAGCCCAGCTCACCGGCCCGTCCGGCGTGGTGAGCACCCATGGTGGCCATGCACAGCTGTCCGGGCCCGCGGGCCACGGCTTGGATGATGGGGATGACGGACAGTGGAAAGGTGATGCTCCAGGGCAAGATGGAGAGTACTACGGAGAAGGTTTCTATGGAGATGATGGGCAGTCGCACGGAGATAACTCTTTAGACAACGGAGAATGGAATGGTGATCAAGGTGATGATGGAGATGATGGGCAATATCATGGTGATGTCCAGGGTGAGCAAGGAGATGGTGGCCAATGGCATGGTGATGTCCAGGAAGATGATGGTCAATGGCATGGAGATAACCACGCTGGTGGTGCTGCTGGTGCAGCTTGGGGTGCCCATGGACATGGCTGGTAATCCATCTTCATTCGACCAATCACCATTCACCAAATTTAAAAATACGAATTGCTCGTTGTATATAATATTTCTTAATAAATTTATTTGAAATGAAATAAATAATATTTTGTTTACTACTTCCAACATATTTATAGTTCTTTTTAATTCTACATAATAATGAGGTCTTGCACGATTTTTTCTTTTTAGCTTTCTTCAATAAAATAATAAAAATATTTGACCGTATTTTAATTTTTTCCCGAAATTGACTTAAAATTAAAAAAAACCACGATTAAAAATAACATCCTTCAAAACGCGACTGAATTACGCCGCTTCCCCTCTTGTTTAATGACGTATCAAGGTTCTTAAGAGAAATCTCGAATATTCTTATTTTGGAAAAACATTTTTTGCCAAGGAACTACTAGCTCTCAGCAAAAGGATTTTAAAATAACTGCACAACTATAAGTTGTGGGTGTCTTAAAAAAGGTGTGTCACGAAAGATTTAAAAAAAAAACGTGAATTTTCCATCAATTGAATATTAAATTTACGAGTATATATGTTATTAACATTAACAAAAGAACAAAATGTAGAAGACTTGAAAGACCATCCTGTTCGGAAAGCCTTAGCCGTATTTTCTGTGCTAAAATTATAAGAATTTTGGATTTCGCTTCTAAAAGATGTTCGTTTTAAGACACTATCCATTGGGATCTCGAGAATCGTAAAAGATACGAAGTCAGTTAAATTGTAGCAAATGTTTGACTTAAAAAAGATTGGTAGACACTAATCTACTAATTCTCTCTGAGAGAATGGAAGTACAAGTTATTTGTTCTTTAAAATATAGAACATAGAGAACAACGAATATAGCATATTTTAAAATGAAGGCAACCATTTTATTTTATTTTTCCTGTGATTATAAGGAATTTGAGAAGTGAGGAATGGATATGCCTGTAAGATAAACAGAGTAGTTATGTTAGGGAAAGTGGGTAATTAGTGTACGTAACTTGTAAAAGGGGTAAATTTGTTTTCCGTGAATAGACAAATGAGGAAGGATGTAGTCGCCTGCTATAGTTACAGCAGCTAACCCAGGGACCTATTTAGACAATTACCACATATACCCTTCTTTTTACCTACAGAATTCCCAAGGTTATCATCAAAAAAGGCCTGACGTTTTCATTGTTAATAAAGCTGTCATGAATATTACAGAGACAAAATTAGAAAAGATCATTAATTGTTTTCTTAACAAAAATACTTAATAATTAAAACATAATAAGTTAATTTCTATTGTATTGATCTAAAAAAAATGTCTTAATGGTTTTTTAATTTCATTTCAAATGTTCAATAAATTTATCGTAATGAGGTCTTGCAAAAGTAATTAAGTGAACCTTTTTTGTTTAAATCGAACCTACAATGTCTAATTTGTTTGATTCTATTGTTCTAATATTACTACCCTGCACAAATTTGACCATATAGTAAACTGCGTCTGTTATCATTATTAACATTTTGATTTTATCACGCAGACTTTTAAATAAAGTGATAGTGGTGGCAGCGACTATCGTTACCCTTGTCTCGTGTAATCGTTGTTCATTAATATACTTTGTGGATTTCTTTTGAGGCAAGTAAAACTCATAAATTAAAACCCTTGTATGTCAGGTACTAAATTTCGTCCTAGGCGACCGTACCTGTTACAGTATCATATTAAAAAAAATATAAAGTCCATAAGTTCTGGTGTGAAGTAGTCCACGTGTGGATTCCAGATCCCAAATATTGCGGTTTGGCGCGATTGAAAGTTGGTAAAGTGGACAGTTTGTGATTTAAAGTATTGTAAGGCTTTTTTGTGCCACTATTGTCAGTTTGGAAGTTAAAACATATTTGACGTCTAAAACGAATTGATTAGAGTAGAGTAACTATCTGGATGTCCTCATGGCGGTTTTGGTCCGTAGAATAAAAACTTCTGTAACACGGTCGCTTGGCGGTTGTGCATTTTTGTAAATTTTTGGTATTGTAGTACTCCAGATGTTACCAAATAGACAGATTTATGGTGAACTTCTGGATTTCTACCATTAAATGGTGCTCCAAAGTTTGAATTCTCTCTCTCTTGTTGTAATCTTCGACTGTTGTGGATGTCTTGACTGAACGTCACACATACTATTCCAACTTGTGTACTATTGTGGATTATAAATTAAAACCCTTGTATGTCAGGTACTAGATTTCGTCTTAGGCGACCGTACCTGTTACAGTAGGTAGTATGTAAACTTAGTTTTCTTTGGCAGTCTGGAACTAGGTTACTTAACAATACATTATTATTATATAAAATAATATTACTAAACATTTCATAAATACATAAAATTGACGTACAAAAGTAAACAATCCCACATTACACTTACGAGTAAATGACCAATTCTAACAACCTTCTATCTCTTTCAGACATCTCCACCCCCCAGTTCTTCGACTTGTTAGGCCAGCACCTCATCTCCGTAAGCTGCGTCTCCTGTCGCTTGGAACGCGCGTTTCGCTGCCTGGGTGGCGACCTGCGAGAGTTCCTCACCACTCTCGACGGAGTCCACGACGTGCTGCAACAGGCACCTGGAGACGACACCTCCTCCGATGAGGACGTCGACCACGAAGCCGCCTTCGTGTGTGACACCTCGGCTGATGTGGAGCTTGTGCTGCACTTTACCACCGAGAGACCCCCCGTGGCGTATCTGCTGGTTGGGTGTCTGAAGCAGATCGCCAGGATGTTGTATGATACGGATACTGATGTTGAGATGGAGGTGGATAATGATCCTAGGCACTTTAGGTAAGGGTTTAGTCATTTCTTTGTGTAGTAAACTGATAACAATGTCTACAATCTTAACAATATCTGAATAATATCGTAATAATCAAAATTGTAGTCAAATAAGGTGTTCCTCAAGGCAGTACTTTAGGACAATTATTTCTAGAAGAGGAATATTTACAGATAACCCAGTATCATTACCAGTAATTTGAATCTAGATACTACTAAACCAGAATTCGGCAATCATTATGTACTGAAGTGTCATATTTTAAGAACTTTTAACTTTTAGTCATATCAGGAAAATGAAGTACAGAAGAAGGTTTTATACAATTACATATATATATATATATATGTATATATATATATATATATATATATATATATATATATAATCGAAATATTTTTATTCAACATTTAGCAGGAAAATAATATATAAAATACATATTATTATTTGAACTGTGGAATTTTGATAAAATTGGAAATACAGGAATAATATGGTAAAATAAAAATAATCAAATGTAATTGCGACAAATATTTTACCTGTGTTTTTCGCTTAGTTTGAATTTCGATATTTGATATTTGTAGTTTGTGTTTTATTCAGTTATTTTGGTACAATAGATATCAGTGAAAAGAGAGAAAATATAAAATGAACTTTTTGTGACCCATAAATATAATTGTGTACAACTAAAACTTATGCATTTATTTTGTTTTGAAACTATTTTTGATATTGGAATAAAAACAAGTATTGTCAATCAAATAACAAAAATACAATTTTAAATTTATTATTCTAATATATATAAGCACTATAGCATTAAACTTTATCTTGCAATAACATAGTTATTAGCTCGGAATTCAATTGACATTTACGGCGGTTATGATACTCATAGCTATCCTAGGTATGTTAATAGCTATAAAATCAAAATTAATTGGTAAGATACCTACTTATGAGCTGCAGTTTTTGCAGCTCGTATCGAGCTTAACATTGTTTACCAGAACTCATTCCGACGGTAGAAGACGTCTATCGAATCGAGTAAAATACTCTAGCGGAATACCGTAATTAATCACCAAAGTTACTCAGTGATCATTTGACTGATTAAGCCACAATATAATGTAAAATATAAAGAAGTTTGATTTTTACTTAAATCTTAATAATATACTTATATGAATAATTAATAATACGCATTTTTATTTAAAAATGTAAAACTGTTGCATACCTTTTACCATCTTGATGTATTAGCATAGAATAGTTACATACAGAAGCGACACTCCGTGTTGGTACCTTTCATATTACCCTTTCAGTTCTATGACCTTGAAGCATTGTGTAGACCTTTAAATTTGTTGGCTTCCCCTATCTCTCCTTAAGATGTGACGAAACTTTTCCTATTTTAAACAATGAGCCTTTTAAATTTGTTGCCTTTCCTTCCGTCTTACTGTCGCTTCTGTATAAACCTATCTGTAGCATTAATTAATATTATTCACCACTTATCTTTCTCTCCAGGTATATAATCAAACCACAACGCCACATCTCCCTCCCTCCAGACATCGACATCCCTCCCTCCCCCATCTCGGGCGAGCTCCGCATGGGGGTGGCGAGCTTCTGCAAGGCGTTCCCGTGGCACTTCGTGACGGACCGCCGCCTGGAGTTCGTGCAGCTGGGCGCCGGGTTCGTGCGCCTCTTCGGCTGCGTGCTGGCCACTGGGGGTTCCTCCGTGGGCACCTACTTCACCCTGCACAGACCTAGGGGAGTCTCGCTGTCCTTTCCGGAGATTGTCAAGAGGGCTAACACGCCGTTTGTGCTCGTGTTGAAGAAGCCGCCTGGCTTGGAGGACTTTCCTGCTGAGGTGAGTGAAAGATACAATTTTACTGTTTATCAGGGCATGTAACCTAAAAAAAAACTGGTTAACAGTTAACCCTTATAACGGTTTTAATTCGGTAACCGGTTTTTAAAAATTGGAAACCGGTTAATATATCGGTTAAAAACATTAATAAAAAAAATAATAAAAAAGTAACAACAAAATATAACAACTAAACGAATGCAATTTAATTAACGAATATTCACAAAAATGCCCGTAATACCTTCAGAAAAAAGCAGGTCACTTTTTAATTATAAACTTGCCTAATGCGTACAAAGACTCTATGGATTCTCCAATAAAATGTAAATTGTAAAAACTGTCATGACTCATATTCAACTACAAAAGAATAACACAGATATAAAAAACGTATTAAGAACTTTTTGCGCTAAATGATATTAAAATAAAAGTTAATGTGCGCTAAAACCGATTTATTTGTTTTTTGATTAACGGTTACCGGCATTTTCGGCCTTAAAAATATAGGTTAAAAATACAGTTAAAGTTCACAATTTTCGTTCAAAATATCGGTTATCGATTTTTATTAACCGGTTTTTTTAACCGGTTACATGCCCTACAGTTAATAATACCAAAAATCATGATGTCCTTCTACGCATTTATACACATTTTTGCTGCACTTTTTTTTAAACTTATTTTTTTGAAAGTGTTTTGTTAAAAATTAGACATTTTAATGAATCATGTAATTTTTTATCGAAACCTCCCGTAATAATCAACTTATTGAGAGCCACTTCTCAAAGAAAAAGATATAAACACATCCTCCCTTTATTTCTCGAAATTTCGAATAATTCCTTAAATAATTTTTCAGTCTAAATCTTCTGTAGTTTCCAACAATGTCGCTACAATATGATACTTCTTGTAATAAAAGTCGCTATTTTTGTATTGTATTGTTATCCAAAAATAAATTAAATATCAAACATCTATAGTCTCTCAATTAATTAGTATATAGGATAATATATGTATCTTCTTAATACTTCTTAAACTTATTTCTAAAGTTATATTTTTGTAAAATCAAATATATTACGTATATAATGTATTTGTGTAATACTAAATTAAAAAAAAATATTGCTATATAGATAGATATTTCCGTCCAGTATATATTTTATATTAGCGTTGATTTGTTGATACGCTAGCGGTAACCTGTTCACTAGCGCGCATCTAATAGTTACATAATGAAAAACCGTCAGTCTTCTATAATCATGGCCTTAGCGTACAGTTCAATAAAGTGTGTTTATGGTAAGTAAATGTTATCAGTCTAATACATCGCAATTTTTTTTACCAGTATTATTAATATCATGTACTGTATATTACTAACATTTTCGTATAATAATAATTGAACGTACTTAATTTAAACCGCACAAACAACAAGGCAGTATATAATAATATATAATTATTTACGCGGTTTGACGTTTCGTTTCTTGCGTTACTTTTTAATTTACTTTGCATGATATTCTCGACGAGTTTAAGAAATTCCAGTGTACACATCTCTTATAGTCGAAAATTTTCAATCATGTATAATATATAAGTATATAAATTTTTGTAATAATTATCGTCCAAAAACTTTTACAAAATTATTTTTAGTTCATGTTAACTGGGTCCCATAAAAAATACCCTTAAATTTTGTTATACAATTTTAGATACGAGTACATTCAGTATAGAAATAAATTTTTCTGGATTACGGTTCATCAATTATGGTAACGTAAATCATTAATGTAGATATTTAAAATTACTTGCGTGTATTTCTGTTTAGCATACATAAGTAGGTAATAAGAAATGCAATTTCTCAAATGAAGTGAACTAGTTTTTACAATTTACAACTTTTCTTTAGGGCGTGCAAATTTGTTTAACACGCTAGTAAAAACCCTGTAAAATTAAGTAAAAGTAAGCAGACATTTCCATAACGCAGGTGCATTGTTTCAACTCCGTCACAAGTCGAGGATTTTACGACTTGGAGTGTAAAGTTTATTTACGGCCGGTCGCCAAGAGAGCAGTAAACAGTGGCGGACTCTGACGCCCAAATCGTGAACCGAGACGTGTGGTTCACAGAAATAAACAAAAAACTATAACAACGTGATCAATACGAAAAAATCCGCGATAACACGTAGAATGATAGACTTTTGATACTTGTACGAACAAAAGCCACACAAAAAATTCAAGATAAAGGCAAATAAGCTTTCTGCCTCAGGATGTCTGCTGATAACGTTTTCAATTTTTTTGTAAACAAAAATCGAGGTACTGAAAAATCTTAAAGATGTTGATATACAGGAGGAGTCATCGAAATGCTCGTCTTCGATATCTCCCTTGTCGTTAGAAATACAGCATAAATTTATTAATAGAATTTATTTGAATATATACAGTGGCTCACAGAATTATTCGTACACCTAAGTTTTCTATTTTAAAAGTGAAAAATAGAGTACTCTTAAAATAATATTGACATATTACTGACGGGCTCATATTCTCTCATATTCCAGAAATAAAATGCAATATCTAATTATGAAAAAAAAAATATTTTTCTTATGTAAATTAAATAAAAACAAAATGCATGCAAAAAACAGGTACACAAAATTATTCGTACACTTATGAAATCTGACATAAAACGAGTCAATATTTATATTTATAAATATAAAACATCTGTGATTACGTAATTATCATTTGTTTGAGTATTTTATAAAAGGCTTTTTGAAAAATGGGTCGCAAAAACAAGAAATTACGGTAGTTGAAAGGCGAATCTATTTGAAATGACTTTGCCAGTGTAAATCTTTAAGTGAGGTTTTCAAAATTGTATGAATATTGCTCTCAATTGTTAACAACATTAGAAGTAAATATAAAAATGAAGAGTAGTTGAAAAATATTTGCCGT
The DNA here is from genome assembly GCA_035578165.1 of Stenolophus ochropezus. NCBI lineage: Eukaryota > Metazoa > Arthropoda > Insecta > Coleoptera > Carabidae > Stenolophus > Stenolophus ochropezus. The sequence continues at coordinate 845,540 of JAQOWZ010000016.1, read as the reverse complement.
GGAGACCGTAAGAAAATTTTTAATCAGCAGAATGAACGATTTATTAAGCATTAAATGAAATTAAATACTAAAAACTCCTGAATAAATTAACAAAAAATATATATGCAATTTTTGGAGGACATATTGAAACATAGACTATTCGGAGAACTCTAAGAAATTTTGATTTTAATGACCATATAGTCACAAGGAGCTCCTACATATCCCCAAACTATTATGATTCTGCCGCCCTGTTTCACTGTACTACATAAATTGCAGATATTAAGCTCAGAATTTGGATTTCTCCAATCAAAAGATTTGCCAGTCACTCAAATCCGCAAAATTACCAATTTCCAAAAACTTAATCCGTGCTAATGTACTATATCCAAATGCGAGTTTCTTAATTTTATTTTGTTTGGAATTGTAGGACCTACTTTTTACTATAAGACCATTAGAACCAAAATTTCTTAAAATTCTTTCAGTAGTCAATGTTCCAATAGACCCTTAATAATTTTAATTAAAAATTAATGTTAATTTATTCAGGGGATTTTTAGGATTTGATTTCACTTAACGCTCAATATATAGTATATTCTACTGACTTAAAAATAATTTAAGGCCTCCACGGTGAATATTTTTCTACTGGTTTTCATTTTTATATTTACTTATAAGGTTCTCAACAGTTAGTGCGATTTTCGTATAATTTTGACAACCTCCCTTAAAGATTTACACTGGCAAAGTAATTTCAAGCAGATTCGCCTTTCAACTACCATAATTTCTTGTTTTTGTGACCTATTTTTTTTTAAAATCTTATACAAAATACTCAGACAAATGATAATTATGCAATCACAGATGTTTCATATTTATAAATATTAATATTGTCTCGTTATATGCAAGATTTCATAAGTGTACGAATAATTTTGTGTACCTATTTCTTGTACACATTTTGTTTTTATTTAATTAACATAAGAAAAATAATATTTTTTTCATAATTGGCTATTACATTTTGTTTCTGGAAAATAAGAGAATCTGATCCCGTCAATAATACACGAATATTTTTTTGAAAGTACTCCATTTTTCACTTTTTAAATATAAAACTTAGGTGTACGAATAATTTTGTGAGCCACTGTATATATATATATATATATATATATATATATATATATATATATATATATATATATAATACAATTCATCCCTCATGTCTACAGTCAAGCAACAGTAGATGTGAATCTTATTGACCTGAATTTTCCTCTTTCTAAAATTTGCAATTCTTGTTCAAAACTTATAAAAATTTAGATATCAATGCAATTTTTTCTGTAGAATCGAATAATAATACTTAGAAGTATGTATCTCTGTTAATTTTTTAGTTACAGAACAAAATAAAAAAATTGGTAAATTTTATCAAATTTTCAAATATGACATTAATTCAATTTGTTGCTACACTTTTCTCTGTGGAAATTTATACAAAATTATCTTCCTTTATCCTTCTACAATATGTAAATAAACACATCTTCACGTATCCAACCCTTAATTCAACCCAAACTACCCCTGAACTAAATGCACGAACAACGAAAAATGGTGGAGCCGCCTTTCAACTTTGAATGCAAATATCTCGAGAACGGTACAAGATATCTAACTTTGGTTTGAAAATTTGAAATCTACGCATTTGAATTAACTTAAATATAAGTTTTCATAAATTTCTGAAAAAAATTTTTTTTTTTAATTTTCATCCCTCAAAAACCAACCCCCTTCAATATCTCAAAATTAGGGGTAGATACGACTTCGGCGACTTCACCAATCGATTCCTCTCGCCGAATTACATATGTATACAAGTTTTCATTACAAAATACCAACGCATTCAAAAGTTGTGAAGGATAGTTAAAAATCGCAAAAAACGCCTGATGAACCCCTTACGATTTTTTCAGATTTTGCTCATTTTTCAGGTTTTTCACTGTTTTCTTTGTAAAAACTGAACCGCTTGAGATAAAAATTTAAAACTTGTTACCCTTATATAAAATTTTCCGTAGAATCGAATGGTGACGTCGGCGAGGTCGTATCTTCACTCAGTTTTGGGTTTGAACCCAAAAATGGGTATGCCAAAGTCAAACTTTAAACTCAAATATCTCGAGAACGAAAAGAGATAATCAAATTCGGTTTGAAAATTTGGAATCAGCGCATCGAAATCTATCTACTGATATGTGTAACTCAATTTTTTGGGTTTGACCCATTTTTGGGTGTAACACCCATTTTTGGGTAATAATCAAAAATACGATTCATTGTGATGTCATATCGAAAATGTGAGCTAAATATAATTAAAATTACAGGAGTTATGAACAAATAACTTTTTGAATTCTCGGAATATTTTCTTTCAAGTTATTTTTTTTCTAAATTACAAATTTTTCTAAAGTGCGGCAGTAAACACACCCAAAAATAGGTGTGTTAAAAAGTAGAGGTGTAGGTGTTGAATACTCACTTGGGTGTAGAACTTTTTTTTTAGGAAAATAAAAAAATTTTAACCTGTAATAGAAGTTATGAAAAAATAAATATCAAACGTCAAAATCTGCGTTCTTCTGACTAGTTTTTTTAATTTAAATACAAAATTTGAGTGAAAAGACCGCAGATTTTGTCGTTTAATTTTTATTTTTTGGTGGCAACTGCTATTTTGAGGTAAAAGTTTTCAAACTTAATGTCAATATAGAGATTATATATTTTTAACTAACAATTATTTTCAAACATTAGGTTTGTATTTTTATGTCGATTCGAAAATGTTGTAGGTTGTTCCATTTAAATTAGTAAAATTGAAAATTGGGTCCCATACCTTGAGAACCATTGATTAAACAAAATTTTGATTCACTTATATTAATAGTCTTGTAATATAAACTTTTTTTGGGTATTTAACTAACTTTGTATGTCTTATAATTCTTAAGATAAGATAGCAATGGTAGCCCATTTAATAAAAACGGACTGTACATAAGGGAACATAAAATTCTACCTTTAAATGATTCTTGAAAAAATAAACAAATGGAAAATTACGTAGGTTGATCGATTGATATTTACAAAATGAATGAATTTTTGTATTCCAGTTATTATAAGGAAAACTATATGAAATTAATAACATTGGTTTCATAAATAAATATATAAGCTACTTGATATGCTATGTACTTCACTATATTTCGGAACAAAAACACTTGAAACACAAAAAGTATATAAAATCACCAAATATTAAAATGCCCAAAAAAATCACAAAAAGTACAAAAAAAAAAACAATTGGGTTGGTCTTCTCATATAAATCCTAAGTTTTTCTCTTAAAATGCTGATATTCTGAAACTGGTATACAAAACATTTCTCAATACCCTGCTGAAAAATATTAACTCCATCCTAGCTATAAAGTTGACATAAGGTACGTTCGTTGTCCTTGCTGGAAACATTCCTGCAGTCGCTTCCAAGTGAGTTGTCACTGCATTTCCATTCACACCTTTCTCTCCGGTTACTCCGAAGTAATGACAGGTTGGCGTAGCGCGAGACAAATATCCAGTTCCAGTTCTCAACATGGAGATGGAGATATTTGTATGTACGCGACTGTCTGCTCGCACAGAATATGTCATATTATCACTCACTGTGGAGTCCGAATGTATCACTATCTTCTGCAGGAATTTATCTTGAATAAGTTTTCTTCGAGAACTGAAATATGTTCCTATGTTCGTACTTCTCGTTCATGGTTCATGACATTTCTAAAGATTCTGTAACTTAGAAACTTGATGTGTACGCTGTTTTGGAAAGAAATGAGAATATACAATAGTTCATCTGCTTAATTGTATATTATAAGTAAAACTTTTGATTATTTTATAAATATTTTTAAACGTAAACAACTTTTATTAAACTTTTAAAAACTTATTATTCAATGAGCATGTAATGTGTGCTATTACTGATGATAATAAAGTTTGCCAACACGAGCGAAAGCGAGTGTTGTAAATTATTCGAATGAGTAATAGGTATTACATGCGAATAGATTACTATACTTTATCCACAACTATAATATGAAAAATATATGTTTATTACATAAATAACAATAACAAATCAATTATTTCTAGTGTTATTTAGCTGCAGTTGAAACTTAGAAAGATAAAATTGTGGAAAAAAAAAACAAAACTAGTGTAACTTTGGCTTTTTATGTAGTAATTTTGCTTTTTCTTTTTTTCCATATAAGATTTAATTTCACATAACCATTGAATAATATTATTCCATCAAACTATCAATAACTAGCAACAGTAACAAAGGTCATTAATTGATAAAAAAAAAACGATTGAATTATAGATATATTACATGACAGTTGTGGATAAAGATTAATATTATGTAATCATTTGTAATAAAATTCATATATTAATTAATTTGATGTATCCAATTATACAATAATAGAAGAAAAAGAGGTTAGGACGTTTAGGTTACATTAGTTTAAATTACTTTCAGTTTGGTGCAATAAGGTTAGGTGAGGTTAATTTAGATCAAGATTGTCTAATTTATATCAACTGGTTTTTTATATAACACACACACTAAATTTCTAAATTTTACTGATGCGCTTTCGCTATTTTTTTTTGCGCCCATTAACTTTTTAAAAATATGAAGGATGCTTTTATCATACAGCCTTTAATTGTTTGAAAAAACGATAAAAGAAATATTTTTTATATGGCCATATTTTAATTTACATAATAACATAAAAAGTCGTAACCTTACAATTATTGAAAAAGGCATCTGCAAAATATAAAACAATAAGATCTTTTATTATACCTCATTTTATATTCAAGCAAATACTAATACGCTTGATAATGAAATTTTTAATTTCAGATTTAATTACATCGTAACAATTTCATTTAGAATTAAATTTTTTATTTGAAATTGTTTACATTTTAATTAAAATAGAGTTCGTTGGAAATTGCATGCATTTTATTAATACATTTCTAAGTGAAAAATGTTTATGATTATTATTGAAACAAATGAATATAACGATGGTATTTTGTTTCAGGGCCTGGAACTGAAAGGCCAGATGGTGTTTTGTCCAGAATCAGACTCCATTCTCTTCGTGGGGTCTCCTTTCCTCGACGGCTTAGATGGCTTGACAGGAAGAGGACTTTTCATTTCGGATATTCCATTACACGATGCAACACGTGACGTCATCTTAGTGGGCGAACAAGCCAGGGCACAGGTGAGTCAAAATAATTTCATTTTTTAATTAACTTCAATGCGGAAATTAAATTAAAGTTGTTAATTTTTTTTTATAACATTTTGAACATTTGAAAAAAAGTTTTTCTGTTAAGAGTCATTTCAAATAAAAAAATATAAAAAAAGATATTCTAGATATCTCTCTCTAAATATAAGGTTATGTTTGCTTTTACGTCAAAAATAAGGTTAAATCTGATAAACGATATTTGCGGACATATAAGGAATAAAAATATAACGCAATAATATTGTAACGTTTTATTTATTTACGTGCAGTGTAAAAATAAGTGATACACCAATATTTATATAACTAAGTATAATAATCGAAATATGAATAATAAAAGATAATAAAAATAAGTAACACTATGAATAAACAAATATAAACACTAATTTAAGAATAACAATTATTATTAATAAAGACTTTAACACTAAGATTATTTATTTAAACATTATACACTACGCACAATTTATTTACACGATATTTATAACACCAACTATTTATATTCACTACGCGTATTAATATCAGACTGTCTTCGCCATCTCTCCTGCTCAGGCTTATAATAGACCAATTAAGTTCGGAAATGTTCTCGCACCCTCTCGACAGGTCTGCTAGCGGACATCACCTCTGACGCGACCTTGGGATCGGTACAATATATTAAAGAACGTATTTCAAAATTGTGTTTCTACTTTGAGAGAATGTAAGAAACGAAATTAATTCGAAATAATTGACTTATACTTTCGGTACCTATTTAATGATAAACAAAATAACGGTCTGGATCTTTTTATTTTTCACCAACACTGTATTATTATTAGTTAAAATTTTCAATGTATATTTCGCTTTAACACAAAAATTGTTAACAAATTTTAATGACATTTGAAACATTGTTTATTATATTCAATTATTAAAAAAATATTCATATTTTCCAGCAAAATAATACAATAAATAGAATTTCAATCATTTGAAATTTGCATTTAAATAGTTCACAATTACAATTTCCGAGAATTAATAACTGAATGTCGAAATTTCTACAAATTGTATCAAAATTCATATTCAAACGCACTGTTTATTATACAGTAATTAATGCAAATGATTGCAGCATATATGATATTGTACAAATTGCACTGCAGAATGTATTATATGATGATGTGTACTGGGTGTTCCAAAAACACAATGGATATGGTTTAGAGTTGGTTTTATTTATAAGATTAGGGTTCTTGTAATACAATTCACATATGTCAACAAATTTATTTACATCTGTCAACAATCATAATATTTTATGTTCACATCGTAACATAATAACCATAGTAACCAGAACATATTTATAACATTGGGTATAAAAATTATTAATACCTATCAGTATCGGATCGAAAGAAAAGTACACCCTTTACTAACAAATAGGAAGACCCCCGGGTGTGATGCTTTTAGGTTTACCTCTCCGATTAGTAAGTCACTGGTCCTTCGAAATACCTCTGTTCAGATATCAGTATATCACTATATAATCACAGAATAGGTTTATACAGAAGCGACAGTAAGACAGAAAAACGAAAATTAGAGAGAGATGGGGAAAGGCAACAAATTTAAAGGGCTCATTGTTTAAAATCTGACAGTTTCCTCACATCTTAAGGACATAAATTTAAAGGTCTACACAATGCTACAAGGTCATAGAACTGACTAGGGGAACATGAAAGGTACCCACACACTTCTGTATGTAACTATTCTGTGACGGTAGTTACCAGCAATAATCTCCCGTTGTATATATCCACGCCTTATTCGAGGTTTATATTCCGCGAAATTGGGGAGATTTTTAACGGACAGGAAAATCAATGCTGACGCCTGTCCCACATACTTTTGTTTCCGTGTGTCAGCCTCGGGATAGAACCGTACTAAATTATTCATTTATTAACGCTGATAAAAAGGAAGAAGAAATAACAAAAAGCCATGTAAAAGCAGACGCAAATTTAATTACTGCTATATGGCAAGCAACATTTTAATTATATTCCAACTTTTATCCATTAAATAGTATATTATAGGTACATCGAGTTTGAGAATATGCTTGTATTTCTTAACAAAAGTTTTCTCTTAAAATTTCAAAACAAGACAAGATTTTCTAGTTCTAGATTCTAGACAATTTTTAAGATTAATTAAAATTTTAAATTTTGGACATATAAATATATCAGCAAAGCTTGTTCCATCCGAGCTGAAACAGTGATTGTAAAATAGAAAAAGAACGCTGCCCAAAATAAGGTATCTGCCCTTTTCTAAAGCATATGCGTAGGTTAATGTAGAATCAAAATTTATGGGCAACATTTTATCAAATGGAATTAATTAAATCCTTGTTAAGTACAAATTGTACTTTTGAAAACAGTGAATTGTTGAGTTGACAGAAGTAGTTTTTAAAATTAAAAACATCAAATAGAAACGTTAATTAAAATTTAAAATTAATCTTGTATTTATCTCTGCAATTCCGTTATTAAAATCAAAGAGAAAATGTTTAATTCAATTCTTTTGTTTTAATTACAAATGACCTTTAAATTCATGAAAATTAAATGCGATTATTAATTTTGTATTTAAAATGTAAAATTACGGGTACGTAAAGATTAAAGCCGTCATGCACTAATTCTCATATGAAATTTATTTAATTATTCACAATGTATTATGTTACAAGATTTATTATTTGATCTACTTTGCTTTTATTATATTGATAAATTCATAATTTTTTTATTTATATCACCAACTATTTATTAATATCAGCAACTATTTATTTATTTCTGCTTTACATGTTCCTGACAGGCACTGACTGACACTGACTTTTTTCAGTGACTCTCTGCATACTCTGACCGATACTAACTTCCCTTATACCACCCGATACGACACTTGTATACCTGCCGCCAATTAATCTCTAGAACTTTCCAGAACCTTCCAGTCTCTTTCAAATTCCCATACAATAGCGGCGTCGCTCCTATCTCACTTGACCTTTAACGCGAATACCTACTTAGACAGATCAGCCGTGATGACTCATCTGCGGTGAGTCTCACTCGTTACAGTACCGACACGAAATATCGCTTCTGTATGTAACTATTATGTGACTGTACCACAGAATAGGTTTATACAGAAGCGACAATAAGACAGAGAAACGAAAATTGTGCACAAATTTAAAGGGCTCATTGTTTAAAATCGGAAAGTTCCCTCACATCTTACAGAGAGATAGGGGAAGAGCACAAATTTAAAGGTCTACACAATGCTTCAAGGTCATAGAATTGGATAGGGGAACATGAAAGGTACCGACACGGAGTGTCGCTTCTGTATGTAACTATTATGTGACTGTATTACAAATTATGTTTCAAATGTTATAAAATAAATCTGAAAAAAAAAACAAGCTAAATCTCTGCGACCTATATTCGAACAGAGTCTCAATCTCCAATTCAGAATCATTGATATGTGAAGCAAAATGTAAAACAATTCATTATTATGTATTACATTGCTTAAAGATGCAAATTCACGTATATACCACATATATGCTAAACATTATGCACTGCAGTGCTGTTACTAATACCCTGACAAGACGATGAATATTTGGCAGGGGTACTGTTGAATTAATGTTGCATTAGGAAGATGTTTGACACCTCACGTGTGAGGTAACACGATGCATGGTTGTGTATGCTAATGTACACAATGTCAGTTTGCAACAGGAGTTAAATGCTAATATCGTGTTACATTTAAAATCGAATTGGATTACCGCTATCGAATGAACCCTGTTAATTAGCTCACTTTCAATCCGCACCATTTTTTGCACTGAGAGGTGCTACTGGAATTCGCACAGAATTACCCATTGTAATCACACGTTCGCAGTGAGATTGAAATTGAAAATTATAAGAGAGGAAATTTGAAAAAACTGCTGTTTTCAAGGTGGGTCAGTGACCCATAATAATCTAGACTTATACGAACAAAGAAAAAAATAAACTATGTTCTTAAAACTACAAAAAAAAAATTTTATTCGAGTTCAAAAAAAGTCTGTCTCCTTTAGGATTCTAGCACGTTGACGTAACAATATCCCTTCCCCAAATTTTTAATATTTATTTAATAAATAATAATTTTTTATCTAATATCATAGAAATAAAATAAAAATGTATTCAAATAATTAGATTGTCTACCGAAAAAAAAGTACAACATTAATTAATAATTTCAAAAATATGATCTGAGGTTCAAATCCCAGTTTCGCTAATATTTATATCCGACAGGTTTGGAACCCACTATTAGCTGCAGAGGTTGTAGACTGACAATTTATAACACTAGGTCCTTGAAATTCTGTTCCACAAAGACTCTTTTCCACAGTTAATGAAGTATTTAAATTTAATCAATTGCGAATTTTAATACAAGACAAAAAAATATTGGATGAATTTTTGCAGGAGTATTATGAAATATTTTTCATATTAAATATTTTTAGTATACTCTGTATAATACTATTTGCCACTTTTTCATGCATTGTACGATATTACATATTTAAATTTTTCTCATATCTAATTCAGTTTTTTCGTAGTAAAGTACAGTAAATAATAACGCACTTTATATTTTCACATAAAGTATAAACTGGTGGGTAATATAGTCATTACAAATTCCGCTGGCAACATAGCGTCGTAATAAAATTCTAATCATTTTGAAGTGCCTGAAGTTCTCCTCTTGCGAAATCTCTACGCTATTTAATCTGCTTCATCATTCTGCCATCATAAAGCGTAAAACGTATTTTTTCATCATCACTCTTCTTCTCTGTATTGCATTCCGCTCGTAAAGACTTCGAGTGCGTCGTATATTTAAAGCTGGGCCGCCATAAAATAAACACATCACTCAAAACGCGTATCACAAATTATCCCCAGCTTGTATAAACTCCATAAATGTTTCATAAAATCATTTAATCTGGCGCGAATGAACAGGAAATGCGATCCTGGATTCCGATCCGCAGAAGGAAGGAGTGATGGATGTGCCACCAAGCGGCGGTTGTGGGAACTATACACTCGCTTCCGGTGTCAGACCAGCCAATTGATGAATGTTTAATACCTGCACTTCATTCGCTACTTGTTCAATACTTTATTGTTTTCCTCATTATTTCTCCAACGTTTGTTTTTACATGAAATATGTTCATCTCATTCAATATCTATGTTTACTTCTAATTCACTCGGACGGAAATCAATTCCATTATATTTCATTTATAATTCCAGTTTCTTAAGAAATGTAACACCGCCATCAAACTGAAGCACGTCCTTTCAATAACTTCCATTTTTACCATCTTGTAACACTCTTACAGGACCACTGCTACCAGTTTGTGACCCTCTCCTTGGAAGGATAGTTATTACAAAATATATATAAATGGGTTCTTTGTTGAACCGGATACGGAGCAAGTATTAGGAGATGGATATTGAATTAAACAGAATACTCACATTTGTATAAAAGTATAAATAAATATAATTAATAATGGTTTACATTTGGTTTCATCTCCAATGACACTTCTGTCCACCACCGCCGTCTACCACTAACTACACCACACTACTTCTCTACTTGCTTCTCTCTTTCTCTTTCTTCTTCTTTTTACAATCATTATCTTACACTATATATACTATGAACACAAGTACTAAATCAGCAAGTATTAGTTTTACCTTTACCAATACTATTTATGAATTACATCAATTGACCTATTAATATACTTTATTGGTGCCACCAGAATGTGCTGACTTGGACTTGTTACAGAAACCCCATAGAAAATGTGGAATTATTATTATCTTAAAGAATTATTATACCTCCTTCCATTTTTTAGTCACTGACTACTACCCTAAACTGGGTGTGAGTTACACCTTTAAAAATATTACCAACGAATTCCTCACATCAAAGTACTTACGTATACAAATTTTCATTTTAAAATTCCCAGTAGTACAGACACAATTACAATTTGAAAATGCGTGTGTGAGGATATACCGGGAATCGTGAGACGCTAGCACTCAGTCCCGCTGTGCGGGGCGCGTCAGGCCGGTTCTTCTTCTATTTGAAATATAGTGCGTCTTGCGGTACAGCATCTATCCGTATGATATAGAAAATGTCGGTCCGTACTTATGTTGACGCTATTTGATTTTATTTCAAATATGAAGCGTCTTGCGGTTTGACATCTTTACGTAAGACCTAGTAAAAGTCGGTTCTTACATGTTGACGATGTTGAAGCGGTGTGACTTCTATATTTCAAGTATGGTGAGTCTTGCGGTTTAGTATCTATAAATAAAACGTAAGAAAAGTCGGTTCACACGTGTTAACGCGGTTTGACTTCTATGCAGTAATTTCTCATCATTTAGTAAAAACTTTATTTCAAAATTAAATTGAACGTCTGAATAAGTATCAATGGAACAAAATAACAGAGATTTCTAAATGTTACAATGTTATCCGTTAATTTTTTGAGATAGTATATGCAGTGATGGGTAAATTCCCGGGAACGAAGTTTTTGGAAAATTTTCTGAGGAATTTCTAGGGATATTTTCCGGGAAATTCTTGGGATAAAATTAAAGATAAATTTTCTCATAAAAATCATTATTTCATAAAAATTAAAGAAAATTAAATACCGATTATATCATAATCTTTACTAACACTATAGTATATAGCTGTAGTAAAATTATTAAGAATTTTTTTTCCATTTTCCACTCATAGTTATAAAGTTAGGAATCCACCTGACCGGTACTAATGCACGTCTCAGGATATACCAGATATCCTGAGACGTCAGCACTCAGTCCCGATTTGTGGGGCGCCTGGTGGTCTGACTAGACTACTTTCCATGGCCGAGAACTGATGCTTCTGCATGTGGTCTAATTTTTCGCACGCTTCAGCATGTGGCGGTAGTATGCCTTCGGGCCTCCGCCCCGCCTGGTGGTCAAGTTCAGCCGGCCGAGAATTGGAGCACGCTTCAGTATGTGCTCTAATTCTTCGCATGCTGAAATTAGAGCACATTCTGGAGCAGTTTTGGCTGCTCTGGATTGTGCTCTGGTTTCAGTGGGTCAAAGAAGTAGAGCACTCATAAGTGGTTGTTCTAATTCTTCGCCTGCTGAACCCAGAGCACATTCTAGAGCAGATTTGGCTGCTCTGGATTGTGCTCTAGTTTCAGTGGGTTAAGAATTGGAGCACTCATAAAAGGTTTCTCTAATACTTGTCCTGCTGAAACCAGTGCACATCCTGAAGCAGATTTAGCTTTTTAGTGGGTCAGGAATTGGAACATTTTGAAATGTTTGCTCTTATATTTGACCTATTAAAACCAGGGCAAATTCTGGAATAGTTCTGGTTGCTCAGGATTTTGATTTGGTTTCAGTCGGTGAAGAATTAGAGCATTCTAAAGTATTTGCTGCTAGTTCTTTCTTTTTCTATAAATTTATGTTTTGATTTTGGCCAATAAAAGAAATTTTGCCCCAAGGAAATTTTGAAAAGTCGGCACCCATGATATGAATGTTTGTTGTACGTCTTATCATTTCTTCAACATTGCTTAAGAAAGAAAATGTAATATAGAAATAATATGAGTATAAATTACGACAGATACATTTATTTATTATAATAATGACATACCTATTAGTTTAAAATATTCGCTGCGTTTGTGAATATGGTAAGAAACCATTACAGAGATGGATATTTTTAAGTAGGACACTTAAAATACAATCCGCGAATTCTTTATTTGAATAAAAGGAAGCAATTAAGGCTATAGCGCTCGAGATATAACTGATTACATATTTGGTTTGATGTCGATTACTGGTACAAATTATGATAAATGAAAATTTGAAATTTAAATTTTTATTTACATACCAAAAATACGAACTGTTAATCTACATTCAGCAATCGTTCGAATGCAAATTGTACGAATAAAATTTTAAAATATTTTAATTTAATTAAGAAAAAAGGAAAATATGAACTGAATAATAAAATGATGCAACTGCTGTGGAATAATTTTATATTTTTCGTTAATATTCCGCAGAAAAAATGCAAATATCTTTTATATACATTTTCAGAAATGAAAAATTTAAGAACTTTAACTGTTACTATAAAATATATTCAATAATTTAATATTCTAAAAAGGTACCATAAAATTAGCATCATTTGAAATAATACGATTTATAAAATGAATAATTTAATCTAGATCATGTAATCGTATAATACATCATATAGGTTTTAATTTAACCGACTTCGTATCTCTTACGGTTCTCGAGATCCCAATGGTTAACCTCTTTTATTAGACGATGACTTTTCGTTGATATAAATTTTCTTGGAATTCTATTTCTTATCCTGATGTAAATGCAAAAAGGCAAGACCAAAAAGTCTTTTCCTGAAATTTGTAATTTATTTATTTATTAGGTTATTTGTTAGGTCTTCAATTTATCTGGTCTGAACTAGATGTTATCTTGATACCATATATCCTTTCCAGAATAAGATCATTCACTATATGGCAGTACTATTAAAGCATCTAACAGTTTGTCAAAAGTTACAAATCACAATTCTACGAATTTGAATGCAGAAGTACTTGTTTGTAAGCTGCAACTATGAGAGGACGAGAGCAGTGAAATTATTCGACTTGAGGACGTAACTACACACAAACTAATCTAGAATGGAGAAGGAATTTTCCATGCCGACTGCGGGATTAGTTGCAGCGGCGCAAATAATAGATGCGCCCACTCATTGGGATTCCACCCACGCGAAAGATATTCAAATCTCCCTCCATCGATAATCCGCCTATGACGTGTCAAACAACAATCCTGCCTGCTAATTATACTGTAAGTGATTGTGGCTCGTGATTAAGGCGGCCCGGAAATTCTCGATTGAATTTTAATCTAGTTAACAACGTAAGCATGTCCTCAGCCTGGGATAATCGTTTGCCTTCTTGCAGGAAAAATGTCAAGGAATTATAACAGATTATAAAATCAATAACGACGGGATTTCAAATATTTTTAATAATACATTATTCATTTATTCAAGCTCGTTAAATATATCCATTGAATAGTATAATTTAATTTTGTGCTTAAAATATATTTATTATGCAAAGTACCCTAATTTAATTACTTAAAATAACTGTAATGTTTACTACAAGAGACTGGGGCTTACGCACTGTAAAGTATTATAATTCTTTCCCTAATGAATTTAGTTCAAAATCACCCTTCGTAAAAACCAGTCCCCGTAATGTTTTCTACCTGAGGGAAGGGACCTCACTCACTATGAAGTACTCTAATACTTGCCCTAATTGAATTAGAACCAAATCACCATAGTATTTACTACCTGTTAGAAAGGAACTCACTCACTGTGAAGAACTCTAATTCTTGCGAAATCACCCTCCATAAAAACCAGTCTCCGTAATGTTTACTATAATAGAGAAGGGAGCTCACTCATTGTAAAATACTCTAATTGTTGACCTAACATAATTAGCAGAAATTCACCCTTCTTAAAATCCAGTCTCCGTAATGTTTACTATCTGAGAGAAGGGTGCACACTCACTGTGTAGTACTCTAATTCTTGCCCTAATTAAATTGGTACGAAATCACCCTCCATAAAAACCAGTCTCCGTAATGTTTACTACTTGAGAGAAGGATGCATATTTACTGTGAAGTACTCTGATTCTTGCCCTAATTTAATTCATACGAAATCACCCTCCGTAAAAACCAGTCTTCATAATGTTTACTACATGAGAAAAGGGAGCTCACTCACTGTGAAGTACTCTAATTGTTGTCCTAATATAATTAGTAGAAATTCACCCTCCTTAAAAACTAGTCTCCGTAATGTTTACTATCTGAGAAAAGACTGTTGTTCCAGTTATGTATTAATCTATTAGTTACTATTTCTTCAAAAGTTCTTAAACTACAGGTATTATAATCTTGTAATTTAATAACAAGTGTTTTAATTAATATATCTTATAGCGAAATTTAAAGGGCACTAGTTCAGGGTGGAAATCCCCTGCCAACATCTTAAACCTTAATATTAAGTAGGTAATAATGAACATCTAAGCAGTAGGTGTCTGTAAAGGTTAAATCCTAATTACTTGGTTTATTACTCATATATTGTTAGAATATTAAAATGCCTCCCAGGTACATGAGTATGCAAATAAAAAGATCCAACTTCACTTATCTTTAATGAAGGAAATTTGTAATAAAAAATCTGATGTGGACACCACATGACTTCTTGTGCGCTGAATATACATATTTTTTGCTGCATTTCATTTAAACTTGTTTCATATCTTCGAACTTAAGTGGTTGTCAAGAAATGGTTAGAGAAATTCAGCCGTTGTTATAATTGAATTTGTCGACAAAATATCAGTTCATATTTTGCATTAGCATTTTAAAATAATTGTAAAGAATAATGGTTTGCTTGAGATAATAACGATGGCGCGGAACAAGCTTTAAGATTAAACCATATATTCCGGTTTACGTGTGGTGGAATCAATTTATCGTCTTAATTAAATTCGATTTCCATCTGAAAGCACTAAGCTTGCAAAATTTGTGGCGAAATAATAGTCGAAAGACGAAAGTTTTCCTTCTGTATTGCTGAAAGATATGCAAAATGTCTCTTGCGGAAGCAATAAAATAATTCGTTAAGTGAAAACTACTTCTTTTGTTTTGAGGAAAGTACTTATAAACTCCTGAGTTTATATTGAACTTAAAAATTCAATATAAAGTTACTGGAAGATATTTAATAAAAGAATACTTGAAAATAGTCTTATTAAGTAGAGAAAAACATTTTGCAACTTTCAAACTACCTATTAAAACATATATTGGAAAAATTTAACTATTGGTACACTTTAATTAAATTCTAACTATAAACAGTTTAATAACAAACACATTAATTTTAAATACAGATTTTCACATATACTACAAGGGTAAAAAAAATTCTTAACAAAAATAAGTGAGCATATATATATTATTGAAAAATATGAAAATGCAATAATTTTATAAAAGTTGTTTCTTCTTTGGAGATTAATAAAAAATAAAGAAATAGCGTGATCCATTATTTATCTCCTGAAACATAAATAACGTCTAGTTGAAAAGATTGATAATAATGCTATGTACAAACAATGTGTATTTCTTTGTAAAGAAAGTGGAAGTCGCGAGGTTTTCCCTGATAAACGGGGTCACCCTAGAAGGTAGAGTGTAGTTGGTAGATAGATAATATCCTAAAACAGTGCGGCACAAGAAGAACGAGCTTCGTAGCTCCAAAGGGCGTGAAACGCCCGATATGTTACAAAAGGAGCAGTTGCTACTCTCATTCGAATTACAAAGTTCTCTCGCCACTGTTACACACACAAACTGACTTTGTCTACTTAAATATTACTATTCTCACTTTTCATGTTATCTATTGCTAGTGCTTGTTCTCCGTTTAAAAACCTTGTAGTGTCATTGGTTTCATAAATGTGTTTATGGGCATTTGAACAGTAAAGAACTGTTTATTTAGCTCTGTTTCTAGGGGTTACAAGACGTTTTATTATAACTAGCTGTTGACATGGATTTATCATGACAACATGTCTTATTTGAAACGTCTGACATCCTTTGACATTGACATTGCACAAATGCAATGAGTTTTATTAAACATAAATATATTGCGATGCAAATTCCTATAAAACATTGTACAATGCTCTACCGTTACCTAAAATTTACAGTCTCACACTGATACCTTTCTGTGCTCACTTGCAAATTTCTGTATAACGGTCTTGCAATGTAAATAACTATTTTATACTTTGCGTTAACAATTACCCTGTTGTTATATCGAAAACGATTTAATAATATAGGATATTGTTAAACTGTTTTTGGTATTTTTGTTGTTATAAAATTGGTACTTTAACAACTGCACCCCACTTTAAATGTCAAATTGATAAACTCTAAAATTTTAAAATATTTTTTGATACAATTTACATTATTTTGAGTATGAAAATCGAATAAATAAATTAATTTAAAAGGATATTAACATTATATAAGTCAGAATGTATAGATTTATAAATATTTTTATAATTGTAATGCATATTGACAGATAAATGTGTCCAACTTCATTCAACAGAGTTACCATATTTATCAGTTTGATTATATATGTATTTAAAATTGAAAATCAAATACGAAACAAAGAAAATAAAATAAAATATTATACAAAAAATATGTTACAGATCTTTTAATTTTTTTTGAAGTTTATATTTACAATTTATTTGTAAATATTGAATGTAACATGTTTGTAACATGTTCAAATGTTGAAACAAAATATACATTGATAAAGCTAAAGCAAACATAACATATTGGTTTGCCAAATACAAAGGCTTATAATCAAAGTATCTTATTTGTGTCATTTATAGGGCAAACAACAATAGTCCGCTGTAATAATTCCCTGTAATTTGAACCGGTTGATAAGTGAACGCAATGATTTCGCACTTGGCCTAAACCGGCATCCATTTGCGAATGTTATTATTCCGTTTACCGTTCTTGTTGCGTTCATATTAGCGACAATTCGCTGGCAATTTGGTTTTAAAATAGAAACGGGAACAGTACCAAACAAGAGCTCAAATATGGGATGCGCAATCAGACAGTCACAATATCCACTAACTGAAATTTCATACATTTACAGGTTTTTCATAACTTCAGGAAAAATATAATCACGAATCAAAAATAATTTTATTAAAATTCGCAAAATTAAAGATGATTTCCATAATATTTCCAACAGAGGGCAAAATGTTTTTAAATGGTACAATGATTATTTTACCTTGATGAAATGAATGACTATAAACACACACACATACAATTTACATATAAATATATTTTTATTTACATTTTATATAATGCTACAATAAAGTAGTATAACTAATTCACATTACAGTTGTAAAACTTTGACTAAAAAATATCTATCGACGTACTATTCTCTGCAGACCTATCATATTGTATAAAAAAAATCTACTTAGTATTTCATATAAGTTATCATGTCATAGCTATAAAAATATCTATCTAAAAGTGTAATAAATCACTTTTAAACGAAATTTCATTAAATTAATCTTAACAAATTAGAGTGTAGATTGTACTAGTTATTATTACTTATACTTAAGATTAATGGAAACGATTATGACGTGTTCTACAAAATTTCAGACATAATTCTTACTAAATTAAACGCTTCTTCAAATTACCTCTTTAATCTGTTTGAATAATCTCCTTAATTATCAAGTTCTAATATTAATAGGCTTTATTACAAAGATGAACTATGTATGTATATGTAATTAAAAGTGAAAATCAAATGAATATAAAAAATGAAATAAAATATTATATAAAAATAGTGATTTATATCACTAGTCCTGAAACTAAACTTTGCGAGGTATCGATTATATTTTCGTTTATAATTTGTCTAAAATATACTTCCTGGTAAAGATAATAAATCGTAGTATCTCCCAATCATTTAAATTTTGTCAAAAAATAATAAATAATATTTTATGTCATAATTCGTAAAAAAATTTTTTCTTCATTGGTAAACATTGTATTACAAGTTTATTAGACAGTTAATCTTATGACATTGACATCTTGTATTCCCTATGTTGCATTTTATCTGGAACGATATGGTGCCATGTAACAAGTAACCACATTAATGATTAATGTCAGATTCGAATATATTGCGTCTTAGCTTAAGTCACATAAATAATACATAATAGTAGTGAAAAATTGTTTTATTGCATCGGCCTCATTTTAGATACATTGGGATTTGATGTTGAACTGTAAATTCCTTATTTCATTTTGCAGAATTCCTAAGTTTCTCATGTATCGACAATAAATTTACGAGAATATTTCATTGATCCTTCCAGTTTCATTCACGTCGTAAATAACATCTTCCGTTCAAAGCAGCATAGTTTCAATTCCAAATTTTGTCGATGCAACAAAAAGCTCACATTCTCCGAACCTATAAATAATTGATGTAGTCCACATTCTTCCACTCTATTGCCTCGATTCAAGATTCCTCCGCATAAGAAAATCGGCAGAGAAATATGGCCTAAGTTACGGCAAGTAGGTTTAATAATAAAACCATCAATTAATAACTTCTATTATCCCTCGTTTTCAATTTATCACCTATGAGGGTTAAAGACTAAACATTCCAATAAACAATGGATATATTTCACGGATGATTCCTTTTGAACGGGAATTCGCTGCCCGATGGCTCGTTGGTCTTTATCGGGGTCGTGTCTTTTCTAGGACGACCTACCGAAGATTCAACACTAGTCGTCCGGAAAGATTTATGTGATGTTCGTGAGAAAAGTTGTATGGATACGTTCGGAACTTTGTCTTTTATAGCGCATATGTGGAAGTTTTGCGCGAGACGGAATTTTACATTACCACATTATTAATTCAAGTTCAAGATTACACATATTAAATACTCAAGGTTTAGGACAAAATTCTACAGAATTAATTAAGAAAAGTAGTCTCTAAATAATGAAAGACCTTATCTGTTTCAAGACGAAATTACTAATGGATTATCAAATAAAATACTGCATTGTAGAAGTATTGTAATGGACTCCAGAGAAACAATGAATAACATCCTTATTCTCATTTGTAAAGAATACGAATACCGTAAATTTGACAAGAAAATTTCGTATTCCAGTAAACAATGCAAATAATACAATATCGTGTACAATATGATATTTGACATTCTGGTAATTAATTTTATATTTTGTAAAATTGTAATGAATACGATTATAGTAAACTACTATTGTAATTTAAACAAGTGGTTTACTGAATTGTTATGAATATTATTATCATGTAACAAGCACATTTTTATTACGAATTGTTTAAATTTTTCCTTTAACCCATCCGGGGAACCTACAAGTATTCTGACAAAACCTAAGCAATTTTCAATATACTGCCACAGAATAGTTATATACTGAAGCGATACTCCGTGCCGGTACCTTTCATGTTCCCCTATTCAGTTTAAATTTGTTCCCTTTCCCTATCTCTCACTAAGATGTGAGGAAACTTTCCGATTTTAAATAATGAGCCCTTTAAATTTGTTCACATTCCCCATCTCTCTCTAATTCTCGTTTCTCTGTCTTACTGTCGCTTCTGTATAAACCTATTCTGTGATAGTGCCTTAAACTGTTCTTTTATAGTTTTTTGACTATCCCTTCCTTACACTTATGTCATTCATAGTATCAATCGAAATTAAGAACTAAATTCTGGTATAAGTAATTACTTCTAGAAATGATAAAGAAAAAGAAATACAGAATAATATCAACATAGAAGTGTACGTTGTAATGATGATACATTTCTATCCGCTTGTCCTGTGAAGGAAGCGATATTTCTTTGTACGTAGCAATAGAGGAGTTGACGTGGAACGGTAGCATCCACAACAAAGAAACAAAACTTGTAATCCAGCCGTCAGCTCCATTCTCCATTCCAATCGAGGCTCAATTCCACAAACGAAGCGATCGGAGCACTCGGGGAAGACTGTGGCGGAAATTAGCCGCTTCCGGTTTCGTGAATTGCACACACGTCACATCCAGCGGCGGATGCGCTTTGTACGAACACGCTGATGGATCGAGGCCCAACTCATAGGTAGTGCGACTTCTTGGATTGTCAACTACATATGCGGACGATGGACTTTTCTATGTTTGAAAAATAAAGTGGTGTTTACCTCTTATGTTTCAATAGTGATTTTAAGGAAACGTTTCAAGATATTTCGTACAAATTTCAAACCTCCACATCCTGAGTTAATTTTTAGGATTATAGGATTACATTTAATTAATACAGTCATCTGGTACTTTTTTTATTTTATATTAATTTATAATATAAGTACTTTGTCTTAGTACAATTTTTATAGCTATTAACATATCTAAGATTATTATTTATATCATAATCGTCGCAGATGTTAATTTGGATTTTAAGAAATCTAAGGATTTATATGGTTTATAACATCCGTGGTTTGTTCAATGTCTACCAGTTTCAGAAAATGACGACTATTGAATAATTATTATATAATAGCGACCTTACATTTCAAAAGACAACGATATTATAGAAAGCACTTGAGTTTTCTTGGGATACATTTTTCAAGAAGGAAAAACTACAGGAAGCCCACCATTTGGAGTAACAATTATTTCTCAAACTGCTCTTACTCGCAAACTATCATAAATATCCTTGACGTCGAACTGACTCCATTGTTTGTTCCGTCTTCCATTCATCAGTGTCGTCCTTCGCAGGACTCGTCAACAATAGACGAAGTAATGGACAGTGACATAAAAAGTTACTTTATAGTATTTTCCTGTTTAACTGCAATCCGTTATTGTAGAGACTAATGCTCTCACTTTCATATTTTTAACTTAAACGGAGGTATTATGTTTTTGACTAAGTTTATAGACGGATGAAATTATTGACGATATATTTTAAGGAAATGAATATTAATTTTTAAATTTTTGCTACCAAAACAATATCTAGCACAAACCCCATTTGTATCGTGACCCTAAGTTTAAAAATTTGATGTGATTTACAAAAATCTTATAAATTTATATGGCGCACCGTTCAGATTTTTAAACAATTTAGGAATTTAATGTGTATGCGTATGTGTGCATCTGATTAGATTAAAATACGAGTAAAATTCGTTTTGCTCGCGAATAGTACTTTTTAAATAGATACTGACAGAAGTATACCTCCAAGTCTTCCTCTCTCGTTCCAAATCTAACCTAATCTAACATAACCGGACTTAACTTAACCTAATCTAATCTAATCAAACCTAATCTAATCTAAAATAACCTAACTTAACCTAACTTGACCTGACCTAATCTAACTTAACCTAACCTCAGCAAACCTAAACTAATTTAAACTAACCTAACCTAACCTGACCTAACCTAAAGTTAACTAAACTAACCTAACCTAACCCTACCTTATTGTATTCCATCATCAAAATATTAAAATCGTGTTCTAGAGACTTCAAAACGTACTTATCCATTGAAAACACACCACCGATTTTTAGCGTGATTCCAACACCTCTTTTACTAAGTGGCGAGAAGTAACAATAACTTCCCTAGAGATTATTTTGAAATATTATATCTATTTATTTCGCTCGTGAAAAATCTCTAACCGCGTTTTAGTAAAATTAAATGCGTAATGTTGGTTTTATTGCGTATAAATTTCAGTATTTTTTATTGAAGTTGAAAGTGTATGATTTGACCGTGTTTTGTCCTGTTGACCTGCGAGCTTTTGAGCTTTGATGTGCGGGCCTTTGAGCCATTGAGCCGTGAGCCGTTTATTGGGGTGCCTCTCTGTAGCTTGTTGCTTTTAAGCTTTTGTATACAGCATTACATAATGATTTATTTAATTTGCTGTTTACACTATTGCTGTTTACCTATATCGCTTGAATTGCTTTCAGGGTTTCACAGTTATTTTCTCCCCCTATAATAAATTGTAATCACACTATAAAAATGTATTGTACGCGAAATAAAAGATGAGGTACCGAAAAATGTAACTTTAATCCCTAGTAGTTTAAATCGTGATAATAACCACTCAAACATTACCTATATATTTTATAAATTTATTGAAAGTCAGAAGCAATAAAATAAAACAAATAAATATATGTTTTTTTAGATTATATTTACGAGGAAAGTATAAAAATTTTGTTTTTATTTATCTCTTTTTTACGTAGGAAATAAATTTTATTTATAAGGCTATGATACATATTTTTGATAGGGGGAATTTAGTACCACATTTATTTTAAAATATATGTATATTTCCAGGATACACAACAAATATCTCATATAAATGTGACAGCTTATTATTTCAATCAGGACGACAATCAGTTTAGAGTTTTGATATAAATGACAAATATAATCTTCATCGTTTACGCTGTTTACAGCATGTTGTCATTTAAATTTAAGGCTTACTGACATGACAGTTGAAAATTAAAAACTTATGTTTCTTGTTATATTCGTATATTATAAGGACATATATAAGAAAAACTTATTATTTGTAGTTTTTAATAGCAAATAGTTTTTAGACTTTGAAAAATCTTATCTTGTCTAGAAATTTAAAAATTATCTACATAAAAAAATATTGTTTCGATATCAACACAATAAATTCTTTCAATTTATATTTAGAGATGTAGAAAGGTTTTAATTTTTTTCTGTTCCATCAGTTAAACAGACAATGATTGAGTACCGAAAACCTATTTTTAACTCAAAAAGAGAAGGATTTTATCAAACTTCTTGTTGTTCTTTAACCTTATGGTAATAAAATGAACATTACATAGTACCTGGTAAAATGGAGTAAGTGTGTTAAAGACCTTACTTACTTACTTAATCCATGAATCTTTCTACCTTTCAATGTAAGGTTTGTGTTAAAGAAATATAGAAAAAATGGTTGTTGTAGAACTGAATGCAAGTGTTTGAACTCCAAAATTTTGAGGATTCATCGTAAAAAATCTAGATGTGTAAGTTCGAGTGATCTAGCAGACCATTCTATTATTCTACCATTTTCTCTGAAGTTATTAATGTTTCTTGAAATTATTGTTGCACTTGGTGTAGGCCTGTCAGAAAATTTTATAACCCGTAAAGCAAATGTCAAATTCGTTACTTATATTTCATTTTAAATGAGACAAGCAAGTATATATTGCTGTCAATCAAATATCAAGTCGTAACCATGGATAAATTCATGTTTCACGTTAAAAAATACTGATGGTATAAATTTCATACTGATATAGTGGTAGACAACTGTTTATCTCAGCTTCACAGAAAATAAAGTAATACCTCATACGCAACGAACAGCGTATTTAGATGTGCGCGTTTCACAATGAAACGTCCACATAACTCACAGCCAGGCGTCCGTTGACACATCTTATTCCCACACGTATTCGTAAATACGTATATCTGGAACTTGCTCTGCTTGTGTCGTCTCATATCGTCTTTCTTTATCTCAGAACTTCTCCATGCTGTTGTCGGCTTTGTATTGCAAATTCGACTCTGCATTTTCTCTCCGAGATATAAACATCACAAATAATTCCTGATATGTCAGACGCATATTAGAATCAAGTGATGTACTATAATACGCTATATTCCAAGTTCTTTTCTGATGATATGTTGTGTAAATATGGATGCGCTGATTTCAATTCTTATTTTCAAAGTAGGATTGGTTTTATCGACTGGATGTTAATAAAAGAAGGTCTTTTTTGGAGTTGCAGTCATTTAATAAAATCCACTAATACACCAACGTTTCGATTGTAAATCAGTCTTCATCAGGGTACTGATAACATACTCTAATTTTCAAAGTTAGACCCAAAAAAGGTTTTTCAAACAAAGCCCTGTAATGGGTTGAGATACAACCTCAGCGTTCTCACCAATCTTTTAAATTCAAAGTCTATTTGTAACTTGTAAATTGTATGTAAATGAAGGTTGAAGCGTTTTATCGCTTTTGCAGCCCTTACTTAGTTTTCCAGAAACAGTTTTACTCAGGAGTCAAGTTCTTGATTTCATCTGCCGTAAGATACCTCTTACCAACTTACTAGTAGATTGAGTATATCTGTGGTACCAGCTGAGCATTCACACAATATGCCGACGATTCTTCGTCCTCTTCACAGAGGCGACAGATGTACCAATTTTGTATAAAAGTTATTTTAAAGGCAATGGCCAGTGATGACTCTTGTCATTATTCTAAGGTCTTTTTGGCGGTTGTCGTAGCTGGAGAAATAAATTTTCTCGCTTGACTGAGGCGAGTTTTTCCAAAATGAGGATATGGCAGTTTTCGACCACCTTCTTATAATGGCTTTGTGGAAGACTACATGAAGGTTCCGGTCCTTTTTTTGCAAGTTCATCAGCTTTCTAGTTTTCTAGGATTTCCTAGTGCCCTGGTATCCACCATAGGGTGACGTAGTTTTGGATATCAATTGGAGGGCGTTCCTTCAGTTCCAGACTAGCTTTGATTAATAAGTGAAGACATGTAGTGCCTTTAAAATTACCTGGCTGTCTCTCATTATATTGATTGTTTTAGAACGTTTCTCTAGTTTTAGCTTATTTATACTAAACATTATTTTCTGAAGGTATTATGTTCAAAAACGTATGTAAACCTACACGGTATATGTGTAAATAATAATAAATATTATTGGCCTGAATAAAAACAAGATTTTTTTCAATAAAACCGGAAGAAAGGCCGCCCTTATATTCGTGTTCCGTCGTGATAATCAAGAATGCTATTGTTACAGATATTTCTCGTTGAAAATAGGTTTCTTTTCAGAACACAAATTACTTGTAATTCTTACAATGAAAATATGGTATCGTATCATGAGTTTGTTTTCAAAACATAAATTTGAAATGATGATATATAAAATTAAAGTCAGTCCTCTAAAAATTGTAATTTGTGTTATTTTACTCTACTTGTCATAATCATTACGTGTACAGTCAATTCATTATTATTATTTTGTTTTGAATCTAAAGCTATATTTATGCGAAACTATTATTTGCTAAAAGAATAATTTTATGTCAGCAAAGTCATGGGAAACATTTGGTTGACGTCATATTTCATACTTAACTCCTAACTATATATTGACAGAAAAGAATATATTTTTTCCATTATTTTGTTTGTTATTCAGAAGAGAAATGCGGAAGTTCAATTTGGATCACCCTTTATTTTCTTTTAACAATCGGTATTAGATTTCATTGTTTAATTTTTGATATCGTCAGCATCAACCTGTTTTTAGTAAATTATTTAAATATAACGCATTTAATAAATTCTATTTTAAGATGATTATATACATATTTATTCTATATTCAGTTTATATAAAGTCTGAAATATATGATTAAAATGTTAGTGAAGTTATGTTTGTAATGTATCACTTCGAAGAGGTCATGAAAACTGAGAATCCATCACATTTGCTCGGGTAGAACAATAGCTGTACATCTGAACTTTTAATCCCGTGCATCAGCATTCAGTGCACGCAGAACAAACGAAGCGGAAGCTATCGAACATCTGTATTACAGCATCCGCGGTCGGGTTTCTACGACGAATTTTAATCAGCGCCGGAAGATGGCAGTGCGATCGCCTTGTCCACGGCCAGCCGCGACCGACAGCCTCGTAATTAAAGTGCGACGACGGGCCAAATGGAAATGGAAATGCCATGTGAAAAATTCCTTCCGCTCACTTTTCCAAGTGCGATAATTTGTTTAACTGATGGGTTAGCTTTGGGAATGGATTACACAAGCGATGGTAGATAAATCTAGATTACGGTAACGTTCTTTCGATACGCTATTTACTTAATTAATATATTTAGTTTTAATTGTAGTTACACTATAAGTATTTTTCTACAATTTCAATTCCATATTTCTAATTTGTTCTATTAACTGCTAAGCAATGACTCAATTTGCTATAAAACTTTTGAGTTAGGTACATATAATGATACTTGGACAACTGAAATATTTTGAATTTGAACTTTTATAGATCTATATTTTGTAGATTTCCCCCAGTACAAACTTCTGATTAAATTTAAATTAAAGGTCACCAATAAAAAAAATCTAGATGTGTAAGATCGAGTGATCTAGCAGACTATTCTACTATTCTACTATTTCCTCTAATGTTATGATTGCTGTTGCACTTGGTATAGACCTATCAGAAAATGTTATAACCCAAAAACAAATGTCAAATTCGTTCCTACGTTTCATTTTAAATAAGACAAGCAAGTATACATTGCATGGATATGATAAATCCTATGTTCTTTGTTAAAAAATATTTACGGAATAAGTACATACATAAAATAATGTATTATAGGTACGATAATTAAATCCAGGACTACACCTTCCCAAAATATACCTAGTGGTTCTTCTTTTGGATTCTTGGTGCAGTTTTTAATTTTGGAAATAGCAAGAAATCATAGAGACAGAAGTCTGATTAATAAGCAGGATAATCCAATTTGTAAATTGTTTTTTGAAAGAAGGACTTACAAAAATATAATACCTATTTTAAAATTAGTTTTTGAATTCGATTTAGGTAAAACATTTTCATAATCTTCTTTTGGAGGTATCTGGCAAATGTAAACAATCTCATAAATATTAAAAGGACAAAGCAATATTAAAATTTAAATTTGTTTAGAAACAAAAAAATGGTGAAACAAAGGATCAGGATGAAAACAAAACTTTTTGTGGAGAAAACATTTTCCATTTTCTCGGTGTCAGGTCGCCGATCATTCACCGGACAAATTTTCTCACATCATGGTGAAGTGATATGTCGCAAAGTTTCACAGCTCGGGCACTTGGAGAAATTTGAAAAGTTTATATTTACATCGCAACGAACCGTTACAAGCCATGCTAGAAGCTAGACAAGACAGACACTTGGGATGAGATTGTCCCCACTATTTTTTATTTTATCTCACATAAATAATAAACCAAATCGCTCATTTTACCGATGAAATTTGATGTTGGATGTATTACATTACAACAGTTTAAACTAAACTACAAAGTAGAAATTGAAATTGAGACCTATTAGAACTATATGGTTGGGAATGGACCTTAATTTTTGTCTTAAATTAATTTGGTCTAAATCACCTTCTCTTAAAATTAGTTGTCATAATGTTTATTACCTGTAAGAGAAGTACTCACTCAATGTAAAGTACTCTAATTCTTGCCCAGATATCAGTAGATCAAAAGTACACTTCTTAAAACTAGTTACTATAATGTTTTCTACCTATAAGAGAGATATTCACTCATTGATTTAGGTTCTAATTCTAACTCAAATGAAATTAGTTCAAAATCATCCTTTTTAAAAATCAGACACCGTAATGTTTATTACCTGGAAGAAGGGTGTTCCCTCTCTATGAAGTACTATAATTCTTGACCTAATTTAATGACTTCTAAATCACCCTCCGTAAAAACCAGTCACCGTAATGTTTACTACCTGAGAGATGGCTAACCTTATTCTTAATGTAATTAGGTCAAAATCACCCTCCGTAAAAACCAGTCGCATTAATGTTTACTACCTGAGAGAAGCGTGTTCATTCAATGTGTAGTACCCTTATTCTTACCCTAATGTAATTAGGACAAAATCACCCTCCGTAAAAACCAGTCACCGTAATGTTTACTACCTGACCCAGGAATGTTTCCTCACTGCGATGTACTCTAATTCTTGCCCTAATGTAATTAGATCAATATCACTCTAAGTAAAAATAAGTCATCGTCACTATACTAATTAATCATATAAATTATTTTAAATGTTACAAATTTGAAGATAGTGTACTTAAAAAATAAAAATTATGCTATAAATATTGTCTAATTTATAATGTACAATCTTGAATATTAATTAAAATATTAAAAACTGAAATCCAAATAGTAGGTACTTTATTTCTCAAAATGGATAAATATATCATGATTTTTTTCCATAAATAAATAACGTCGGTCAAACATGACTTCGAGAATCCAATAAATACTAGGCTGTAGTCTCTAATATAATAAATAATGATATATTTGAAATTTGCTGAAAGTTTTATAAGTTAGAAAGTTTAGTTTATGGAATGGAATTTGCCGCTACTTAAGTTGAGCTTTATTAAATATAATCTCTATCAGTAAAATATGTAGCGTAATTAAATAAGCAACAAGTTCTTGGAAAGTATATTAGCTTTAAGCTCCGTAGGAGCGCAGTTTAATCAAGTTTTTTTTAAAGCATTATCATACAAAATGACCTCTTGTGAGTAAACGTACTTTTTTATAGCGAGAGAAAATATTAAAGTATACATGATAAAAGTAAATTTAATATACTGTGCATATAAAATTTCATCAAATTAATGGCTACTACATGTTAAGTAAAAAATGGATGTTCACACAAAGAGAGGTGTAATAATATATGCAGTGGCGTACATACATACGTTTTTAGATCATAACTTAATATTATTTTCAAAATAAATTTTCGTTACCGATAACCGAAACTTAGTTTTTATTAATGTAAAAACCGTTAACCGATACCGTTCGGTTCGACTCCCTGGTTATATGCCCAATAAAGGTATAAAATATCAGGTAAATTTAATGTATTTAATAAACAGAACATGTTTTGGTTATTATTAATAGTTATGTAGCAAATACTTAAAGTTTTTAGATAAAAATAAATGATTTTTATTTAAAAAAATAAGTTGATTTTAAATCAAATTTAGTGCCTTTAAAAATTTCGGAAGTTGCAATACCCCCATATTTTTTATAGAATATATTTTATAGAATATTTAATATTTTATATATTTTTAACGTTTTTTATATGAAAAATTAAAATCCAATTAATATCAATTTCTCTTTGTCGTTTTTTCTGCTTTGAAGTAATAAATTATACGATGATTCAAAAATGTCATATTGAGGTGTGTTCCCATTTGGTTACGAATTTAAAAACTAAATCAGTCCTGTCCAAGTTATTATTTCCGAAATCGTGACACCAAGCAGTAAACAGCAAACCGCACAATTTTTCATCAGCGCCTGTGTTCCGTAAATCATGAATTTAATTCCGTGAAAATCGTAAATCACGCCATATTTATTTCAATTGTCGTTCGAAAGCGACAGCGACATCGAAGCGGCATTGAATTCTTGCTGGGACAAGGGTTTCGCTTAAACAGCAGAAAAATGGTATTGGTTCATATAAACAACAGTTAGTTATTACACCATTCCGTGCTATAACATCGGCGTTAAAACAAGAAGAAGGAAAAGGCGAAAAGGAAGGGTTCAGGAGTCAATAGTCGAGATTTCGGTGAAACGACCTTTCACTGCTGGATTTTGCTGGAAATTCACTTCTGGAAAGAACTTTAACAAAGTTTTATACTCCTTATTAACCTTCTCGAAATTTTGTACGAACAACATTATGTCATAAACAATTTTTAAAAGCATGTTCTTCAACTCTCATTAATTTATATTAAAAATAGAATGAGGAATACGATCAAATTTTGATTTTTACATGCTTAGATGATACTAGACAAAAATACCCGTATTTTTTTTTTTAATCGAGTCTTTATACGTACGTAGTTTACGAGTAAATAATTATTAAAAATTTGGGGAGGAAATTTGGGAAAGGAATTGTGAAAGAAATCAGATAGACTGTACCTGTCTTCTTCTGCAATTCTATCATGCTGATGACACATATCTTTTCTCCAAAACATTAAATTGCTAATAACTATATTATTGCAAACTAATGTTTAGTTTTTGACTTAAAAATGGCGGCAGGTAATAGTGCAATTTCTGAGAGTGATAGAAAAAGTTGTAAAATTTGTAAACGTAGTGCAGTTACAAATACAGTGACGTGCTCCATTTGTGCTAGTATACTGCACGCCAATTGTTGTGTAAAAAAAAATTATATTATTATCGACAATAAGACGAAATGCTGTAGTCTTGACATTTTTGTGGATGCAGTGGACAGTGACGCGTTTGACCTTCAATCTAGTGACTTAAATGTATTACGAACTGAGTTATATTACTTAAGAAAATTAATAATCGAAAAAGACTTAACTATCAAAGACAAAAACAAAATCATTGATGATAAAGAAACAATAATATCTTTGTTAAAAAATCAATTATTGGTGTGTAGTGGAAGTGTAGTGACACCTACTGGATCGACTAGTAATTCATCAAACAAAAATAAACAGTCAACTGTAAACCGTGAACCTGCTCAAGCAGCACCAACGAGTGTATCATCAATTAAAAAAACCTTGCCGTCTGACAGGTCATATATGACAACTATAGCAAAATCAAATATTATTGTGAAAAACACTAATAAACATGCTGAAAAAGCAGAAAACATTGTTACTGCCGTCCAAAATATTCCGGACGAAAGGTCGAAAATTGTGCGAAAGAGGAATCCAAATCGCAAAACTGGTTTTATAGGAATAAATAACAAGTCATTTTCTATTGCAACAGCTCCCAAAAAAGCTTTTATATATGTATCAAGAATACAGCCAGGTACAAGTATTTCTGATATAAAATCGTTCCTGGTATCAGATTTTCCGGAAGTTGAGGTTGAAGAACTACAATCAAGATATCCGCAACATTTCTCATCTTTTAAGATTACTATACATCTTCACAACTTTGTTGAAATAATGAATCCTGATAGGTGGCCCAAAGGTGCTTATGTAGCTAGGTTTTTTCACCGGAACCTCACAACAATTCAAAAAACCTAAAACTAATTCCATCTAATGACAATCATAGCAGTATGAATGTATATTCACCTATTAGTATTGTTCATCAAAACATTCAATGTTTAAGAAATAAAATTGATGATTTAGAAATATTTTTAGCTTCACAACATTGTGACATTTTATGTCTTTCGGAACATTGGTTGTCCGAAGATGAACAATTAGCATACACCATTAAAAATTATTCTTTATGTACTGCTTATCATAGGAAACAGCATATTCATGGCGGAGTCAGTATTTTTTGTAATAGGAAAATAAATTACCAGACTGTTGACTTTATCAATGATTTAATTGAAGAACTCATATTTGAATGTTGTGCTATTGTATTCAAAACTGCTATTACTACAAATTGTGTCCTAGTGGTTTACAGAGCACCTAGTTCTAATTTGTCTGACTTTTTTAAACAACTAGATTTGTGTATAACAAAAATATTTAGAAGTGATCCTAATATGAATTTATTTGTCGTAGGCGACTTTAATATCAATTTGTTAAATAATAGTTATCATAAAAATGCTTTTACAGATTTAATGAGTGTACATAACTTACACCCCACTATACATGAACCAACCCGTATATATAAAGATTCTAGTACATGTGTAGATAATATATTTACAAATCTAACTAGTAAAAATTATAATGTAAAAGTTATACATAACAATATATCGGATCACTCTGCTCAATGTATTATCATAGAAAATGTCCAAATTCCTATAAATCACCCAGATGTAATTAAAAGAAGACTTTCGTCTAAACTAAATTTAGAACATCTTAAATTCTCACTGTCAACTGAAAAATGGATTTCTGTTTTTGAAGAAAATGATGTTAATACATGTTTTAATAACTTTGTAAATACTTTTATGTACCATTACGCATTAACTCATCCTGAAATCAAATTTAAAAATAATAACAAGGCCAATTCTTGGGTAACTAATGAAATTAAAATACAGGCAAGAGAAATGAAATCCATGTATGATTTTTACATTGCAGGACTTATCTCTAAGGAATATTATAAGCAACATAAGCGCAGGTACCGTAGTATAATAAAAAATGCCAAACGTGAATTCAATATTAAATTAGTTAAAAACTGTAACAACGATACACGTAAAATTTGGAAAGTGATCAATAATAACTTAAACACAAACGTAGAAAACAAGAAAATAATTAATAATCTATCAAATAACAGTGATACGGTAAGCAACGGTGTAGACATTGCAAATATGTTTAACAATTATTTCATTAATATACCACAGGAAATACAAAATAATTTACCAACTACCACAAACCATCCAAGATCTCCTAGCAGCTCCATTTCTACCTTTGTTACTGATTCCATTTATTTAAATCCTGTTACTGAATCCGAGGTAGCCTCGTTAATACTATCACTAAAAAATTCCTTTTCGGCTGGAATTGATGAAGTATCGAATAATTTATTAAAAAATTGTTATGAAATGCTTATACAACCACTTACTTACTGCATAAATTTATCGTTAGCGAATGGTATATTTCCTGATTATCTTAAATATGTTAAAGTTATAGCGCTACATAAAAAAGGTAATACAGAATTGGTCTCCAATTATAGACCAATTACACTAGTATCAGTATTTCATAAAATTTTTGAAAAAGTAATGCTTTCGAGAATTTTATCATTCTTGGAAAAGAATAAGATTTTAATTAACGAACAACACGGTTTCAGAAAAAAATATAGTACTATTTCAGCGTTATCTAATTTTCTGGATAATGTTTACAAAGCCTTTAATTCTAATACTCATATTTACGGATTATTTATTGATCTTTCTAAAGCGTTCGATTGTGTAAATCACTCGCATTTGCTTAATATACTGAATTCTTATGGATTGAGAGGTATATGTGGTGATTGGTTACTTTCATACCTACAAAACAGGAAACAGGTAGTTATTTATAATAACAATAAATCTGATTCACACACCATTAATTGTGGAGTACCCCAAGGGTCCATATTGGGTCCCATATTGTTCATATTATATATTAATGGTATTAAAAATATACTAAGACCCAGAAATTTCATTGCTTATGCTGATGACATCTCGATACTCGTCAATAACACTGATGAAATATCCGATATTATTAATATATTATCCTCATGGTTTGCATCTTTAAATTTGTCCTTAAATTTAAATAAATCAAACATAATTAGTTTTTCCAGAAGTAAGAATAATGAAAGTCTATCAGAAATAACCAATCTGCAAGTACCGCATGTCTCAAGTGCCAAAGTCCTAGGTTTACAAATTCACAAAAATTTGATATGGGACGAACAAATCACTAATATTTGCAATTCTTTAGCTTCTCTTTGCTTTCTCATAAAGAGAATAAGATTACTTTCCGATATTACGACCGCGAAAACATTTTATTTCGCGAAATTTCACTCATTAATGAGTTACGGTATAATCTTTTGGGGTTGCTCGCCTATGGCCGTACGAGTCTTCAAATTACAGAAAACTGCAGTCAGAAATATATTTTTATTATCAAATAGAACATCTTGTAAAGATATCTTTGTTAACAATAAAATACTAAATCTTAATTGTGTGTATATTTATCACACAATTTTGCATATTAAACTTGCTGAGGGTAACTTTCTAACTCATAGTAACATTCACAGTTACGACACTCGCGGAAAATCAAAGTTAGTGATCCCCAATATTTCAATTAATAAAATCAAAAACAATCCAAACTACTATGGCCTGAAATTCTATAATAAATTACCACAAGACCTAAAAGATCTTAAATCAATAAATACTTTCAAGTATAAATTAAAAAAATATTTGTTATCGAAAAATTATTACCACTTTGAAGAATTCCTTAATGATATGTCCTAAAGTGTAATTCTATTCCTATGATTTAATGCGTTTTGGCGACTAATTTATATTAGTTTTTTATTTTATATTTTGTCGACTTTTCCTATGTCATGTATATGTGATCTCCGGAAATAAATTATTATTATTATTATTATTATTATTATAATAAGAAACTACAGTGGTTAGTTTTTATATTTTATAACGACATTTCTAGAAGGAACAAGGCCTTAAGTACTGACAACAAAATAAATATACAAGTGCTCATTTGCCATTTCTTGTAAAAAATCATATTACAACAGATTAAAATTATTAAAGACATATTTTTTCCAATTCCAGTAATATATGACTTAAGAAATTCGTACAAGAAGCACAATATATAAATATATTTTGGACTCCGTATGACTAATACGCTAAATTATACACAAGTTTTGCTGTACTTCATTTAAACTTATATTAAATTTTTGCCAAAAGTAAAGTACCCTTTTAAAAAGGCCGATTGGAACTAAAAATGGAGATGCCTAATTAGATGTTATAGTAATTATATGAACAAAGTTTCAAAATTTTACGTCTAATTATTTTTGAGTTAAGCGAAAAATTAAAAAAAACATGATAAGCAAAGTATCTTTTTGGCACTGCTGATTGAAAAAAAAGGAAGGTACACAACTATATGTTATAGCAGTCCCATATACAAATTTTCTAAATATTACAGGTAATCATTTTTGAGTTATGATTGGTTATGATACATACATACGAACATACGTATGTACAGACGTCACGCCGAAATTAGTTAAAATGGATTCAGGGATGGTCAAAATAGATATTTTCGTTAAAAGCTGACAACCGAAATTTTTCACGATTGCAATACTTCCTTTACATTGTACTTTGTACACGGAAGTAAAAAGCAATTTTGGTGCCCTTTAATAAAACATTCTGAAATATCATTTCACAAAAATGTGTTTGTCTAAAAAAGAATTTTTGAGGGATGTAAACATTTGGAATATCTGTTTTAAAATATTTGAAATTTTCTTTTGTTGAATTTATTGGAAAAACATTTATATGATTCGAACTCATCCAAAAGCAACATTGAGATATCAACTGATTGATAGCCGAAACAAAATGAATCATCGTCTATTTTCCATTCCTAAGCATAAGATAAATCACAAGTTCAAAAAATATCAAACGCACAAAATATTAAATTGATCCGTATTTTATGCAGCACCATTTGTCTTTCTGGAACACATCGTATCCAAACAGCACCGGAAGGTATCACTGAACAATAGGCCTGAGTTATCCTTCCCGCGGGAAAGGATAATGCAGGCAGAGCCAATCACACGAGCGCATACATCCCAGGGAACCAATCACAGGCTCTGTACAAACAGCGGAGTCTTGCATGCATGTATGCATGATGCATGCGGGACTCCAATACGGGACCAGAAACTGGAATTTTATTGCCTTTCAGTAAGGCTAAGTGTTTATATACGCCGTTTCGTACACGACGTGATTCGGAAATGCGCTGTTTTTATAGAGATACGCTTTATATCTTCCAACTGATTTGTTCAACTTTACAACAATCAAGAATAATTATGGGGATGAGGATGAGAATGAGATGAACCACGTTTTGGAAAAAAATATTATTACTCTATACAGTGGTTCTCAAAGTGGATGCCGCCTTTACCAAATTATATTTTTTACATGTAATCGTATTGGAGTTATCGTAGACGAAAAATCGTCACAAAAGTCGTATTCTAGGGACCCTAATTCATGTTCATATGTCGAAAACTCACACTCAAAATTTGACCAAAAACAAACCTTTCTTATCTATATACTGATACTCTCCTTCACCATATAAGGGAGAAGGACCAAGGCTATGAAGAGATGAACGGCTTGATAGATTATTACCATTTGTTATATATGTAAACAGCGACCACAAATTACACATTTTATCCAATCATCCTTTTTTATCTTTTTTCAATAATTTTCCTTGCATCCCGCATATTCGTTTTCATAACCTTAATAATTATCATCACCCTCTAATTAACAATTTAATTCATGACATATAGAATAGCAACTAGATCATCTACCTTTCTATGTGCAAATGATTTTTTTCTGTTTATCGGTTGAATTGACTTTTTAACAATAAAAATCCTCTGGTCCATCTGTCCTCAGAGCAGAGGTTAAATGGACCACTAAATTACTTAAAACTGTGTACAAATAGAACCAAATTTTTAGGTTTCGTTAAGATTTATGCACATGTTATAAAGTATGTACATAAATAATGAGTTTAAACCTACCGAAGTAGTAATTAACTAAGTGCAGTACATATTTTTTACCATTTCAGTAAATTATTTTATTTGAAGGGTTCTCACAAAATAAAATAAAAAATTTTCTTTAATATGACTGTTTATATATTCAATGCTAATATAAGGAAAAATTATTTTTGAAATAATATTACGTTCTAGCGAAAATAAATTATGAGTATATTTCACAAAAATAATGACAAAAGAACTAAAGAACACTGTAAGTTGTGTACAAGTTCATATAAAGTTCTTTGTTCTTTTTCACTTGGTCTTGTATGAGCTGTAACTCACAACATGAAAAGAACAAAAGACTAATTCTCAATTAAGAAAGTTCTTGATTTAATGTTTTTGGAAAAGTAAGTTAGTTTTTACCTCATTACCTTCTAATTTATATCAGTTTATTTGTTTTAGCGAAATGAATAATGCCTTTTATGTCTCGTAAATTAATAAAGTTTTATTAGTTTATGTACTTTGCGACAATTAATATTTGAGAATGTCGAAAGTTTCAACAGAAACACATAAAATGTTACATTGAAATTTATAATTCTTGAAACAGAGTGTATTTTACTATACTGTTATTATTATTTTTTACCGAACAAAATTTTTTATTTTATATTAATGATAAGCATTTCAGCAACTCATTTACAAAACTTTGATAATTAACCTGAAAAGTTTTACTTATATAAATATAAAATTTGTAAATAAGTATTAAAATTGACGAGAAAGCCTTTGGGCATTGAAAGGAAAGCATTCAAACGGCGATTTATTTCAATTTCTGAAATCAAATAGATACAAAGAGGTCCGATGTCTAAGTTGAATGGTTGTTTCAGGATGGGCTCCGAAGACGAATGGATAAGCTGAAAAGTTCAATAGAAGAAGCAAACAAAGCAGTGAACAAGGAACGAGAGAAGAACGTTAGTCTTTTACATCTTATTTTCCCTCCAGATATCGCCAAACGACTTTGGCTAGGTAAGTTGATATATTACACCTTTTAAATTACTTTTCACGATTAAATTTTTCCCCGAGGTACACACTTCAATTTATTTTTA
Source organism: Stenolophus ochropezus (assembly GCA_035578165.1). Lineage (NCBI taxonomy): Eukaryota > Metazoa > Arthropoda > Insecta > Coleoptera > Carabidae > Stenolophus > Stenolophus ochropezus. Next base: position 808,051 of record JAQOWZ010000016.1, on the reverse strand, counting down.
ATCAGATATTTTATACTTAACATATATCTGCACGCAATTATTACGAATAGCTTTATAATTTTATAATACTTACTAATGCACGAGAAATAAATTAATAATAAAGATTTATCACGACATCTTTACTCGAACGATAACTTAAAGAAAGACAAAACTAGGCAAAAGTACAGGCAGTTTAGAATCTCATCATCATTGCATTCTATTTATATACGCTAAATTATATATATATATATATATATATATATATATATATATATATTTATTGCTGCACTTCATTTCAAAATGAGAACATTCTACGACTAATATTCAACTTCCATTTTTTCTTATGTTCGAATTTCCCTTCAAAATGGATTAACTTTTGAAAATTTTAGTAAAATGTTTATCACTATTCGTTATTACATTAGACAAAATTATTTTAATCGCTCAAAAACTTGCAAGTTTAAATTTATTTTGTACATATTTCTCATGAAATATATTCTGACAGTTGTCAATGACAATTTATAATCATTTCCTATAAAAATTTAAAGCCAACTAAATTATTATTTTTATTAAGTTTCTGCAAAAGTTAACTGCTCTTTGAAAATACTAATAGGAACCAAAAATGGAGGTGCATAACTAGATGTTATAGTAACTACATAAATAAAATTTCAACATTCTACAGCTTACCATTTTTGAGTTATGCGAAAAATTAAAAAAAAGGGAGGTGCACAACTAGATATTATAGCAGTCCCATATAAAAAAATTCAAAATTTTTCTACTAATTATTTTTGAGTTAAGCAAGTAACATACTTACGTACAGATGTCACGCCAAAATTAGTCATGGATTGTTAAATGTTACATTAATTATTATAATTTGTGACACATTTTAAAAATGCGACATATGGAGTAAATATAGAGTTATGCATGTATTATGTAGGAGTATATGAATAAACCTCATCAAAAAGAGAAGCTGTCAGTTCCAGAGCCAACTGCATTTAACAGTTAATAATTTATGAAAATTGCAAACGCCATGTCATAAATTATCTAAAATTTTATGAATTTATGAATACGTAACAAAGTTTCAAAGTTAAGTAATTAGCTTAATATACAGTATTATTAACTGTTAAAACTCAAAATGGCTTGTAATAATAATAATTTTGTTCTCCAAATCGTAAAAATGAATTGAAGAAAATTTCTCCAGTAGTAAATATAGGTATACTTATATTCGATTATAGACACATACTCGATTCATTAAAAATACATAAGGTTTTTTGTATACAACCGGTAATTAGAATATCTAACACATATTTCTAGATCATTTTCGTGATTCTAAGGGGCGTCATTTTATCCTTCACAAATTTTATATTAATCGACATTGTACCTTTCAAACATTTAATCTTGCACACCTTTTATCGTGCACACTTTTAATTCGCGAAAAAAGATATCTTACACACATTTTATCTTGCGCACATTTTATCATCCACATAATTTTATCTTTTATTAATTTTATTTTCCACACATTTTATCTTCGCCGTTTCATCTTTAAAACATAGTAATTGTACCTGTCATTCATTTGATTGCCCAAGCAATTAACATATTTATAATTTGATAAAATATTAAATTTTTCTGAAGATAAAATCTGTAAAAGATAAAATGTGTGGAACATTAAATGAGTGAAAAATAAAATGTGTGAATGATAAAAAGATTTGGAAGATAGAATGTGTGCAAGATAAATGTTCTCGCGGATTAAAAGTGTGCACGATAAAAGTTGTGCAAGATTGAATGTGTGCAAGGTAAAATGACGAGCAATATACCATGTGTAGAGGATAAAATGTACCTATATGCCCCGATTCTAATCGTACGTAAAGGTTGAATGGGGAAGTTTAACGTATTTTTTTATTTTTTAATTTTATCAAGATTGCCCTCAAAAGTGATATTCTACATTTTATTTTATTTTACTCAAAGATGCCTAGATTTCTCAAAAACTGAAATTTTATACAAAAATGACGTCAACGTGGCTCGCGGAGAACGTATCGTCTATCTTAACCAGCGCGCGCTGGGTTCCCATGGCAACAGAGAAGCGTGTATTGTAAAGCCTGAAAATATAACCTACGTTCAAAAAGTCAGGTCTCACCATCCCTTCTGCGCAAACGCATAACTCACTTGTGACGTCAGTGTGGCTCGAAGATAAATCATTAATTATAAATAATTGGCAACATTATTTTAACTTTCAATTACATTTTAAGTTATAATTACTCATGTACTTTCGACTAAAATATATTTCACATGTAATTTCAACCACGCTAAACTTCCCCATTTGACGGGCGTTAAAGTTGGAGCATCTTTTTGTTGCGGGATATTTAACGTTTTCCGCCGAACAGAGGACGTGATTCCTGTTAGCTTTAATTAAAAGCATGGAAAACAATCATTCACGTGCGACAGACAGAACCGGCCTGATTGAATCCTCCTCCCCGGTGCTTTCATCAGCCCATGATTGGATTAAGTTCTTTCTCCGCGTACTCTACCTTACGATACTTAGTTCGTCTATACACGTCGTTAGAGGTGTAATTGCATTTTTTCCAAGAGCTTGCCAAAAGAGATAAAGAAACTGGTAATTAAATGACTTCGTTTTTTGTTCTTTCATTTATAGCGAGACAATGAAAAACAATATGAATCTTCCAGCCGCTATTCGCTGAAATCAATTAATTGGAAATGGATCTGTATTTGATAAAAGAACGCTACTACGCTTAGGTGCTTGCCTTTTTAGATGTCAGGTGTTTTAGGCGGATATAAGAAAAATGATACGTGAAATTTAATTTGTCGTACTAATTTGCGGACGAGCTGTCACTTTTTTTAAAATATTTTTCATTCGCATTTTTTTTAATATTGGATTAGCTTTATATAATTGAACGATTAATAATAAAATTAAAATGATTACTTTCGAAATCAGAATGTTGATCTTGGATACCAGAATTGTAGAAATATTTTATTGTTTTATTACATTAATATCTGTCAAACAGACATCTGTCAGATTGTATTAAAATTTATTTCCTGTCACTTGCGTTTTCAAATTAGCATTAATATTTATGATTATTCTAAATAAATATAATTATTAATAAAAAATAATATTTTTTTATCTGACATTAAAATAAACGTCCGTATTACTTTAAAAAAACTGTATTTACTTCTAGATCTATTAGAACTAATAAAAATCATGTTCGATTACCTGTATATCAATTAGTTGGGGAAGCAAACACCGAGTGGCACTGAAAGCAGTCCCAATTGATATCTTTGCAGTTTCGCATCTATAGTACACAAAAAATATATATAATCTATCAATAGAACGAATTTCATTGTAGCCTACTTATTTGATTATTTATTATTACATTGATGTAAATTGTTTTTAATTAAAGTAAATAAATAAACTAAAGTCTCTTCAAAATCGACATCGATTTTTAATTGCATTTGATACAATGTGTGTGAATATGCAATAGACAACAGTATAGTTTTAATTTTAAGGCGAATAAGTAGAAAACTTAGATCATAAATCACTAAATTTTATTTTCAAATTACACTTCATTCCATCCCCATAAATACTTTCATTTCAATTGAAGATAAGCTCATTGGAGAATTTACCCCCTTTGGCCTTCCCTTGGGAAAGTTCCACAAATGGTGAAAGTTTGAACTAAAGACGTTGTTTCCCCTTTCGGTTGCAGGTGAGACGATCGAGGCGAAGACGCACGAGGACGTGACGATGCTGTTCAGCGACATCGTGGGCTTCACGTCCATCTGCTCCACCGCGACGCCCATGATGGTCATCAACATGCTGCAGAATCTCTATAATCAGTTCGATGTCTTCTGCGGGCAGCTTGATGTCTACAAGGTAAGGAGTTGTTGGTTTTATATGGATATTATTTAGATTATAATGGGCTCCTCCACCATTTTTTTTATTTCTTTATATGAACTTTATCTAATTTGAAATTAGTGTTTTACAAGACAAGAATTCTTGTCTTGTTTTGTTATTTCCAGGCTTGTCTTGAAAAACAACACAAAAATTTAAGGATATCTTGTCTTTCATTACATTTATATATAAAATTCTTGTCATGATCGTCTTATTCTTGCTTATATCATGTCTTGGACATTGAACATATAATAAATAAATCTTTGTATCATACAAACCTTTTTTCGTAAGATAATATCAACAGTTATTATTATTTAATGAATAATATAAAAAAAAAGTAGAACAGCACAACCTATACGTATAACACAACAGAGACATTTGTACAAACAGAAAATCTTGGTTAAATGTTTTTATATAATTATTATATTATTTCGCCAATAATTATTACTATTACATTTGATTTTTTTTTAAATTACATGTTTGTTATGTAAAAAAATCATGTATTAATATTATTACATAAAAAAAAATAAATTAGTAAAAAAAGCAAGAATAAAAAAAATTAAGAAAATCTTGCAATTCTTGCACTTTTCTTGCTAGACAATATTTTGCCTTGTCTTGCTTTGAAATTTGTAGCTTTTGTCTTGTTCTTGTCTTGCATTTTTTGCAAGACTGCGGCAAGACGCGTGAAACATTATTTTTGATCTGTCGTCTATTACCAACCGAAATAATTTTCTGGCAACAATGCACATTTACTTTATAATTATCTTATCTATTCTCTTGTTTATGTATACTTAATATATGCAGCAATAAAATTACTGACGCGTTTTGATATTTGCATAAAATGTAGGCGAATAATTTATTATAAGTACTACATCATTTGAGATTGACACTTGGTATTTTAATTATGCATTTAGCTTTAATATTAACTGTACTAAAATTATTAAATTTCCACAATATATGATATACATACAACATATGTGTTATATTTAAAAAAAGTAATTTGGTATATTTATTTACTAAATAAAAAAAATTGTTGTCTAAAAAAAAGGCGTTATAAAAAAATATAATTTACAGATTTATTTACAATCTTTTTTTAAAAAACTTAATAAATACTTTCATTACAAATATATAATATTAAACCCTAAAAATTACAAAAACCTTAGTTACTACTGAAAACCTTTTACCAGTAGATTTGAATAGACAAGCAGGTGTGGGTATAAGGCGGTATACTTACTTGGCGCTGGGGTTACCGTGATCAAGGAGGCGGTTCCCCCAGGACGAGGCCTTCCCATTGCACTGCGGCTAGGCTGACCCCTGCGATTACCCAAAAACGGGGTAACTCGGGCGCGTAATTTTTGGTAGTCGGGACTGCGTTCGCGCGGCCCCGGTTTTGCAAATTGAAACAAAGTGCAAATTTTGTTTTTAAAAATTATTGAACCATATATTACTCTAATTTTTTACTTGTAATTGCTCCAAAATATAGGACCTGCAAACCTTACAATCAATTTCCAAGGTAACGAAACTACAAACTGCGAACCCTACAATCATTTTCCAAGGTAAAAGAACCGCAAACTTAATAATAGTAGAAAAACAAAAATTGCGGGGAACTTTTAAACAGACGTCTCCTAGTGTTTCACAAGACAAGATTTCTTGTCTTGTTAAATTATTCCTTGTCTTGTCTCGAAAAGCAAATTTAACTTCATCTTGTCTTTCATTAGTCTTTATATAAAAATCTTGTCTTGATCGGCATACCTTGTCTTACATTGAAATTTGTAGCTTTTGTCTAGTGCTTGTCTTCCATTTTTTGCAAGACTGAGGCAAGACCAAGAAAAATACAAGACTCTTCTGAAACACGAATCTTCAGTGTTACTATAGCGACGCCATAAATAACTTATTAGACTATGTCCAACTTTAAATTCGGCAGCAACTTCAATTTGACGTCTTTCCATGAGTAGAAGATTTTAAATTTAAAATGCAACTGAAAATTTATTAAACAGTGAAGCACAAATTGATGTTAAATGATAAATATAAAACGCATTGTTATAACAAATGTTAAAAAGATGATGAAAGTAAAACAAAATCATTTTATTGGTAATAATATTATTTAGAAAATTGTTGTTAAAATTATATTGAATATAGTTTATTGTTTTTATTTATATTTAATTATAAAAAATCCCTGTACATTTTTGAGCAGTGTATTTTGAAATTACACAATTTAAAATTGTGATTTTATTTTAATATTTATCTAACAAAAATATAAACCAAAACATTTAAACTTTACAACATGCTACGGTCCTGGTCTAAAAAAATTGTAAATTATGAATGATCGAGTATTCCCCAGGCGTAAGTCGTTGATTTGGCGGTAATTACCTTTTGCACAAACGATACATAATTTCTTTCCCCTGTGGTATTGTTTGCTTACCCCATATTTCGCACACGTCGCTTTATTAGTGGAGTTGTGATGCTAAATGATTAATAGCAGATTATTCCATTTTGATACAAACCGGAATTTTCATTTTCATTTCCTATTGTTATTTGCTATATAATAATAAATAATTAAAATTCAATTTGCTTTGCATTTATGCTGATAATAAAATAAATTAATATTTTATTGTAAATTTATCATGAAAATAAAATAAATGTTTGTTTAATAAATACCCTATTTGTCATTAATTTAAATAAATGAAGTAATATAATTTATCATTCAAAACGCCCTTTCAAACCTAAAAAACTAAATCAAAATCTGTTCATCCGTTTGGGAAAAACATACGTTAACCCTTTGTTTACTTTGGGAGTTAAAAAAGCTAAATTATACAAATATTAGTACATATTTATACACCAATGATAACATTTGCAAAATGACTAAATTTTGAAGAAATAATATAATTTTAGTTTTAAGTGAATTCAAAAGTTTAAATCCAAGTCCAAGCACTTTTCACTTTCTGCAAAACACTTATTCAAATTATTTTAATAACTTTCAAAACACCAAAAATTAGAAAAGATTAATGATACTGTGAAAATGTAATTACGCAATCAAATTACAAATTTGGAATGAGAAATTAAATTTTGGGGGTTGTTTATTAAAGCGATGACAAAATAATAATCGTTAATCACGCTATGGAAATTAAAACAAAACATTATGCTATTGTTGGTTAGACATTTCAAATCTAGTAAACGATTCATTAATTAAATAATGTCCCAGACATACTCACATACTCAAATACTCAGAAAATAATAATAGTAGTAAAATTACCGGCGATTATGTATAATTCCCAATAGTACTGGACAATGTACCATATGCGTAATTTACCTAACATACTGGATATTATGCATAATCTACGATATGTTAATTTCAAATACCGGTTTCATTCTGAAATCGCTTTTTCACTCAAAAAGCAGTTTCATTCGAATACCGGGTTAACCGGATAAACGGTTTATCCGGATTTAAGAAAAATGGATAACGGATATTAATAAAAATGGATATACCAGATCCTATGACACATCTACTGCTGGATACCGGGTTATCCGCATAACCGGTTTATCCGATTTGGATAAATAATAAATATCGGATATTAATAAAATGCGTTGATATATTTTGTATATATGAGTATGTTATAGAACTTACAATACGCAACCCCTATAACATGCAAGTATGTGGTTATATATAATATGCATTTTTGTATGTGAAATTAAAAGTTTATCAAATATATATAAATACATACTTTGTTTTTTAATTTATTCTTTTATATTATTATAAAAACGATCAGTAAAAATTAAGTTGTAATTTTATTATTTTGAAAATTGTGTATAATTGTCGTAAAAATTAAATTTAAATTTCTGTCGCTATCGAAGCTTCTGCAGACCACTTACCACTATATATTGTATGACTAGAGTTTAGAAGCAAATGTTTGGTATCGCTTCTCGGCTCAATGAGCTAAGATCAAAGTGTAGTATCTGTTCTTATCAGTTTAATATCTGATATGCCTTGCATGTCAAGGCTCGTATATTAAATCGATTTTTAGAACGAGATGAGGTTGTAAGGGCTTGCTCTACCCTCATCATGGGTTGACCCAGCATTGCAGTGCCGCTGGGAACAGCCCTTAAATTACAATACAAACATAGTTCACTTGAATATTAGACACGTGGTAAAATAATTAAAAGAGTAAAGGAACTCTGTCAAATTCCAGGTATCCGATTTTAGTACTTGTTTATTTTTAATTTCGGATGAACCGGTATTAGAATTGAACTCTATCCGAAGGAAGCTGATATCCAGACGAAACCCGATATCAGATTCATTCGAAAACAGGTTTAATAATCCCTTTATCCGGATATCGGATATATTATGATACCGACTTAATTTGTTAATTAATGCCGGATACATTCGAATACCGGATTAATCTGGACATTTGAGGTATTTGAACACCGGTTTACTCCAATTATGAAGATAATGTTAAAACAAATTTTATAAATAAATTAAAAGTTAACGTTAAACCTGTCAAATTCAACAAATTATATCCGAATGTATTAATCGTTATTTTTTTTCATTTTGGATAAACCGGTATTCGAATACGGGTTCTTCCATTTATCCGTACCTACATATATCGGATACATAAGGATACCGGATTAATCCGGATATATGATACATTATCAAATATACCGGGCAAAATGCAAAATATTCAATACCTATTTTAATTTTGTCCGAATACCGTTTTTCCTCAGATATCGATTTCACCCGGATATTGGTTTCAGTGTGATACCGGGTTATCCCGATAACCTGTTAATCCAGTTTGAAAAATAACGAATTTCGGATATTAATAACACGATATCCGAAATGCGTTGAAAGACTATGTATATATGAGTATGTTATAGAACTTACAGTACGCAACCACCATAACATACAAGTATGTGGTTATATATAATATGCAATTTTGTATGTGAAATTAAAAGTTTATCAAATATATATAACTATGTACTGTATATTTTTAATTTATTGTTTTACATTGTTATAATAACGATAAGTAAAAATTAGGTTGTAATTTTATTATTTTGAAAATTGTGTTTAATTGTCGTAAAAATAAAATTTAAATTTCTGTCACTATGGATGCTTCTGCAGACCATTTACCATTGTGGATTGTAAGACTAGAGTTTAGAAGAAAGTGTTTGTTATCGCTTCTCGGCTCAATGAGCTAAGATCAAAGTGTAGTATCTGTTCTTATCAGTTTAATATCTGATATGCCTTGCATGTCAAGGCTAGTATATTAAATCGATTTTTGAATAGGGATGAGGTTGTAAGGGCTTGCTCTACCCTCATCATGGGTTGACCCAGCATTGCAGTGCCGCTGGGAACAGCCCTTAAATTAAAATACGAACATAGTTTACTTCAATTTTACAGGTCTAATAATAAAATTAAAAGTTACATAAAGGTAACCATTAAATTCCAGATATCCGATATTAGTGTCCGTTATTTTTAATTTCGGATAAACCGTTTTGGAATAAACTCTATCCGAAGGAAACCGATATCCATAAGAAACCAGATATCGGATTCATTCGAATACAGGTTTAACCCGTTTATCCGGATATCGGATATATTGTGATACCGATTTAATTTTTTTATCTGGATATCGGATTCATTCGAATACTGAATTAATCTAGATATTTTATACATTTGAACACCGGTTTAATCATTAATCAGATATATTTGAACATCTGTTTAATAGGATTTATTCGGATACCAGATTATCCGGATATAGGATACATAAGGATATCGGTTTAATCCATTTATTCGGGTATTAAATACATAAGAATTTGCTGTCGGTTCTTGGCAGAATGTACTACGAAAATAGAGAAAATCCAATACCGGATTCGTTCATTATATTTTAATAATTTTGTATACTTTATTTCCCTTTTACAAAACTAGTCTTGTACTTGCAGTTATAGACCACAAAATGTAGTTTAGTGAACCGTTCAGGGAAATAATAACCGTTAATCAGTGGGCGTGAAATGAAGAAGGCGGAGTTGATGGCTGTGACTGGTGGCTCGTGACTCGGGAGATGTCACATCCAAGCCGCGGCTTGGGTCTCGGCTTCGAGCGCTGACGAAGTCACCAGCAGTAGTTAGCGCTTCGTTAACTCCTCTCTCAAACAGTCTGGGACAGGATTGTGTGTTGTCAACCAGATATTGTTTCTTGTGTTGTCAACGGATCCATAAGCGAAGAATAAGTTATACAAATTTTAAAAACTTTTTACTAAGTTACATATTTTTGGTAAAGATATTTGCTTTGAAGGTTTGAAGAATAATAAAAAATAAAACTAACTACTATAAGTTTCCATTATAATAATAAAAACTAAACATTACTTTGCAATTATAATAGTTATTAGCAATTATATGTATAGTCGAAATTTTTAAGCAGTAGAGAGACGTCATAGACCTGAAAAAAACGTTACAATACGAAATAAAACTTAGAAATTTTCGAAAGATGTTTTTATTTAGAAAACCGAGTAGTAAAAAAAGGTATCATAAAAAAATTACTTATTTGTTATATTTACTATTATTTCAAATTAAAATATAAGGTATTTAATGACATTTCAATTTATTTATAATAATTGCAGTGTATTTTTTTTAACACACGTTGGCTACGACTCAAATAAAATATATTTACATATATTTGTTTCTTGTCACGCCGATTGATTGAGTTGTCAAATAATATAATATAAAATCTTTGTTTGTTCGTTTAAGTTGTATTGTTCCTTATAATTGTTCGTATTCGTGTTCTTTGTTTCTTGTTATACGTTTATTTTATTAGCGTAAGTAATAATGCCTAAAGCATTATCGAAGCAGTCGCAAGTGCTAACTGCAAATGCGACTACATATTTTAAAAAGGAACTGACAGTGGACCATTACTGCCGTTAAAAGCAGTTCGAGAGGTATGTTATCATTTTATTTGTTGTTATTAAATTTGGCATTGCCATATGCAACACGCAACACATTTTCTAAAGTAATGCACATATAAACTTTGTAATTCGTGACGTCATAATCTAGTTACAAATATTGATGACATACATTCTTACAAACATAATATCTTCAATATTATTGGCTATTTGTTTCGGAAAAAAATAAGCCATGTGAGTAATAAAAATTACTTTAGTCCTTAGATAAATATTATATTTTTTTCGAAATCGTTAAATTATTAATTAAAAACATAAATAAATAGGATTATGTGTTTGTAAAACGTCACCTGCTTAGACGTCATCTGCAAGAAATCAGGTAAATTATTATTAAATGTAAATAATAAATAAATTCGCCACTAAGATTTTAGAATGACATGTTCGTTATTTTAGGTAATGCTAAAATAAACTGCAAAAATATAATACTATTAAAATATAGGTTAATTTAGTTTGACAGATGAGTCAGTAAAGTTTTACATTAACTACTACTTTGGCTAACTTCGCGGAGTAATATCGTGTACTTTACTATCGATTTTGAAAAAACTATTATGTAAATGTCACAATTATGAAAAGCATTATTGACCAGCGCCTTATATCTCTAGATTCCTTGTCAACCTTGGTGTATAATATACTATTATTTCGTGGTGACTTAAATTTAACATGCAATAAAAACCCTAAATAAAAATTGTATCCCGTGGTATAATTCTATTTACAGGAATAAATGCTTTAACGAGATCTGTTGTTCAAATAATTAATTTATAAAAAGTCCCTTAATTTAATTAACTCAACGAGCAGTAAAAAGTTCATTTTTCATTAACGTCAAGCAATTTAAACAAGCACACACTCAGAAACCAATTAATTCTTGAATTAATGGTCTACAAATCCAATTTTATATACCAGTGTCTCACTAACTACACTTGATCCTTTATTAATGCTTGGTTAACTAATGCACATAATAGAGCATAATGAAGCGTGATTTACTTGATACACTAATGCGTTAATGCATAAGTAAACTGTTGCAATAGCGAGACAAATTCATAACTTATTTATAGACCCTGCAAGTGCTTCTTAAGCTGCATCAGAATACGATGCTGCTGAAGTGCTCACCATTTTAAACAAAAACCAGTGAAAATTTATTATTAACTTAAACTACTTTGTTGTGTTTATTTTTTGCTTATGACAGCGTTTAAATTGTCAGGAGAATTAAAATACAAAAACTTTTTTTTCTTTAACCTTGTTACACAAAATACAATGTTGTTAGAGTTTAACAATAACACTTTGCATTAAAATGAAAATATATAATAATTTTTAACTGTATTTTAATAACTTCCATAAAAGCACACTTAAACTTTCAGTATTTATCTTCAGAAAAATGTGAAGCAATATGACCATAAAGTATTTTTATATTAATTTTAAATATTATTATTATATTTTTACTTCCCGCCACTCAAAGATAGTGAGGTTTCAATGGATAAGCATGTTTTGAATATATGCGTGGATAGATAGATGTTGTCGTAACGATTACTCAAATACTAGCAAATAAAAAAAGTTGAAGTGTTTTCATGAAGATCTGAATAGTTTTTCAGAAATATCTTAATTCATTATGAATATATGAAAATTTTTGTATTTAATAATTTAATATTATGTCATTAGCTAGAATTTTATAGTTTAAATTTGTTTCTACCTAGCTCCATTTAACTATTACAAGTAATTAATGATTCGGTAAATTTGTTATATTTGCGGTTAATCTGTTTACCTATGGATATAAATGGTTTATATGAATTGAATTGTTTAATTAATGAATTTTAATTTTTCAAATATACCGGATAAAATACATAACATTCAATACCTATTCTAATTTTGTCCGAATACCGATTTTACTCAAATATCGATTTCACCCGGATATTGGTTTCAATGGGTTATTCGGATAACCGGTTAAACCATTTTGAAAAATAACGAATACCGGATATTAATAACACGATATCCGAAATGCGTTGACAGACTATGTATATATGAATATGTTATAGAACTTACAGTACGCAACCACCATAACATGCAAGTATGTGGTTATGTATAATTTGCATTTTTGTATGTAAAATTAAAAGTTTATCAAATATATATAAATATATACAGTTCATTTTAATTTAATTCTTTTATATTATTATAACAACGATAAGTAAAAATAAAGTTGTAATTTTATTATACTGAAAATTGTGTCTAATTGTCGTAAAAGTAAAATGTAAGTTTCTGTCGCTATTGAAGCTTCTGCAGACCACTTACCACTATATATTGTATGACTAGAGTTTAGAAGCAAGTGTTTGCTATCGCTTCTCGGCTCAATGAGCTAAGATCAAAGTGTAGTATCTACACTCGAGAAGTGAGGCTGTTCATCGCGAGTGATGTGCTCGGTCACATGAACTGTGCGGTGGTATTGTTGTGGCAACGATGGCCGCAGCACCCCCGACCGTGACTCGCGATGGTTCGCAGATCGTCATCCTTCACCCGTGCGGCACAACTTTCCACTGCACGGAGGCAGGGTGTAATGCTGCGTTCCGGAGCACGACCTGGACCTCCAGCAGGAGATCCCTCGAGAGGCACCTTACCGATGTGCACGGACTACAACTAGACAGGGTGTTGAACAAGTGCAGACACTGTGAGTCGGTACTCGGCCTGAGACCCACCCTGCACGTGTGTAGGGCAGCAGCCGCCGCTCCACCACAACAGGGAGAACAACCGGCCGAGGAGTTCCAGCACCGCTGTGGTAGGTGCAACATGTCGTTCCCGTCCAAGCAGGGTCTCCGGAATCACGTGCGCCAGCACGCGATCAACGAGCGTCGCGAGCGAGTCAACGTCGCGCTCCCCGCTCCACGCACCGGCCGCAGACGACTCCAGCCAGAGCCAGACCCGCTCCCGGACGCCCCCGACGCCCCTACCATCGCGCCGGACTCACCACCACCACCACCCGACCCACAGGCACGAGTTCCGCCCCTGCACGGCGACTACAGTCCGTCGCACGCTGTGCGCTCTCCGTCGCCGCTCCCCTCACCAGCCAGGGAGCCCCCACCGGACCTGACCACGACCTCGGACCTGGACGACATCTCGCCAACCTTGCAGCAGGACATCGGAGCCTCCCAAGCCTCCGCGCAGGACGAGGAGGAAGCAACGACCACGCAACCCGCCCCGTCCAAGGACGAGTTCCCGCTGGCCGCCTTCATCCCCCGCCTACGCGACCTGGTGCGCCGCCCTGCGACTCCCAGGAACTGGGAGACCTTCAACGCTCTGTTGCAGGAACTAGAGACCGCCGTCCACGCGGCTTGCAACATCCGTCCCCGCCCCGAGGCCGACACCACCACCAGAGCCACCCCCGACCCGGACGACGCTAGGTACATCCAGCGCCTCTACCGCAACAACCGGAGGCGCGCGGTGCGTCTGATCCTGGGCGAGCAGAGGACCACGTGCCCCGTCGCCAAGGACACCGTAGCCGCGCACTTCCAGCGCGTGTGGGCTGGAGACCCCGCCTTCCGCCCCCAGTACCAGCAGGTCCGAGGCCGAGCGGCCCTCTCCACCGAGGACTTCACGCCGGCTGAGGTGGCAGCCAGACTCCGCAGATGCGAGAACACCGCTCCTGGCCCCGACCGCGTCACCTACCACCATTGGCGGCGCGTCGACCCCGAGGCCAAGGTGCTGGCGGAGGTGTTCAGCATCTGCCTACGACACCAGCGGATCCCAGAGGCTTGGAAGAAGACGACCACCATTCTACTTCCAAAGAAAGGCGCGCCAGAGGACCTCAGCAACTGGCGGCCCATAGCACTGTCGTGCACAGTGTACAAGCTGTACACCGGGTGCTGGGCTGCGCGCCTCGCCAGATGGGCCGAAGAGACTGGTGCCATCCACCCCTCCCAAAAGGGGTTCATGGCACACGACGGTGTCCTGGAGCACAACTACGCGCTCAGGAGGACGATCGCCGAAGCACGACGTGGGCGTCGTGAGCTGTGTGTAACCTGGCTCGACCTCACCAACGCCTTCGGGTCAGTGCCGCACACAGCTGTTCGCGCAGCTGTCCAAGCTGCTGGAGTAGGCGACGTCTTTACAACCATCGTCAGCGACCTCCTCCAGGACACCACCACCCAAATTGTGACGCCAACCGGGTTGACTTCCGACATCGCCGTCAGCGCGGGTGTTAAACAGGGCTGCCCACTCAGCGGCCTACTGTTTAACTTGGCCATCGACCCGTGCCTCCATGAGCTGCAGAGCGACGACTGCCAGGTCCTGGCCTACGCGGACGACCTCGCCCTGCTCTGCCGCTCCCAGCAGGTCCTGCAAGACCGACTGGACGACGCGTGCCGCCTCATGGAGAGGCTCAACATGGCATTCAACCCGGCCAAATCCCGGACATTACACATCGGCAGAGTGAGAGGGCAACAGATCGGTGTCTTGCAGACATCCTTCTCCATCGCCGGCGCCGCAGTGCCCCACATCGAGGACGCCCTGGACAGCGAGTCCTTCCTTGGCGCCCCCGTCGGGTACTCGCCGGTCCCCGGCAATGCTAGCCTGGACAACATCGTGTCCACTGGCCTGAAGCTAATGACGTCCAAGCTCGCGCCATGGCAGCGTCTCGACGCCTATAAGACCTTCGTCGTGCCGTCCATGCGCCATCACATGCGCGTCGGCACGTACGGCAAGAACGAATGGGCCGAGCTGGACAGAATCTTCAGAGCGGAGATCAAGAAGACGCTGTATGTCCCCACGGAGTGTGCGAACGAGTACCTGTACGGCCCTCGTTCTGCAGGCTTGGTAGGCGTGCCCGTCGCAGCTGACATCGCCGACTTCACCATCGTCGACTCGGCGTTCAAGCTGCTGACGTCACGCGACCCCAACATCGCCAGCCTCGCAGGAGACGACTTGGACGACGCCACCGAGCAGCGGACCCACGAAGAAGCCACCGACGACCTGCGTGGCCGCTTCCTGTCCGGTGACATGGCCGCTCCGTTCCACCACCGTACCTTCGGACAATGCAGCGTCTGGACCCAGGCTAGGAAGGCCTCCACCCGCAACTCCTGCACGTGGACCTTCGAGAAGGGCGAACCCGCTCTGTCCATTCCAGGAGGGAAGACCCTCGGCGCGACTGACCGTCGCAAAGTTCTCGGCGAACTGACTCAGCACCGGCAGCAGTCATATCTACAGCGTCTCGTTGGACTCCCATCGCAAGGGAAGGCAATCGAGTGTGTCGCTACGTCGGCTACTAATAGCCACTTTATCACCGACGGAGCGTACATGAGATTCGCCGACTGGCGGTTCGTCCACCGAGCGCGAGTCAACCTGGTTCCTCTAAACAAGAACGTCCGGCGCAAACCTGGTGAACCCGTGGACACCAGGTGCCGGCGTTGCTTCCACCCCGAGGAGACTCTGCCCCATGTGCTGAACCATTGTATGCGGTACTCGAACGCCTACACCCTGCGGCACAACGCGATCGTTGATCGCATACGCAACGCCGCCCGAGTCAAGTACCGCATCCTCGCCGAGAACCAACCCTTCGGCGGCTCCACCCTCCGGCCCGACCTGGTGATAGCCCGAGGCAGGACCGTCCACATCGTCGACGTCACCGTGGCCTTCGAGAACCGCTTGGAGGCCCTGCAGACCGCCCGAGACGCCAAGATAGAGAAGTACGAGCCACTGGCAGAGACGTTGCGCTCACGATACGAGAGCGTAACTGTCGAGCCCGTGGTGGTCGGCTCTCTCGGCACCTGGCACCGCGCGAACGACGCCTTCCTGCGGAAGATCTGCAGCCGACGCTACGGACACCTGCTGCGGAAGCTGGTCACCTGCGACACCGTCCGATGGTCGAGGGACATCTACGTCGAGCACCTCACCGGTCATCGACAGTGGACCCTTCCCACCGACGCCGCTTCTGCCGCCACCGCCCCCGTCGCCCCCCCTGGAACTGCCCCCCGCCCTGCCGCCCCCGCTGCTGCCACCACCGCCCCGACTTGACCGCCCCCAACCACTGTGATTGAACGGCTGTATATTCTTTGTGTGATTTTTTTTAACTGTGATGTATACATTTTGCTTTTTTACTTGTTTTTTATATTTTAAATTATTTTTAATTTATTTACTTGTACACTTATTGTAAAAATTTTTTCTAAATAAATATCTGTTCTTATCAGTTTAATATCTGATATGCCTTGCATGTCAAGGCTTGTATATTAAATCGATTTTTGAATAGCGATGAGGTTGTAAGGGCTTGCTCTACCCTCATCATGGGTTGACTCAGCATTGCAGTGCCGCTGGGAACAGCCCTCAAATTAAAATACAAACATAGTTTCTTTTAATATTAGAGATGTAGTAAAATAATTAAAAGTAAAGGTGTGTCAAATTCCATATATCCGATTTTAGTACTTATTTATTTTTAATTTCGGATAACCCGGTATTAGAATGAAACCCTATCCGAAGGAAGCTGATATCCAGGTGAAACCTGATATCAGATTCATTCGAAAACAGGTCTAATCCGTTTATCCAGATATCGGATATATTATGATACCGATTTAATTTGTTAATTCAGATGCCGGATACATTCGAATACCGGATAAATTTGGACCTTTCATGTATATATGAACACCGGTTTACTCCAATTATTGAGATAATGTTAAAACAAATTTTATAAATAAATTAAAAGTTAACGTTAAACCTGTAAAATTCAACAAAATTATATCCGCATGTATTAATCGTTATTTTTCATTTCGGATATACCGGTATTCGAATTCGGGTTTAATTTACTTATCCGTATATCGGGTACATTAGGATATCGGATTAATCCGGATATTTGATATATTTAAATACCGGTTTAATCATATTTCAATACCAGTTTAATCGGACACATTCGGATACCAGTTAATCCGGATATCAGATACATAAGTATATTTACAGGTTTATCTGGATATTACATACATTTTAATAGACGTTTAATCAGTATCAGATATATTCGAATACCCGAATTTTTAACCCGTTTATCCGGATATCGGCTATATTTGAATACCGAATTAATCCGGATATTGGATACATTAGAATATCAGTATATCATATATTCGAAAACCGGTCCGGATATTTGAAAAATTCGGATACCGGTTAAATATTTAATTGTCATATTTAAAATACCAAATACAAATAGAATCGTAGCGTTGGCAAATTTCCTTTACTGGTGTACTGTCATTAAAATGTAAAATTATTTGCAATACAAGTATAAAAATGGTCATTTCTTAGCCTTTAAAAAATTTTGTTTATCTTCCTAGTTTTCTCTGGTAAAATTTATCTATAAGTAGGAAAACAAGCAGAGGAAAATTGTGGACAATTCTGGCGATGAAATGCAGTTTTCCTAGAACTGTGCATTGTGGTGATAAATAACCCAAAAGTTTAATTTTCTCGGTCGCATCTATTTTCTCTAGGAATTTTTTTTCCACGTGTAGTACCCAGGCAACACAACTAATTTTCATTTCATCAATACGCCAACTCAACAAATTTAAACTTTTGAACTTCATTTCCGAATGTGAATCCGACATCTCATACAGAATGCAGTTCTGTTAATATCGAGGCCAACTTTAAATTGCACGCTATTGAAAGTTCGTGCTTATTTTAGTTTCCACTCAACCAGAAAATTGTATTGCATTTTTTTATTGCCGTCGTAAAAATAATAGTTTTCCACTGAAAGCAATAATTCTTTGTGCTCTTTTAACATTTCTCGTTTACTTCCTTTCAATTTGTGATACAAAATAATTTAATTTAACTCCAGAAAAATATTTTCTAAGGTACTTTATGTCATCTTTCAAACATCCTTATGAAGTATTACAGTTATAACTTATACAAATTTGAATATTTTTTAAATTAATATTTTTTTCTCTTTATAAAGCAAATTATGTTTTGGAAACATCAATTTGTTACGCTACAGAATACAAAATAAGTTTGAATACAAACAACAAAGTAAAATAAAAATATCGATTTCCCGCTGAAAAATCAGAAAGTTTTATAACTTTTCCCCTACTAATTACAATCTCGTTAGCCATGCAAATTCCCTGTAACAGTAATTAAAAATCTGATGTGGCCAGCACATTACCTCTCGCCTGTCCACTTTACACTTTTTATTAAAATTTATATTTTATACATTTACTTTTGATTTTTAGGTACTTTATATATCAATATTAAATGTAATTTACTCAGAAAATAGTAGTTTATGAAAGCTCAATCCGATTTTTATCATGATTCCAATACCTCTCTTACTGAGTGGCGAGAAGTAAAAATGAAACGTTAAATTAATAATTGAGTAATGTTATGAACAAAAATCAATAATAAGCAATATTAAACTCATTAATAATATATAATATTATAATAATAATAATAATAATTGTAACGAATGTTCGACGGTTTTCGAATAACAAACATAAAAATATGTTTTCATCTTCAAAATTCGGTGATGAATTTTCATTTATGATTTAGGAACTGTTTACGGCTTAATACAGCAGTATCATGTCTGAGTAAAATTCATTAGCAAGCCGGAAATTAAAAATTTTCCACCAAGAAGAACCTAATATCCTTTTATGCCATTATAATTTCGAATGAAAAGAAAAATACAATCATATATTGATTTTTCTATTGTAAGTTTTCATAATAAAACGAAAACATGAAGATAAATTAGATGACTAAAAAATAATCATAAATAATGATTATTGTAATATATTACTTGTGTCAAATATTTCTTTATAATTTTTATTTATGTTTACGTCTTCTTAGACGTAGTTTGCACGAAATCAGATAAATTATTATCAAAGATAAATAATAAATAAATTCACCAATAATATTATAGAATGATTTTGTTATTATAGGTAGTGCTAAAATATACTGCAAAAATATAATGCAATAAAAATATAGGTTTATAGTTTGACAGATGAGTCCGTAAACTTAAATTTTTACATAAGAGTCTGTAAAGTTTTACTTTATTTTTTAAACATCATCCCCACTTATCCTAAGTAAATTGATATCGTTTTAATTTTAAAAATGTGTTTTTATTAACTTTATTTTAAAAATTAATACGTAAATTAGATTTATTTATGTACCTGATATACTAACTTTTCAGTTTATTATGTTGAAACAAACAATAATTTAATAAAGTAAAACGAGCATCTTGTTATTAAATAATTTTATAGGAGTACACTTCACGTAAACTTCGTTTTATGAATATTTACTTTCAGAATATTACAGTTTACTTAATATACTCATATGTGAAAATTTAGAAACAAATATCTGATCTCGTCGTATAATATTTATAAGTTACGAAGATACGAAATTATATATACAATATACGATAGCTTATTCAAAGACGATATGATACAAGATTCACCGTATCCGTATGTTACCATCTGAGTTCCGTTATTAAATTTATACCGGCATATAAAATATTTTGGAATTTAATAAGTTCTGGCAACATAAAGGCGTGCGTTGGAGAGATCGCATGTGCTCCGCTCACGAGTGTGTGTTGTTTATTCACGTGTAACAAATGAGAATCTTGCCTGTTCGCCTAGAAATTTTCATCAGGTCAGAGGAGGCGTAGGAGTCAGTCCCACGGATAAAATTTTACGCGCTTCGCGTGGTTTTCAAGTCACGGACTTGGGTATAAGCTGTTAAATGCCTCTAAATTTGACGATATCGGATGAAGCTATAACATGCGGAGAATACTCTGAATGTAAAATATACTCAATTTTATGGGTATAGTAATTGGTAGAAAAACAATAAGAAAATTTTAATATACCTGTTTTTGGGTGGGGTTACTTTAAACTTAAAAAAAAATTGGAATTTATTTATCTTTAGCACAACTTTTCGCTATGATATCGTAATGAATCCTATTTTCGATTATTAACAAAAATGAATGTTATACCTAAAATTGGATTAAACTAAAAAATGCGTGACATACTAATAGATACAATTTGCTGATTCTAAATTTTCAAACCAAATTTGATCATCCTTTTTCGTTCTGGAGATATTAGTGTTTAAAGTAGGACTTTTCAATACACATTTTTTGGCTCTAATTCAAAAATGTGTAAAGATATGTGTTTGGTGACTTTATCATTCGATTCTACGGAAAATTTTACATAAGGATTAGGGCTGGCAGACTTTGGAAACAGAAAGTCGATTTTCGACTTTTTGAAAAATCGATTTTAATCGACTAGTCGAAAACATCAACTATTTAAAAAAGTCGAAAATATTGAAAAGTCGAAAAAGTTGAAAAGTCGAAAAAGTTGAAAAGTTGATAAAGTTGAAAAGTCGAAAACGTCGAAATAATTAAAAGTCGAAAAAGTCGAAATAATTAAAAGTCGAAATATTTACACAATTGAAAATAAAGCATTTTATATCTATGAATAATTTTTCAGTGTGAATAATTTTAATTCAAGATTATAAAAAATGTAGTGTTCTTAACACTAAATTTATTCACTTATACAGGATGGGCCAGTGAAAATTATCAGCACCTGAATGGATTAGTACCAATGACATAACTTCAACCCTAAAATGGGGGTGGATTGCACCTCAAAAATTTTAAATGGAAAAGGGTGTCAAACATGATACAGTTCGAAAGGCCTTTCAATTCTCTATCCAACAGTTTTTTTATTTTTCAAACCCGATAATTAGTTCCAGAGATATATCATTTAAAAAAAAAAATAACAGGTGTTTAAAATTGCAATCAAGTAGGCTTTTGCGAATATCTGAAATCACATTTTAATAGTTTGAGTCAAAATAATTAGAAAAGATTTTAAAGTAGCAGGTAAATCGAAGTTGAAATGTAAAAGTCGAAAGTCTAATAAATTGAAAAGTCGAAAAAGTCGACGATTAAAAAGTCGAAAATATTGAATGTCTACGAAATATTCAAAGTCGAAAGTCTAATAAATTGAAAAAGTCGCCGATTAAAAAGCCGAATATATCGAAAGTCTTAGAAATTGTAGACCGCAATAAATACGTGTACTTGTACAGATTTGGGGTAAAATTACAATATTGTAGTTGTAGTGTATCTAAAGGGTCTTATTTTCCTTATATACTTACTCATTATTGCAATTAGTAATTTATTCTTCTTATTTTGTTATCATGAAATTGAAAATTCATTATTGTTTGTATGTAAATATAAAGAAATGGATAAAAAAATTATCAGTAATGAGAGTAGATTGAAAATACTCTAAGCAAACTCTAACATTCTAGTAGTTTGAGTCAAAATAATTAGAAAAGATTTTAAAGTAGCAGGTAAATCGAAGTTGAAATCTAAAAGTCGAAAGTCTAATAAATTGAGAAGTCGAAAAAGTCGACGATTAAAAAGTCGAAAGTCTAACAAATTGAAAAAGTCGAAAATATCGAAAGTCTAAATTCAATTAATCGATATTATATTTTTTAAAAGTTGATCGATCGACTTTTTTAAATAGTCGACTTATATCGATATATCGACTTTTTTACCGGCCCTAATAAGGATACCAAGTTATAGATTTTTATATTAATTGGTTCAGTTTTTAGAAAGGAATCATGAAAAAATTTAAATTGAGCAAAATTTTGAGGGATGAAAATTAAAAAAATATGTGATCCCACATATTTTGTAAAAAGTTGTATTAAAGCTAACTCTGATGCGCACATTTCAAATTTTTAAACATTACTTCGATATTTGTTACCCTTGTGATATTTACTAATATATTATCTGCACCCTTGTCTAAGCTAAAGTTACTACAAAAGTAACAGTTCAATAATTGATCATTTCAAGTTCCACATTCGATTTCAAATCACTTTTTAGTTGCGCGACAATATATGTATAGTTCAAAGAGGTATCGTTAGATGGCATATGCGTTCAGTTTTCCACTTACATTCGAAACTGAGTAAAATATCAATTCGTGTTGTTCAGACAAGTCATGTCTACGATTAATTACAGTTGAAGATTTTAATCTTCTTTTTAGTAAAAGTTAGAGTTCTTTAATTTATGACGTCAGAAATATAATTTGCAAAATCTAACTTCATTAAAAAATTCATATCTTGGAAAGTACGACCCTGGGAATTTTTTCACTAGTTTTCTCGCAATGCAGAGGGTTGAATAAAGGGAATAAGGTACTTTTCAGTAAAAGTGAGAGGTCTTTAATTTTTGACGTCAGAAATTTAATTCGCAACAAGTTGAAGGCGACTCCACCATTTTTCGTTGCACTTGTTTTTAGTTCAGGGGTAGTTTATGTTGAAATAAGGGTTGAATATGTAAAGATATGTTTGTTTACATGTTTTATAAAGATAAAGAAAGACAATTTTGTATAAATTTCCCTGAAAAAACATGAACAACAAGTTAATGTCATCTTTGAAATAAAGCGGTATATTTCTTACTTTCTGTATTATAATATTGTTTAGTAACGGCCTATATTTGAGCCGCTCTATTCTATTCATATATCTTTCGTCCAGGGACATCGCGAGGGGTGGGCCAGGGTGGTCACTGGCCCACCCTGAAAACATCTATGCCCACCCAGGTGCCCACCAGATCTCGAGTTGACGTTTAAATTGTTTTATGGTTGTGGTAACTATATATTCTAAGTTTTTCCCTGACGAAACCATTAGTAAACACTGTTTATTCCAGGTACCCGCTAAGTACTGGATTTGGAAATCTCAAAGTAACATTAACACGCCTAACTTAATATAGATGGATTACTGTACGACATGAAAATAACAAGACAGGGATGCTAATATTATTTTGGGATTTCCAAATCCAGTACCTGGAACAAACAGTGTATACTAATGGATTTCGTACAATTCTGTACCCCATAGCAGAATGCATAAAGGTCACATTTCTTTCAATTCTTTCACTCAGGGAAAAACTTTAAATAGTTATAGTTTGACAAGCGATCTCGAGTTGACGTTTAAATTATTTTATGGTTGTGGTATCTATTCAAAGTTTTTCCCTGAGTGAAAGAATTGAAAGAAATGTGATCTTTATGCGTTCTGCTATAGGGTATAGAATTGTACGAAATCCATTAGAATACACTGTTTGTTCCAGGTACCCAGCTAAGCACTTGATTTGGAAATCCCAAAGTAACATTAGCATATCTTACTTAATATAGATGGATTACTGTACAACCTGGAAATAACTAGACAGGGATGTATTTAAAATATTAATACCATGTTTTATGAAAAATACTCTAATAATTGTCACAAGTTGTAGTAACGTTGATGTACTCTTGGTAATAAGAACATTATGTTATAGCAGTTTCGCTTTTATGCAAAAATTGTTTGCAATTCTACGAAGATAATGATTATTGATAAGAAATTAACGGTATTAAAATTTTAAATACATCCCTGTCTAGTTATTTCCATGTCGTACAGTAATCCATCTATATTAAGTTAGGCATGCTAATAATACTTTGGGATTTCTAAATCCAGTGCTTAGCTGGGTACCTGGAGCAAAACTTTGAATAGATACCACAACCATAAAACAATTTAAACGTCAATTCGAGATCTCTTGTCAGACTTTATTATAATTGCGATGTGTATAGTTAGGCCCTACCAGACTCAACTTCCACATCTCTAACCACCTCTTCTCCTTCCAGGTAGAAACAATCGGCGACGCATACTGCGTAGCCTGCGGCCTGCACAAGCAGAGCACCACCCACGCCCTGCAGATCGCGTGGATGGCTCTGCGGATGCTCGGCGTGTGCTCCGAACATCGCACTCACGATGGGCAGCCCATCCGCATGCGTATCGGCATCCACACCGGGTCTGTCCTAGCCGGCGTCGTGGGCAAGAAAATGCCCAGGTACTGCCTCTTCGGACACAATGTCACGGTGGCGAATAAGTTCGAGTCGGGCAGCGAGCCGCTCAAGATTAATGTTAGTCCGACTGCTTATACGTGAGTATTTGTTGTTGTAGGGTTAATTGTAAGAAGACATGATTATGTATCCAAGGAAAGTTTTCTTAGAGCAGAATTTTTTTACCTCAGTAATAAAGCTCTGAATTATTATATTATTTTATTTCATTTTGCAATCATAAAATTGTTTATACGCCCTAAAATACGGGCGTAATTTGGCTTTTATCGTCCGAGGGCGTACAAAGTTGCTAAGCAATAGTTTCTCAAACAAATTAAAATTAATCTTTTGATTAAGCCCTTAATATATAAATAACTATTAAAGAATTATTGTATCTCCTTCTATTTTTAAGTAACTAACTACTACCCTAAAATAGGTGTGAATTATACCATAAAAATATTACCAGTAAATACCTTGCACAAAACTACCTATATATAAAAATATTTATTTTAAAATTCCCAATAGTACAGCCACAATTACATATTGCATATTAACCAAAGAAAATATTTTTTTATTGGGAAATGCCCTCAAGGAGACATTAACAATAAAGCCCAGAATTATTATTATTTTAAAGAATTATTATACCTACCTCCTTCCATTTTTTAGTAACTGACTACTACCCTAAAATAGGTATGAGTTATACCTTTAATAATATTACCAATGAATTCCTCGCATGTATACAAATTTTCATTTTAAAATTCCCAGTAGTACAGCCACAATAACAAATTGATGATTATAATGCAATGATGAGGATATACCGGGGATCTTGAGACGCTAGCGCTTAGTCCCGCAGTGCGGAGCGCACCAGGCCGGTTCTTCTTCTATTAGAAGTATAGTGCGTCTTGCGGTACAGCAGAAAAAATTTAGCCTATAATTATTTGTATAAATATGTAACTACAAATATATTTATCTACTCCAGCTACATTTTATCTTTGTATACCAGATAGTCATATAAATATGTACTAAAATGATGAAAATTCAGGTTTCTGGTTTTAATTTAAATTTGTTAATTGTTGATGATTTAACTCCATTCTTATAGGTATTATCTAGTTTTATGGTGACATTTAGGACGATATTGCAGGTTTCTATTATACAAGTTATTTATTATTCGCTGATTCCTACAGTTCCTATGGCTACTTGCTTACTTTTTTTACGCCAGCAATGTAGAAGTACGTATATTTCTACTTCGGTAACTTAGAAATTTTATTACTTCCTTGTGAATCAAGTCACAAAAGATGTTACATTTTTGACGTTTGAAGAAAAATAATTTTAAAACCTCGATAAATCTCGACGAAATTAATGAAATTCGAGAATCTCAATTTTATTTTTTCGTCTCGAAATTCTGTTTTTAATATCGTTCTCGTCTCGCCTGAGACGAGATATTTCGAAAAATATTTCGTCTCACCCAAATCTCTAGTTAATTTTTTGGGATAGTGTATGCTTGTATATTCAAAATAAAATGTTAGTAATTACGTCATGTATATAGGTATTTAAAAAAAAACTTCGATAAACAAATATCCTATTTTAGTCTCCTACAACTTTATTCTATAATATTTGTTGCAACTATTATAATAAATAAAATAATGAGCCTAATTAATTGTTCACTAAATTACAATTAACTATTTATTAGGCACTTGGCTTGCCACGAGGGCTTCGAGATGACAGCCCGAGACCGTTCCTGCTTGCCCCGGGACTTCCCCTCGCACATTCCAGGAACGTGCCACTTCCTGGAGACCTACTACCACCCAGGAGTGCCCAGGGACGCGCCGCTACCCGAACACATCGACACCGCTGTACAGGACTTCGCCATCGCCAACTCCACGCCTGCGTAATCCAAAACAAACATTAATAATCCAACACTAACTTCAACAATACGCTATCTGCTAGCATAAGGCTTTATATTGGTTATACTTTTATATTGCGTTAAAAAATGGGCTGGATAAAACTGTAGATTTAACCAACAAGATTTTTTGTTGTTTAGAAAAAGAAAATGTCGGTAGGTTTACCGAAAGAAGATAAATTCAGAAACTATAGGCACATAATAGTTACATACAGAAGCGACACTCCGTGTCGGTACCTTTCATGTTCCACTATTCAGTTCTATGTCCTTGGAGCATTGTGTACACCTTTAAATTTGTTCCCTTCCCCTATCTCTCACTAAAATGTGACGAAACTTTCTGATTTTAAACAATGAACTCTTTAAATTTGTTGCCTTTCCCCATCTCTCTCTAATTTTCGTTTCTCTGTTTTGCTGTCGCTTCTGTATAAACCTATTCTATGTTATAGGTTTGTTCCAACTAGATATTCCAAAACTATGGATTTGCAACCGTCAATGTCATCGCTATCAATTGTATTATGTTATAAATATGAAAAAAAAAAAATCAAAAACTCACTGACTCCTTTACAAATTCCCAGTAATTTTATAGCACTATTCTTAACATTAATTGAAAAAAAACTATTTCCTATAACTTTTGAGTTTGCAAAGAGTTACTTTTCACACACTAGACAACGTTAAGACATTTATCAATGGTTTAACTTACTTCAAAAATTAATTTTTATTAATATTTCGATTTTAGAAAAATGTACCATGTGTGTAACACGTAACAGTGTTTTTATCTCGTGCTATAATTTCTGCACTCGACTAAAAACACTTACTTTACACACTAGTTCCATAAATAACTATTTTAATATGTTTCTAATAAGTACCTACATTAAAATTAAAAACTATCTCTAATGATTTTTTTCCAATAATTGAAAATTATGTACGAGGAAATTTTTCAGCATTAAATTTGACCTGAAATCTTTTTAGGCGAAACTATACTTGATATACGATATTAAAATCTGAAATGGAACAGTTTTAGTACGTCATATTTTTTCAAATATATGAGAAAGCAAAATGCTCAAATATATAAAATTATTAACTAATTGTTGCAATATCATTTGTTATTAATAAAAAATATATAATCATGCATAAAATAGCGAAAATTAAAATATTGTTTCTTAAATGAAATCTCAAGTAATCTTGTCAAATAAATAAAATAAATAATAGCGAATATTAATAAACAAAATAAATAAAAAATATATAATTTTGCTATTTTATAAATAATAAAGGTAAAAAAATATAATAGAAATATTGTTTTAAAAAGCTGAAGCTTTTAGGAATGTTTATTGAAAAGACAAAATCAGAAGATTTAGCAAATGTTAATGTTGAAGTTAGTGAATTAAAAATGAAATGTAATGTACTGTACCACCTAAACCCATTTACTATTTTTCTATGGTAAACTCTACTTTATTCCTCGGGGAACTGTAAGTATCGCTTACTTGCTAGTTTAGTAAATATCAAATACGTATAATAATTAAACTAACGTAATTATAAAACACTTTAACATAACTTTAAGAGCACTGACATTAAATTACGACAGCTTATACGAGTATATTTATTTTTCATTTAATTTTATTATCTGTTCATATTTCTACTAGCACTTAGATATCTTTATATATTTTTAATCATAAAAAATCTATAATGTATATAAGAAAAATGTACATCTGCTGTTTCATATGAATTCACGTTTTCCAATTCTAGGAGGACTGTATATAATTAAGTTTTCGCTTCTATCGTGATATTCATATTGTAAAAATTTATTTATTATTGTATATGTACCGAAAATCAGTTTAATGGACTCAAATTACACTTATAAATAACTACACAGAAAACATATGATTTAAGTCCTAGGAAAATGATGTATCCATTTATAAGAAACATAATTAATAACACAGATATCTGTGTTAGAAGGTAAGAATTATTCCTCGAATGGATAAATCAATACATGTAACAGAAAAAAGAAAATTCAAAGAGATTCTGGAAGCCGTTAATTCAAAATATTATTTAATTTGAAAATAGTAGTATTCCTTAAACTAATAATATGTATAATGAGGTATTGCACGATTTTTCATTTTTAGCTTTAATGAATCAATATTAGACCTGAAAATTAAATTAGAATCAATGATCATTTGAATCGCCATTCTTTACAATTACTTCTCTTAAAGGTTTGTCATACTTTCTATTAATTTTCTTAGAGTTTGAAAGTTAATTTTACCTTATTCTTCTACCATGAATATAGTAGTTCTTTTATATTCTTTAAGCGTTTTATTTTACTCAGTTTTTTAAATAAATCACAAATATATTCAATGGGATTCATATCTGGAGACTGTGGAGGCATTTTTAATGTTTTTTACAATTGTAATTGTACGGTACCTATTCTAGCAGTTTACATGTAGCTTCATACCAGAACCTACGGACGTTATAATTTTTGCAATTTTTTTTAGTATGATACTTTAAAAGGATATTGTATGTAATGTAAATAAAAATAATTACATAATATAGAGCAGGTTCGAAACATAAAAAGGATGACTTATTTTTTTGAGTCCATTAAACATTGACAAGTACTGTAAATGTATAATTTACATAAAATGATCTATCTTGTATATGTATCACGACGCAATGTATATTTATACATGTAAACAAATAAACTAAACAGCATCAAAAACTAGGCTAATATGGTTGGAACCAAATATTGTTCTTAATTATGCTGTTATCATTTTGGCGAAACAATTCTAAACATAATGTAAATCATTGGTAGAGAACTATTACTAATACTTCAATAAGACCTATGAATAACTACTAATGTCTATAGTTTTACACATTATATATCTGTGCATATTTTTTATCACATGCATGAGGTTTTAATATAAGGTACAATAGATCATCAAATATTTATAAAACTGCACCGAAAATTATTTGACAAAATCAAAATTCATGATTACTTTCGCAATTATTCAACCTCAATAATGTATACTTCTCATCTACTAATGTTTCAATGTACCTTATAAATTTCTATAAATACTGTTAATTAATTTATTCACCTTTTTATACATGATTTAGTGTTTAGTTATTACGCTCAAATAAGAATATAGATAGAATACCGTTTAAAAATGTGATTTAATTTGGAAAAAGGACCACGAAACCTTGTGATTGTACCTTCATCATTGTGATTACTCAAGCTGTATGCATCTGCAATGTTCGTAGCTTGATGCTATGCTACTGCATTGTCACTAACTTTAGTTGTTGCAGAAAGTTATCAGCTGGTCAATTAATCTCACGGTAGATTATTTGACAGTATTTCTTACTGTAGCACGTATGTTTAACAATAATTAATATGTTTGTATATATGTATGTTTCAAAAGAAATGTTCTTATCGGGAAATGTGTATAAGAATATATTAATAATCGACAAAAATTGTCCTTATTCAATAAAAAGCAATGAAGTTATTTAACGGAAATATTCAGTTATTTTACTCATTTGAATAAAATGAAACCAAAAAATAATTCGCACATTAATATTTTTCTGTACATAAAGTATTAAATATATAATACAAATTTCTAGGTAATATATATTTACATCTTATAACTCCTATTTTATTTGAAATTAAAATTTAAAATAAAATGCACCTTATCAATCCTATTCTCTGATTGGTCGATCAAAAAAATTTATCGTCATATCTTAAAAATAAAAAACAATATTTTTACTTAATTCTTTTACTCTAACATTTTCACTACATTTAACAATTTTTTATGCATTCTGTATTAAATTGGGGACTCAGTGTTATAGGATCAGTTGAAGAAATAATCTCCTATATTTCTGTATTGGTGAGATGGATGTGTATTGTAGTAGACAGCTGCCCGGAGCTGCTGGGAAGGTGTCCACGCAGCCAGACATCGCTCAACACCTGCACAACATCTCCAGAGAATCGCTGAAGGATGGAACTCTACTTCAGCTGGTGACGCCACAACCGATGCTCATTCCGGGTTCATTTCTACAAATGTGATCTTTACATTGCGTCCTACGTCTGTATCAGTCTCATTGTAAGCAGATATTTGTGTATTTATTTAGTTTTAAGGAAATCAAAAATGGCAACTTGAAGCGCCAACGTGAAATTTTGTTTCTTGTTAATATTTCCTAAACTACTGCGAATTTCTTGACGATTTTTATATTGTTGATCCCTGTGGGGAGTTCTACGTTGAGATTAATTGATATAAACGTAAATAATTGTTTATTTTTGGTGTATTCAAAGATAAAAAATAATTCTACTTGTGTAATGGAATGAACTTTCAAAATTTAGAACCAGCATTAAATTTCCTATCAGAAAAGTCAAAGGGAAATATTATACACTCCTGCACATTTAATTCTACTTGTTATATTTTGTTATATACTCTAAATTTACATATAACTAGTATTTTTAAAAGTATAATTTACATATAACCGCATTTTCTTCAAAACAGATTTCATTCTGTCACCTAGCAGTATTACTCACGTCTCTAATATACACTTAGTAATGAATACACCTACACACAAAATTTTACAGAACAATAAATATAGAAATAATAATATATACCAAAAAGACGGATATTAATGTAAAAAAAAATTAGCGTTTTTATTCATTTTATTCCATGATATCAATTAAATATAATTATCACTCTTCCTATTTACTAATTACAAAGTTCCTCATTTAATGAGTAAGTAACTAGAATTATTGCAGGCCTGTAATTAATGCACCTGTTAATAAGAATTATTAGAAAAAAATAATATAAAATTACTTATATATAAATGTGTATTTCTTTGTATCCTCTTAGTATTCAATATGGCAGATGTACAATTTTTAAAATTGAATTTAGATTTTCTATTTTATTCCGGTGTTTGGTGGGGTCATTCAAAATCCTTTTCTGTTTTACGATACCATGGTGCAAATTTGATGTTAATCATACTTTTAATAACTTTTATACCAAGATTTATTCATTTTATTACTAATATACAAGATATTTTAGTGTTAATTGAAAATCTTCATATAATTACAGGGCATGGTGTTTCTATTCTAAAAGTCATACAAATTCGATTTTCAAAATATCAAATACTTGAGCTTATAGAGAAAATTCGTTTTGAAGAAAAACGTATCTTTCGAAGAAGTCAAAAAGAACAAAAAATATATAAAAGTTATCTTGAACATAACAAGAAGATGACTTTAGTGTACTGTTCCTTTTTCATTTTCCTGGGTTTTCATTACTGCGTCACAGGTCCAGTGTTGTACAAAGTGTTGCATCCTTCAGAGAGAGTGCCTATGGCTTCTGAAGCTTGGAATCCATGGGATATGAACAATGTTGTGTATTATTATGGAACATACATATTTCACAACACTGCTAGTTTTATTAGTGGTGTTACTACGATCATCACAGATTCATTTTACGTGTGTTTGATAATATTTGGAACAGCGCAGTTTAAAATTATTCAACAAGCGATCAAGGATTTGACTTCAGAAAACGACGATGTTTATGAAGAAATTATAGATATTATCGAGCATCATAATCGGACGATTGAGTAAGATCATAGAGTCGGTTTTTCACAGTTGATTCTCACGTCATTAATTTATCTACAATCTAGTCTAGAAAAGATTTTAATTCTCAGATATACATCATATCAAGTGGTATACACGAGCACACACTTTTCCAAATATTCTTGGGGGCAAAATTTCATATAATGATAAACATTAAAATATGCAAGAAAAAAGAAATACTTTAGAATGGTCTAATTCGTGACCCAATGAATCCAGAGCACAATCCAAAACTGCTCTAAAATGTGCTCTGGTTTCAGTAGGCCAAGAATCAAAGCATTCTGAATACTTGCTCTATTTTTTGGCCCACTGAAACTAAAGCACAATCCAGAGCTTCATTGTTCCAGAATGTGCTCCGGTTTCAGCAGACCTAGAATTAGAGCAAACACTTTAGATTGCTCTAATTCTTGACCCACTGAAACCAGAGCACAATCCAGAGCAGCTAAATCTGCTCCAGAATGTGCTCTGGTTTCAACAGGCCAAGAAGTAGAGCAAACAATTCGAGTGCTCTAATTTTTGACCTACTGAAACCAGAGCACAATTTAGAGCAGCTGAATCTGTTCTGGTTTCAGCAGGCCAAGAATTAGAGCACACGCTGAAGCGCGCTCCAATTCCGGCCGGCTGAACTAGACCATCTTCAAGGCATGAGATGCCCTGGAAGGCGGTCTGGCCAGACCACCAGACGGGGTGGAGGCCCGAAGGCCCACTACCGCTCCGGCGCCCCGCACAGCGGGACTGAGTGCTAGCGTCTCAGGATCTCAGGTATATCCTGGGACGCGCATTGTTATCGGTCATGTGTATTTCTATTGGCTGATATTCAATCTGTAATTGTGGCTGTACTAGTAGGAATTTTTAAATGAAAGTTTGTAAACGTAGGTAATTTGATACGAGGAATTCACTGGTTATATTTGTAAGTGTGTAACACACACCTATTTTAGGGTAGTAGACAATTACTGAAAAATGGAAGGAGGTATAATAATTCTTTAAAATAATAACATTTAGGGCTTTACTACTGGTGTAAGAAAATGCTGCACTAAGGAAAATGTCTCCTTGGGGGTATTGCCCTCAGGAAAATTTTACTTGGAGGCATAAGCCCCAATGACCTCATGTAGTCGGCGCCCATGGTGGTATATATGCTATCTGTAATTTGTCTTTAACCAACGACAAAAATGAAATAAAATCGCGTATATTTACATTCCTGTTTATATTGAAATATGTAATTCTTTTTGAATGTTTCATCTATTATTATATTTATAAAATACTGTCAGTTTTGACAGTTATTTCTTGGAAAATCACACGATTTTACTCGATAAGATGTTGTCATTAATCCTCCTTCTTCCCTTTTTTTAAGTGTAATAACATGGTTAAGATTGATGACGTGAGGATCAACTCAAAGAAACTGAATTTACACAATAGTAATTGAAATTGCATCTTTGAAAATTACTATAAATAAATACACAGGGACGTCCAATAGAATTTGCAGCTTACCGCTATGTTGAATTTTATAAATCATGAATTTATACTAACTTTCTGTGATGCACTATCAACGACTTATTGTGTACTGCTATGTATATTTAATCTAAACAATGATCTTTTTTTCTTTCGATAGCTATTACGCAAAGTTCAATAGTTATTTTAGCATATTGTCTAATACCATTTTTATAATTACTACTCTAAATGTAAGCAGTTCTATAATTAAGTTGTTTATGGTAAGTCTAAGCCGAGTTGAAAGCTTATACTTCTACTCAGAGGCGCACCCACATATACAGAATGTTCACTTTGCTTAGTTGTATAAATATAGAAACCGCAAAAAATTATGTTTTAGGGGAACATGGTTATATTAAACTTCTTAACACAAAATCATTTATTACTAAAATAAATACCAGTTTAATCAAATAAGTGAAGTACATATTCTATACTTTATTATTCCATTCTTATAATTTTATAATGAGAAAAAATATCGTTTCTATTTCATTTATTTTTTTTTTCTATTTTTTATTACCAACTTGGTTTTGAATTTCAAATTCGAAATTTTTTTTTCCTTGGGTGCGCTACTGTCCGACATATTTAAACTTATTCATTTGGTATTATTATTACTTATTATTTTAGGAAGATACTTTTGTGAATCAAACTCAGACTATTATATTTTTAATATATTTGTTAACACAAGTGTTGTATTATTTCTGGTACGCTGATGAAGTAATAACACAGGTAATATATACTTACTGTTTAAATATAACAACTTGCATTACTATAATTCATTATTATTCAAATATAAATAAGGTTTAGATTGATCATGAATAAAAAATATATAAAAGTATTACAGATTGAATGATGATTTCTTTTAAATTTGTTTTCATTTTTTTAAAAAAAACTTATTGTTTTTAATTTTTTAAATTTGACTTGTTTCAGAGTGGGAACATAGGCACTGCAATAGCTGAATGCAATTGGTACTTGCTTTGTCCTCGTGTAAAAAAAGCTCTGATCCTCATTGCAGAACGCAGTAAAAGACCGACTTGTATTCCCACTGGTGTTGTTTATAACATGTCAATTAGTACCTACATCATGGTATGGTCATTTACAACGAACAGAAATATTAAAATATAATAACACTTTTATCGTTTTAAGATAATGAAAACTGGATATTCAGTACTAGCATGTTTTCGATTGGTTCTTCAAAGAAATGAAGAATAAATATATTGCAATATATTTCCTATTTGCACTACACTTTTACAGGGGCGTTCCAAGTGGGGATGTTAGGGGTTCTCACTTCTCAGAACCCCCGCGACAGACTTTGAGGAGCGAAAAATAATATAAAATATCATATAACTTATAAGTAATTTTATTTGATGGTATACTACCTGCAATGAATAAGTAATTTATCTCTTATTTTAAAATTAGAAAATAAAAAAAAGTTCAGGACTGCATTTTTCTGTAATATCAGTCTATTTGATCTTATTTTCTGTTTGTAATATCGTCGTAATAATTAGTTACAGTTTATAATTTAAATGGCGACAAAATTATTTATCAAGAATAATAATTATTTTTTTTATTATTTTCAATTATTTATCAAAATAAATGCACATAAAAATTTACTACCGCAATATAAAAAGTTATAAGGGAAATGTCATTATGCAGGAATGTCATGTTTGACGCACGAGCGCGAGTACCTATAGTAAATTTGAAATGTGCATGTAATGTCTTATTTCATTCACTTATAATAAAATGTACTATTATTACACAAACACTAAGATAGTAAGCACAATAAACAGTGTAAACTTAACACATTGCACAAAGAATACAGAATAAATGTAATAAAAAGAAATAAATAAATAATTGTTCTTATCGTTTAATAACCTATTTCTCTTTATATTGCTTTGATTCAAAACTCTCATTATCTCAAAGAAAACTAAATTTCTTGGCCAGATTTAAACTACATCTAAAAACTAATTTTCTACAAAATTATTTTAAACAATCACCTAATAATAAAAAAAATAGACACATAAAATAACACTTTTCTGGGTTAGACGACGTAAGGTTTTATTTACAACTTAAAAGAAAAGTATTTCACAAATTAATTAATAGCTTTACACCCTGAAGTAAATTAAACAATTATGAAATGTATCTTAATCAACTAATTCGTCGCTGATTATGAAGAAAGTATTGAAAAAAATTCCAGGTCACTAACTTCTGAAAAAAGAGTGAACCCTATTAAATTTTAACAAATTTTATTAAAAAAAAATTAGCGCAAAGTACCTTAATCAATTAATTCGACTTTGCTGATTACGATAAAAATAGTGAAAAAAATCTCATATGCATACTTTTTGAAATACAGCAGCAAACTGCTATTCTTACATGCGGTAAATTAGCCGCTTGAAGTGAAGAGCTATTGTTCAGGCCACTTGAGTTTTATAGCTATAATCCTATTATGTGGTGAGTCCTAAAGATAAGAAACTTGTTAGGGTATTATCTGTGGCCTATGCTTCTGTGAGTCAGACAGAGACAGACAAAGTCGTAAAATTTCACCCTCGAAGATAATTTATTGGTGTTGACAGATGTAAAAATATTTCTTTAGCACAAAGTGTTGTAATCAAGTAATTCGATTCCGTTGATTACAAAAAAAAAGAAAAAATAGCAGGGCACTACTTTGTGAGAAAAATGTACCCTGCTAAAATTTATAACAATTTTCTAATTTTTTGGCATTTATTATTTTCAACTAGTTCGATTTCGCTGATTACTGCACATATTTTTTTAAATACGGAAGCAAACTGCAAAATTTCTTTATCTGTAAGTTTAAAATCCTACACAAAATACACAGGGTAATGTGGTCATTAGATCATTAATTTCTGGGAATAGGTAATTGGAATAAAATATTTATTTATCACAAGTTCATTTTCTCCATATGTACAAGCGCAAATAAATGAATTAATAATAAACGCCACACTCCATATTTCTTAATTACAAAGTCTTTCATTTGATTAATAAGAAACTGTATTTTTTTATTCAAAGCTAGTTATTACTGTACTTTTAAAATTATTCATGAACGAATAAAAAACTATAAAAATATATATTTTTCCTTTAAATTAAAGAGAGTATAAAATTATCAATTCTTTCAAAGAAAACATTAAAATTAATTTGCAAAATTGATTATTTTAAAGAGAATACATTCAAATTATATTTATTTGTATTGCTAATAATATTATAGATATTGTGTTCGTAAGTTCCACTTTAAATTATATTTTAATATTGTAACGAGCGTGACTCACTAGCGATGAGTCATCGTGACTGACCTGTTCATAATTTTATAGTGCGGAGAATTACTAATATTAATTACTAATTAGTAATCGTTAAGTTTATTTCGTGTTACTTTCGTTTAAATAAGACTGTTTGTTACTTTTGTCGATATTTAATAAACTTGTTATATACATATTTGTGTTTTGTGACTATTTACACTTCACCCATATAAATAAACGTTACAATATATATGAAATAAAAAAAAGGATGACAAAAAGAAGAAGTGAAAATTCATGTTTAATATTCATATATATTTTTTGCACTTAAAATTATACTTTTTAAAATTGATTCCAATATTTTAAATATTCCATGAATATATTAATACATACCTAATATAAAATCTTGTGAAATGGCGATTTTTGAATGTTAATTTTACCTACAGAATTGTTACAATCAAAATAGTTAAGTTATCAACAAAAAATATGAATTCCAAAAGTAGTTCAATATACATACCTAATAGGAAAATAGTAGTCACGCCCATTTGAACGTCGAAAGTACTAAAATATTTTTAATCGCAATACCTCTTTTTTATTAATTTATACATATTTAATAATCTAACATTAAATATATTTTAATACATTTAAAATCACATTAAATACTCTGATATATACTTTTAAAATTATTTTTTGGCTGGCTCCTTCTTTTCGTCTTTAATGAGAGCGACCATTTTTAAAGTTAAAACAGCTAGAACTTTGTCCAACGGGTCCATAAATCCTCTTTGCATCCATTTGGGTATTGTTGTCCTTGCATGCGAAAACCCTAAAATATATTTAAATTAATAACTTAAAAGTACGTACCTAAGTTTCACCACAGAATAGTTATATACAGAAGCGACACTCCGTGTTGGTACCTTTCATGTTCCCCTATTCAATTCTATGACCTTGAAGCATTGTGTAGACCTTTAAATTTGTTCCCTTCCCCTATCTCTCACTAAGATGTGAGGAAACTTTCCGATTTTAAACAATGAGCCCTTTAAATTTGTTCACTTTCCCCATCTCTCTAATTTTCGTTTCTGTCTTACTGTCGCTTCTGTATAAACCTATTCTGTGGTTTTATACTGTACCAAGTTTCTGCAATATGTAGTCTATTCCATAGGGTTCTATACTTTTTCCGGCCCAGGATAGAAGCCTGACAGTAGGTTCCATATGCCAGGTTTTGCATTGATAGTTACGCCAGTCTTTCGTGAACATGTCTTCTGGGTTGAACGCATTAGGAGGACCTTGAGGTCCTTTCTTATTAACGTCCTCTCGACTAGAAGGCGAAGGTGATGATCTAACTCGTTCGGGGTCAGGAGAAGAAGCACGAGCACTTGTGGATGGGGTGAACTAAAATAATGAATGAAGGATATTCAAAACATTTTTCGATTCATTTCAAATTAATGAGAAAAGTTACAGTTTGTTTCTAGATTAGTTCTTGTAAGAGATATTGTCAAAGACAAAACTGATGTTCATTCACCTCTACTTAATTTGCAAAATAGTATATACAAGGTGTGTAAATTAAGGAATAAAATTGTTCGAATAGAATTACAATTCAAATTTTCTCTCTCAAACTTCCTTGGAAGACATGTAGTTCTTATGGCAGTGCTGGAACTCGGATATTGGACCAAAATGATTTCCCTTGAGGTGATTTTTCAATCTCGGGAAGAGGAAAAAATCACAAGAACTCAAGTCAGGTTGAGGAACCACAGGTATGTTTTTACTGGCCAAAATAAAAAAAAATTAAACCATTTTTGCGCAGATTTTTCTCCTTAGCAATGAATTAGTCAAAATCTGATGAATGGTGGTGTGAATCAAATTTAACTCTTCTATAATTATTCAACTGTCAACCGACGATCTAAATATACAAGATATCAAATTCTGTGGACATTGTTATCAGTTCTTCAGCTGCGTGTTTCATCTTCAATCGATTCTTTTCCTTCTGAAAATGCCTAAAAGTACCGAAAAACTTGGCCTCTTGAAATAACACTATCTCTGTAGGTCTGCTTAAGTTTTGTAAATGTTTTATTTCACTGTGCCCAAATCTGAAGTAAAATCTGATAACTGCCTTGTTTGAAATTGACGTCACTAATGTTTAGAACGCACAAGAAAAACTGTTTTAGGAAAAAAATCGCTACGGGTAACTAAATGATTCTAGCGAGATCAAATTCGTATCTGCCTCCTCTCCAAGTCTCGCATTTAAAATGTTACCATATCGAAAGATAAGTTGCCAGTCTTATTACTTCATTTACACACCTTGTATATCAACAAAACAGATGATTAGATTAATGGAATAGTTTTAATTTTGAATTGTATTGATTCACAGATCAGAATTGATCAGTTGATCATTGATGTTACATTTACTAATTAAAAATACTATCTGTACTCTTTGTAATATTATTACTGATATTAAAGAATAATATTAATAATATATGTATAGAAATACTCACTACTTTTTCCTTTTCCTTCACGTAACTTGTAATAAGATCGTGTAAAAAGAAGAACGCCTCTGCATCAACAGTGACGAAAATATGATCTTCGAACTCTGTAATAAAACTGCACTCCACGGTTGGTTTTTCACAAGACAAATCGGGTGTACTGGCTGTCTGAAGATGTTCAGTCTTCAGGTGAAGTTGTAGAGATGGTAAAGCGAAAATAATCTCACGCGTATGATTCGGATCGGTCAGTTTAAGATCAGTGCGAGGATGTTCTAAAGTTGGAAAGCGGTTGACTTCTGCAAAAACAAAAACCGCTTGCTTGTAGCTTCTCATTAATAATAAAAACTAAACATTACTTTGCAATAATAATTAGTAGCAGTTTAATGTTTCTCGATATATAAATATAATGCTTAATTGCCTATAATAATTATTTTTTTCATGAACAATTGTATACTGTTCTTTTATTAGGTGTAACAGATTATAAAAATACATCTAGCAAAACTAAGAAGGAATAAGAATGCTAGCAGCACTGTGTTTATCACAGTGTCATATTATATAGCAAGATAGCTTATATCGATGCGCGCGTAAGTAAGAAGCGTAATTCGGCACTGCAAAACACGCAGTTCCTTTGCAAAATTAGTAGTGAAGCAGCGTGCTCATAATATTTATCGTGTTTATTCCGTATCTGTACATATTTGGACATTACAATTAAAGACATAAATTTTTAATAATTTATATTTTAGAACATTATTTGAATTGCACAATTATGATCTCAGAAATGCAATATCAAGAAATAACAAAACAAAATAATATACGTACTTTCATGTTTATTTTTTTTTATTCTTGCAACCGATGATCCGCGAAAAGTTTAATAGTTATTTATGATTGTATTAAACTAAGGTTTATTTATTTTCTACGAACACTATGGAAAGTGGCACTTTTCTCACAATATATAAAGCTTAAAAGCTGCACATTTCTCACAATCATCGGTAAAGTGGGAGGAATCATTTCAAATGCGCTATATTGTTTCTTGTAACGTTTAGCAGTGTGATCGTGGAAAAAATATAGTGTGCCAATCATGCAGAATCACCTATTTCCCACCTTGTATGATTCCAGTAATTGACTTCGTCTCGTACCAAAACTTTCATATGTCGTGGGAAATAGGCGACTTTCTGAACATGTTGCACAATATGCTATTCTGAAATTTATATAATATTTTTCTCCCGGTCATTAAATTTAAATATTTTAATTTTATTATTTAATAAGTTCAAAGATAAAAACTTTTTTCTCACAAACGACTATTAGAAAAATCAAACGTAGCAACTAATACCAAAAGTTATACAATTGTTATTTACTTTTTTCTTTTAACTTACCATCAATATGACTGCTCGCGAAAGCGTAATGGAACCACTCTTGTAAACTTTTGAACTGTGGAGGAAAGATCAAATTTCTGCTGACTTTGCAAATAGTAGCCATTGAATCCTGCGTCTTATAAGTTCCTGCTCCTAAACTGCACGTCAAAGTTTGCACGATGTGTACATCACAGCCGTTTTGATTTGGCGAACTTGGAATTTCTTGCGCCTCCGTATTAAAACTTATACTGGGCTCTTTTAGTGAAAATAAAGCCCATGACTTTGACTTGAAATTTATGCCGTGGAAACAACACAAAGATATGTTTTGTCCTCTCAATTCTACAGTGCCTCCAAGTACCACACCCATTTTGGGTAGGGGAAGTTTAAGGGAAGATAATTTCAAGCCTGATATAAGTTTTAAGGAATTTTGCCAATGTCTGTGATGTTTTGCCTCTTCAAACTGATTGGAATTTTGAGACTGTAATTTTCTGTAACCAGCATTTGGTTTGGAAGGCCCAAGTCGTGAAAAAACTCGCTTTGAAGAATTGAATTGTTGAGAAAAGAACTCTTCAAGCTTGTGATACATTTTCATCAAATCACTAGTTGAAGATTTTGAAATTATTAGTTGTAATTGGTCCCAACTTAAAAATCCGTGAAGAAAAACTGATGCAGCTGGTCTTGTAGGTAAAAATTTAGAATTTAAGGTCCACTCATCTTTTAGAGTAACATTTAAAGCAGAAACTCGACCCATTAAAACAGAAATCCCCATATAATCAAGCCTTAATTCCAGGGCTTGAAGTTTGACGCCAACTTTGTGATCTGGCTCCGAAAATCTTTCTTCTCGAATATGAATGTAAGTATCTATATCGGCAATTTCAATAATACCACCGACTATACCGCCTTTTGCATCTAAACTACTGCCTTGAAGACCCAAACCTAAGAACAAATTCTTATAACCGGTTGATCCGATATTAAGACGACCTTCTGATCGGAAATTTTTAGTTTGAAGACAGACATTGCCCATAACGTTTCCCATATTCATATGAACATTTAACTTCTGGAAATTAACTGCAAAGAGAACTAAAGTCTCCCAAGAATTTGTCGAAGAATCTTCAAAGACTTTTTGAGGAGATGAGTCGTTAAACATTTGATGTGTTTTTGGAGTTGAGTTATCTAGATTTAACTTTAATTTATTTTTTGATAAAGGGGATGTAATTGGAACTTCACTCGGAATTTCCGTTGAAAATTCTTGCATTTCGTCATCAGGTGGAACACTTAAATCACCTAAAAACAACCTTCGAACAATAGACCGTCTATACCAAGCTTTAGGAAACGCTAAAATTTCAGTCAATCGTCGCATATCATATTTAAAACTTGCTGAACCAATATCAATAATAGTTGAAAATCTTATAATTGCTCTAGAATTAATATCCTTTACATAATTACTTGCTTCTGCACCAAAATTTTGTAAATCTTTATCAAAATTTAATTTTCTGGATCGAGACAGATGAAACTTAACAAATTCAACATTAATTGACAACGAATCCTTTCTTTCTGAATCCGACAAGGGAGAAAATTGTTCTTTTAATTTTTTCCCGCCATAAGGATGAAAAATATAAACAGAAAAATCTGCCAAACAACCAGTGACGGATAAGCCTCCAACCGAGAAGAAAGTTT
Organism: Stenolophus ochropezus; assembly: GCA_035578165.1. Classification (NCBI taxonomy): domain Eukaryota; kingdom Metazoa; phylum Arthropoda; class Insecta; order Coleoptera; family Carabidae; genus Stenolophus; species Stenolophus ochropezus. Next base: position 765,705 of record JAQOWZ010000016.1, on the reverse strand, counting down.
CGGTTTCTTCGGCTCTTTTCGAACTGAAAACAATGTCAAGCGACGGAAGTTGAAGCATGCATTCAACACGAGAGACCGGAAGACAAGAAAAGCGAAAAGTGGAAGGGGCCATGTGGAAATAAACAATCACATCCACAGGAAATGACGTATAGACGTAATTTCCCCCCAATTCAGAACTTGCTGGCACGGAATCCGAAGTGAAGTTTGATATATTTACAGGGGGAGATTTAGAAGGAATTGGTTCTAAAGTTTGTTCGAGGAATTCTAATATGTGTGGAGATATAATTGTTTCTTCTGGGATTGATTGAAGAGTCATCCAAACGAAAAGAGCAGCTTTTTTTGTTCCGCCTTTCTTTAACTTTTTCCCTTCTCCAAGTTCTGAATAGTAGTTCGGATTATCAATGCCTACATTTGGTGTGTATTTGTTTTCTTCGCCCTCGTATCCAAATGTAGGCGATGGAGGGTTTCCAGTTTCTAAGTTTGCTTCTCCAATCATATTTGGAGTATCCACTTTGGATTCGTAATGTAACTTCACATCCATTCCTGGAATGTGGAATATTGTGAGGTCTATTAATTGATTTGGATGTGGCTGTTGAAGATTTGATCCTTTTCTCGGTTCTTTTGACTCTTTAGACTTTTCTTTGTTTCTTCGACTTGTGTCTGGACTAGAATTCGGAGGAAATTCTAACAATCCAGCAGAACATGACCGATCTTTTCTCATTTTTATTTGTTCTCCATCTTTTGTATGTAAGACGCATTTTCCTGAGTTTATTAAAACTTTTACGTCTAACTCAAAGTCTATATTTGGTTCTGTAGTCATCTTTCCTCCAAATAGAGGCGATTCGAATTTTTCCTTTTTACGAATTTCTACTTTTTCTCCGTCGATTTCAATCGTATCAAGACTTGTTTCGCTTTCAGAAAAGTTTACTCGTTTTGGCGGAGAAATTACTCCTTTTTCTCTGACTCTTTCAGGCGATAAGATTTCTTTTTGTGGTGAAATTATATTTTTGGTATAATCTTTTCTGGGAGACATTCGACCTCTTAGGGAAGCCGTTCGGCTTGGACCACTTTTTGGACTACTTTCAAAACTTCCACATCCATTTTCAGGACTTTCAGGAATATCTACTTGTCTTTCAGGTGTTGGAGACGGAATTATAAAACTTTTTGATCGATAAGCAGAGCTTTTTGAACCTAAACCAAGCTTGCCTTTAATAGAACTTGCTTTTACGGATTGCCTGCGTAGTTTTTGTATCATTTCTTTACGGAAATCTTTATAGACTAAAGTTTCTAGTTCGTGAAGTCTTCGAAGTTCTTGTTGGATTGTTCCATGACTAGCCCCAAGTGATCGTAAGTCATTTATTATTTTAGCTTGTTCATTCATTTCTTTTTCAATGAGTTTAGATCGTTTTTTAGAGTCTAAACTTGGGTCTAGAACAAAATTTGGTAAATTGACAAGTCCTGAACTAGGCGTGATAGATTCTTGAGATGTTTTGTCGACTGGTAGTTCATCGGAATCGTCCAAAGAACGGGATGGACCATCTTCAATACCTGTAAGAAATTTTACATTGAAAGGGAATTTTCACCATTTTTTTTATAATTGTATTTAAATGTATGAGGAAAACTAAGACAAATGGTGAAAATTCGACTAAAATGTTTATATTAATAAACAAGTTATGGACTCCCAAACTTTGAAATATTGATACGAAGTCGGTTAAATTGAAGCCATTTCTATCATGAATTTGTTTTGCTGAAAAAATGCATAGCTCACAAAATATACTTTTTGACTTATAACTTTCTTGTTTCAATTCATACAAATTTCTAATTTACACATTTACGAAGAATTGACAGCGGTCCTCAAAATTTTTGTAGTTCGAACACTTTTAGAGAAATTTATACTAATTTTTAATTTTCATATAAAAATAATTAACTTTAACTTTTGTGTTTCATGTAATACGAATTTAAGAAAAAAAATATATTAAAAAAATTGATTATAACCATATTTCAATGAATGCGCATGCGTGTAATCAAAGTATTTACTTCTAGCTTGTCAAATATCAGCACAAATCTTTCTCTGTATCATTTAGAAATGTTGATAATCATGTACAAATATTGCTAATTTCACCAAACTAGTGGAGTTATGTTTTGGACTAAATAATATACTTAATTCTTTTTAACTAAGCTTTTTTAAATATTGATAAATAATACTGTCACAGATATAAAAGAAATAAGAAAAATAAGACACAAATACAATTGTTAACACTTTAAAAGTGCACAATTGAAGTGTACTGTGACTCGAAGTCATACCATTTCTATTCGCCAATTAAAACATTCCCTTAATTTAATTAAACTAAATTTTACTTTTAAAACCTAATTTCTTACCTGTTAACATAGTCAAGGTATGTCCTAAACTGCCTAACTGCTTTCCAACATTAGTATCCAGATTAATATCAACTCCTTCCATCTGCCAACTCACGTTTAGCAACCATTTTGCATTCTCCTCTTTATCGCCTTCCTTTCTGCCCACTATTGTCCGTGAACACACTTCATACGTTCCCTCGGTCACAACACAGAGGTTCATAGTGCCTGAATCACTCAACTCTGGCTTCCAGTCGTCTAGACTAGGGTCGAAGTCGTCGGCAAATCGAAGGCAGAGGTTGCTAAAACGACCTTTCGACACGAGAGAGTTACTAGAACAAGCTGAGATGGAGGTAGATTCAAGAGTTACGACTACGGCGGGATGCGAATCGTCGAAGAAACGAGAAAATGGTGTTGGAAGTGGATTCAGAGGAATGCATAATCCTAGAAATATATTGTTTAATAAATATGACTATATCTTCAAATAATTAATTGTTTAATCTTTGATATAGCTCGTTTTAAATAGAAATTAACATTACATATTTTCTATTTAACATTAATGTATCCATTTATAACACACACAGCGTACAAAACAAATAACACCGTTTAAGAATTGGCCAAGTTCATTTTCTTTATGTTTTTGTATTTATCTTCAGTGTTGACTACCTTCAAAATTCGTTCTAGTAATAAATAGTTAAAAGTTTGTAAAGGACGAAATTGCATTTAAATTTCTTATTATTTGCTTTGAATGTTTACTTAAGACGACCATAAACCATCAACTCTTAATAGGAAACCGTTTCTGATTCTAGTTGATGCTACTAACTTTCTAATTTTTTTTTAGAAATAAGTTTAATAATTTTTCTCACATGTAACCAAATATTCTACAGTTTTAAATGCATAACCTGTATCCTAATTGTAAATCTATCCTATTTTAATATATTTTGTTCCTTCCATGTATTTAATATTTCCCTAAAAGTTGTGATAATGTAATCAAAAATTAAACTGGAAACAGCATAAAATAATTCTATATTTTCTGGTATCATTTAAAAATTATAAATGATAATTTATAAATTAAAGACTCAAAATATATAGTTTCAACTTATTTTTCCAATGTTACATTTCCTATATTCGTGCGTATTCGGCGGCATTCGGTATACTTCGTACTAGTACCAATAAATTCTACTAGAGGGATGAAAAACACTTGTTTCTGTTTATTGCACAATAAAAAATTAATCAGTTCAGTAGAAACTCAGCTAATTTTGTGTAATAAGAAGATACTGATTTTAAAAACAAAATGAAATAGCATACTCGAAGTATGTTTGTTGTGTCTTGTATGTCAATTTCTATTTTTTCTGTGCTAAATTAAAAAAGTATATTTCCCACTTACCCATATCATCCACGGTAAGTTGTAAAAACAAAGTCCCCAAATTAGGTCCAACAGCATTTGTAAACTGACCAAATGGAACTTTTTCAAATACTTGTTGTGTTGCCGTTAAAACTTCTTTATTAAGATTAGCTCTTTTCTCATTCCAATAGTCGTATGCATTTTTATAGTTTAGCCATACTAGTATAGCTTTGTCAACTGCTAGAGGTTGTATGTATACTAGTGGACGTTTTAGAGTAATTAAAACAACCTACAAGACAATCATAGATGAATTTGAATAATTAATATCCCGTATATAAGGTAGTGATTCCAAGGTCGGCTGCAGATATATAGCAGACAGGTCGAAACACGTCCTAATCACCCTTCTATTGTACTGACACTTCGAAGCTGCCAGAATATTCCAGAGCTTAACTGCTCTGGTATATAAGCCGAAGCAGAAAAGATCGCGCGGACAATCTGATATAAATACGAGAGGTGAACATAAATAGAAGGTGATTTAAATATCGTGTAAATAAATAATGTGTACTATTAAGTGTTTAAATAAATAGAAAAACAATTATTAAAAGGTTTTTTACGAAGTACAAATTTATTTATTTCAGTTGGATGATAATAGACACATAAGTTGCACGTGCCCACCACACTACTATTACATGGTTTGATTCTTTCCGTCCGAATTTCTCATTTTTTCGCAATTTATGCTAAAGACAATGAACTATACAGCTGTCATGGCGCGACTCCCGGAAAAAATGCAACGAAACGCCACAAGATGTCACTAGTATCAATGCTTACACAGCCTATAGTATTTTTTATATTGTTCTCCTATTTTATATACATTTTCAAAATTTATTGAATGACAATGAAATTCAAATTTTAAATAGCTTCAAAATAATAATAATAATAATAATAATAGAATGATATTTAATAAGCATTTTTGATCTTGGTTATTGGCATATTAGATAAATTAGTAAAGTAACGAAAGTACTACTTACTTCTTTATTTTCATCGTCCATCATTTCATCCTGGAAGGCATTTCTAAGTCCAATTCTGGTGTTGAAGAAAGCAAACTGTTGAAAATCAGGTTCTGCCTCTTCAAACATCGCATTTCTTGTTAGTTGACCGAGGCATAGATTGATATCAACTTGTGCTTTGCCAAAAAGTCTTACGGACTCCCCGCCTGACAAATTTTGCACCCTGTTGGATAATTCTAAAGCAGCCACTCCTGTTTCTAATCTAACTGCACTAGATCCAGCCGTTGTTGCTGTTAATTGAATTCTTTGGATTCGAATGACTAGAGAGAAGAGAATTTTGTTCAAGGCTCCTCTTTCTTCAATTGTTTGCTGATCTTCCCATAACCGAACAGGTCGTTCTCCCCCGTATACTTTCTGAACAACTTCATTCACTTCTCTCATAAATACTTTTTGAACAAATACTAAATGATTCAAGAGGTCAGTTGTTAAAGAATGTTCAAAAACGCCAATATCAGCATTTGCAGATAAGTAGCCTCCTTTTTTAAGTATGATATTTTCATTAGGAGCAGAATTTGGAGGGAATGGTTGAACGTTTGGAGAGTTTTCTGGAATATATTCAGCTGTTACATGAACAGCTGGAAGACCAATGGAAGCTTCCGAAGGTAGTGTAGGTTCTAAATGTTTTGGAAACATTTTTGTAGTAAAACTTAAACTGTGATGCGGTAAATCTACCGTGAATTTTGCTCGATTTCCAGTCACACCAACACTGTTGACTTGATCCATTTTATATTGAGCTTGTAAGCTTGGTAAAAGCGCAGCAGATATACTTAAGGATTGTAAAATTACACTAAATTGCATCACCAATGGTTCTAACAAACTTTTTCCTCCAGTTGATTGAGTCTTTGTTGGCAAATTTTGTTCTAGGTTTGAATAATTATGTGAAGGAACATTTTGAGAATGGTTTGGAGAATTTAAATTGTCGCGATTATGAATATTTTCATCTCCAGAATGATCAGTTTGGATTTTAGACATCATACGAGACGCTGTCCTCGTAACACGTAGTTCTTGTAAAGTTGAACTTAATTGTTTGCTTCCTCTAGTTACCATTCCATGAAGAGCTACGGGATGTTGAGGAATATCTATTGCAACTGCTCCAACTGTTAATAATCCAGAATTTTTGTCTTTATTTTTACGAGACACAGATGAATACAGGGCCTGACTTTTTCCAACTGTGATTTTCACAACAGTTTGGATATTTGGAGGAACGCCTTCCAATAAAACAATCATCGTACGTCCAATTTGTCCAGTGAGAGAAAATTCCAAACTAACTGGTTTTGATTTTTTACGCCAAGTCAGCGATGAATGCAGAGAAGCAATTTCTGCTTCTAGTTTTAGGCCAGAAAGTGTTGCTAAAAGTTTAGTCTTGTGAATTCTAGCTACACCGAAAACAATTAATCGTGTTCTTTCGCCCCCAATAAAATCTTTTGGTGGTAATGGAGTACTTCCGCCTAAAACTTGGCCATTTTCAACATCCTCCACAGATTTTGCTTCCATTAAAAGATCATACTTTCTATTTCCTTTGTAATATTCTGAAATATCTCCTCCCATAGAAAAGCGATGAGTTATAGTTTTAGTTTCAGGCATAGTTGCGTACAAATCTAGTAAATGATACACAGTTTTCCAGCAATTACCCGGAGGAAGAGGTTCAGAAACACCAGAAATTGAAGGTGAATGTGTAAAAGTACCTCCTTCGTTTAAATTTATATACCCCTTAACTGATTTTCCAGTTTGGCGAAGTTTTTGAGCGAAACTTTGAGGACGACTTCTGACCGAAGCTGATGGAGACAAAGTTTTTTGTGGGACAGACCCAGAAACTATACTACTTGGGTCAGAAATTTTCATGGAAAGTTTATTTTCGATCAAAGTTGTATCTTGTAAGTCACTGGCTGAACTCGACGTATTTTTTGGAACTTGAGGTGGTGTTTCAGGTCTATTTTGAGGTCTTTGTTCTCTTAATTCGTTTTGGGTTTCTTTTACATTTTGATACATGTTTGTAATTTGATGTAACAGTCGTAAAAGTGGCATGTTTACTTGTTGGGAAATTTGTCGAACTGCGATAGAAAAGTTCAAAGCTGTTGATGTATGTTTTTTTAGTTGACCTCTACTAATATACAAAACATTTCTAGTTCGAATCATGTCATCTACTGTCATATCCGCCATTTTATCTACTTCTAATTCAATTGACACTCTCTCACAAATAAATGCTGGAGTTTCATCGGAAACCAAATCTAAATGTAAGTTTTGAGTTGGTTGTTTTAATTTTCCACCCTTTCCGCATTCAGAAACGACTATATCTATTCTCATTTGCTCCATACTTCCCACAAGGGATAAATTTGACCCTAAAGAATCTAAACTAGAGCCTGTTGGAGCAGCCCCAGCTGAGTTTGGAGGATTTGGTGTTAACATTTGGTGAGGCATCACACCTAAAGACGATAACAAGGGTTGGAAAATCATATGAGCGTCTAACAGTCTTAGGGAATCTTGCATTGGATATAAATTGACACCAGCAACAAAAGCATTGCCGCCGTACTCTCCAGATGAATCTGTAGCCAATGTATTGACTTTGGAATCCTAGAAGAAAATAATAATGGCTGATTTATAACTGGCATAGAATACAGAACATAATTTAGTTCAAAAAATATATGAGTTAAGAATGAAACATATTATAGTTTAGAAATTAACCAATATTATGTATGTTCTACGTTCGTGCATCGTCGGCGGGCTTCGGCACACTTCGTGCTAGTACATATAAATCCCACCAGAGGGATAAGAAGCACGCAATGTTTCCAATTTAATAAAAAATTTACTACATCTTGTTATTCATTTAAGTGACTAAATTTTTATTTTCATAGATCGTAGAAAATCACGTAGATCACAATTCAATTTTAACACATTTCTGGTCTAATCCAATATAAGCGAAACCTCGAGTTTAAAATTAAATTTTGTTTATTAGCGCGAAATGGATCAAAGAAAAGAAATGTTCATCTCTATAGGAGTTGTCTACAAATATAAATGCTGCAGTAAAATCAATGGCAGAAGATAAAGATAAAACTTAAATTTAAATATGATACCTGCCACTTAAATACATTAAAGTAAGTGATATTTATCATAGAGTAGACCTTATTCTTTTTTCTTAATTTTCGTCTTCTATTGTTCTGTTTTCCAGAAGGTTGGAGAACATTCCCGAACTTAATTGTTCTACTATAAAAACCCCGAGCAGGAGATCGCGAGGACAGTGTAATATTAGTACGCGTTGTGAAAATAAATAGTTGGTGATATAAATATCGTGTATATAAATTGTGCGTAGTGTTAAGTGTATAAATAAATAATCTTCGTGTTTAAGTTTTTATCAACAATTGTTAGTCTTAAAATAGTGTTTATATTTGTTTATTCATAGTGTTACTTATTTTTATTATCTTTTATTACTCATATATCGTTTAATAAAATTAGTTATATAAATATTCGTGTTTCAATCATTTTTTACACTTCATCTAAATAAATAAACGTTGCATTATAAACCGCTGAACATGAAAATAAAATTAAAACTAAACCATGCTAAACTATGTGCTATGTCAATTATAAATCCAAATTTACTCACAGGTCCTATGTTCATCTCCCGTTGCATCATTTCCACTTCTTTTCTCTGTGGGGCACCAGTGCTCACACCAGACACACTGGTAATATTTTGAATGTTCTGCTGTTGTGACCTGACATATTCTTGTTGTTTAGCCATCCATGAATACAGATCTTCACAACTGGCACTCTGGTTTAAGTGGTGATTAACTCTAGTTGTACCCTGATAAGCAGGAGAGCCGGGTAAGTCTGGCGAAGATTGGCTGTTCACACTCGGATCTGAACCTGGAGGAAAACATAATTGTAATTTAAAATGAGAATAAAAGGATTACAAAAAATATTTGTTATGAAATTGTAACAAGGTCGCTTGGCTGCTGTGCATTTTTGTACATGTTTGGTATTGTAGTACTCCAGATGTTATGAAATGGACAGATTTATGGTGAAGGACGCACATTTTGCGCCTTCAAGCTTGTTTTCAAAGAAATAACTGTCCGTCTCCGGTACGTGATGCTCTCGGTGGACATCAATAGTTGAGTTAATTTTAGCATAGTTTATACTTAGGGAATGAGAAGAGGCGGATAAACATAGGTTGAGAACTTCTGGATTTTTACCATTAAATGGTGCTCCAAAGTTTAAAATCTCTCTCTTGTTGTAATCTTCGACTGTTGTGGATGTCTTGACTGAACGTCAGACATACCTTGGTATTTTTTAGTGAAATAACCAATTAGTTGTTTGACTGTGTATAAAGGCTCTCTCATCGTGGTGTAAATTTGTAAGTAATTTTTATTATATTCTTTCTGGATTAATATTGATTTGTAGATCGATGTAAAAAGGTTTTCAAGATTGTTTATAAATTAGAAAAGTGAGAATTTACAGTTTATTTAGAATCAAGTTACGCGTTGTAATTTATTTGAATTATATGAATATTTTTGGTCGCGGTTGATTATTAACATTGATATAATTTAGTTATTGTTGGAATATCGTGTTTAATTCAGCCCATCCTATTCCAACCCCTATCTATTGTTCTAATATTTACTACCCTGCATGAATTTGACCATATGGTAAACCGCGTCTGTTATCATTATTAACATTCCCTTGTCTGCTTCTATCACGGTAGACTTTTAAATAAAGTGATAGTGGTGGCAGTGACTATCGTTACCCATGTCTCGTGTAAAAGTTGTTCAATTAATTTAATTTGTGGATTACTTTTGAGGCAAGTAAAACTTATAAATTAAAACCCTTGTATGTTAGGTACTAGATTTCTTAGGCGACCGTATCTGTTACAAAATACAAACCCCTACATAACTAATACCTGTATTCATAGTCAATGCTTACTCAAGTTACTTTGCCAAGCATTACTCCGGTCGTACTCGTTTTTTAGTACGTGACATGTTTCATAGTTGAAACTTCGTGAATTCTCGGCCAAGTAATAACTTCAAAGTAGAGATTTGGAGAACTGTAATCATTGCGTTGGGAATATTTATAAATTTGACAAATTGACAGCATTTGACAAGTACTCAAGTATGAGTCAAGGCGAAGTACCGACTATGAATACAGGCATAAAGTTCGTTTCATATAGAAAAAAATGTGCGCGAAAGACATATTTTCGTTCATGTTTGGTGAAGGTAATTTTATTAAACTTTGAAACTTACTACACATAGGATGGGAAAACTTTTTAGAAAATTTTACGAAATGTTTTGACTTGAAAACATTTATATTAGATTTCGTCGTAGGCGACCGTACCTATTACACTTATTTGTTGCCAGGTCCATTTCTATTTCACATATTACTACTTACCTGGAGCAATTCCTTCAGGTGGTTTTCCCCCAAACGCCTGCGTCGGAAAAACAACAGACGCTCTACTTGACACAGGCGGCACTCCTTGCGGCAACGCCCTCCGATTCTTCCTCTGCGTCACCACTGGCGGACTAGGACTCGTCAGGACACTCTCTATCCCAGAGCTGACGACCGCGACAGCTTGCACGGCGCCGTTGGGAGGAACGCTGGACGGGGCTGAAGCCTCCCCGCGAGGAGAATTCAGGGGGGGGAGGGGACCAGAGTTAACTGACAGGTTCCCTATAGACATACATAGTGAGAAAGGTGTGTAATGAGTAAACAGGGTGGTCTAACCAATAGGGCCCCCTTTGGGGCGTAAGCCCTCAGTGCGAAGGAGCATGGCGCATTCGTCCGTTACGTCTGGATCGTCGTTTCCACTTGCTTCCCCGTCAGTCAAGCAGATTTCCTTCACCAAGAGAAGTTAGTCACAAAAGCAATATAGAAAGCCGACAAGTAAGAACTAAATCATAATAACGCTAACTTTCTTCATTTGCTTATACACAAGTATTCTATTGTCTATTCGCTGAGTCAAAAGAAATTCAAATTTCAAAATAAAAGAGAGTCCTAAACCATTGTCGAAATATTACCATTTTGTAGGCGTATACCCTCTACATATGATATTAAGAGTACTCAATGGCCCATAATATATAGAAAAGAATACAATGTTTACTTCTTAGGTTTTGAAAAGTGTCACCCTTTTGATGCTCATAAATGGGGTAATATATTTAGAGTAAGTCAATCAAATGAGGCGTATACATTTTATCCTCTACACATGTTATATTGCTCGTCTTTTATCTTGCACACACACATTCAATCTTGCACACACATATTCAATCTTGCACACCTTTTATCGTGCACACTTTTAAACCGCGAGAAAAATTATCTTACACACATTTTATCTTCCAAATCATTTTATCATCCACACATTTTATCTTCCACTCATTTTATGTTCCACAAATTTTATCTTTTCACATTTTATCTTCCGAAACATTTAACTGAATATTTTATCTAATTAAAAGAATGTTAATTGCATGGGCAATAAAATGAATGAAAGGTATAATTATAATGTTTTAAAGATAAAACGTTGGCAAAAATAAAATGTGTGGAACATAAAATGAATAGCAGATAAAATGTGTGAAAGATATTTTTTTTGCGGATTAAAAGTGTGCACGATAAAAGGTGTGCAAAAAGCAAAATTGAATGTTTGTAAAATACAAACTCGAGCAATATAACATGTGTGGAGCATAAAATGTATACGCCTCCCATATACATTAATTAGAGTTTTAATTTCATTGGTTCTGATTTTAAAATGATGAAATTATTTTTACATAGTTTTCATAAATATATCTTGAGTCTCTCTCTCTCTTTTTTCGTAGGTACTATAATATTGGCAAAGATTCACTAATGAAATGAAATGCCTCTTATGAATTTCTATAAGGAGGCGATAGTAGAAAAATGAACATTCGGATATGCTATATACATATACATAAACACTAATAGAAAACTAAACACATGACGAAATGTTCCCCAAAGTTAGAAGCAGTGCGGTGAATAGATTTACAGTTAGTGTGATTGTTTTCATTGTTTTTGAGTTACAAGATTGTAACTCTAATATTGGAAATCATATTTAAATAAAGTTTAAATCAATAAGTTAAGCTGCACTATTGTAGTTTATTTTTTAGAACAACGTAGTGTTAAAAATTAGTTGATTAATCAGCAAAGTCGAATTGATTGATTAATACATTGCGCTAAAAATATATATTTCAAAATATCGGTCAAAAACATGTAATTATCTTCAAAGGGGACAATTTTACGACTTTGTCTGTCTCTGTCTGACTCATAGAAGCATAGGTCGCAGGTAATCCCCTAACAAGTTTCTTATCTTTGTGGTTTGCCACATAATTGGATTAAAGCTATAAAACTCAAGAGGCCTGAACAATAGCTCTACACTTCAAGCGGCTAATTTACCCTGGAGAAAAATAACAGTTTGTTGCTGTATTTCAAAAACTATGCATATGAGAATTTTTGCACTATTTTTGTCGTAATCAGCGAAGTTGAATTAGTTGATTAAGATACTTTCCGCCAAAAAATTTTAATTGTTATAAATTTAACAAGGTACACTATTTTCTAGGAAAATAGTGTCCTGCATTTTTTCACTATTTTCTTCAAAATCAGCGACGATGAATTAGTTGATTAATATACTTTGCGCAAAAAAAATAATAGCTAAATATTTTCAGAATATGTGTCAAAAATTTTTTATTTTCTTCTAGTGAAACAAATCAATCACTAAAATAGAATTTTATTTTATTTATATATAGATAATCAAACATTTACATATTTAACTAGTATTTAAATTATTTTAACATAAAAAATATATACTAACAGGCCTATTCTGCATTGCATATTGCAGTAATTAATGAAAATAATTTGAATTAGTATGTATAAGAAAACAAGAATTTTAAAAACTACAAAAAAGATGCTAATATTTTGTTGATTTCTTCAAAATATGAGTTAATAACTAATAAAAAGTATCTCAAAAATCCAAATCAAATGAAGGAAACTTTAAAAAATATTTGACGAATAATTTATTGTTGTAATCTTGTAATGTTTATTGATATAAAAAATAAATCGCTTGATATATTTGGACGTTTTATAGAGTCATGTATAATTTTTTTCAAAAATCTAATATTAAAATATCTTACTACATCAAGAAATAATCAAAATAATTTAGTAAGTAATATTTTCTTTTCAAATAGCAAATGTATCACTGTTACGTTTTATCTTTCTTCAATGCATAATTCAAAGATTTCTTCTGTCAAATTTTACTTTGTATAAAAAAAAAATATATGTTACATGCTACAATAAATTTAACAGTACTTTTCATTATTTTCTTCTAGAATAGACCTGTAAATGTGTGGCAAAATAATCATAATTTGATATTTCTACATATTTCAAATTATCTGTTCAAATTAGAGTTACAACCTTGCATCAAAAAATGTTCCAATTTCCCAAATTTATAAAATATCTTACTGTATACGTTATCCATGTGTCTTGTATTTCTTCCATCCTAAACACACCCAAATAGGGTATAGATTCTCAACAATTACCATACTCAAATTGAGTATACTTTGGGGTTTTATATAAACAAACACTTACCTCTTCCAAGTCAGGAACAGCAAAAGTAACGTTCACTGGTCGAACACTACTCTTGTAATTATGTTCCAGTAACAGTGGAGTATACAAGATATTCTTCCACTGTCTCGCTAAGACAATAACACCTTGTCTTAAAACTACAAGAGGAGGTCGATCAGGCATTTGAAGTTGAGCTTCCACGGAAGTAATGTCCACTAATTCTACCTATTAGAAAATATTACATATGGCAGCAAAAAACTATAATAGGATAATCAAAGAAATAAAAAAGTTGTAAAAATTTAATGGGAGACTCATACTACACTTCACTTGTGTACTTTTAAATTGTTTTTAGTTGAATTTGTGAATCCAAATATAGATAGATAGATAGATAATATCTAAACATAAACAGTTAGTGAATCTATCAAAATAGTATATGACTGTATATGAACTTTATGCATTAATTTTTATTATTTCTTTTACATCTGTGACTGTATTATTTACAAGATTAGTGCATAAATTAACTGTTTATGTATAATTTGTTAAAAGTTTGCATCACTAGCGCCACTGCTATTCTCAAAGATTTTTTTTTATATAAATATAATTTTTAAACTTATACAATTGAAATACACGTGCAATATTTAAGAATGTACACTTATACTGTACTGTAATATTAATTTACTTTTATAAATATAATGTAGAAACAGCATACACTTCAAGAACATTTTGGTTTACGAAGAAAACAGTTTTACTAGAAAATACATATTTGTGCGTCACATTGATTATTTCAAATTTGGAAGTATGTTATTCGCTTATTAATATAATCAACTAATCGATTAATTAAATAAAAGAGTGATCAAATAATGGATTCATCAAATAATTGTTTCACCAACCAATCGATTAATTAAATAACCGATTAATCAAAATTATCGATCAATCGAATGTTTGATTAATCGATATTTTTCCAAGCCCTATTTGATAAAAATAATTATTTCATATTAATATCGATTGGACAGGTAATTTTATAAGAAAATTATAAAAAATTACTTGATTATTATTCGCCTGAAATTTAAAAATGTAACGATTTTTCATTTTTTGCTTTAATCAATAGAATAACGAAAAATATTAGATCCGCATTTTTATTTTTCCCCAAATTGACTTATAATTAAAAAACCACACGTGGATACTTATGCCAGAACATACATACGTTATTATTTTTGCGACGTTTTTTAAGCATGATACTTTAAAACGATATCATATAGAAAAGATTCACTTAATTTTTTGCAAGAATTTTATGTATTTAAGTTTGTAAAGAATGTTAGATATGACTTACCAAGAACCTCTCAAGTCTGTTGCACAACTGACAAGAAGCATCCTCTGCTAAAGTTCGAGCCAGAGTCGTCAATCTGGTAGGCATGGATCGGGAAGTGTGAGAAACTTGCTGTTCTAGACCAAGGGCCATAAGACATGCCACTACAGAACTAGTGCGGTGATAGGTTGTACGAATGCTGTGTAAAAGTCGCATAGCAAATCGGTTTGATGGATTCATCCACGCATTAATCGCTGGAGATGCAGTGGAGAGAAGATTCCAGTCCAATCTGAAAGAATTGTTTAATAATTTATAGTAAAAGTTGAAGTAAAAACTTTTTTATAATGTGCGTTAACAATTGTCGTATTAATGTATCGAAAACAGTTTAATAATATAAAATATTGTTAAACTTTTTTGGTATTTTTGTTGATTTAAAATTGGTACTTCTAACAATTGAACTCTATTTTAAATGTTAAATTGATAACCTCAATTTTATTTTTTAATACAATTTATATTATTTCTGAGTAGGAAAACCGAATAAACAAAACTAATGTAAAAGGAAATTTAAAATTTCATAACTCATGATATATAGATTTATAGGGCACGAGAGCAGCACCGTCGACTTTGTCCAATCATTTCATCTCATTTTACACCATTCCAGTGGCGGAAATTTAATTAAAGTCAAAATATACTCTTCCAACGAAAACAAGTTGTATGTATACATTGAAAGCCAGATTTAATGGTCACTGACATTATTATAATATTTTACGTTTAATAAATCATTTAAAACTTACTAACAAAATTTATTTTCGAATGTCGATCTTGTCCATCTTATCTCATTTCACACCATTCTATGATTGTCTCATTGCACACCATTCCATGTTTGCCTTATTTCACACCAATGCAGGCGGAAATTTAAATCGACGGCATTGGTGGGTTTTGTATCCATTCCATTTTGCGATCTCTATGTGTGGTTTATCCATTGCGCTCTTTTAGTGTATCTCGTGTTACTTATTTGCACTTTTTTTCTTCCACCTGGAATAGTGTGAACTGAGACAATCATAGAATAGTGTGAAATGAGATGAGATGAGTGGGTACAGGTCGACGGTGCTGCTCTCGTACCCTATAAATATTTTCATAATATTTTAAATGCATATTGACAAATAAATATGCCCAACTTCGTTCAATAGAGTTACCATATTTTACATTTATATATCTGTAGATTACAATCTGTTATTTTAATTGCAAATTTTAAGATTTTTATTAAATAAATGACGCAAAGTATAAAAGTAGTATATTATACTCGTTTTATACAACGTATTGTTCCATTCGTGTTTTTAGAGCACTCCGTGCCCCAAAGAACTCATGGAACAATAAACCGTCTTATAAAACTTGTATAATACACTCTTAATGTACCTTGTGTAATCTAATTTTCGTGTAATCGGTGCTCTAGGTGGTGCTGCAAAGTTGAACCAAACGCTCTTCAATTCTAGCACACAACTGGACGTGTTCCCATTATTATCCTTAACGGCAAGGGCGGTTGCCTGTGCCGAAGTTCCTTGCCCTTGTGTGTCAGGACCTGAAGTAGATCCTTGGTGAGTTGTACTGTGAACTGCAGCACCAGATATTTCACTGCAAGGTCTATCAACTGACTCGACATCATGAGAACGAAGCGATTCCGTGCAGTATATTTCCGAATCGATGTGAAGCTAAAATGTCATACGTTAATATTTGCAAAAAGGATGTTAATTAATGACTTCTAATCAATTTAAACATCGCATAATGTCACTTGTTGTGAAATAGAAAGAAACTAAGTTGATCGGATAGTCTTTTTCTCTTGAAGTTTAAACTGATTTAAAACTAACAGGAAATTTTCCTACAAATTTGATCTTATTACGAAAATGAGGTCCTCCACTATATATTTTTTTATATGAAACTTTATCTAATTTGAAAGCGAGGTGTAGTGTTAGAAAGTTTTATTATTTGTTAAGTCGTAATATTTTTTAAGTGTTCTGTGACGTAGATTTTAAAGTAATTCGGTTCTCAAACAGTGGGGCTTACTAAAAATTTCAATTACATAAACTGATCTATTTTAAGTGTTATAAAAATATATAAGTATGTTTTAAATAACTATTTTGTTCCTAACTTGGAAATGTGCATAAATAGTAAACATTTTAATCAAATAATTTATATTTAAATGTTTACGAATATTATAGTCCGAGTTTGACAGCCACTGGCATGATTTTGCTGCCTATAGGCTATGTATCTGTTT
This sequence comes from Stenolophus ochropezus, assembly GCA_035578165.1. Taxonomy (NCBI): domain Eukaryota; kingdom Metazoa; phylum Arthropoda; class Insecta; order Coleoptera; family Carabidae; genus Stenolophus; species Stenolophus ochropezus. Next base: position 748,819 of record JAQOWZ010000016.1, on the reverse strand, counting down.
TGCGAACACAGTGCCATCTGGCGTCATGCACTATAAGTTTTTCCGGGGCAATGCCGGACACAACATACAGAATTTCATAGGGAAAATATTAAATTTATCCTTTTATAATATTAGTTATTATATGTTGTGGATTTCAAAGTGTCGACTTAACTATATTTCGTAAGAAAAGTATATCGATGAACGGTGGTGTGAATCAAATTCAACTCTTAACTCTTCGATGCTTCCCCAATAATTCATTACTGTCAACCGAAGATCTGAATGTACAAGAACCTAGATTCTGACGACTTTTTCATCAGTTCTTCCGTTGCGTGTTTCATCTTCAATCAATTCTTTTTCTTCTGAAAATGCCTAAAATTACCGAAAAACCTGGCCCCTTAAAATACACTGTCGATAAAAATCTGCTTAACTTTTGTAAAAGTTTCCATTGCACAGTGTTCAAGTCTGAAGCAAAACCTGATACCGGCGTTGTTTAAAATTGATGTTACTCATTTTTAGAACACACAAAAAACTGTTTTATGAAAAAAATCGCTACGGACAACCAAGTGTTACCAGATCGAACGCTATGTTGCCTTATTTCATAATTTACACTCCTTGTATATCGAATTTTCTTTTTACTTCACAACATGAGTATTGTATTACGCGTCTAAATTACTTAGAAGACATGGGGTGTTATAAATCACACCTTTTCTTCCTGACTTTCAATCTTTTCGAATAGGGACTTTTTCACAACTTTAATTGCGACTCCTTCCAGTCCACATTCAAACATAATGAAGCCTAATTTATCTTCGGAATCTTCTTCAGCATTTTCCACCCCGGAATTTGAGTTTAGGTAGAATTCTATTCCGCGTGAAGGTTGAGAAATCTTTTGACACGTGAAAAGTACTTTGGAATGGTGACTGGGAATGGCAGTAATGATGGCATCGTTTAAAATAGAAGAATCATTTCGTAACCGGCGCAGCTGAGCGTGAACGCGACCGATGTGTAGAGACACTACGGTTTCTTCTTGCTGTTTTTCACTTGTCTCGATGTAAACCGATTCCTTCGCAACTGTTTCGGACATAGAAACTTGATTTGAACCTAAGAATGATTTTTGAACCTTCTTTTTACCTCCTGCACTCAAAACTGCAGGTCGTTGGAAAATTTGAAGCATTTCTCGAGATTTTTTGCCTCTGTGAAACTTCGCTGTTATATTTTCGAAACAAACCGCAAAGAAACTAACACAAGTAAGATCTTTTATATTGTCTAACGCACTAAAACTTATTATTTCTTCAACAATTGAAGCTTGAAGAAGAGTAATGTTAATTTTTGGAACATAAAATGCCATTTGTATTTGTGATTTTATATATTCTTCATACATAGAGTTAGTTTTTGAAAAAATTTTCTGAATGACTAATTCGTCTTTTTTTAACACGTTTTGACTTTCAACTTGGGAAACGCATGAAGAATGTAAATTGGTAAGTACAGAGAGTGGGTGTAAAGACCCTAAGGTGGGTGTAAGTGCATCTATGTATCGTTGGAGACATTCTAATAACAATGGTGTCGCAGCTACGTCAACTGAACCTTGCAAACGAAAAATAACGGCGGTGCGGTTTGTTTCTGAATCGTCAGCCCGAGTAAACTGGATATCTTCGTCTCCTAGACCCAGGTCTGAATCTTGGATGTCAGAGTCGTACGTGTCCCAAACGGTAGAACCTCCCGGAGAACCTAAAAACATATATTTTAAAGGGCGCCAATAGGACACACCGGCGCTACGACCGAAGTTCAAAGTTGTAAAGGATTTGCAAATTCCGTTTTGCATTTTGAAAATTTATTTATTTTTTCATGGAACGTATTCATGGACGCCAAATTTTCAAAATTTTCTTGGAGGCAAACTTTCTTATAATGACCAAAATCCTAACATAAAATTTTAAGAAAATGGAAACATTTTAGAATGCTCTAATTTTTGATCTACTGAAACCAGAATAGCCAGAATGTGATCTGATTTTAGTAGACGAAAAATTAGAGCAAACATTTCAATATGCCTTAATACCTGACCTACTGAAACTAAAGCACAATCCAGAGCAGTTAAAAATCTGCTCCAAAATGTGCTCTGGTTTCAATAGGCCAAGAATTAGAGCAAACACATTTGACTGCCCTAATTCTTGACCCACTGAAACCAGAGCACAATCCGGAGCAGCTAAATCTGCTCCAGAATGTGCTCTGGTTTCAACAGGCCAAGAAGTAGAGCAAACTCTTAGAGTGCTCTAATTCTAGACCAACTGAAACCAGAGCACAATCCAGAGTAGCTAAATCTGCTCTAGAATGTGCTCTGGTTTCAGTAGGCCAAGAATTAGAGCAAACACTTCTGACTGCCATAATTCCTGACCCACTAAAACCAGAGCACAATCCAGAACAGCTAAATCTGCTCCACAATGTACTCTGGATTCAGTAGGCCAAGAATTAGAGCAAACACTACTAAATTCCCTAATTCTTGAACCACTAAAACCAGAGCACAATCCAGAGCAGCTTCATATGCTCCAGAATGTGCTCTGATTTCAGCAGGCCTAGAATTAGAGCACACGCTGAAGCGTGCTCCAATTCCCGGCCGGCTGAACTAGACCACCTTCAGAGCATGAGATGCCCTGGAAGGCGGTCTAGCCAGACCACCAGGCGGGGCGGAGGCCCGAAGGCCCACTACCGCCCCGGCGCCCCGCACAGCGGGACTGAGTCCTAGCATCACAGGATCTCAGGTACATCCTGAGACGCGCATTATTATCGGTCATCTGGACTCCTATTGGCTGATATTCAATCTGTAATTGTGGCTGTACTAGTGGGAATTTTAAAATGAAAATTTGTAGACATAGATACTTTGAAGCGAGGATTTCACTGGTATTATTTTTAAGGGTGTAACTCACACCCATTTAAGGGTAATAGTCAGTTACTTAAAAATGGAAGGAGGAACAATAATTCTTTAAAATAATAACAATTCAGAGCTTTATTACTGATGTAAAAATGCTGCGCCAATGAAAAATTTTCCTTAGGGGCATGTGCCCCGATGTCCCTATGTAGTACGCCCATGACCGTATCCGAAATTTGTGTTTACAATGATTAGCTATATATTTTAAATCTAGATTAAATGTATAACTAAATTTAGTTTGGTTAGTCTAATTATAAAAATAACTTGATGGCAACATAAATATATTATTTTTGTCAAATATTTTCGATTTATGTCAAGTATATAACAAAAATTACTAACAATATTTGTTGCTCATTTTAAACAGGGTTGACAACAAATTAAATTACCGATTTTGAAGAAAAATAAAAAGAGGAAAATCTTCACCTGTAACCATTTTCATCATAGTGAATCCTTCGCTAATAATTTCCATGTGTGGTACAAATCTTCCACCCACGTACACTAGGTTTTCTGTTTCGGCGCCGTCTCTTTGAAACAAAGGAGTGGCGGCTTGTTGGGCCCCTACCCAGTTGGGGCAGCGCGCTGAAGACAAGTGCCCCACGTACGAAGACATAAGCAAAGGAGAATCGACGATGTGGCGATTTAGTTGCATGTGTAAATCGACCAGTGTCATGTCTTCTTGTGAAGCGACCGCACTTTGGTAGGAATTGGTGGAAAGTGAGTGTGTACTTGATGAGCAAGTGATGCTCTAAAAGTAATCAAATTGTAAACACATCATTCACCACATTCTAATATTTATTACTGTTTTAAATACGGTATGTGACCATAATTAAATTTCAGTATATAAGTCACTATATCTTCTCATTATAATAATAAAAACTATACTCTACTTTGCAATAATAGAGTTATTAGTAATTTAATGTTTTGGAGAGGGATATGTGTCGTCAACATGGTACGTTTTGTTTTGTTTTGACAATTATATTTTATGGTTTAAAGAGAATATTTAAGATAGCCAAGTAAATAAATAATTTATTATAGAGTTATTATAAAACAGTATTGCATGTGTGAAACAAAGTTTCAATAAATGTTGTAGCGATCGCGCGCATCTATTGTTCTGTTATCCAGAGGGTGCGAGAACATTCCCGAACTTAATTGTTCTACAATATAAACCTCGAGCAGGTAATCGCGAGGACAGTCTGACATTAATATGCGTAGTGAATGTAAATAGTTGGTGGAAATAAATATCGTGTAAATAAATACTTCGTAATGTTAAATATTTAAATAAATAATTTTAGTGTTTAAGTATTTATTAAGTGTTATTCTTAAATTATTGCTTATGTTTGTTTATTCATAGTGTTATTTATTTTTATTATCTCTTATTATTCATATTTCGTTTATTAAACTTAGTCACATAAATATTAGTGCAAATATAGTGGCACACAAAAGCCTTACAATGTTTTAAATCACAGACTGTCCACTTTACCAACTTTCAAACGCGCCAAACCACATTTAGGATCTGGCATCCACACGTGGATAACTTCACACCAGAACCTACCTAAATATAACTTTTTTTTTTAGATTTTACCACACTGACGTTACAGTATCCCTTCCCCAAAATTTTAATATTTGTTTTCTCGTAAACAACAAATAATAAATATTTATTATTTTGTCTAAATTTGGTCACATACCCATTATACAAATTCAAATTTAACCTACCTTGAATAGAGTGAAATAGCCACCCTAAAAGGGGTATAAAATAATTTAAATATCAGGAATATCTCTAGGTACAACTTACCTGAAGTTCAGACAGGTCTTGTGGTCCTACTGATAAATTAAACTCATCTGGGGGATTCCCTAGTGGTTCTGGTGGTCTAGGGGAAAGCGAGCGGTTGGTAACAGTGCTCACCTTCCGGTGCGGGGTTGCCAAGCCTTGGACAGTGCGTCTGTCTTCCTCTAACTAATAGGAAACATACAAGCAACGTCTAACTAGCCAGCAAGTGCTGCGAATTTCACGGATTATAATTCAAATTATTACGACAATTAGAAATAACTGACGAATTCTTGTAAAAAAAAAACACAAAAATACTAAAATGGAAAACTGCTTTTAGTAAGATGTAAGAAAATTGATGTAAGAATGAATTTATGATAGAAATATGAGGAAAAAATCAAAGTATAACTGACACAGAATATAGAAAATTTAGAATTTTGTATGATGATTTTTTAAATGTTACAAAAAACACAGAAGACATATTGTTTCATTCTGTTTTTATAATCAGCCATATTTTCATACAAAATTGGTTGGTTTTTTATTAAATTAATAAATTTTACATCGTCCAGTTTCTCTCTCAAAAACGGCGATGTGAAAAGTAAAAAACATAAACACGTATTTCTCGTCCCTCTAGTAGTGTTTATTTGAACTACCACGAAATATACCGAATGGCGACGAATATACACGAATATTGGTTAATTCCTAAATTGTGCATTTTTAAAATATATTTTAAAGTTAAATAGTCCATTTTATCTTTCAAAAATGGAAACAAGCAAAAAACATAAACACGTGTTTCTCGTCTCTCTAGTAGAGTTTCTATGTACTACTACGAAGTATACCGAATGGCGGCGAATATGCACGAATATTGGTTAATTCTTAAATTATACATTTTTATTATATTTTAAAATTAAATAGTTCATTTTATTTCTCAAAAACGGAAACAAGCAAAAAACATAAATACGTGTTTCTCGTCCCTCTGGTAGAGTTTATTTGAACTACCACGAAGTATAACGAATGGCGACGAATGTTCACGAATATTGGTTAATTAAATAATAAATAAAAATAACTTTTAAATATATGTATAGTTAAATGAATCGAGTCAATCATTGTCGTAGAGTTAATTTTATATTAAAAAATAAAAATTTATATTTGTTTTTTAATATGTCTAACATAAATAATGGCAACTTTGTCATTCATTTCTAAAATACTATATTTAATTTTTGAAACGTAACTAATTTTATTTTATTTCTACATCTAAAAATTGTGTTTATTGCATAGTTTATTTAACTATAATTTAAGTTCTACAATGGAGAAATATTTGTACTTCCCCATTATATAAATTTCTAAAACTTTACATCCAATTCAAGTACCAATTCTACTACAAACAATCCAAACTTCAAGTGCAAAACAAGAACTTACCTCATGTTTTTCTCCAGATTTTCCATATCCAAAACTTCTATGTTCAGGTGTATGAATCTCATGATCACTTCTGTGTGTACTGAGCCGATTTTTAAGGCCTTCTTGAAGACTAGTGGGTCCGGAACCACTTTGAGTAGCAGCTGACACTTGAAGTGGCCCTCCTACTATACTCAGATCACTGGCAAATTTCTTTCTTTGTGGCTCTGCTGGGCTTATTACAGATCCTGAACCGACTATACTATGTCTTAAACTTGATGTTCGTGAATTTATTTCTTCATCTGCGGAGAAAAAAGCGTCCGAGTGGTTCTCTGAACTCATTGATGTTGTTCTCTGAACTTCATTTCTTATTTTTTCAGAGTTTATTGAATGATTTGATTCAATGTTTTTAATGTTTGGCGTAGCAGATTCGAAGAAGTAATCAACAGCTAGTTTAGAATCACTGACTGAATTCTTAGGGCCTGTTTCTTGGTCGGGTACACTTAACACACCTCTTTTTTCGGTGTGAAGTTTTGAGTCAGAGTCTAATTTCGCAGGTAAAGTCGGTTGTTCGACTAATCTCGAGTAAGGAACGTCTTTGTTACGCGTGAGAGTGTAGGAAAATCTTCGGTTGACTTTTCTGTCGCTGTTACTTAAAGGGCTCGCTGAGTTTGGAACTGTAGGGCTACTGGAACGTGGTTGACAACTAACGGAAGGTGTAGATCTAGGTGCTGAAGTTACTTTGGGTGGTATTTCGTACAATAAAATTTGCGAAGCAGTGTAAGGAGGCGTGCGAAAAACTAGTGAATTGTCGTGCAATAAACTTTGACCGTAACCCAAATCTTTTCCTGGCTCATTTATTCTGAAAGGAAAAAATTAAAATTTTTTAAACATTAATATTTAAAAAAATATTCTTCAGATTTATAACATTATTAATTATTTCTAAAACCTGTTTAATGTTATTTTTAAAATATGCTTTCCGCTATAATTGGTCTCTTATAGAAAAGGGCTTACACAAAAAAATATATATAGTTAATTTGTTATTTCTCCAGGATACACTCTTTTCTTAGAAAGTAGTGTCCTGGGATTTTTTTTATAATTTTTTTCATACTCAACAGTATCGAATTAATTGATTAAGATACTTTGTACCAAAATTTTTTTAATAAAATTTGTTTTAAATTTTCGCAGGGTACTCTCTTTTCTCTGAAAGTAGTGGCCTGGATTTTTTTTTATTATTTTTTTCATAATCAGCAGAGTCAAATTAGTTGATTAAGATACTTTGCGTAAAAAAATTGTTAATAAAATTTGTTTTAAAATTAGCAGGGTACACTTTTTCCTCAGAAAGTAGTGTCCTGGGATTTTTTTCATTATTTTTTTCATAATCAGCAGTGTCGAATTAATTGATTAAGATACTTTGCACCAAAATTTTTTTTAATAAAATTTGTTTTAAATTTTAACAGGGTACTCTCTTTTCTCTGAAAGTAGTGCCCTGGAATTTTTTTCAGTATTTTTTTATAAGCTGCGAAATCGAATTAGTTGATATGACACTTTGTTCTAAAAAATTAATATTAAAATATTTTCACAACATCTGTCAAGACCAATTAATTATCTTCGAAGGGGAAAATTTACGACTTTGTCTGTCTCCGTCTGACTCACAGAAGCATAGGCAGCAGGTAATCCCCTAACTAGTTTCTTATCTTTGTGGTTCGCCACATAATTGGATTATAGCTATAAAACTCAAGTGGACAGAACAATAGCAATTCACTTCAAGTGGCTAATTTATCGTATAGAAAAATCGCAGTTTGCTCCTGTATTTCAAAAACTATGCATATGAGAATTTTTTCACTATTTTTCCAGTAATCAGCGAAGTCGAATTAGTTGATTAAGATACTTTGCGCCAAAAAATTGTTACTTAATAAAATTTGTTAATTTTAGCAGGGTACACTCTTTTCTCAGAAAGTAGTGCCCTGGATTTTTTTACTATTTTCTTCATAATCAGCGAAGTCAAATAAGTTCATTAAGATTTAAGATAATTTGCGCTAAAAAAATAATAGCTAAATATTTTCAGAACATTCCTTGTAGGTAATGCAAACTGTATTTCGATTTATTTAAATTACGTCTTTAAATTATACGTTTATTTCATTTCAAATAAAAATAAAAGAAATGTTTCACATTTTAAAGCAACGAGAAAAGCTGGTCAAGAATAGCTTTAGCGAATAATATCAGAAGAAAAACTATTTCTGTTACGAATTAAATAAACCAGTCAGACAATTATAATTATTTTAAGATTGACGTATTATCTATACTATATTTGAGAATAACATAGAATAATACATCAGTCTGTCGAAGACCTATAAGTAAATAACTAATTAGAAAACAGTTTATGATAATGTTGTTGAATAGTTGCTTCCATAGATAATAACTATATTTTTTTTTACATTTTATATTTTTGATAGCATTTTTTTGTAAGCAGTTTTTGACAGCATTTCATTTCTTTTTGTAAGTAGTCCTCCTTTTTTCTTTTCCAAAGATACAAACTTAAATAACTAATTTGGTTTTACATGAGGTCTCACAACTTTTTTACTTTTTTTATTACTCCCTCTTATTCTTACTATAATTTATTTCACAAACAAATACTTACTTGAAAGCAGCAATATTGACTCCTTCTTGTAAATCCGCCTTTGATGGTTTGAAGAATTTCTGTCCATTTCGGTTACAACCAAAGAAAGTACAACCACCAATGCAACCACATTTAGACCCTCCCCATAAAAACCACAACCGCCTGGATTTATCATCATGTTGCTTTAAAAACCGATGTTGTAACAATTGATTATCCAGTGAATTTTGACTGATTATTGCTTCGATTACTAAATTGCCAAGATTTACTGCAGCAACTTCTAACCACGATTCAAATTCCACTTGGTTAGGTCCTCTGGACTTGTAGGTGTTGTTTTGGCACACGAGTTGTCTTAACATTGTGTTGAAAATAACACAACTTAAACCTGATCCAACTTGTTTTCCGTGTAGATTACAATTTGCTATTCTTATGGGAGATACAAACATTTGTAAAGCCACCCCTGTTTCAACTAACCATAAATCTAACGCGTCTATTGCAACCCTTGTAAATTTATATTTCAATTTATGTGCGCAACTGTTTAAATCTAATATTTTTTCGTCGGTTTTTTGTGAACTTTGAGATGTAGTTATTTTTTCTTTACTTTTCGCAGTTGTATTTTTGTCTGTTTTATTTGTAGGTGTATCAGAATGAATTTTTTTATTGTTTAATAACATTTGTAAAGAATTTTGAGGGCCCGAAGTAGATAATTGTCGAACTGCAGTTGAAATTGACGAAACTGTATTAATAGAACTTTGATTTTGAGTTTCTTTGTTACTTTGATCATATTTAACGCACAAATTTGGATTTGAAAGTTCATTTTCAGAGTCGGATATTAAAAATATTAATATTTCAAGACTAGAAATTATAGAATGTAGTTGAGGCAAAGTAAGTTTTCCACTTAATTTTCCTAACTGTAGCTCTAAAAGCCACGCGTATTCAATTGTATCTTCATCTAAAGCCCTTTCAAAATCGCTAAATAACGCATGTCCTCGTAATTGTAACGAACTTAAACTCATTCTACCATTTTGCAAACTAGAATCGTTGGCATTTCGATTTATATTATCATTTACCAACAAAACAGAGGGGCTTAACAATAATTGCAACTCTGTTTGATGGTATCTCTTTTTCATTTCGAAACCAAATCGTTCTATAAGAATTATAGGACAGGCTGGGTCAGATTCCGAACAAAATTTCAATAAATGTGCTTGAATATCGTGAATAATTACAGAAACATCCACTTCCAATGGTCGAAAATATCGAAAGTCGAATTCTTCGTTTGATAATTCGTCGTTTTTTTCGCTTGCAACATTCGCGCAAGAACTTTGAAATAGATCAACAAAAACTTGATCATCTCCAAATATATTTTCTTTGAGATTAACAAAGTTTTTTAATACTGTTCCGTATAATAAAAGAACACTTGGTCCAATTTCTAATTCAACTGTTACTTTGTCTGAAGTTAGGGACGTTGGGTCAAACTTTTTTTGATTTTCTGGAGAACGACATTTTTTCTTTTTGTTGTGTGGAAATCGAATTGGACTTAATAATAATTCTTCTTTAACTGGAGTTGAGATATCGGCTTGTTTTGTAATTGTTATTGGTGGAATTGGATGATAATTCCAAACAATTGATATCGCACCAATTGGAAGCCACCAAAAATCAACCCAGCCTAAATTTTGAGAGCATATGTTACGCCATTTTGGAATATCATTTTTCTTGCGTTCTTTTGACAACACTTTTGCATATTTATCCAAACCTAAGATTATATTTCTACTTGTATGATTCTCAGGAATAAAAATGCTCAAATCTATACTTTCAGATTGAATTGAAAAGTTTAAAGTTACTGTGTCTGGTAAAAATTCGTTAAACGGCAAATCAAAACTTAGATGAAACAGATGTGAACATAAAGCTAATCGGGAATTTTCTAATTTTTTTCCAAACGAACTTGAACAATCAATCCAATTATATTGATTGGAAGGAATAATAATTTCGCAATGTTTTAACGTCAAACCAAATCGCCACGTATAAGGTACAAAACTCATAAGATCAGGTTTTTTCTTACTGGACCAATCATTAATTAAATCAGAAAAGAAATTTTTGTGACAATAAACTAAATTAACAGTGGCTTTACACCCAGTTAAATTAAGTTCCCACAACTGGTGATGATTCCAAATTAAAGGGTAATGAATATTAACAGAAAATTCCAAAGTTTCCGAGCTTACAAGATCGCGATATTGCAAGCTAGAAGTTGCTTCCAAATGTAGTAACTGTCCATTTATTTTAGTCTTACACCCGTTTTGCAAAACGAGCCAGGGAAAAGTAATTTCTAAATATGACCCTGGTCCAACGTTAATATGAACCGCATTGGTTTCTTTATCTTTGGAGAACAAGAGATCTATAGTTGCTTCATTCAACATAGATAACCGGATGTCTAACGTGTGCATTTGACGCTTATCGCCTGGTTTTGGCGAGCGAGTGACTTTCAAGGCTTGGTAGTCCGCCGGGTAAAAGAATTTGAAAAGATGTTCGCGTTGTCGGTCTGCCCACGGACCGTAGGAAAAGTCTGTGCCTTTCCCACATTTTATGTCGATTCCCCACATCGGAGGAGATGATTCGACGACATCTCCGTTTGCTAAACGGACTAGTACGGGATGATCTGGGACCTGAAATTTGAATTGTTTATATATACGTCTGTACTTGGGACGCCGAACAGATGCACAAGAAACTCCTTCCGCTAACGAGCTTAAATTTGACTAAAAAATTGCTATTGGTAATACGTTTTTACCCAGCTTTATGTATCCGTTTATAAGAAAGACAGAGCATAAAACAGATCTAGACATTTCAAGAATTAGCCAAGGTTTATTTTCTAAGTTCGTGCATATTCGGCACAACTCGGAATACTTCGTGTTGGTACAAAGAAATTCTACTAGAGGGATAGGAAAAGTGTTTAGGTTTATTGCATGTCGCCGTTTTTGAGTTTAGTATAAATCAGCCAATTTTGTATGATAAGATGGATGATTATAAACACAAAATGACCGTGAAACGCAGAATATTTTATCAATTGCATGTCTGTGGTTTGTTTTCTGTCTTGTGAGACATTTAAAACAAAATTATATGTTTTCTGTGCTAGCTAAACTATTCTCTATGTTCTAGATCAGTTATAAATTTTGTTTTATGTTATAGCATTTCTAAATATGTTAACTGTTACAAGTTACTTAAGTACGCATTACAAGATAAAAATTAAATTTAGAAAAAAGAAGTACAAGAAATTTTGCATTGTGTAAATTGAGTTTTTAGGTAAAACATTTGAAAGTATTAAAATATAATAAAACTTAACTCTTTTTGAATATGAAAAAAAAAACGAAGGGGTGCAAAGACTACAGAAATAAATAATAATAATTCAAATGGTGTTGCTGAGTATATTTTCTTGTCTAATTCTTATTTTTAACGATATTTTATGAATTTACTATTGGCATATGAAAAAATTTAAATTAATTGCATTTAAAAATAAATATTAGTTCTGTCTAAAATACATATGTTTATTTTTACCCTCTCAATTTTGAATACAGCATCTACTCGTCGTGTTTTTATAATAAAATAAACATCAAAGACCAAGAATCAAGCATTTTAATATTGTCATTCCTGTCATTGAACAAATGAAAAAGTGAGTCGTTTCTCTATCGAGAACTAAAACTTCGAAATGTTGTCACAGGACACGACAGCGCTGCGATCGAGTTTACCAAGTTTACCAAACTACATTTATTAAAAAATGAGTACTTACCAAACCAGGTTCATCCATATAGGCATACAGTTCCAAATAATTGGTGGCCATCAAAACAAATCCTTCCCCCATGTAGCGAGGCGGTTCATCCAACATTCCTGTATACTTAGGAGATGGCGCCAGCATCACTCTAGCATTTTCAGCCCAACATTTCACAAAGTGCATCAATTTGTCTAAAGTACTTGCTGCTGGCTTGGTACTATACACCTAAAACACCATTATTATTCTCCTTCCAAGTTACAAAAGTTTAAAACTAACCCAATGTGATTCTTCAACGGTTATTGATAAGCTAGTTGGAACTAATCGATTACCAAAGACAACTCGACCCGAACAAATGTCTAACTTTATTACGGGGATTAAATCACGCCAGGTTCGAGCCATCGCAGCTTCACTTCTTTGTCTTCTGTTCTCTTGTTCAGAGTTTTGCCTTGAAACATTAAATTTCTTTTAAATTTACAAGATTCGGAGGTACAAATGCATCATTCAATAAGATCTCATAAATATAAATTTACACTCTTCCTTAAACTTTTCTTTAGTAGAGTATATAAAATTTTCTCTTCTCTAGATTTTTGTTTAATAAAATTTATATTTCTGCACATTATTTTCTGTGATGCAGTAATTATTTCTTCACGGCCGAATATCACATCCAAAAAATTGTTGCAAAAAAAAATTGTTTCAAAATTATAATCAACTTTATTAATTTCATAATTACAAGAAAATTAAGTACATATTGTAACAAAATATATATTTTTTAAATGAAGCCAAATAGAAATAAAATTTAATTCTAATGTACATACAACTTTAATTTATAACAAAAATATGTAATAAAAAAATATAATTTTGACCCGTAATACATTTCAGTAAAATGGGTTTTAAAATAAAATCCACTGTGACCCACGCTTGAGTCACGATTTCTAGTTTAAGAACCACTGGTTTACAACCGGTCCGTGGACCATTGATATTCTAAGAAGTAATGGGATATGCTGAAGATATGGAATTTATGCAAAATAGTATTTTTTTCTGTAGTTTATAAGATCGTATAATAAGAAAATATAATAAAATATTTTTAATGAAAAGTATAGCCTTGAAAACTAACATATTGATACGTTGTTGCTCATTTCATGTTAAATAAAAATGCAGTTAGAAATACATAGATGGCGTTAGTAGCTAGCAGAGCGTGTATTTTATTTGATGTTTCATTCATTTGTTTGCTGTGATCATTCGTGTTTCTTTGATATTTCTGATAGTTAACTATGTTTATTGTTTAAAACCACGTCTTCTTGTTTAACAGTATATGGCTGTTATAATCACATGGATTTAGACAGACAAACGTCCAAACGGCATATTCTGTCCACAAAATTCGAAGTAGTTATCACAAGATGGCGTTAGTGTGGTAATTGCAATTACATGCGCTCAATTGCCGCACTAACGCCATCTAGATCAATCGTTATAACTACTTCGAATTTTGTAGAAAAAATGCGCCGTTTGGCTGTTCATCTATTTTTGTTTGTCTGTGGTTTGGACCATGAAGTTCGCAGCAAATATCAACAGGCACTAACACGTCGTAAACGCGCAGACAGAAAATTTTAATTTCTCACTTGATATATATATTTTTTACACAAAATTAAATATTCATAAATATGAAAAAAAAATGGAATACCTCATTTGCTAGTCCACAAAGAAATTCAGATATTTTTAAAATTCAATGAGCTTATTTAGTAACATTTATAAGTGAAGTACATTATTGTATATCTAAGATAAAACAAGAACTGATTGATTTTATTTGTTATAAAATATTTTTTTTTGTTATTCGTCTCACTTTATATTTAAAGAGAAATGAACAGTACTGATTTTTTTGACAATTATAATCAACCTAATATTATTTCGTAAAAATCTACTATCCTTCGAACTAGAAATAAATAAAAAAAGTCCTTATAATTGGCATCTTTATTTAATAAACGATAAATTTAAACACATTGTTACAAATTTTAAATGTTGTACATATAAAATTACAATATTTTTTATGAAACAATTTTGTTAGCTTGTAGCTATAAGGTCAGAAGAGATCACTTCATTAGAAATGATTTGTGATGAAAAGAACGCTTACAATAAATGAATTAGGTGAAGTGATGTGACAAATTGTGCAAAAAGAATGAAAGATTCTTTTAATATCTGTGGAATAACTCGATAGATAAAAATTTAATTTGACTATTTTTCTACTCAAAATAAAAAATACTCTTACAATGATTTGTAAATTATAAATTAATTATGTAATATATTGATGAGATTTAAATTTGATAAATTAATATTTGTCTTACCTATCTATATTTTCATCATTCATGGCCTGTTCTTCTTCCTCTGTGGTCTGTTGACTCCCGTTTGGAAACATAGAAGGATCTAGACCAAATATTCTTTCCAAACGAGCATAAACTGTCCCACGATTGTAAACATGCAATTCAAATCCGTTTAAAACCACACTAAGACGAGTATCAGAATGACTCAAATCTTCACTAACATCTTTAGGAACGTAGGACCTCCACCATCGAAATATTAAGTACCCATCTTGTACACGAACTGTGTAGTCATGAGTTATGTACACAAAATCTCGAAACATTATTTTCCCACTTAATACGTTCAGAGTTAGCGACCCTAACAACAAAATATTTCAAAATGTTCTCACTTTCATATTTCAACTTACCAATTTTAAAAAACCCATCACTAATAAAGAGCCTGTTTACAATCTTTGTAATGATATAGCCTGTTAAGCGTGAATTATAATAGGTGATGTACATAATCCAAGAAATGGCAAAAATCAAACTGCAAAGTAACCATGCAAAGTTACTATCCATTGCCAGATCATCCAACATTCTTGTCACATCTGTTGTATTTGATGGAGTTGTAGGTAAATTTGGTGTGGAGAACATGTTGTTTGTTTCCATTATGAAAATGATTGGTAAAACTATTTCTAATGTCAAAGTCTACCTGTCAAACTAAAATAGAAAATATTGTGTGTTATATTAATAAATTATTGTACTAACACATGAAATACCTTCTTAGAACTACATTTTACTAATGTTTATCAAATGTAAATAGATAATTTTGTAGATTATTTGATAAATACAGCACAATCATTGTAGATTATTATTGACGTCTATACTAGCGACATCTTACCACAAAAACAACAACACTTTGACATAAATATAGGATTAAAAAATAAATACGATAAATATTAAATATAATATTAATACATTACTATCAGTAACATCCATAAGGAATTTATAAATAAATATATAAGCAAATAAATATAGAAAATATAATTATAACTTTAAATAGTTTTCATGTTATGTACAAGATGACAGCACTTACATCAAAATTTTGAAAATTTTCCTTTTATACTATTTTCAATTTACTAAAGACAATTACACTCAAAATTTGTTATCCAATTACATCACAGTATTTTGCTGAATTGAATCAAGTAGATTCAAATCTCATTAATTATTAATGAGAAGAATACGAGATCGAATGAAATTTTTTTTTATGTAATTTATATAATTTTAAATTTAACATTAAAGACCTCTGTAGCTTGGATATCAGATTAATAATCAATTTAAAAATCTGCTAATGATTTTATATTAAATAATTCCATTGTTCTTTTACTTAAATCTAAAAATGAATACATCGTTTACAATTACCATTCTTATTCTAAATTATGTTCTAATATAATCAAATATAATTCCAATAATTAGCAGTACATTTATATACTGATAATGATAGATGTAAAAATACAAGCTTAGTTTACAATTACTCCGTACAATCAATACAAAGAAATGCATTTTTAATCTAAAAAAATTAATGAACTTTTTTTAAAATCATAATAAATTGTTACTATATTATAAATTAAATTTATTTTAAAGAAGTTCAGACATTTTATTTTATTGTTACAAATTTTCATGTAACAGTTTATATAAATATAAAATACTAGAAACTGCAATGTGTTCCAATATGTGAAATAGTCTTTAGGATAGGTATAAATTATTAATTCATTTCTCGATTATCTTTGATTATACACCTGAATTAATAATTTTGAAAAAAAAGTTTCAGTTATATAATTTTTTTCTTATGATAAATAAGAATAGTACTATTTTAATTTTTAAATAGAAATATACGAACAAAGAAATGTCTGATACACAATTTTTAAAATTGAATATATCAGCTCTCAAATTTTCTAGACTTTGGTCAAAAATAGAATACAAATCAAAAGTTGTGAGAATATTGCATTTTATGTGGGGAAAATTACTTGTATTAATAGCGCTACAGAGTGTTATAAATCAACTATTATTTTTGTACTACAATTTAAACGATATACTAATTTTAATAGAAAACGCTCACTATGCTTTGGGAGGTGCAGTTATATTAATTAAAATACTTTTCGTTCCATATTATGCAGACAAAATTGAAATCATTATTGATATAATTCGGTCAGAAGAAAATCGTGTGTTAAATGAAAATGAATTTGGAAAAGAAATATACATGGCATGTTTAAAAAGAAATAGAAGAATAACAAAAATGTATTGGTCTTTTAGTATAGTATGTGTTTTTGTTTATTATTTGTTTGCTCCATTGGAATTTTTAATAACAAATCCAAACGAAAAGATCCCATTACCAATGAACATGTGGGTTCCGATAAATTTAAATAATAAGATTCGATATTACACAACGTACTTATATAGTTGTATATCATCCATGGTTTGTGATCATTTCCCTGCAGTAATAGATCCGTTTATAGTTTCTTTGATTATATTTGGAATAGGACAGCTTCAAATTATTCAACAGACAATCAAAGACTTGGATCCTGAACAAAGCGATTGTTTTGATCAAATTAAAGAAGTAATCAAACATCACTACCGCGTCATCGAGTAAGTATCGTGTCAGAAATCTATTTTCACGTATTATCAAGAATATGTTAATATTTTATAAAAATATACATTACTAAAAAAAATTAAATACTGTTCAAATCAAACCGAAAACAGTTTATTTATGAAACATTAAAAATGTAATTTCTCGAACAACTATAGAATATAAAGGTGTATCATTGAAAACGAAACCCTTCTTAACTTTTTTATTAGAAGGCATTACAAACATTACATAAAAGTTTTATTATATTAAATATACTACTTCTTGAAATAAAAAGATAAAAATAAAGCTTGATTTACACGCAACGACTACTGGCAATTTTTAAGTTTTAAATGGAAACATACTATTTTTTTGATAAAATTAAAAACGCCTTTTTTACCTTTTTAATTATGTATTAGTTGTCATAAAAATTTTATAAGGTAAATTAACAAACATAATATAGTACATTACTTAAATCAAATGCTCGATATAACGACCTAGTTTTCTAATGCAGAATATTTGAATAAAAACTATTTCTGACATTTCTCAATTATATATTTTCCAAGAATATTTTCATAATCACTTATGACAATTAACACACCGTTGAAAAGACAAAAAAATGGCAGTTTTAATTTTAATAAAATAATGGAAGGTTCCCATTAAAAAAAATGATAGTCGTTGCTTGAAAATCAGACTTCAGACTTCAGACGTCAAAATATAAAAACCGCATTAAAAGAAATAGAACATTTTGTTAGTTTAATTATTACAGAAATCTATGTCAAAATATTTACTAAAAAATAAATAGTGAGCTAAAATAATTAATAACATTTGTCATATTTTATTAAAATATTCTCAAAAATTTGTAATTCTGATATGAAATTATTGAAAATAATTTTTATCATTATAAATAGCTAAAATAATATGATAATAATTTTATATTAAACAATTCTATTGTTCTTTTACTAGATTCTAAAAATTAATACATCATTTACAATTACCATTCTTATTCTAAATTACGTTCTAATGTAATTCAAATATAATTCCAATAATTAGCAATACATTTATATACTGATAATAATAGATGTAAAAAATACAAGCTTGCTTTACAACTAGAAATACATTTTTAATCTTGAAAAATTTATGAACTTTTTTAAAATAATAATAAAGTATTATTATATTTTAAACTAAATTTATTTTAAATAAGCTCATACTTTTGATTTTATTGTTATAAATTTTCATATAGTAGTTTATATAAATATAAGCTGCAATGTTTTCCAATATGTAAAATAGTCTTTAGATTAGTTATAAACTATTATTTCTTTTCTCGATTTTTCTCGATTATATATCCGTATTAATAATAGCTTTTAAAGAAACTTAGCGAAGTATCAATAATATATTTTTTTACTTATGATAAATAAGAATAGTACAATTTTAATTTTTAAAAAGAAATATACGAACAAAGAAATGTCTGATACACGGTATTTAAAATTGAATATATCAGCTCTCAAATTTTCTGGAATTTGGCCAAACGTAGAATTCAAATCAAAAGTTGTGAGAAAAATATATTTTATGTGGGGAAAATTACTTTTTTTAATAGTGCTACTGTTTTTTATAAATCTAGTATTATTTTTGTATGATAATATAACTGATATTCAAGTACTAATAAAAAACGCTCATTACTTGGGAGCTCTAATTATAGTAGTTAAAAGAGTTTTCGTTCCGTATTATGCAGACAAAATTGAAATCATTATTGATATGATTCGATCACAAGAAAATCGTGTGTTAAAAGAAAATGAATTTGGAAAAGAAATATATATGGCATGTTTAAATAGAAATAGGAGAATAACAAAAATGTATTGGTGTTTTTATATAGTATGTTGTTTTGTTTATTATTTACTTGCTCCATTGGAATTTTTAATAACAAATCCAAACGAAAAAGTCCCATTACCATTTAACATTTGGGTTCCGATAAATTTAAATAATAAACTTCGATATTACGTAGCGTATACATACTGTTTTATATCAGCGATAGTTATTGAACTCTTTCTTGCAATGATAGATCCATTCATAGTTTCTTTGATAATTTTTGGAATAGGACAGCTTCAAATTATTCAACAGTTAATCAAAAACTTGGATCCTGAACATAGCGATTGTTTTGATCAAATTAAGGACATAATCAAACATCACTACCGCGTCATCAAGTATGTATCGCCTCAGAAATTTGTTATTCTTATCTGAAATTTATTTTCACGAATAACAAGAATATGTGTATATTTTATAAAAATATACATTACTAAAAAATTAAATACTGTTCAGATCAAACCAAAAATAGTTATTTATAATTCAAAGATGAAAAATGCAATTTCTCTCTTATTTTATCAATTGATCTACTTTGTTTTATATTAGTTTATTTATCTATTATTTCTAGACTATAAAATTGATGTAATTTTCCAACAATTTCAATTTTTAGATATTATGATCTTCTGGAAAATATTTTAAAACCACTTTCAATTTTAGTCTTTTTGGCTATTTGTCTGATCTATAGTAGTGTTTTTACTAATATATTACTGGTAAGTAAAAATTTAGAATAATTCATCTTTTGATGGCATCAATGAACTTTGTCTTAAAATTTTATAATCTGAAGTTAAAAATATTCTTCGTCATAACTGTTTTTGTTTGAATCATTGTCATTTTATTCCCCAAATACAGTATGATTTATATATTTCAGAGTAAAGGCGATACTGATTTACAAATGGAAGGAATATATTTACTATATTTATTAACGCAACTTTTCTATTATTTTTGGTATGCTAATGAATTAATACTAGAGGTAGGTTTTGATTCTTTATAAAGGAATGTAGTTAGTTTTATAAAATAAGAATAACAATTATATATATTTTTCTAGTTTGTAAATATAAGAAATCTAAATTTCTTTGAACTGAATTTTTCAAATCAGTGCGTTAATCAACTATTTGTATATCTAGTTGCAGACACCCTATTATATTCAGTCATCAGTATGTGAAATTTATTTGTTTTAGAGTCAAAAAGTGGGAAGTGCAGTATCTGAAAGTCGATGGTATAAATTTAGTCCTCGTGTTAGAAAGGCTTTAGTACTATTAATGATGAGAACAAAGAAACCAATAAGTTTGTCTACAGGCTTCATATATCATTTATCATTAGAAACCTATATCATGGTAGTCTCTAAAAATATTTTGTTATATTTACGTTTCATTATATGTGTTTGTTTTAGCTTATTAAATTTACTTATTCATTTATAACAATAGTCCAAGTCATAATTCAAAAAGATTAATTTGTATAAATGCTGTTTTAATTTAATTTTTTCTACGACCACTATGGAAAGCGGCACTTTTCTCACTATATAAAGCTTGAAACTTGCGTATTTCCCATAATCGTGGGTTAATGTTAAACACTGCGCATGTGCATTGTGAGAAAACATTTCTCACTGTAATTATCACCATTGTGCATGCGTGAAGATATTCTTATGAAGTTACAGAAAAAGTATATTGTGCCACTCGTGCAGAATCACCTATTTTCCACCTGTGTATTTCCAACACTCGACTTCATCTCAAAGAACCAGCACCTTCAAAATGAAAGTAAAATGTTATATATATTTATGTATGAACCAGCACCTTGAAAATGAAAGTAAAATGTTATACATATTTATGTATGTTAATAAAAAATTAAGCACCATTAAAATAAAACTGATTATTTGTAAAAAAAACGTTATCCCTGTTAAATGTTATTACTACATCCATTACTGCCTTTAAAATATTATATTACTATTCTTTTGTAAGAATGAGTATTTTTTTCGGAAATGTATAATTATAAAAATAATAATAACTTTGAAAGTAATTTTTCTTGAAGTGATGATTAATATTTTAAATAAATAATTAAATGGTTATTACAATTGGATATTGTTACAATTATCAAAAATTTTATTATGGAACCAAAATGGTATTTTGCCTGTTTTTATAAATGGCAAATTTAAAACACCACACTGAAGTTTTGGAGAGTCTTAAAGCAAAATGTTTGTTACCACTGGTTTACTTACTTGAAACTAACTTCAGGTCACTGATGAACTTCCAAATATATACTTCATTTCACTAAATTTTTGTAGTAGACAGATTTACAAAGGTAAATTTCATTGATATTATAATTATCAATTGTTTTGTTTTCTGTTTAACATGGTTTGGATTTATTAAATATAATAACAATGATTAATTGTAATTATTTGAATTAATAACACAAAAAAATTAGAAACACAAATGTCAAACTAGAAAACTTAACACTAGTGTAAAACTGGCTGGCGTCTCTGCCAAGTTTTAGTGAACGCAATATAGATTTTGATGAACTGGTAAATGGTGATGAATATTTCATTTGAAATGGATAGTTATTTCGGTTAATTTTTGTGGTTTAGTGTGATATATATGGTTTATTAGTGTACAAACCTTCAATAAACATTAATGAAACTTAAACAATGGCAGATAAATTGATTCCAAAGGTGAAATATAAAATAGTAGTGAAAAAGTTTTATAATTGTTTACATTTCAGAACATCCCCGAACAAAAATTAAAGGCTTTTTCAATAGGCACAATGGGGAAAAGGTCTTTATCTAAAAGAGAATTAGAAGAATTGCGAAAAAAGGAGCAGGAAGAAGCTGCTGCTCATGTAAGTTTATTTTTATAGGTTATGTACATATAATTTTATCAAATAACTTTTAAATGTAGGCATTTCAAGAATTTGTGGAAACTTTTCAAGAAACGCCAATAAATGGACCTAAAGTTTGGGTCAAAGCCGGCACATACGATGCTGGTGCAAGAAGTAAGTACATATTATAATTAATAATTAAATTTTGATTTATTCGTTTATAGAGGAAGACACAAGAGAAAAGGGGAAATTATACAAACCCCAATCTCGTTTATCATCAGGACCAGAATCTTTAACGTCTGCAGAAAGGGCACAAGAATATGCTAGATTATTAGCATCGGATAGAAAACCAGAACGATTAGGTCGTAAAAGAACAAAAGACAAAAGTAACTTAGAAACATTTAAGGAAGAACTGAGACAGTATGTATAAAAAAAGTGATATTTTCTGTTGTAAAATGTTTTTGTTAGAATACAGGAAGAGCGAGAAGAAAGGCATAAATATAAAGGTAGTATGAAAACATTAGATTCTGACTTGGATTTATTGGTAAAATCCGGAGATACTGGCTCGTTTGATAACGGAGATCCAACAACGACCAATCTCTACCTTGGGAATTTAAATCCCAAAGTATGATTATTTATTTGTATGTGTAACATTTTATTAACTTCTCTACAGATTACAGAGCAACAGTTAATGGAAGTGTTTGGTAAATATGGACCTTTGGCCAGCATTAAAATAATGTGGCCACGGTCTGATGAAGAAAAAGCCAGGGGAAGAAATTGTGGTTTTGTAGCTTTTATGAATAGGAAAGATGGGGAAAGAGCTTTGCGAAATTTAAATGGTTTGTAAATAATACGAGCTCCAACAACTTGGTTACATGATTTTTACTCATTTTAATCAATAAAATTCTTAATAAAAGTACCAAACTATTGTTCATAATTTTATGTAATAAAACTACTATTATTGAATAAAAATTATTTCGGTTTATGATTAAAAATAAAATTTAAATCCAGTTCGGGGAAAAAACGGTCAAATTAAACATATTTTGAATCTATTTTCAATAATTTGCTACAAAACAATGTTAACAAAATATATAATTTCACTTAAAAAGTGTACAGGTGTTCTGAAGAGATGCGAAGTTGATGAAATGGGAGATTTCATTCAAAACTTATAGATGGCAGTATTGTTCCAGTCGTAAAATAGGTTACTATATACAATGCATTAATGCTCTATTGTCTTTTATTTTGTTTGGTTCCAACCAGAGGGCCAAGCCAACTTCACACTTGTGATCCAATAAAGAGCGGGAATTTTAAATAGACGTCAGGATTTATGCCATTTTGCTTTATTTGCCCAACCACAACCAGTGTGAAGTTGGCTTGGTCCTCTGGTTGGGACCAAACAAAGCAAAACGACAGCAGCGCACAAATATAAGTATTTAAATGTGAAACTGAAAGTAAAAATTCTTTGTTACTCTTCCTAATTTTATTCAGATGAATCGTTTTGGTTTTATTATAGATATCGTTTTCGTTTATGAAATAATATATTTTTGTTGTTTTTAAAACAATTAAAAAGTGCAGTAACACTTAGATATCTTTAAATTTTTTAAAAAAATCACCATATGCACCAGGCATTAGAGTTTATTATAATTAGTTCTTTTGTTTTGTGGTTCTGTGGGTGTCCACTGCGGCGCTACAAAACGTCAAAGGCTAAAGTACGTCACCAGCTAATTTAATTTATATTTGTTTCAAAACAATACGAACTTTATTTTAATAAAAAATATTCAAAATTATTTGCAAAACTTTAATTTTTTGATTACATTGGGTAAAATCTACAACCTACAGTTGGAGTTCGTATATATCTGCTTCAGTAAATTTGAAAGTAAAATATATTGTAGGCAAGGATGTGATGTCGTACGAAATGAAATTGGGGTGGGGAAAATCAGTTATAATTCCGCCTCATCCAATATACATTCCACCTTCATTGTTGGAATTATCTTTACCACCCCCACCTTCAGGGTTGCCCTTTAACGCCCAACCGCAACCAAAAGATAAAAACTTACATCCACAAAACCCAGACGAGCTTGATAAAATCCTCAATCACGCTGTTGTCAAAGTCGTTATTCCCACCGACCGGAATTTATTAATGCTTATCAACAGAGTGGTGGAATTTGTAATTCGGGAAGGACCGCTTTTCGAAGCGATGATTATGAATAGTGAATTAAATAATCCACTATTTCGTTTCTTGTTTGAAAATCACACTCCAGCTCATGTTTATTATCGGTGGAAATTGTTTTCTATAATGCAAGGCGATTCGCAGAAAGAATGGTGTTTGAAAGAATTTAGAATGTTTAAAGGTGGAAGCATTTGGAAACCACCGATTATGAATGTTTATACCCAAGGAATGCCTCCTGATTTAGTCGGGGAAGATGATGCGAAGGAACTCTCTAAAGGATCTCTTTCAAATACGTAATATTTGTGTCATTTATTTTGTATTTGTGTTCAGTTTTTTATTCTGTAGGCAAAGAGACCGTTTGGAAGATTTAATTAGGAATTTATCTCCAGAGAAAAAGAAAATTGGGGAAACTATGGTTTTTTGTATAGAGCATAGTGAAGCAGCAGATGAAATTGCTGAATGCATTTATGAATCTTTATCAAACAGTTCAACTTTAATTCATAAAAAAATCGCGCGTCTTTATCTTGTCTCTGATATTTTACACAATTGTGGTGTGAAAATTAATAATGCCTCTTATTATCGAAAAGCGTAAGTTTATATTTAATATATGTTTATTTAATAATTGTTTTGACGCTTTTTTTATGAAACTATCTAATTTGAAAGCGAGGTCTAGTTAAGAATCTAAATTCTTATTTATTAAGCCGTAATATTTGTTTAAATGTTCTTGTAATATTGTTGCTTTTATAGATTTGAAAGTCGTTTGATAAGTATAATGAAATATTTGAATGAAACCTACCGAGGATTAGAAGGACGATTAAAGGCTGAAGGATTTAAAGTGAGAGTTTTCAAAGTTTTGAAAGCGTGGGAAGATTCAGTCATATACACACGTGAATTTCTACACAAGCTACACAATGCCTTCCTGGGGCTTGAAGAAGTAAATACATAAGTGCTTAATTTTACAAAAATAAAACAACATTTATTTATTTTTGTTACAGAACAACGACAGCAATAATGAGAATGACCCTCGATTAGAAGGGATTCCGTTGGAAGATGACACTGATTTTGAAGATGGAATCCCCATGGACGGAGCTGCTTTACTTAAAGGAGTCATGAAACACAATTTGCAGAGTTCTCCCACGGCTCTTGATGTTGACGGAATACCACGTAAGTTATTCAAAGAGATATATATAAAAAAAAAATTAAATATAATATGTTCTTTTCCAATTTAATTTTTTTCTGCACCTTTCATTTAATTTAATTTGATTTAGTTTTTCATGTGTTTGAAAATAAATAGATGTTTATAGACTTCAAAAAATATCTTTTTCCCTCTAGTGGAATTTATTTGAACTAGCACGAGGTATACCGAATGGTGTCGAATGAACACGAACATAAAAAACACAGTTATTTGTACTTAAACTGATTAATTTTAAAAAAAATTATTGGGTATCCATGTTCATCTTGTATATTTGGGTTAAATTAAAAAAAGAGCAAACGTAAAATAAATCAGAACTAATACAAATTAGTTCTGTTATAAAATATACTAATAGGAAGAACTATTTAATACATACAAAATACATTTTTATTTGTCTGATATTTTATCTGTTTAATTCTGCAAAGTAGTTCATGGAACCATGAACTAGAGGCTCTGTGAAATCTGATTCTTGTTTTGGAATCAAAATGGAGGATGACAGTTATCATCAGTGGCGTCGTTAGGGTATTTTTGTGGAAACTTTGCCCCTCTGTCTTAAAAATTGTATTACTTTTATATATAAAATATTTTCTTAAAGTATCTTGCTATAACAACAATAATGTCGTTAGTCATTGACAAATTATGAGGTATTTGGAAGCTGAAAATGGGTGCCCCTACTTTAAAATTTTAACGACACCCCTGGTTATCATTTCGTTAAAAAAATGCAGTTCGCTAAATTGCACAATAAATTATATTTTTTATATAATATAATTTATCCGATTTGATATTACTATTATTATTATTATTAGGAATTTAAAAATTTGCGATCAAAAAATATTTATATTTTGAATTTGCCGTTTCAATTTGGAATCAAAATGTTTGCCGTTGCCGTACTTTATAATATATAGTGACTTTATGATTCTAAAACAGTGGTACGCAAAAATATACAGGCTGCTTATCTATATTTTTTAATCATAATTTAAAATATTAAAAAATAAAAAAACTTTGAAGTGCCTATAAAAAAACACGTATATTCCATCCCTCTAGTTGAATTTATTTGTACTAGGACGACGTATGCCGAATATTATCGAATAAACACGAGCATAAAAAAATAATATTGTCAATTACTAATCTAATTTATATCTACTGTAAATGGATACATCAATTTTCTTTTACTTAAATCGTCCGTCTTCTATGACAAAATATATTTTTTGTTCTATAATAGTTATAAATCAGTCTTTTTCGGATTTTTCTTATATTTTATGATGTTCTGCCTTTCTTTTTTTATGTTTCTAAAGTTTTGAAACACAGTACAGTTGTATCCATTGTTTTATTTTGATTACAATTTGATATTTAGTAAGCGGAGACGTATATAACGATTTGGACAACCAGCGCTCTCAAAGTAGCGACTGCGAAGCGCCATCTGGTTTCATTCCATCAAAATGGGAAACAATAGACCCTGACCAAGTCGAAGCTCAAGCAATGACAACCAGTAAATGGGACCAGTTGGAAAACAGCACAGAGGACAACAGTATAGACAGCACACAGAACGATGTGCAAGACAACAGCGACACCGTCGATTCTAGAAACATGAGCGAGGAACGACGACTAAAACTTAGAGAAATAGAAATGAAAGCCATGCAGTACCAAGACGAACTTGAATCTGGTCAAAGAAGCTTGAAAACTGGATGGAGTATCTCTCAACAAGTTGAACATTACAGGAGAAAACTGTTGAGGAAATCAGAGAAAGAAAAGTTAAAGGATAAAGAGACGAAAGACAAACACAGGAAGGATTGGTCAGAACGAAGCAGTAGAAGGAGTTCTTCTCCCGATGAATACTATAAGGAAATGTAAATTGTTAAGCTACAATACAAGAGTTTTAATAATAATGTTGAATATTTATTTTAGAAGTTCTTCGAGGAGAAAGAAACGATCTAGAAGCTCATCAGAAAGCTCTCCGGAACATCGCAGTAGACACAAGTAAGTTTTTTTGCAGTTATGATATACAATATTTTTGTATATATATTCTTATCTGTTCTATCTACTAAGTTTTTCACCTTAAACGTTCGTTACCGCTTACATTCTCAGTACAAATAACAAAGCCCCGATTACGGAAGTATGAAATTTCCTCACTAGATGTCAGCCACTTTGATTTTTTTCGCGGATAGAAATTTAGAAAAACATATTTTATGTTAATGCTTG
This sequence comes from Stenolophus ochropezus, assembly GCA_035578165.1. Classification (NCBI taxonomy): domain Eukaryota; kingdom Metazoa; phylum Arthropoda; class Insecta; order Coleoptera; family Carabidae; genus Stenolophus; species Stenolophus ochropezus. The sequence continues at coordinate 721,246 of JAQOWZ010000016.1, read as the reverse complement.
GAAAACATTGATTTAATAAATTGATTTTGTATATGAAACAATCAACTTCTTTGTCTTGAATATTTCTTCTAAATAACTTTTTATCGCGAAAATTTATCTTTTTCTTTTTCTAATTTAGTGCTTTGGATGTCTTTTTCGATATTTTTTCCCGGTATGCGAAACAATTGCATCGCTGGTGTGTCCCTTATATATTTATAAGCCTATGTTGTGTTTATCTGTAGATCTTACAGCAGATCACCAGTTCGCAAATCCCGCCATTCCCGTTCCCCTGGGAGGAAATCAGCGCGCGCACCGTCACCCCCCACCCCCCCTAGAATCCGAGGGCGCTATTCCTCCCCCAGTTCTAGCAAAGTGAAGCGTAGCCGAACTTCTATCTCACCCTCCAGTAGTCGCAAGAGCAGCATATCACCCGTCAGGTTATCTAAACACAGGCTACAATCACCTTCACCGCCCCGGTTGTCTAAATACAGTCGCGGGAAATCTCCCTCCCCTGTAAAATATAGGTTAAGTCCACAGAATTCCCCACGAACTAAGTACAAAAATCAGTCGCCCGAAGTGCAGAAGAAACACAGACATAAACATAAATATTAACACATTGTAACACTATTGTGCAGAAAATTTTACTTTCCGCTCTTATATGATAACGTAGTTATATGTGTAAGGCTTTTATCTTGTACTTGTACAATATAAAATATTCTTATGTTTATTTCATTAGTTTTATTTACCATTCTTCATATTTGGGTTTTATTTTCTTGTATTATTTTACAAATAAAAATATTGCAAATGTATTTTCTATATTACTGTCTCAATACAATAAATATAAATATAACTATTATCTATTTTTTATAAGAATGTAGTACATGTCGCTTCGAAGGCAGCCGTTTTTACAAGCATTAAATACGTATACTCTGTTTCCCACAGTTGATCCTCACGTCATCAATTTCTGATGAAAGAATGAAGTCTTGCAAAAAAGTGAACCTACAATGTCTAATTTATTGCTCTATAGGATGTAATTCTTTTTTATTTACATTTTATAATATCGTTTTAAAGTATCAAACTCAAAAAAAAATACAGAAATTATGATCTAAACATTTAATTCTATACAATATTTATTTACACGATACTTATATCACAGGCTATCAATTTATATCACTAACTATTTATTTCTACTTTACATGTCGTTGACATTCTCTCGAACATTCTAGAGCCTTTTCCACTTGACATTTAGTGAGACTACCTGACCAGACAAGCCAGCCGTGATGACTCATCTGTGATACAATTATTTTCAAATCAATTCTAGAAAATGAGATTTTTTTTTAAGGAAGTTACATTAAAACTAATTTTTTCCTTTAAATAGAATATAATGATACAAAAATTATTATAGAACATTCAATTTTTAATAGTACCTTTTTATAATCCAAGTATATTTACGTGTATAATTACGTTACATACAAAGAAGTACATACATATTTACGAATGAGTAAAATATATAATTTAAAGAACCTCATTTTCTTTAATACATATCTATTATTTACAAATAATCTATAGTAACTAAACTATTATTATTTAAGTTATAATTTAATTATAATACATTCATATAATATTCTGTTCAAAACAAAATAATTTTCAGTCTGTATATTAAAATGGCCGATATAGAATATTTTAAATTAAATATGGCAGGTCTCAAATTCTCTGGAATTTGGCCAAATGTAAACTTTAATTCAAAAATTAAAAACATTTTGTATTTCATTTGGGGCAAAATCTTATTTTCTATACTAATAGTATTATACATGAATATAATTATATATTTTTATATAAATTTGGATAATATATTTCTATTATTAGAAAACTTTCACGCAATTTTTGTATATTTTGTTATAATAGCCAAAGTAATATTCATTCGATATCGTACAGAAAAAATTGAAATATTTTTTGATAAAATTTATTTGGAAGAAAAGCGAGTATTTTCAGAAGGGGGAGTAAAGAAACAAGTTTACATGGCATGCGTCAATAGAAATAGAAGAATAACAAAAGTTTACTGGATCTTATATATATTTCTTGCTGTATATTTTTATATAATTGCTCCATTGGAGATTATAATAACATTACCGGAAGAAAAGATCCCACTACCAATTAATTGTTGGGTCCCATTGAATCTAAATGACAAAAGTCAATATTATATTTCATACATATATATTTCACTATCCACTATAGTCGGTGACCACTTTTTCATAATCATAGATCCTTTTTACGTTTCTTTAATTATTTTTGGAATTGGGCAGTTGCAAATTGTCCAACGTGCAATTATAGATTTAAATCCACAAAATAATGATTGTTATGAAGATGTTGTTGAAATCATCAAACATCATCAGCGTATAATAAAGTAAGTAATTAGAGATACGAAATACTTGAATTATTTAATGTATCGAAATAAAAAAATAGGAAGTACTGAGAAAAAAATATGTTTTTTCATAAAATGTATAGGTTATCTAAGTGTTACATTATGAATACGCCATCACAATGAATTTCTATAAAACTGACCCAATACGAAGTCTATAATTATATAAAATCATTGATATTGACAAATATTTGACGATCTTCTTTAAAAAATATTATTAACAAATGTTGATAATTATATTTTCAGATATTATGATGATCTAGAAATATTTTTAAAACCACTTGCAATTATACTTACTTTAACAACTACAATAATATGCAGTAGTGTTGCAATAAAATTAATACTGGTAAGATACATTTTTTCTGTGCTGTAGAATGTTATATGTTAAAATATATTTTTCAGCTTAATGTAAATGCCGATTTACAAATGGTGTATTTATTTACTATATTAGTCCAGCTTTTATATTATTTTTGGTATGCTAACGAAGTAATAGTAGAAGTACGTATTTTTTTTTTATTTATTTGTAATGTAACTGTATCAGAAATAATTTAATTATGTTTTAGAGTCAAAATGTAGGACGGGCAGTATCTGAAAGTCGTTGGTATAAATTTAGTCCACGTGTTAGAAAGGCTTTAGTACTATTAATGATGAGAACAGATAAACCAATTAGTTTGTCTACCGGATTCTTGTATAAAATATCAATAGAAACTTATATCATGGTAGTTTAGTTGAAAAAAAAAATGTAATATGTTTTTCATAATATTGTTTTTCAGATCGTTAAGACTACATATACTTTTCTGACTGTATTTGAAATTATTATACAAAACAAGTAAAATACAAACTTCAATACTACTGCATTAAATATTTACAGCAATAATATATTACACAGTTTTTAACACTTGCAATTATATGTTTTTTATTAGCAATAATAGATGATTCAGTATCTCATGAGCTGTTTAGTACACAAAGAAGATTGTAATAGAAAACGAAGCATAGAGATTTGACTAAGAGTTAATATTTGTAGGAAGGTTGGTAATTGACTTGTCTCAAATTTTTGTACTGCACAACAGAATATTAAAACTACTTTATTTAATGACTCTATAGATATATTTTAGTAATTGTTAGGTGTGTATATTCATTATCACATAAATATTAATATTAGGAAGACAACACTGTGTGACATTAATAATATATGTAAAAATACAAATAATATATATCTTATAATCGTTATTATTATGTTTTCTTTTTACTTTAATTTCGAAGAGGATCCCTGCTAAGGCAAATTAAACCAGGATGATGAGAAAAATGCAGGTAAACTAGTGCATGAAGTTTTTTTTTGTTAAGATTAAGATATTATATTAAGTTCCCTAATAGAATAAATTTTGGATAATTTTTTTTGAAAACAATTTCGAAATAAGAGCTATTGTTTTAAGACCACATACACATTTTTCGAAAGGCAGCGCGTCGAGTTGGCCGTCGCTTGAGAGTGGAAAAAAAAAATTTCGTATCGCTTTGCACTAAGCTTTATATTGGCATTTATGATTTAATATTTTCAAATGTGTCTACGTAATAAAGAAATATTGTAATAGGTAATAATATAAATGGGGTAATTCAGTCGCATTTTAAAGAATATCATTTTTAATAGCAGTTAACTAAATATTTATTATTATACAGATATAACAATATACAAAGACAATAACAAAATAATTTGAAAGTACGTTAATGATTATTATTTACAAATTATGTAGAAGTCACTGGTATTGGGTTGGTTTTACTAATTTGTTCAACTAAAGCATTATTTTCTTCCTTGAGTTCGTGAATTTTATTTTGTAATTTTTCAACAATCTCTCTTGTTTCCTTCTGCCACCTGTTAATATTGTTAGAATTTATTAAATTTAAATCAAAATATTACCTTTTATTTAAGTTGTGTTCTGATTTTAATTGTGTTTCCATTTCGTTTTGAATTGTCATACTTTTCTTTTTTATTTGATTGATTTTTTCCGTTAAAATTTTTTCACACATTCTAAAAACATAAATAATTATATTGTAATGAAAAGTAATATATTCTTACTTATCCTTTTGAAGTATTTTATCATTCATTTCTTTTTCCATTTCAGACATTTTTGTATTCAGTTCTTTAATTTGAATAACGTATTCTTCCACAAATCCATTACTGATTGCTAATTCTTTTTGCAATGTTTTTACTTTTAATTCTAAATTGTGTTTATCAACTTCAAGAACTCGTCGGTCTCTGTCAAATGTTTCAGACATTTGTTCCAAATCCATTCGAATACTGTCTTTTTCTGAACTTGTTTGAATTAAACGACGTTCAGAAATCAACTGAAAATATTATTTATTGTATTAAAGAAAAAATATTAAAAGACACTTACTAATTTTTGAAAAGTAGATTCCAAATTTTTTTCTAATATTAATAACTTAGAAGTATGGTTGCTATCTACATTAATATTTCCTTGTTGCATTCTAGAAATATCGCTTTCAAGCATTTTATTTTCTCTTGTAAGTTTTTCTATTTGTGATTCTTTTTCTTCTAATCTTTTTTTGCACAGGTTTCATATCTTCTATTAATTTATTTAAACTTTCATTATACTGTTTTTTTATTACTTCCTTTTCTATTTTTAATTTTTCTTCAACCTCTTTCATGATTTCAGAAAGCGTGTTACTTAATTCTTTTATTTCAACCTCATTTTCTTTAATACATATCTATTATTTACAAATAATCTATAATAACTAAACTATTATTATTTAAGTTATAATTTAATTATAATACCTTCATATAATATTCTGTTCAAAACAAAATAATTTTCAGTCTATATATTAAAATGGCTGATACAGAATATTTTAAACTAAATATGGCAGCTATCAAATTCTCTGGAATTTGGCCAAATGTAAAATTTAATTCAAAAATTAAAAGCATTTTATATTTTATTTGGGGAAAAATCTTATTTTCTATATTAATAGTATTATACATGAATATAATTATATATTTTTATGTAAATTTGGATAATATATTTCTATTATTAGAAAACTTTCACGCAACTTTTATATATTTTGTGATAATAGCCAAAGTAATATTAATTCGATATCGTACTGAAAAAATTGAAATATTTTTTGATAAAATTTATTTTGAAGAAAAACGAGCATTTTCAGAAGGGGGAGTAAAGAAACAAGTTTACATGGCATGCGTGAATAGAAATAGAAAAATAACAAAAGCTTACTGGTTCTTATATATATTTCTTGCTGTATATTTTTATATACTTGCTCCATTGGAGATTATAATCACATTACCGGAAGAAAAGCTCCCACTACCGGTTAATTGTTGGGTCCCATTGAATCTAAATGACAAAAGTCAATATTATATTTCATACATATATATTTCACTATCCACCATAATCAGTGACCACTTTTTCATAGTCATAGATCCTTTTTACGTTTCTTTAATTATTTTTGGAATTGGGCAGCTGAAAATTGTCCAACGTGCAATTATAGATTTAAATCCACAAAATAATGATTGTTATGAAGATGTTGTTGAAATCATCAAACATCATCAGCGTATAATAAAGTAAGTAATTAGGGATACGAAATTCTTGGGAATCAAGAAAAGTTTCGATTGTTAAACGTAACGAATGAAAAATGTAGGAAGTACTGAGAAAAAAATATGTTTTTCATAAAATGTATAGGTTATCTAAGTGTTACATTATGAATACGCCATCACAATGAATTTCCATAAAACTGACAAAATACGAAGTCTATAATTATATAAAATCATTGATATTGACAAATATTTACGATCTTCTTTAAAAAATATTATTAACAGATGTTGATAATTATATTTTCAGATATTATGATGATCTAGAAATTTTTTTAAAACCACTTGCAATTATAATTACTTTAACAACTACAGTAATATGCAGTAGTGTTGCAATAAAATTAATACTGGTAAGATACATTTTTTTTCTGTGCTGTAGAATGTTATATGTTAAAATATATTTTCAGGCTAATGTAAATGCCGATTTACAAATGGAAATATTGTATTTATTTACTATGTTAGTACAGCTTTTATATTATTTTTGGTATGCTAACGAAGTAATAGTAGAGGTAGATATTTTGAATAAAGTTATTTGTAATATAACTGTATCAGAAATAATTTAATTATGTTTTAGAGTCAAAATGTGGGACGGGCAGTATCTGAAAGTCGTTGGTATAAATTTAGTCCACGTGTTAGAAAGGCTTTAGTACTATTAATGATGAGAACAGATAAACCAATTAGTTTGTCTACCGGATTCAAGTATAAAATATCAATAGAAACTTATATCATGGTAGTTTAGTTGAAAAAAAATGTAATATGTTTTTCATAATATTGTTTTTCAGATCGTTAAGACTACATATACTTTTCTGACTGTATTTCAAATTATTATACAAAACAAGTAAAATACAACCTTCAATACTACTGCATTAAATATTTACAGCAATAATATATTACACAGTTTTTAACACTTGCAATTATATGTTTTTTATTAGCAATAATAGATGATTCAGTATCTCATGAGCTGTTCAGTACACAAAGAAGATTGTAATCAATCGACTACGATGTCATCGCACTCACTGAAACATGGCTCACCGGCAGTGTTTACAACGCCGAACTTGGTTCAGACTCGTTCAGTGTGTACAGGTGCGACCGAGATTTCACTGCATGCCGTCTTACTAGGGGAGGAGGTGTTCTTTTATTGATCAAAAATCATCTTTCATCCTCTGCAGTTGATCTCACTGATTATACTGACATTTTACCCGTTAACGTTGACATTGTCTGTGCAAAAATACCAACTGTTAATTCTAATCTTTATATATTTACTGTATATATGCCACCAGCTTCACCTGTGAGTTCATATATTGCGGTTAACGATTTTTTTGAACATCTGCCTTTCTTAAATAATAGCAATTTCTTGATTTGTGGTGATTTTAATATCCCTGAATTAACATTAAATTCAGATTCTCCCAAAGTTAATGAACTAAATTTGTTACTTGAATTTTTTAATGCAAGTCAGATGAACAATGTAAGAAACGCTAATAATAGGTTATTAGATTTAGTTATTTGTAACAGTCAGTGCAATGTCTCACGGGCTACTGATCTGGTGTTTGATATAGACTATCCCCTTCATCACCCTGCACTTAGTATCACTCTAGATCTCAACTTTGCACATTACCCGAATCCTAAGACTTTACCATCTGTTAAATATGATTTTAAAAAAGCAAATTTTGTGAAACTGTATGAACTTATTGGTAATTATAATTGGAATTGTCTTGAGGAATTTTCTGACGTTAATCTTGCCTGTGAGTTTTTGTATTCTAAATTATATTCTTTTATAGACTTATGTGTTCCCACTAAAATTACCAATGGTAGCAACTACCCACCCTGGTTTAATAAGACTATCATTCGGAAACTCAAGGCTAAGATTCGCGCCAGAAAGTTATTGAATCGGTTTCCACATAATCAGTCGTATATTACTAAATTTAAATTATTAAGATCTGAAGTAAAATCTCTCATAAAAAAATCGTACGCTGACTATGTGAAATCTAGTGAAAATGCAATTAAGTCTGATCCTAAAAAATTTTGGAATTATGTCAACTCTAAGAAAAAAATATCTAGCTACTCTAACTCTTTCGTCTATAACAACACCACTTCATCTAAACCTAATGATATATCTAATGCTTTCGCTTCCTTTTTTCAATCTACTTATCTTCCTTCCTCTTCCCCTACTACTACTTCTTCAACTTCATTTTCATTCTCAACTCTATCATACCCTCCCATCTGTCTTGATCATATAAGCATTCGTGAAATTGAATCATCCATCAAGTCTCTTAAATCTTCTCTCTCTTGTGGCCCTGACCTCATTCCCAGCCTGTTGATCAAAGACTGTGCTCATCCTCTATCCAAAGCTCTTTACTTCATCTTCAACCTATCCCTCAAAACGAATACTTTCCCCAATATCTGGAAAATAACTCGTATAACTCCCATCCTAAAATCTGGTGACGCTTCGGCAGTATGTAATTACCGTCCTATAGCCATACTGTCCAGTTTTAGCAAAGTTTTTGAGAAGGTGATATATAACAATATTTATCCTGCAGTAAGACATCTCATCTCGCCTTGTCAACATGGGTTCATTGGTAAGCGTTCCACGATTACTAATCTTATGTTTTTCACGCAGAAAGTTTCCTTCATTCTTGATTCCTGTGGTCAAGTAGATTGTATATACACCGACTTCTCTAAAGCCTTTGACAGACTTGATCACAACATCTTAACCAGTAAACTTGAATCTTTTTCTTTTTCCTTCTCCTTAATTAAACTAATATCTTCCTATCTTCATGGACGTGAGTTATTTGTTAACTTTCATGGTTCCAACTCTCTCAGTTATTTTGCCACCTCTGGCGTTCCCCAAGGCTCACATCTCGGTCCTTTACTTTTCCTTCTTTTCATAAATGACATCTCAAATTCCCTACATTGTCTTAAATTACTCTTTGCGGATGATCTCAAAATTTTCCATTCCATCTCGACGATTAGAGATTGCCTTCTTCTACAACAAGACTTGGACAATTTATCATCTTGGTGCACTAAAAATAAACTTCATCTTAACCTAAGTAAATGTTCAGTTATGTCCTTTTGTAGGAAAATGTCGCCAATTAAATTTGAATACACAATTAATGATGTTACCCTGTCCCGCCCTAAAACTATCATGGATCTTGGTGTGAAATTTGATCCTAAACTTACCTTCACGGACCACATTCGTGATATCCGTAACTCTGCAGCTCGTATGTTGGGTTTCGTGATCAGAAACACTAAGGATTTTCATAATATTTCAGCAATTTTAGTTCTCTATTATGCCTATGTCCGCTCTAAACTAGAGTATTGCAACATTATCTGGAACCCAATCTATGAAATTCACCAAAATCTTCTGGAATCTCTTCAAAAAAAATTTCTCAAATATTTATATTTCAAACTTCATCATATCTACCCCAACCGAAATCTTCCTTATCCTAATCTATGCCATATGTTTAATATTAAAAGCCTCTTCCAACGCCGTGAGAACTTCGCCATTATTCACCTCTATAACCTTATTAACAATCGCATTGATGACCCCAATTGCCTGTCTTTCCTTAATTTTCATGTCCGTGCTATCTCCACTCGATCATCATTCGTTTTCTATATTCCACTCTGTCGCACTAATCTTCTCATCTCATCTCCTTTATATCGCATGTGTACCTTATATAATACTAAATTTTCTAGCATAGATATTTTCTTCTTGAATTTTAAGTCACTTTTAAAATTACTGAACAAGACTTAATTGTTTTTCTATTCTTTATATTTTATCTGTCAGTATAATATGTTTTTTGTATTGTATTATATATATTTGTATTTCCTATTGCTATCCTCTATTGGGCTTGTCCTGTTAGGATAGCTGTAAATTAATTAAATTAATTAAAAATTAATTAAATTAAATTAAATAGAGAACGAAGCATAGAGATTTGACTAAGAGTTAATATTTGTAGGAAGGTTGGTAATTGACTTGTCTCAAATTTTTGTACTGCACAACAGAATATTAAAACTACTTTATTTAATGACTCTATAGATATATTTTAGTAATTGTTAGGTGTGTATATTCATTATCACATAAATATTAATATTAGGAAGACAACAATGTGTGATATTAATAATATATGTAAAAATACAAATAATATATATCTTATAATCGTTATTATTATGTTTTTTTTTTTTACTTTAATATCGAAGGCAAATGAAATTAAGATGATGAGAAAAATACAGGTAAACTAGTGCATGATTTTTTTGTTAAGATTAAGATATTCCATTAAGTTCCCTAATAGAATAAATTTTGGATAAATTTTTTTGAAAACAATTTCGAAATGATAACTATGATTTTAAGACCACATACAAATCTTTCGAAAGGCAGCGCGTCGAGTCGGCCGTCGCTTGAGAGTGAGAAATATTTTTTCGTATCGCTTTGCACTAAGCTTTGTATTGGCATTTATGATTTAATATTTTCAAATGTGTCTACGTAATAAATATATATTGTAACGTTTATTTATTTAGGTAATTATATAAGTGGGGTAATTCAGCCGCATTTTAAAGAATATCATTTTTAATAGCAGTTAACTAAATATTTATTATTATACAGATATAACAATATACAAAGACAATAACAAAATAATTTGAAAGTACGTTAATGATTATTATTTACAAATTATGTAGAAGTCACTGGTATTGGGTTGGCTTTACTAATTTGTTCAACTAAAGCATTATTTTCTTCCTTGAGTTCGTGAATTTTATTTTGTAATTTTTCAACAATCTCTCTTGTTTCCTTCTGCCACCTGTTAATATTATTAGAATTTAATAAATTTAAATCAAAATATTACCTTTTATTTAAGTTGTGTTCTGATTTTAATTGAGTTTCCATTTCGTTTTGAATTATCATACTTTTCTTTTTTATTTGATTGATTTTTTCTGTTAAAATTTTTTCACACATTCTGAAAACATCAATAATTAAATTGTCATAAAAAGTAATTTATTCTTACTTATCCTTTTGAAGTATTTTATCATTCATTTCTTTTTCCATTTCGGTCATTTTTGTATTCAGTTCTTTAATCTGAACAACGTACTCTTCCACAAATCCATTACTGATTGCTAATTCTTTTTGCAATGTTTTTACTTTTAATTCTAAATTGTGTTTATCAACTTCAAGAACTCGTCGGTCTCTGTCAAATGTTTCAGACATTTGTTCCAAATCCATTCGAATACTGTCTTTTTCTGAACTTGTTTGAATTAAACGACGTTCAGAAATCAACTGAAAATATTATTTATTGTATTAAAGAAAAAATATTAAAAGACACTTACTAATTTTTGAAATGTAGATTCTAAATTTTTTTCTAGTATTAATAACTTAGAAGTATGGTTGCTATCTACATTAATATTTCCTTGTTGCATTCTAGAAATATCGCTTTCAAGCATTTTATTTTCTCTTGTAAGTTTTTCTATTTGTGATTCTTTTTCTTCTAATTTTTTTTGCATACATTTCATATCTTCTATTAATTTATTTAAACTTTCATTATACTGTTTTTTTATTACTTCTTTTTCTATTTTTAATTTTTCTTCAGCCTCTTTCATAATTTCAGAAAGGGTGTTACTTAATTCTTTTATTTCATCTAAAATTAAACGATTATTACAATCAATTAATATAATTTGACTTAGTTCTGACATGAAAAGTTACAATTTTTTGATTTTTATTTTAAAATTTTTCGTTTACAGCCGAAATAATAAAAAAATATCCACTTTTAGGTCCAAAATTTTGATTTTTGAAAATAGTCCATAATGATACTTGCCGATGCGATGATTTTAAATTTACAAACAGAATTTAATTATCTTTTTTCGTTCCTGAGATTTTTGATCTCAAAGTTGTACGTCAAAAAAGTGTGTTTTTTGGGTATATCTCAAAAATGGCTAGAGATACAATCTCAACGATTATATCAATCGATTCTACGGGCAAAATTACATAAAGAAATGTTTTCTCCTCATATACATTCTTTGGAACGATTTGGTGAAAAATGAGAAAATCGAAAAAACCTAAATTTCAAAATTTTTCCAAGAAACTTTTTTTCTCCAAAACTTTTCATTTTCTAGACTTAAGTAGATATCGATGCACTGATTCCAAATTTTCAAACCGAATTGAATTATCTGTTACCATTCTCGAGATATTTGTGTTCAAAGTTGAATTTCGGCAATATCTAAAAAATCAGGTTTTTTAGGTATACCCCTGAAATGGTTAGGTTTACGACTTCGGCGACCTCACCATTCGATTCTACGGGCAAAATTATATAAGTGTACCAATTTTCAGATTTTTATTCCAATGGATACAATTTTTAGAAAAGAAAAACGAAAATGACCAAAATCGAAAAAAATGCCTGATGAACCCCTTGCGATTTTTTTCGATTTTGGCCATTTTCAGTTTTTTCCTTCTAGAAATTGTATCTGTTGAGATAAAAATCTGAAAATTGGTACACTTATGTAATTTTGCCCGTAGAATCGAATGATAACATCGCCGAAACCTTTAACCTAACCATTTAAGGCATAAACCTAAAAAACCTAAATTTTTAGGTATAACTTTGAACGTAAATATCTCAAGAACGGAAAGATATAATTGAATTCGGTTTGAAAATTTGAAATCAGCGCATCGATATCTACTTAAGTCCGGAAAATAAAAAATTTTGGAGACAAAAAGTTTTGAGGCGGAAAATTGAAATTTAGGTTTTTTCGATTTTCTCATTTTTCACCTAATCGGTCCAAAGGAGGTATATGTGGACAAAGCATTTCTTTATATAACTTTTCCTGTAGAATCGAATAGTAAAGTAGTTGAAATTGTATCTCTACTCATTTTTGAGATTTACTCAAAAAACACACTTTTTTGAGGTGCAATTTTGAGATAAAAAATCTCAGGAACGAAAAGAGATAATTAAATTCTGTTTGAAAATTTGAAATCAGCGCATTGGTGACTATCAATATAGAGTACCTTTAAAAATCAAAATTTTGGACCTAAAATTGGGTATTTTTGAATTGGGCACACTTACACTATAATGTAATAAAAAACATATATTATTTATAAAAATATATTTTCTTACTCTTAGATTCAATTTCTCTTCTAATAGCAACTTCTTTTTCCCTAATTGCAGCTTCTGTAACAATAATTGATTCCAAAACTTTTGCTTTGGAATCTTGATCTATGATACAAAGTTTTTTAATAACATCATCTCGTTTTTCTAATTCTTCTTTGAACTGATTACATGTATCATGCACGATTTTTAATCTGCTCGTTAATTCCGATATTTCTGAATTTTTTTCTTCAATTTGCTGCATAGATTTTCTTTGCCCCTCAAGAGCGATTTCTAATTGATTTTCACAAGATTCGATATTTTTATGTATATCTTTAGCTTTTTTATCTTGTTGATTTATCTTTTGGGTTAATATTTTTTTAAGTTCTTTAATTTCTAACGCATGTTTTTGTTTCTCCTGTAAAATGATTTTAATTTTGAATAAAGTGAGTATTATTTTGCAAATTGCAATCAATAATACTCACTTTATCTAATTCAGCTTTACTAACAAATTCGTTATTACCGTCCTTATATATTTTTAATTCCATTTCTAAACGATCTATAATTTTTAAGGAATTTTGCCACAAATCATAAGTTGTGTCTTTTTCCTAATAATAAATTTGTTTATTTTTTTTACATTTTAATGATAGTTTGATAAATACCTGAGATATTACTTTAACTTGATTATTTAAATTATTAATCATATCATTACACAATTTTTTGTCATCATTCAGGACAATTTTTTCCTTAAACTGTAGAGCTTCCTCTAATTTAGAAGCTAAACTTTTATTTTCTCGAATTAAAACTTTAATTTCTTTTTGTAATGAGTCATGTTGTGCCTTCAAACAAATAAAATAAGGAAATATTAAAGAAAAATTGTTCTGACCAATAAAGTAAGAAAATAAATAAAAATTGTTATGCCAAATAAAATAAGAAAGTAATAATGAAAATTTATTGTTATTTACCTTATATGTTGAATTTTGTTTATCAATTGACTTAAATATTTCATCATATTCGTTAATAAGAGGCACAAATTCTCTATCAATAAATTAATTTTATTACTAAATGTATAATTATATATTATTACTATTATACTTACCTATATAAAACTGTATCATGTTCCATATTTATTTCAAAATTGAAAGTGTTCCCGGTCGAAGAGCCTGAATTACAAAACTAAATTATACTTGTAATTTAAACTATGTTATTATTACATTAAAATAGATTAGGATATAATAAGTGAATCTTTTTATAATGAAACATATTTGATTGTAAAAAACAATCATTATTTTAACACAGGTAAAAAAATTGTGTTGTGTAAATGAGACTTACCTCGACTGTCTACTGTCAACGCTATCTTTTAGAAGTCATAAGAATGATGTGTAAAATAAGTGTTCAATTCAATATTCTCTTTGAATATTTTATATAAATGATTTCAACTGAAGTCTCTTTGATACCAAGTAAATTTTATATAAGAAAGACATGAAAATAATGTGTGTCAACTCTTGTGTTGCCTGTTTTGATGTTATCGTTCATTGCGACAACAAACACCTGTCAAGAAATCGATTTCTAAAGCGGGAATTATAAATTAATATGTAACCTGTCACCACGTTGTATAATATGGAGTACATAAATACTTATCAAAATACCATAACCCACATTATTTATTATTTTTTTTAGAACAAATTTATATTATGATATTAAGAGTACTCAATGGCCCATAATATATAGAAAAGAATACAATGTTTACTTCTTAGGTCTTGAAAAGTGTCACCCTTTTGATGCTCATAAATGGGGTAATATATTTAGAGTAAGTCAATCAAATGAGGCGTATACATTTTATCCTCTACACATGTTATATTGCTCGTCTTTTATCTTGCACACACACATTCAATCTTGCACACACATATTCAATCTTGCACACCTTTTATCGTTCACACTTTTAATCCACGAAAAAAGTTATCTTCCAAATTATTTTATCATCCTCACTTTTTATTCTCCACTCATTTTAAGTTCCACACATTTTATATTTTACACATTTTACCTTCCGAAACATTTAACAGTGAATATTCTATCTAATTATAAATATATTAATGGCATGGGCAATAAAATGAATGAAAGGTATAATCACAATGTTTTAAAGATGAAACGTTTTCGAAGATAAAATGTATGGAACATAAAATGAATGGAAGATAAAATGTGTGGATGATAAAATGTGCGCAAGATATAATGTGTGTAAGATAATTTTTTTCGCGGATTAAAAGTGTGCACGATAAAAGGTGTGCACGATAAAAGGTGTGCAAAATTGAATGTTTAAAAAATACAAAGTCGAGCAATATAACATGTGTGGAGGATAAAATGTATACGCCTCAATCAAATTTAAAAACAATAATATATTAATATCTCCATTTTACAACAGTATTTAAAAAGGGCTGGATTAATTAATGAAGAAACTGTTGCGAAACCTAATGAGGCTACTAAAGAAGATTTATTATTAGTCCACCAAAAGAAATATTTAAAAAGTTTAAGAGTAAGTAGAATGATATACAAATAGTTAAATATAAATTATAAAATGTTTTCAGTGCAGTTTAAACGTTGCAAGAATAGCCGAAGTCCCTGCTTTAATGATTGTACCGAATTATTTTGTACAATGCGGCTATTTAAGGCCTATGAGGTATGAATATTTAAAACAGGACTGCGAACCGTTAAATTAACCGGTTCATAATAATATAACGGTTCAGTGGTGAAAGCATGCCGATAGTGTTCTGTCTGTGACGTCACGTTACAGATGAGGACTGCCAGCATGCCGCTAAAATTGTAAATTTAATATTTATAGTTTAATAAATAAATTATTAAAAATTTCCTTATATCCAACTAATTTAAAAAATTAATACGGCTATTTCAATAAATAATGGATATTCAATTGATATTGTTAAAAAAATATTATTTAAAAAAAATTAACAACCTTTATATAAAACAAAATAAAGACATTGAATTTATTCATGCAAAATTAAATTATAAAGTAAACTATATAAGAAAGAAAATATATAATAAGGTTCTACAATAAAAAAATAGTTATTATTATACAAGCGGTTTAAATGAATATTTAACGCACAGTAAGTATGAAATTTTTATTTTTTGTTCATGAATTTTTTAAACTTGTAATGTATGTATAATTATTTAATAAATTATTTATTTATTTTGATTTATTTTGATTGATATTTTTAAACCGCTAGCGAATTTTGTTTGATAAAATGTGTGGATGATAAAATGTGCGCAAGATAAAATGTGTGAAAGATAATTTTTCGTGGGTTAAAAGTGTGCACGATAAAAAGTGTGCAAAATTGAATGTCGAGCAATATAACATGTGTGGAAGATAAAATGTATACGCCTCTGATATGTACATTATAGTACATATATTAGAATGAAGTGTCTAAAAAATTATCAATTTTATTCAAAAAATAAGATCGAAATGTACTTATGTTCCCCACACTTCGAAAAACAGACTATACTTCTTACAATTTATTGGGTATTGGTGTAATTTTCGGCATCGTTTTGATTTATCCAATAAAATCTTTCGATTAGGTTCGCAGTCCTGATTTGAAATAATTAAAACCAAAATTATTATCAAATTTGTTGTTTTATTTAGGTATCAAACCGGAGGTAGCATCTTAGCTGGCAAACTCGCGCTTGATAGGGGATGGGCAATAAATATTGGAGGTGGTTTCCACCACTGTAGTGCAAGTAAGGGTGCCGGATTCTGTGCCTATGCAGATATCACTTTACTCATCCAGTTTATCTTTAAACTTGAACCGGATCGTGTAAAGAATGTTATGATTATTGATCTGGATGCCCATCAAGTACAGTTTAAAACTATTTCTGTGTGTATTTATATAATTAATAATATTGCAGGGCAATGGATATGAAAAAGATTTTATGCAAAATCCAAACGTTTATATACTAGATATGTACAACAAAGGAATATATCCACGTGATAAATTAGTGAAGCCAGCCATTAGGAAATGTGTTGAATTGGAACACATGACTGCAGATGAAGAGTATTTAACTAAACTAAATAAGTAAGTATTAATTTTTATTTTGTATTTATCTTCTATCAAACAGTCTGTCTCTAAATATTATTAACTTAAAAAAATACGAATAACGTGGTAGGTATTCTAACATATAAATGATTTTCATGTCATTAATTAAATGCAAATCTAGATTACCCAAGGAAAATTTTAACTATAAACGAAGCACATGTAAATTTTAAAAATGGTTTTTTATTTTATATATCAATTGTAAATGAATAAAGAAATGCAAGAATTTGTTTTAGTAAAAAACACATCTTATTTCATTTCAAAATACTGTCGTATTGTTTCAATTCCATTCATTGTTTGTAATCAAATTATGGGGTCCTCCATTATTTTTTATTTTTTTATAAGAAACTTATCTAATTTGAAAGCGAGGTGTAGTTACAGAAAATCCTAATTCTTATTTATTGAGCCTTAATATTTTTTTAAGTGTTCTGTGACGTAGATGTTAAGGCAATTCGGTTCCCAAACAGTAGAGTTCGCTAAAGAATTATTGTACAGGAAATTTCTTCCGAGAGACAATACTTCCAAAATAGTGTATGTTTCACACTGGTCTGTATATATAATAGATATCAGTGATTTTTCAAGGTTAAATCTATATTTTGTAAGTGTGCAACGGACTTTATCGAGGCGACATCTACTATTTTCTTAACGTGAACAAAGTTAATATTCTCGTTTATTAACATTTTTCATTTTATTAATATTATTTTCGTTAAAACATTAACTATTTTTTGATAAGTTGAAATAACTTGTGTTGATTGCAGACATTTTACGAAAGCACTATCGGAATTTCGTCCCGATTTGCTGGTGTACAATGCTGGAACTGATATTCTAAAAGGAGATCGTTTAGGCCTTCTGGCTGTGTCGGCAGATGGCATTATAAAACGAGACGAAATGGTCTTCAAGTTAGCCAGACAGAAAAACATTCCAATCGTGATGTTAACCAGTGGTGGTTACCTAAAGAAAACTGCACGTATTATAGCGACATCCATAATGAATCTCAATGACCTTGGCCTTATCTCTGGTCCTCTGAGTAGACACTGATGTGTTACCTGCCCTCTTTGTGCCAACCGCTAAAAAGTCCGGGTTTCTTTTCAAGCTTTAACTGTTTCATGTTAGCGACGGATATGTGAACTAAAATGGTTGTGCATTAGTGGAATTTAAGCTGAATGTTCAAGGCCTTAAATACATTACTTATATTTTATTTCTATTCCAGTATTTTTACTTTAAATAAAACATTTTATGCAAAAAAAGTGTGTACTTCAAATTTTCTAAATTTGAGTATATAAATATATAAAATAATATAAAAAATATTAACTTCTATATAATTTAATACTTTATTTTACATTCATACGAATACTTACTAATATGTATACTGTATGTTCACTTTTCAGCTAAAATATCAACAAAATCATTTGGTTTTTTTCCTATTTTAAAATATAAAATTACAGCATATAGAGCAACAAATTAGACAAAGTAGGTTCAATTTAAAATAAAGGTAAGATTGCAAAACCTCATTAAAAACTTAAACGAACTTAAACGAAATGTTCAAAACAATATTATTAAGAAATTTTCATTTATGCGAAATTTAAAATGCAAAAGTAAAAATAACATTTGAAACAGTACTTCATGTTCTTTGCCATTTTTATTTTCTTTCAAATATAAAAACAAAAAGTGACAGAAAGTTTAATACATACTCGTAAATTATAAAACTAGTTAATTAATCAGTGGAATAATGATGAATTCGGCTGTTTTTGTTTTATTTTGTGCACTTTTCTGAGTTGAAATTAAACATACAGTATATGTATACATTTAACACTCGTTGAATTAAAAGTGACAGAATACAGAACATAATTTAGCACAGAAAACTTACGATTAAATCATAGAAAATTGATGTGTCCATTTATAAGAAGCAGCACAGAACAAATCTGCACATGTTAAGATTAAACTAATGTTCGTGCATAATCGGCGCGATTCGGCATACTTCGTGCTAGTACAAATAAATTCCACTAGAGGCGTGGAAACATGGAGGACAAAAAAATGTAAAATTCTGTGTTCTGCGCTATGCTATGTTCTATGTGTTACAATTCTGACCTTGAAACGATTTTGTATATTTAAAAATAAAAACTAAGTGAGGACTTTTTAGATATTCACGTTTTAAGAATCACATTTTTAATATTTAAATATTGTATATTAACAAAAAATTTAATATATTAAATGTTGCCTAAAATTTTACAATTTCTCGAGTCATTTTGATACTCAATACCACTAAAATGAGTGGTAAGTAAGACAAGCTGAAAATTGCTCCGTAAAATTATCGTGTTGATGTATTAAACTGTTCATAGAATGCTGCAGTCGGTTTATTGGTATATACCATGCGATCTAAATATTCTTTGTATGCCTTTTGTTCTTCCGCCAATTTTTTGTTGTATTCGGCTGTTTGTTTATTGAGTTCCCTAAAACATTTTATTGTGATATAATATAAAATAAATATATGTTGTGTTTAATTACTGTCTCTTCAATCTCATATCCTTTTCCAGTTTTCCTAACATTACTGTATTTCCTTTTATGTAATCATTCCAATACTTTTCAGTTACTTCTTCTTCTTGACGTTTGACCTGCAATATATTTAACAATTTAATGTAAATATCATTTTTTTAATTAAAACTTGCCTTATTTTCTTGTATTTGCAGCAATTGTTGTTTTCTTACAAAATCTCTTTCTTCTTGAGTCATGCCTTTGTATTGGTAAGCAATTGGACGTTGAGGTCCGAAATTACTTTTATGCTGATTAGGATTTTCAGTCAGCATGTCACTTGTAACAGCGTTATACATTTCTGCAAAATTATCTTCTAATTCTTGGCGTTTTTTCATTTCTTCTTCTATTTTCTGTTGCTCCATCTAATAATAAATATTTGATTACAATAGATATTTATTTCATAGAATTACTAACTTTAATTTTTATTCCATTTGAACAATTTTATTTAATTATTTTATTATGGTGATCAATTTTGTAATTGCAATTATTTTTTTAATATTATTAATTATTAATAAAAGGTAAGTAATATTATTGTAACAAAGGTCGCTTGGTGGCTGTGCATTTTTGTAAATTTTTGGTATTGTAGTACTTTAGATGTTACAAACAGGACAGATTTATGGCAAAAGACGCACAGTTTGCGCCTTCAAGCTTGTCTTCAAAGAAATAACTGTCCGTTTCTGGTACGTGATGCCCTCGGTGGACATCAATAATTGGGTTAATTTTAGCATAGTTCATACTTAGGGCATAGAATAGATTTATACAGAAGCGACAGTAAGACAGAGAAATGAAAATGAAAAAGAGATGGGGAATGTGCACAAATTTAAAGAGCTCATTGTTTAAAATCGGAAAGTTTCCTCACATCTTAGAGAGAGATACGAGAAGTCAACAAATTTAAAGGTCTACACAATGCTTCAAGGTCATAGAACTGAATAGGGAAACATGAAAGGTACCGACACGGAGTGTTGCTTCTGTATATAACTATTCTGTGCTTAGGGGATAGCCGGATTTTTACCATTAAATGATGCTCCAAAGTTTGAAAAAAGTAAGTTTATATCATAACTCGAAAATGTGTTCTTAATTTTTTCTGACTCAGGATGTAGATTAAATGTATGTTTCTATTTTATGTGAAACATAATACGCTATTGATTTTGAAATATTTGAGAATCAAAAAATAAGTAAATCAACCATTATCTATTTTTTTTTTTGGGAAAAACTACATAAAGGGTCCTTTTTAATCGAAAATGATTCACATATTCTATTTTGTTTGTTATTTTGAACACATTTGAATGTTTTAGTTAAAAAATATAGTTACCAAAGATAGATTAAATTTGGCTTGAGCTTCATCCAATTTTTTCCTACATTCTCTTTCCAGTTTATCCAGTTCTACAGCTCTGTGATCTCTAGCTACAATAGCAGCTTGGTACGCATTTTCAGCAGCTTTCAATTCGTCCTCTGCTGCTTTGTGTTCTTTTAATTGTTGTTCTAAAAACGCTTTAGTTTGCTCAATCTGCAGTTTCCTTCTTTCCATGCTTGCGAGGTCTTCGCCTTCAAATCTAAATATGTGGGGATTAGATGTAGGCTAAGAAGAATAGAATGGCATACTTCTGGGCAGAAGAAATACCACAGCGTGGATCATCATCGTTCAAACGAGGAGGCAAAGAATTCCGGACGGCGTCTGGATCATTTAGATCGAATTCTCGTCGATCTTCGAACTTTTGGTACGATTTGCGGAACTCATTTATATCTGCATTTATTTTCCTTCTTTCCTACCCGTAAATCAGGAATTAATGAGGCATGAGGCGTATACATTTTATCCTCCACACATGTTATATTGCTCGACATTGTATCTTGCACACATTCAATCTTCCACACCTTTTATCCTCCATAGATTTAATCCGCGAAAAAAATATTTTATACACATTTTATCTTGCGCTCATTTTATCATCCACACTTTTTATCTTCCATTTGTTTTATGTTCCATACTTTTATCTTCGCCAACGTTTCATCTTTAAAACATTGTAATTGTACATTCATTCATTTTATTGTCCATGCCATTAAAATACTTATAAATAGATACAATATATAGTGTTAAATGTTTCGGAAGATAAAATGTCTAAAAGATAATATTTGTGGAACATAAAATAAGTGGAAGATAAAATGTGTGGATGATAAAATGATTTGGTATGATTTTTTCGCGGATTAAAAATGTGCACGATAAAAGGTGTGCAAGATTGAATGTGTGCAAGATATATTGTCGAGCAATATAACATATGTAGAGGATAAAATGTATACGCCTCGAATAAAAAAAGTATTTGAAATTAACGAACAAAAGAATAATAAATTTAAAGTGTGAATAAGTTATGTACTTGTCTTTCTTTCCGTTCAAATGCAAGTGCACGAAGAGCATTTCGCCTCATTTCATCTGCATACTGTTCCTCCAATTTCTTTTGTTCATCTTCGATTTGTTTTCTTTCCTGTACTTGTCTATCAAGACTTTCCAAGTCAAGCTAAAATAAAATAAAATATAGAATGTTATATTCATATAAAAATGAATCAATGGTTTATAAAAAGCTATTATCAGTGAACAAATATTTATAATTTAAAAGGGTATGCTTTATAATTCTTCAAATAATATTATTACAGTATAATAGTAAAATATGGGAGAGAATCTGTGCTTGTATGGGGTTGTATGAGTGCAGAAGGAGTGGGAAACTTAATTTTTATTGATGGGAAAGTGGGTTATTTGAATATTTTTAAAGAGAATTTGGAAACATGTGCTGAAAAATTTGATTTAAGGAAATCTTAAATCTTTCAATATGATAATGACTACAATCATACTATAGGTACACGTACACTGCTAGAATAGTTATTGTACAATTATAGACAATAATTAAAAAAACCTCACAGTCTCCAGATATGAATCCCATTGAACATCTCTGTAATTTATTTTAAAAAATGTGTAAAACAAGACGCTCAAAGAATATAAAAGAACTACTATATTTATGGTAGAAGAATGGGGTAAAATAACCCAAACTCCAAGAAAATTAGTGGGAAATATGACAAACCATTTAAGAGAAGTAATTCTAATAAATGGAGGTTCAAAAGATCATTTATTCAATATAATTTATAGGTGAACAGAGACTAAATTGTCGTACTTAGTTGTTATAATAAATATATTTTTTTCTTGATTTCATTACTAAAAATTTAGGAAGTAAATACATTATTTTAGTTATTAATATATTAAGTCATAATATAAAATTTATTTCATGTAGGTATATATATTCAATACAAAACTTTAAAAGAATAGAAAACTTTTTTTTGGTGTACGGAGTCTAATTGGTTTAAATATATACTTTGGATCACTTTGGATTTTTTTGTCTATTTGTATTTCCTTTATTCCATTTCCTAAGAATGTCACAATAAGTGTGCTAATATTAAATATAATTTATAAAATATATAACTTTATCAACTTCTTTTGTGCATTTATAAGCATTCCCAATGATCTATAATATCTATAGAGATCAAGTAAGATTCTTATAAGAATGTGTGACATTTGACACTGTGAAATTTGTATAACAAATCATTGCTGTAAATAATACAAATTATAATAGGTGTAAATAAGGTATGCTCACACCAATGAGACGTTTTCTTGCGTTAAATATTCGCTGCCTTCTTTCTTCTTCATCTCGCCTCCTTTTTTCTATCTTAGCAGCTTCTCTAATATCTTGGACTTGTAGTAATTGAAACTTCAACATTTTTACGCGATACTTTTACTCTCGAAATTTCTCTGCAAGGCTGAAAGTTACACATATATTGTAAACTGACATGTGTGTAAATATGTTGCTAAGGAAGATCTGGTTTCTATGGAATCGAACACGAAATATAATGACCAAATCGATTACTCTTTCACATATTAAAATAAGAGCTATTAATTTCCTAATAGCATCTGTGATTTATTTTATTTAATTTATAAAATTCATTTCAATAAAAATGTTTCAACTCAGTAATTGTTTCAGATGAACAAAAATAAACCTCTTTTGATCAGAAGGACGAAATGTTGTTTAAAAAAGGAAGAATGAACAAATGAAAATAAAAAATATGGAGATGGATCTATGCAGAAAAGCTGGGAAACTTAATTTCTTAAAAGAGAATTTAGAAAAATGTGCTGAAAAATTGGGTTTAAGGAATTCTTATATCTTTCAACAAGATAACACCAATACACCAAATATACTACAAGTAAACTGCTAGAATAGTTCTTGTACAATTGTAGACAACAATTAAAAACGCCTTCACAGTCTCCAGATATGAAACCCATTGAACATCTCTGTGATTTATTTAAAAAAAAATTGTAAAACAAGACGCCCAAATAATATAAAAGAACAACTACATTTATGGTAGAAGAATGGGGTAAAATTGACTCCCAAACTCCAAGAAAATTATTGGTAAGTATAACAAGCCGTTTAAGGTAAATAATTCTAATGAATGATGGTTCAAAAGATCATTGATTCTATATAATTTATAGGTGTACTGAGACTAAATTGGCGTACTTAGTTCTTATAATAAATATATTTTATTTCTAGATTTCAATACATTATTTTATTTATTAATATGGTAAGTATAACATAAAATTTATTTTGTGTATATATATTCAATAAAAAACTTTAAAAATAAAGGAAAAAAAATACTGGTGTACGGAGACTAATTGGTTTGAGTGTTTGTATTATACAATTTTTTTTTAAATGCCTTAATTAGAACAATCTTCGTTAAATGCATTACAAGCAAAAAAACAGGAAATGTTAAACTTAAATATGGATTTTATCAAAATAATTACATAAAAGTGCTTGTCAAAAAAACAAGATCTTTAGAACTATCAAACCAAAAAAGCTATTTGATTATAGAAACGAGAAAGGTGACCTAAAACTTATTTATCAAAAAGCGTAGGAGACACAAACAAAAATTAAATGTTTTTAGAAAAAAATATAGTGATGCTATAATTTTTTCCAGGAGTGTATGTATTTATATAAAACAACAATAAAACAAAAGAATAATGACTATGATTTCTAATAGCATGCATTTATTATTTAACTATTTATACGGAATAATAAATAAAACCCGGAAATAAGTTCATATAATAATATAGAATTATTCGATTTGAAATAAATGCATTATTATAATACTGTGTTTTCGCAAAATATGAAAAAAATATTAATTTCTCTTTTAATTTTATTTATAATAAAAGAAAATGTAATTCAGTGCAATATATTTTTTGTAAGTATTATTTTTTATTTACTATTTTACATTATACATATATAATATGTTCTATGTAGACTAAATATATTATAAATTTTAGTCAAAAAATGCAAAACTGGGAAACCATATACTATATATGCGAAAGTGTGCTAGTGATAAAAATTCGCCACTTATATTTGATGTGCGTTTTAAAAAATTTAACCGTACTCATTTTGCAATTGATACAAATACTACAGTAAAAGAACCGTTTGGTAAACAATTTTCTGTAAGTATGTAATCATATTGTAACGAGTGTTTATTCTTAAGAAACTATATATCAGAGAAATAATTATAGTCACTTGGAAAAAAAAATCAATAACTTTTACATCATGCGTTCGATTTTTAAATTTCATACATCACATTAAAGCTTGAACATTCCTCTTTAATATGTGTAAAAGCAAAGGTATGTTACATAGTGTAATTTTTAGTAACGTAAATAAATATTCAAAATGATCAGCATGTTATACATATCTTACATGCTTATTTAACTTAATATTGCCCTTAAACTACATGACCAAAAAAAAGTGATTTCTACATATATTATTCTTTATATAGTATACTTTTAGACAGTACATTAATAATTGTTTATTTGACATAATTATAAGTAATGTCTATTCGGGAAACTACTCAATAATTTTACTTGAAATTAAAATATGTCACATAAAATATCAAATCTAAAAATGTTTTATTAATTTCGCAAAAAAAACGAAACTTTTTAAAACATTAATAATTTACACGGCCAGCGCATTAAAAATGTTACAATATAATTTAAAAAAAAATATTATGTTTAAGTATCATTAAAATGTACATATTAATCAAATATTTATGTTTAAAAGCGATATCACGAATAATAAATAAATATTGTCTATCTGTTTTTATTATTGTACAAACAATAATATGACACTTTTTTACTTTCTCTTGCATATTCCTTTTCTAAGAAAAAGCATTTATAAAATTCTATAGTTTGAAAATAATAGTACAACATGTTCATTAGTAATTTAAAGTTAAACTTCCTCAAATTCGAATTTGTATAAAAAAATGCTATCTTTTTATACATTTGTTCTATTTTTTAAATGGTTGTACTTAAAAAAATCTTTATCTTTCAAATATATGAAGAAATGAATGTTAATCATTTTAAAGTTATCGCATTTTATATATAGATTATTATAGAATATATTCACGTTCAAAATGAACTGATTATAATTATTTTTTCGAGAAAAATAAAAGTAGTTGTATTTAATTTGTTCGCGTATTTAATTTGTTCGCTAATTAAATGATTTTTTATTATAGTTTACGCTTCTTTCACTAAAATGGGGAGACGGAGGATGGAAAAATAATTACCATATCGACAAAGAGAATGCCTGCGAAAGCCTGATGTTCTTTTTGGGTCCATTTTGGAGAGACATGCTTCAAAAAGCGCACATTAAACAATCTTGTCCAGTAGCACCAGTACGTAATTTGTGTTTTTATTTCAATTCAAAATGAATAAAAATATCCCAAAGTATAATAACAATATAATATAAAAAAATAAATACATATTTTCATAAAACAAATATAATATGACTGATATCTGGTTGAACTTAAAGGATGAAATTTATATTTTATAATATGGCGTTATTAAGGGATGCTTTGTTTTTACAGGGCTTTTATATCTTGGAAGATTATCATATTGATCTTTCCCATATTCCTTTAATTGCACAAGAGGGCAGGTATCATATTATAATAACAACCAATAAAAGAGAAATGGTAACAACTTGTACCGAATTAGAGTTCGAAGTTAGGGAAATAATGACGTGGGAAGAATAACAATATTTTACATACTTGCGTTAATGTAGAAATTACCCATCAATATGTATTAAAAAATAAAAAAAATAATGTGAAATGATAGTAATATATAACATTAAATTTAAAATTAATCAGCTCCAGAATGTAAACAATTAAAGCAAACACTTCCGAATGCTCTAATTCCTGACCCATTGAAACCAGAGCACAAACCAGAGCAGCAAAATCTGCTCCAGAATGGGTTCTGGTTTCAGCAGCGCAAGAATTACAACAAAAAAAATGTTTTAATTCCTGACCCACTGATGTTTAGAGGTAAATACGTGAATATATTTATAATTGTACATGTTGTAAGCTTTTGCATTGTGGCAGACAGTTGTCCGGAGCTGGTGCGGAGGGACAGACACGCCGGACACCTGGGGAACGTGTCCAGCGAGCCTCCAGGTCCGGACTTCAGTTCCGGGCTGATAAATCCACCACCGCTGCGAATTCTGCACCAATTCTTCTAGATTTCATCGCTGTGGAAAATTCTACGTTGATATTTGTAAAACTGTTTGAAAATAAATGTTGTATTTTATGAGTATCAAGAAAAAATGTGTCAAGTGTTGTGGCAATAGTGTGTAGTAATTTCTGTACTTTTAAGCAAAAATTGGCAGACTTAAAGGACAACGGAAGTATCACTGATTAGTTTTAAGTGTTTTGTGTGTCTTGATCGGTTTTGTTGTCGTTACCCGAAGTTCAAGTCTACCAAAAAAACTGGAGAAAAAATGTCATTTTTGTAATTTGTTCATTATTTACATTTTTGCTTGCTACTCCTACAGGTTTATAGATAACGTCTCTCTGTTTCAAAATATACAATATACTTTTTTTTCCGATGAGTGGTTTAATTTTTATGAGCAATTAAAAAATGTCATTTTTGTAATGTGTTCATATTTTACATTTTGGCTTGCCACTCATACACGGTTAAAGATAAAGTGTTTCTGGTTCAAAATTTGAACTCTACATGAAATTTAGCGTGAGATTATTATTAAATGTATTCACATGAAAAACAATTATGTTTATAAATGAATAATTTTTATTTATAATTTATTGTAATACAGTATCAAAATTTAATTTTGATTTTTTTCCATTTGAAAATATGTTAATTAAGTCGAATAATATTTACCACAAAACTAATAATAAATAATTCATTTTTTCCTAAATATATTTCTGTGAAGCAAATAAGATTTTATAAGTTTTCTTAAAAAAATATTACAATGTAAATAATAAATATTTTTTAAATTATTAATATTTTGAATATGAACTTTAAAATAAAGTACAACAATTCAAAGTGTCGTTACAATGATATAGCACAGCATATGTATTTAAATCCTAAGTTACTACAATAAAACAATTATATTTCCGAAAATATAATTCACTGGAAGAAATCGGCAACTTCTGCCAATTCTCGTTCCCTGGCTTGTTCGTGTGCCCATCTGTCCTCGGCTAACTTATCAGCAACCCCCCATTTGTCGTGGAAGATCTTCTGTTTGCAGTGTTTACAGCGCTTGTTACCAAAGGGCGGTTTGCGCATGAATTCTATAAGACAACCATTGTGAACTATGTGACCGCAGTATAGTCTTTCTACGTGTTTTGCTGCATTTCCGTCCGTTATAGCGTCCTACAACAGTAAATGTTTCTCAAATTTTCTATAAAATAATTGTTAATATTTGGTAGGACGCGAGAAGTTTAAATTTTAAATTAGCAAGACAGACACAGAATATAATTTGTGTTATTTGTTAGTGTATTTTTGTGGAGATATATTCTTTGTAAAAAAAACTCCGTTCACGTTAAGAATATAGTAGATGTCGCTTAAATCTAGATGTTTACACAGACAAAATATACAGGTGTTCATTTTAAATAGGTCACCATTGCTATCTCAAGAATTATTAGATCAATTAAATTAGTATACAATTTTTATTTTACAAGACTATTAATATGAGACATTTTTTTTTAACCAGTGGTTCTCAAGATCCCTATATTGGCACTAATTTTATATACTTTTTGTTTGTTTGTTTATTGTTTAAAGAAGTTAATTTCCTTTCTTTGTGATTATTTATTAAAAAAACAACAATAGTTTCTTTACTGATCATTTTAAGACTATAATAAATAAGAATTGTTTTAAAAGAAAAACTTGTACTACAGATATGTAGACATTTTAAAATTTTAGTGAAAATACATTTCGTTTAAAAAAAAATCGGTAATATTTTTTAACAAATCATGTAAAAAAATACAAACTAATAGACCACCTGTATAACTATTTTTAAAACCAAATATTTAGCTAGGATTGACACATTTGCTCCGTTAGATAAAATTTTCCCTATGTAAACTAGGTTTTAATTTTAACCAATCACATGCCAGAAATTGTAGTCCCTATCTAGTCTTCGCTATCTTCTTAACGTGAACAGAGTATAATAAATAGCATTTTTGTTAACAACCACGATTAATATTAAAACAACATTTAAAATTATGTGTTATATTTATAAGAAACAATCTAAAATTAAAATGCGTACTTGTGGATTATCTGGAAAACACTGTTCATCACAAAGATAACATTTTTCGGAAGGAAGTCTCTTAATGCAATCAATTAAAAATGTTACAACTTTTTCTAAACTTGGTTTTGGAGAAAAAGGTGGTTCATTAGGTTTTAATTTACGAAGAGGCGGTTCAACACATTGTCGACTATATTCCTTAGATTGAGCACACATAAATCTTTGAAAAATGGGTGGAAAATTAGTTTCTAATTCCTTTATGCTAAAATATTTGTTATTAAATACAATATTTATTTGCATTTTCATACCAACCTCATACACTTTTCCGGGTAATTTTCTGGAATAAAGCATTTTACTTTTAAATAATAAAGATTTGAACTCATTTTTAGTGATACTGTGGATGACTTTTGTTTTAATTTTAATTCGTCTTCTATACTTAATAATTTTTTAATATTATCAATTTCGTTATAACAACAACATAAAGGATTTTCATTAAGAAATGCATATATAAATTTCAATGTCATCATTACTTGTGGTTTACCCAAATATTTTTTCATTTCAATTTCACAAACATCAGTTAATTTTGTTAATAATTTGTCAGATAAAGTTTTACTCTTTAGCTCCATCAATAAAGGAGTTTTTGGATATTCTGAAGGAAACTGTATACATATAATTATAGTTTTATAGTTTGTTCGCTTTATTTCGACACGAACCATAGATCTGACACACGATACGAGTTTGCCATGGTTTATGGTTCTTTCGCACAATTTTCGGACTTCATCTAATTCGTCCTCTATCAATCCCATAAAGCACTAGTTCAATTTGTCTGCAATTAATAGTAACACACTATTATCCTCTTACCCTAGCAATCGAGGACAATTTTATATTTTGACAGCTAACAAGACGCACTTTGAACATGTGTTCGAATTGTGCAGCTAATTTCAGAATATAAGCAAATCACAAAAATTTTGTTTCGTAAAAATAGAATGAATTCTTGTAAATGACATTATTGACAATAGATTAATAATTTATATGATTAATGTCGTATCATTGTTTCATTTGTGCATCATTATTTATTTTACACGTGCACTGATTTAAAATAAGCGGTTTTTCACCGGCCTTTCAGTTCAAAATGGCTACTGTGAGGACAGTCTCGAGAATAGTTGGATATTTTAATCCAAGAAATAAAAATTATATAGGTTGTCACACAATATTTACGTCTTCAAGCAGATATTTGTATCAGTGTAATAAATGTAGTAAGTCAATATGCAGCAATTTGACACACAAGAGAAATTGTAAGTACGTTTTATATATTTGCCTTTAATTTATCTATTATCCGTTTTAAAAATGTGAAGGGTCGTAGATTTGTCACATTTATATAATTTTGTATTGTGACGTTTGACTTAACCTCATTTTTAGTTCCACAAATACTAAACACGAGAAGTTTTCATTCAACAAACGTAAGATTAAAGAAAAATGACTATTACGAAGTTTTGGGGGTGTCTAGAAATTCATCAAGTGCAGAAATTAAAAAAGCGTATTATCAATTAGCAAAAAAATATCATCCAGACGTAAATAAAAATGATCCGGACGCAGCTAAGAAGTTTCAATCCGTATCCGAAGCGTATGAAGTATGTACACAATAATGTAGGTAATGAAGTGATGTTAATGTAATGCGGTGCAGATATTAGGAGATGAGAATAAGAGAAAACAGTATGACACGTACGGAACAACATCCGAGCAGATGGGAATGGGTGGTGGAAGACCTGGTGCAGGGCCTGATGGATTCAGTCAAAGTTGGCAGTATCAGTCCACAATTGATCCGGAAGAATTATTCCGGAAAATATTTGGGGAAGCTGGTTTTGGAGGCAGGGGCGGATTTGAAGATTTTGCTGAATCTAAATTCGGGTTCGGTGCTAGCGAAGAGGTAAGCTACATTTGTAATAATACTAAAAATTGTTCATTTTTATCTATGAATTATAAAAAAATTTATAAGCGCGTTTTGATTTTTTTTAAACAGTAATAAAAATGTATTTTCCTAATAATAGGATCGTAAAAACATTGACAGAATTTAAAAGCGCTATTTAAAGTTTCTCACTATTTTTCCACTGTTCTTTTTCGTATATTATTTCAAATTGTCTCTAAACTTATGGATCGAACTTCAAAATAACAACAAAAATATATTTTTAATTGTAAAACTAAGGGTGGTTTATTTG
The DNA here is from genome assembly GCA_035578165.1 of Stenolophus ochropezus. NCBI lineage: Eukaryota > Metazoa > Arthropoda > Insecta > Coleoptera > Carabidae > Stenolophus > Stenolophus ochropezus. The sequence continues at coordinate 689,733 of JAQOWZ010000016.1, read as the reverse complement.
AAATTTACTTTTAAAATCTGACCCATAAGTAGTGAGACACGCTGTATAAAGTAGGTTTAGAAACTGTGCTAAAGATATTTTTAATAAAAGCGTTTTAAGATCTACACAAACAATTTTTTATAATATAAATTTGTATTTTATCAAGCCAAAAATTATTTCCTAAGATAATTCAGACAATGTTCTGGATTAAACAATCGTCATATCAAAATATTTTTATAGCAAACAGACACTGTAGGCTTTTACAATAAAATGCAAGTAAAACTTGTCAATTTTACGTCAGGAATTTTTTTATTGCATTAAAAAACATTAAGAAATATAAATGGGATAATAATTTGTTTATTTTATATGTCAGCTTAGAATAAATTTAAAAATAAGTGGAAAACCCAAAAAAGTCTGGGAAAGCCAGAATTGAAACGTTGTCAATTTATCAAAAAATAAACTCTAAATTCTACAATATCCTTTAAAAAATTCTTAATGATACTGAAGTCCTATTAAAATTGTTTATTAAAATTATAGAAATTGAATTTAAACGTTCTGTTTTATTGAGAAGAATTGGTTAGATTTTGATTTCCAAGATATATATTTTTAGTAAACAGTTTGGTAATTAAAAATTTGACAACAGACAACACAATAAAATTGAAATTTAGCACAATTTAAAGTTAATTTTACGTAAAACAATCGTAGCGTTTTTTTTTGTTTAAACGTTTATTAAGGGCCATTATTGTAGGTGATAATGAAAGTAAGTTTCGCGCAAGCAGCACGCGGCTGCAACAAAGAAGTAACCGTGAACACCGTGGACATTTGCCCGAAATGTCGCGGGGCGCGGTGCGAACCCGGCACCAAACCCATCAAATGCACTTACTGCAACGGCACCGGCTTCGAAAGCATAACTCGCGGTCCATTCGTCATGCAGTCCACTTGTCGCTACTGCGAAGGAACTAGAATGTACATTAAGTACAAGTGCTCTGAGTGCGAAGGCAAGGGGCAGACTGTGCAAAGGAGGAAGATAACGGTTCCCATTCCCGCGGGAATCGAAGATGGGCAGACTATAAGGATATCAGTGGGGAAGAAAGAGCTCTTTGTGACGATTAGGGTGGAAAGGTCGAGTTATTTCAGGAGAGATGGCGCGGATGTGCACACAGAGGCGGAGATTTCCGTAGCGCAGGCTGTGCTGGGAGGGTCTATTCGGATTCAGGGGGTCTACGAAGACCAACACATTCAGGTAAAAAATAACTTAAATTAGTTACGATTTTTTTTAACGACGAATTCACGCAGTACTCAAAATTTTTATTTTTCATTATTTTTTCGAGAAATTTATACCAACTTTTAATTTAAGACCGTTAAATAAAGTTTTTTTTTTTTATTTCAACGATATAAATTAATAATCAACTGTTTTCTTCGTGGACCAAAATGTTCTTGAAGTTTTAAAGAGATTAACCTTTGGATCTCGAGAACTACAATAGAGATACAAAGTCGGTTAATTGGGGCAAAGTTGCCGAATTAGTTGCCCATTTAATCATGTTTTTGATCTCCCGAGAAAATGCTAGGTATGAGCAAAAATCTAATTTTGGAAAATTTACTTTTTGACTTAAATAAAACTCTATCAAATAAATTTAATAAAACCGAGAATTTTATACCCAAAAAATATTTAATGTATAGTATTTAAATTTAATAGTTTAAAAAAATAAATTTTAATTCAAATAAAAACTGTTTGAAAAGTGGCGCTAGTGATAAAAAGTTTATACATATTACACATAAACTGCTACAGATGTAAAAGAAATAATAAAAAAATAAGAAAGAAATAAAACTGATAACACTTTTAAAAGTGCACAATTAAAGTGTACTGTGACTCAAGGACACGCCATAACAAAAGCCCCTTTATTTAAGGAGTATTTTAATTATATCTGCTACAAATGGAAAATAATTAATAAAAAAGAATAAATAAGAAACAAATACAATTGATAACACTTTAAAAGTACACAATTGAAGTGTACAGTGACTCAAGGTCACGCCATAACAAAAGCTCCTTTATATCAGAAGTATTTTAATTATAACTGCAACAGATGTAAAAGAAATAATAAAAAAGAATAAGTAAGAAACAAATAAAACTGATAACAGTTTAAAAATGCACAATTTAAATGTATTGTGACTCAAAGTCACGCCATAACAAAAACCCCGTTATATCAGAAGTATTTTAATTATAACTGCTACAGAGGTAAAAGAAATAATAAAAAAGAATAAATAAGAAACAAATAAAACTGATAACACTTTAAAAATGCACAATTTAAGTGTACTGTGACTCAAGGTCACGCCATAACAAAAGCCTCTTTATTTCAGAAGTATTTAATTATGTCATTTTATTTTTTTGTTAATTAATATAATGCATATTCTTTCTATTAAAAATATGTAGCATTTTTTTACACAGCAATAATAATAATTGTATATAATATAATTTATTGTACACATTTCAAAATACAATTACTTCAAAAGGTGATGCCAGGCACTTCGTCACATACGCGAATCCGTTTAAGTGGGAAAGGCATGAAAAAAGTGGACGGCTACGGTCGTGGAGACCATTACGTCCACTTCAAAATCGCCGTTCCCAAAAAACTCAAAGACAAGCAAAAAGCCCTGATCCAAGCCTACGCAGAACTAGAAGAAGACACGCCCGGACAAATCCTCGGCGTTACCTTCAAGAATGATGGTATGTTGTGATATTTAATCGTTTATATTTTCACCAGTTTTCCCTTTCGTTAGGAAAAGAGTAATTGGATTTTGTTTCGCTTGTGGTACGGCTTAAATGAAGAGTGATCGTAAAATAGATTTTCATATTTTAGCTATACGAATGTACATTTTTATAAATAAATTGTTATAGTTTTAGAAAAAGTGTTTCTAAATTTTGTTTGTTGTACGGGACCAACAACTGTAGGTTCGGACAATTTTCTCGGTGCAATCTTTTTAAATACAAGCAGGTAGTGGACTTTCACAATATTTTTCAATAACAAATACTTGTTGTTTTTTATGTGGCTTGAGTGAATTAATTGAAAGTATGTTTTGTATGTAAGACTTTGGATGTCTTGAGTATCTGTAGTTTTCTTTCATTGTGAAAAAGTTTCAAAAATTGGTGCTAAACTAAATATAGGCAATATCTGACTATAAAATTCATTAATATAAATTGAAACAATAACTAAATTAAATAAAAAAAGTGTAATACAAATTTAATATTCTTTTAAAAATGAAGACAAAACTTAATTTAGTACAGAAAATATACGATTTTAGTCATAGAAAATATATATCTGCTAATTTTGTCTATTTTCTTGCTCGTGCTTATTCGGCGCGGTTCGGAATACTTCGTACAAGTACAAATATATTCCACTAGAGGGACAAGTTCTTGTAGCAACCATTTGCATTATTTGTTGTTAATTTACTCCAGTATTTTATTTTCTTCGGACTTTGAGTTTGTCATCTCTTATAAAAAATAAATTAAATCGGGCAAAATAAGTTTACTTATAGTTGATAAGAAGACTGATTATAAAAACAAAATAGAACAGACCACTACAAATCCGATATCTGTTTTGATTCCTAAAGAGTCAATTGCTAACCTCTAAATTATTTCACATTGGCAACTAATGATAATTTCAAAATATAAATAATAATTTGATTACAACCATAATTTTTCTTTCATAAATTGCAAATTAATCAACTCATAAATTGGTTGTAAATGTTTGCGCATTGGTTCTTAAAGAATACATTGCTAACCTATAAATTATTTCACAAATGCCAACTTATGTTGATTTAAAAATGTGAATAATAGTTTGATTACAACCATAATTTTTCTTGATTTCACTTAAATAGCAAATTAATCAATTATAAAGTGGTTGTAATATTTACGCATTGTTTCTTATACAACACTTTGCTAACCTCAAAATTATTTCACAAATGCCAACTAAAGATGATTTAAAAATATGAATAATAGTTTGATTACACTCTGAAAGTGATAAATTGTTAGAATCTACAGCGTGGAAGTTGGTACTTGTGAACTTATAGCTTACGGCGTTTTTTCAGAAGCGTCTCCAAGAGAAACCCCCCTAGCTGGTTCGGAGGCCCGTACCCAAGCGAAACAAGAACAGAAAGATGGTGGTATCTTCACTAAAATTAAAAACGCCATTTTTGGTTAATGTTAGTTCGGGAATTTCGGTTAGCAATTTTCATGTATTTCATTTTAATTTTAAAATATTCATTTTAAAATACTTTACAGGTAGTAAACATTGTGTATCTGGATCCCAGGATTTGTTAGAAGCTTTACGATTGGCTTTAGAAGACGATAAAAAAGCCAAACAAATTGAAGATTCTATTAAAGAAGACACAACTAATAACAAAACAGATTTGGAAAATAAAAATGACAATGAAAATTTGGAAACTGACACAAGTAAAAAAGAAGAAAAACAGGAAAATTTAGAAAACAAAAAAGAAGAAACTTTTTCTGAAGATACACGAAAACGTAAGAAAATGAATAATAAATAAAATAGTTTTAAATTGTAACAAAATAGTGAAATTATGTACCAGTTGTATATTTATGAAGTTTTAACAAATGATGTATAATTTTTATGTTATGTGCATCAAACCGCACTGTTAAATAAAATGGGTTATATAAAAATTGTGCGTTTTTGTGCTTAAATTCTGTTTTATAAGTGACTTACCAGGTTTGACAATTCCATTCCCGGACTACACAAGGTAAGTAACATTAAATATTTTATATCAATTCAAAGTAATCTTCATTTGCATTAACAACGTTTTAAAGTTTTTTAATTCGATTATAATTACAAAACCCTGTTTTGAGAACAGTTTTTACTTTAGAATGATTCGTAAAAATCCAAAATCGAGATCAAGATGATCACATTTTTCGAAAAAAAAATGCTGTGATCCATATGAATTTTTACTAAATAGCAAAAGTGATAATATTCTACGTCGGTGATGAAGAAAATATTCCAATAAGACATTGGTTTTTTTTTGGACAAATAAAATTACAAAAACTCTGTTTTGAAAACTTCGCTTTAGGATTCTGAGACGAAACGCCAAAAAATTTGGTGGACGAAACAATCCTTACCAAAATCCAAATATTTCCTTCATAAAAATCAAAGATATATGATAAAATTTAAGACGAAGTGATGAAGAGTATCCAAAAAGACCTAATAGTTCTTTTTTGAGACGAGTAAAATTACAAAAACTTGTTTTGAAAACAGTTTTCACTTTAAGATCCAATACTCAATATGATCTTGAGATGAAACGCCAAAAAATATCGTGAATTTACCAAAACCCAAAAATTCAACAAACAAGATTTGATCCATATGAATTTTTATTTGAAGAGTAAAAATATTTTCCGTCGAAGTTACGAAGAGAATATTGTAACAAATTTATGAATGAAATTCTTGTAGTCATTTCTTACGAAATACGACTTTTTTGCAACCTTATTTGTCAGATAAATCTTCTGAAATTTTTCTCTTTCCCAAAGAGAAAACTATTCTCAAAGGAAAACGATTTCAGGACATAAAAAAACATTAAAATGTTACAACCGAATATGAGGCAACTTTCAGACGTCTTTTTTGTTTTTAAAAACTTTTATAACGTTGCAATTAATTACTTTTGAATATCATGTCAATTCGGGAATAAAATCTAAACCTTGTAGAACGCAGTACATAATTTAGCACAGAAAACATGTCATAAGTCAACGGAGTTCTGTTCGTGTATTTTCGCCGCGATTCGGAACACTTCGTGCTAGTATAAATAAAGTCCGATAGAGGGATGGAAAAAGGTGTTTTTATTTATTGTATGATTATAAAAATGAAACAGCATGTCAGGTCTGTTTTCTGTGCTAATGTAAACCAAGTTTAAAGTCAGTTATAAACGCTTAATCTACAGCAGTCAAGTTTCATTGGTCAACAATCCCAATCTTAAACCTAGATTAATAATTCCCCTAGAGGCAGACACTTGTAGTAAAGACACCATGGTTGCTGCTAAAGTCACTGCAACTTCTAAATATAAGGCGTAGAATATCCGAACATATCCTAGAGTTTTCGCTACTCCTCCAGTAGCTGTAAAATCCAACGGGAATAACAAACTGTCTGCAAAACTTCTTTGTCGCACAAAACCGAATAAAATAACTCCTAACAGGTAGTAACAGATGATTGCTGCTATTGGTAGCCATTTCAACCACGTGGGTTGTTTCGATGAATAAGAGTTGGATGTTACTGAGTTTGTACTGGGGGAATTTGGTTGTTGGTTTATTCGTTTCAAAGCCCAAGTTTGTAACTTAGATGCAAATAAAACGCCGACGTTTAACACTAAGAGGAAATGAAGAGGGATGCCAATTGCGGAGAATAAAACTGCAGCTGCTCTTCCTAGAGTTGTTCTTGGAACTGGGGCTCCAAATCCTGAAAAAAAATGTACTTACATTGGGATAAATAAATATAAAGACGCTTTTTTTATTTTGTGTTACTTATAATCTTTTTTTTATAGTATACTACCTTTGACATTTGAAAATTCAGTTACGATTTGAACTCAATTTTTTTTAATAACCAATCATTGAGGATATCTTTTTTTTGTTTTTTTTTTCGCTCATTATTTTGTTTAAGTTTAAAATTAAAAGATAATAAAATTCTTAATAAAAATGTAGTATTCGTTTATGTACTAAGGCATTTTTAAAATTTTTTTATAAACATATTACTAACTATAAATGTTCCAAATTTCGATACTACTATCGATAATATTCTTTCGATACTGGTATTTTAATATTGATACCAATTACCAGTATTTTGATATATTATTAATATCAGTAAATTTAACCCAATATCGGAAAACTTTAATTTATTTAATCATTTGATACAAATATTTATTTTTCATGAAATTTTTTTAAACACCAAACAATAAGTTTTTTATTATTTCTGAGAAAAATGCTTACTAAAAAGTTTTTTTCAAGTACGTTCAATAAAGGAGAGTGAAGCATTTAATTTTATTGTAAAATATTGTGTCATGATTTAATGTAAATAAATTGCGAATACTATTGGTAATGTGGAAATACAAGATCAGTAGTAACCTTACATGAATTAACATACTATGTATGAGGTCGTATTCTAGTTATCCAGCATAAAAATGTGTTCTCACATGGTGTATATTTTAAATGACTTTTTTTTATGAAGAGTGATTCTAATTGTTGTCTAATGAGAAACTCATACTGCTGGGTTTTTGAGTTATGTGAAAAATTCAAAAAACCTTTCGAGTTAAATGCCCTTTTAGCATTGCTGATTTCAATAAAAAAAATGAGGGTGTACTACTAGATGTTATAGCAGTCCCACATACAAAATTTCAACATTCTACGGCTAATCGTTTTAGAGTTACGTGAAAAATTCCAAAAACCCTTCAAGTAAAAAGCCCTTTTGGCATTGCTGATTGCAATAAAAAAAGGAAGATGTACAACTAGATGTTATAGCAGACGCATATCACAGAATAGTTACATACAGAAGCGACACTCCGTGTCGATACCTTTCATGTTACCCTAGTCAGTTCTATGACCTTGGAGCATTGTGTAGACCTTTAAATTTGTTGACTTCCCCTATCTTTCACTAAGATGTGAGGAAATTTTCCTCATTTTTAACAATGAGCCCTTTCAATTTGTTAACTTTCATCTCTCTCTAATTTTCGTTTCTCTCTTACTGTAGCTTCTGTATAAACCTATTGTGTGCCCATATACAAAATTTGATCATTCTACGACTAACAATTTTTGAATAATGCGAGATGAAAACCGAACCTAGTTAAAATGTATTCAGGGATGGTCAAAAAACGGATATTTCCGTTGAAATTTGAAAACCGAAATCTTTACTTTGTATAAGAAAATAGAAAATATTGTTATATGATTCACTTATGTTTGTTTTTGTATATATCTTGTGCATACTTATTAAAACATTGACAAATTCTCACCGAGAGTAGTAAGCAGCGATACAGCAAACAAAACACATCCGGGATACGTCCAGATATGTCCTCCACCACCTCCTTCTCCATATCCAGAACTAACCGCTTCCAGGAGCATGGATTCGTGCTTGGCGAAGTACTTTTGCACCATGGACAACCACACTGGTTCATGTGGTACAACCTGACGCAACTCCGTAGCTAGATTCATTGCTAAGTTGTTCTGTAATGTGCTTAGTTCCTCAGCTTGTTCTTGTTCCCTAGGTCCTGAAATAAGTAAGTGTTATTGATTTTATTAATAATGTATTATTACAAGTTTAATAAATGACACTCTATATGCGACGTCAAATGAAGTAAGTGTTTTCTTCTTTAATTTGTTTCTACCGCTAATCGTTTTTGAATGCATAAAATTTTAAAAACCTTTCAAGTAAAGTGCTCTTTTGGCATTTCTGATTGTACTAAATGTTACAGAAGTTTCATATACAAAATTTCTAATCATTTTTGAGTTTGCGAAATACGTATATATTAACGTACAGACGTCGAAACTAGTCAAAATATAAATTTTCGGTGAAATTTGGAAACCGAAAATTTCTGCGATTATTACAATTCATCCTTTTTCTTCATACAAGCAAGTAAAAATGCTAACCAAATTTTGATAGCATTCTTAAATAGTTTATTTGATATTTTACTCTGATATTATATTGTCGATTCGAGAAAACGATTATAATAATTATCAATTACAGAATGTAATATATCGGGAGTTATTGTAAATGAAGCTTTTCTAATTTTGAATTTAAGTTCTTCTAAATTTTCAGTTTCTCCCTTATAAAATTTAGATTTTAAAAACCTCCAGTAAAAGAAGTCATTAGGAAAGAGATCTGGTGAACGTGGTGGCCAGTTAATTTCTCCCCCACGTCCTATCCAGCGATGAGGAAATATTTTGTCCAAATATTTACTATTAGATGGTTGTGAGCTGGACAACCATCGTGCTTGAACCATATTTCGTTCATATTTAAATTCAAATTATTTAAACTTGGTATAATATGATTTTGTAATAGTTCCAAATATATGTCACCATTAATAAAAAATGGTCCAATTACATAATGTCAAATTATGCTAGCCCAAACATTAACTTTTATTGAGTATTGAGACCTACTTTCTTTAAATAAATGTAAATTATGCCTGCTCCAATATCTACAATTTGGTCTAGGTCATGTCCCAAACATTTCTTAAACTGTACGCATTATTCTACCACATAACTATTTGTTTTTTTTTCAGTGGTAAACATTCATTGTATTGTAAATTTATTTGACAGTTAATTTCATAACATTGATAATTTATACTCCCTATGTTGCATTTTATCTGGAACGATACAATGCCATATAACAAGTGGTATCCATAGTAATGAAATGACTAATGACAGATTCGAATATGTTATATCTTAGCTGAAATACACGGTATATAATCTATGATAGAAACCAATGCAAGGTCATATTTAAAATCAGAAAAAATAAATTGTGCAAATTAGAAACAAATGTAAAATTGTTATCAATAAAATTAAGCAATGAAATGTTATTGTATCGTAGTTCAACGAATTTTTTATCCGAAAATAACCTACTGTCACTGGGTTATCAGTTATTAGATTTGACTAAAGCCGACCATTACAATAAAATCAATATTCGTAAATGTGTACAAATCAATGAATTTTCTATTTTTAAATTACCTTCTGTGTTGTAGAAAGCAGCTGCTCCAAGTAACGCCCAAACAACAATAATAACAACAAGACCACATTGTGAAAATATCCACCGTATAACTGTCCCACAACACAGTTTAAATCTGTCTTTTCCACAATTGCATTTCTCTGGATCTCCTTTAACTTTTCTAGGATTCCTGGGTAGAACTCGAAGTCTGTATGGAGGAAGAGGAGACACTTGAATTCCCACTGATAGAAATCTGTTTTTGTAGTTGAGTTCTGTTTCTACGGAGAGTTTGTTTATATCTTCTAAATCCACTCGATGTTCGTCATTTTTCATCTTGTTTTCTTGTTCTTCGCTCTTCTTGTGTTGCAGCTTTTGGAGTTTGATCCGACGCGGTGGTTTCTCAGGAACTGTGCTTGCTCTGAGCTTGTTATCATTATTCTTCGCCTCTTTTCTGTGCGACTCTTCTGCGTTCTGAGGAGAGACGAAATCGTGGTCGCTATACCGCGTCAGAATTGTAACGCAACTGTTGGCTACTGGTTCGTACATTTTAGAGTTGCTCGCGATCTGCAATTAACACAACATTTTTTTATGGGAAATTACTCGCTAATGCGAGAGTCATAACTCATAAGTGTTTGTTATGTTTACAATTAGGGAAACAGGTACGGATTAATCTGCAAATTACGATTATTATTTGAGGCATGTTTCTTGAAATTATAGTCAGTTGGAAATAAACATCAATAATTTTTATATTAGGCGTTCAATTTTTAAAATTCATACAATATATTAAAGCCTGAACATTCCTCTTTAACATATGTAAAAATAAAGGTGTAATTTTTAATTACAAATAAATTTTCAAAATAATCTGTATTTTATACAGCTTTTTTCTTACATGCTTATAAAACTTAATATTACTCTTAAACTATATGGCTAAAAATATATTTTTACGTATATTATTCTTTATACAGTATACTTTTAAAAAGTATATTTATAATTGTTTATTTGACATAATTATAAATAATGTCTATTCGGAGAAGTTTTAAAAGAAAAGGGTTTTACTTGAAATTAAAATTTGTTACATGAAACATCAAATCTAAGAAGAAACTGTTTTAGAAATATTTATAATTTATACGGCTGACGCATTTTAAATGTTACAATATAATTTTAAAAATATATTGTACATGTAAATCATGTATTTTACATTTTATGTTTAAGTATTATTAAAAATTTACATATTAATCAAATATTCATGTTTAAAAGCGATATCACGAACAATAAAAGAAATGCTGTTTTTCTGTTTTTGTTATTATTTAACAATACTACACGACTTTTTTACTTTCTGTTTGTACATTCCTTTTTTAAAAAGTTTTATTTATAATATTCTAAAATTTGAAAATAATCGTACAACATGTTTAAATGGCTCTACTTAAAAAATTCGTATCTTTCATATATATCAAGAAATGAATGATGATCATTTTAAAGTTTACCAAAATATTTTATATGGGTTATTATAATTCTCAAAGTTATCTGAAATTCAAATTGAAATAATTCTTTTCGTTCATATTTATAACCATTTGTTTATTTTAGTTATCTTTAATTTACTCATTATCAGTACACAAAGACAAACAGAAAACATGAGATTAAAAATTATGTTCTAAATGGTTAAAATTAATAGCACAATGACTCATTTTCTGCGTAAAACCCCTGTGTTGAAATATCAATATTTTATAGAATATTTATTAAGAGGCAAACCACACAACATAATTTTGTTTTTTATTTTTAATTTAGTCTACTGTGTTAATAAATATTATAATAACAGGATGTTTAACATATATTAAATCATTGCAATAAAAAAATAACAATTTATATTTATTTACTAACAATGTCAGACTAGTAAACAAAAATTTCGTTTGTCTTGTTTTACTTTTACTTCAAATTTTTATTATATATCGATTTATTTATTTACTGTTATCTACTTTATCAAATTGTATAAATAATGTAAATGTAAAAACAAAATATATAGTTATACTCACACTGTAATTCTGTTTTTTCTTCATACTGATTTATCTTTTTTTACATACGTTTGTAACACTTGTAGTACTACTAGCTTCTGTGTTTAAACACAAAAATACTTGTTTGTAATCGTGTTATGACAGCATAATTCTTTCTCCTTAGATTATATTATTTTTCTTATGCATTATTAAGATTAAGAGTATGACGATTTATTTTTATATTTACGTTTAAAATACACGAAAGTTAAACTATAAATTATTAGATTATGCGATATTAAGATTTAAAAATTATAAGTAATTTTTATTACAAACACTACTACTAATTATTGACAACTGTCATAAATGTCAAATTTGGAAAACAGTCAAAAAAATATTAAAACAAAAACTTTAGAAATGGTTACTAATTCAATGTGAAATATGGTGGAGGTGCTTGTATGGGGCTGTATTAGTGCAGATTTTATAATAAAATTTGGAAAAATATGCTGAAAATTGGATTTAGGAGAATCTTAAATCTTTCAACAAGATAATGACCCAAACATACATGTAAACTATACTAGAATAATTATTGTACCATTGTAGGCTACAATTAAAAACGCCTCCACAGTCTCCAGATATGAATCCCATTCAACATCTGTTATTTATTTAAAAAAATGTGTAAAACAAGATGCCAAAAGAATATAAAAGAACAACTACATTTATGGTAGAAGAATGGGGTAAAATTGACTCCCAAACTCCAAGAAAATTAGTGAAAAGTATGACAAACCGTTTAAGGTAAGTAATTCTATGAATGACGGTTTGAAAGATCAATGATTCTATATAATTTATAGGTGTACGGAGACAAAATTGGCGTACTTAATTGTTATAATAAATATAATATTTTTTCTCGATTTCATTACGATTATTTTATTTATTAATATAGTAAGTTATAACATAAAATTGAAAAGCATAGAAAACTTTTTTCCTTTCCTTGGTGTACAGATACACATTATTTTATGTAAGTAAAAAATAAATTTCTCAAACTTTTTCGATCCATATATAAAACTTCAAAAGCATATTTCATATGAACGTAATGTTTATTATGATAGCTGAAATATTGCCAGCTAAATATAGTTTTCTAAACATTTAATAATATTTTTAGACATAATATTTTATGTTAATAAAATATTACACGTTTATTTTAATATGAAAACATAAATATTTTATTAACTAATTTTTTACTATGGTAAAATATAAATGATTTTCACAAAATAATATTAGCGGTCAGTCATGGTTTCAAATCACAAACTTTGTTCATGTCATGATTTTATGATTAAATAATTATTCTAAATTAAGCGTATCAAAGTTTTTTTTATTTTTTAACATAAATGTTTAATGTTTTTCGCCCACATTTTTGACGTTTACATCAGGAATTTTATTTTTGTCTACCTTCATGGTTGTTTCATACATTTTTAAAAATATTTGTACACATTTTATTGGTTATTTTGTCCATTTTTTGAAAACAGAACATAATGACAAATGTATAGAATCATGAATATACTTCGATATTTATTATTTTGCCAGAAATTTCAGGTATAAATTGAATTAAAATATTCTGAACAAACTAATTTTAAAACTAAATATTTAATGTACTTAAGAATTTTTTTATATGTGATAAAACACGTACTGTCAAAGTGTCAAATATTTCTCTATAATTTTCATTTATGTTTACACCTGCTTAGACGTCGTCTGCTTGAAATCAGATAAATTATTATCAAAGGTAAATCATAAATAAATTCAGCAATAATATTATAAAATGATATGTTTGTTCTATTAGGTAGTGCTAAAATAAACTGCAAAAATATAATACTATTAAAATACAGATTAATTCAGTTTGACAGATGAGTCCGTAAAGTTAAATTTTGACATAAGAGTCTGTAAAGTTTTATTTTACTACTTTGGCTAAATTCGCAGTGTGATATCGTGTACTTTAGTATAGTTTTCGAATAACAGTGTAGTATTCTATTTCTTAATTTAATAATCGAATAATAACATAAAAGGTAAATAATATAAATTTCGATTACGTTTTCGGCCGAAACTAAAAGACGAGCCAAATATTTGGTTACGATTTCGGTTGATTATAGGTTTCTTAACATTTTAATAAATGTCTTTTTGTACTTTTGTTACTTTTTCGGCCGAAATTAAAAAAAGAGTTGAACATTCGGTTAATTATAGATTTCCGAACATTTTAATAAATGTCTTTTTGTACTTTTGTTAAGTTTTCGTCCGAAAATAAAAGAAGAGCCGAATATTCGGTTACTGTTTCGGTTAATTTTACTTTGAATCAATCCAACAGAACTAAAAGTTCCAATTACAGGATTATTATACACATATTAAATATATAAATGCCTCACAAAAAGTTCTTAATGTAAATAAGAGACAACATTTTACTAAATGTTTTTTTGTACATTTGTGTGTCAACTTCATCTGTACATTCATTACCTTCAGAGACAGAGTATAATCGAAGTCCTCCACATCAGGACACACATTCTTGGCGTCGCTGCCATCCTCGGAGTGGCAGCGGGAGACGGGCGCCACGGCGTTGCGACGCGGCTCGAGGGAGCGCTGCTTGCGGAGCGCGTCGGCGTCGTGGAGCGGCGGGACGCTGGGCGGCTGGGGGAACCGCACCATCACATGGTGCTTCACCGCCGGCGGCTCACCCACCACTGCTGGCAGCGTCGGGACGACAGGTCGTGGTGGAACAGTGGTCGATATTGTAATGGGAGAGGTAATCGATGTGTCAGGTCGATTGTGCTACCTCAATATTTAAGATCTGTGTGCATTATTGTATTTTGTGTCAATGTTTTTATAGAGTAGGAATGGTTTGGAATATTGTTTCGGTGTATAGTTTAAGGTACGTCCTAGGGCGCTAAAATTTAACACGTTAACTGCCACCATTAAAAAAAAAATGGGTCCCATGGGCCATTTTTTCTTTTTTACAGATTTAGGGTGTTTTCATATTAGAAAATACAAGTATGATAACAGAATTAATTTTTTTTCCTACAACTGTCAAAAAAAACTTGACATTTCTTCATTGTTTTCGATGTGCAAAACATGTCATTTCTAAACTACACTAATGTTTCCATGGCAACCACGTGCGGTAATGTAGTTTTCCTAGCAACCACGTGCGGTAAAGTTGTTTACCTTAGCAACCACGTGCGGTAATGTATTTTGCAACCTAGGGTGGCAACTGGCAAACACTTTAGATTGCTTAAAAGTGGTATTTTGTAAATATAACACACAACTGCAACTACTGCACTGTTGACAATCGCCATTAACTTTATATATAAATTAGTTTGAAGTCATAAAATTTTGAAACTAGAATATTTTACTTATGTCATTAAATTCTTTTATTTAAACATTTAAAGCAGTTGTAGGAAAAATAATGTATGTACCACGAGTGCAAAACAGCATTGCCGCTCTAGCATAATTGAATCTCTCAGCTACGCTTCGAACTTCAATCTTTATGCGCGTGCGCAATGTTGCATTTTGCACCCTTGGTACACAAATAACTATTAATGTTGCTCTAAAATTTGAAGAATTTTATTGAGGCACAAAATTTGCAGTATTTTATCATTTCAGAGACTAAAAAACAAAAAAATCATGCGCTAAGAATAGGTTTTGGTCTGCCAGGCCACCGAGAATTAAACTACGTTCACAGATATGCGTTGCGAGGTACAAACGTTAGACCACGAAGCATAATGTGTATTCAAACACTGAGGCACAAACGATGTATCTCAGAGCATACGAGGATATTTTAGTGAGACACATAAGATGTACCTCATGGCAGTTAACGTGTTAAAGGACGTTAAAATTTTATAACAATATTTTGTTAAATGTTCTGACGAAGATATGTCACGTAAACTGTCTCTTACGTTCACAAACTACAGTATAACCTGTTTAATCCGGACATGATCTATTCCGAATATCCGATAATCTGAACACCCTCGTTAATCCAAACAGCAAAGTGATTCCTGCTACCCAAATGAGGGAATAACTTGGTTTCATGTTCTTTGTTACCTAAATGACGGAATCCTACAAATCAATGTATTCTATTACCTAAATGAAGAAATCCCTTGGTTTCATATTCTCTTATTCTGCTACCTAAATGAGGGAATCCCCTGATTTCATATTATCGAAGAATAAGTACTGCTCTGTTTACTGTTTATTATTCAGTAGACCTTTTGTTTTAGGTAGTGTTTCACAAGACGTGGTGTCTTGTCTTGTTTTGTTATTTCTTGTCTTGTCTCGAAAAACAAGACAAGAAATTTAATTATCTTGTCTTTCATTACTCTTGTATAGAAAAATCTTGTCTATAGATAGTCATTTTCTTCCTTATTTCTTGTCTTGCAGGTTATAATGTAATAAGGGATTCCCTTATTACAAATGAACATATTTCTTTGTATCATATGTATTTTTTTTTGTTTAGATAATATCAATATCAATTATGAAATATATATCTTATAATACAATTATTGTTATTAATTTAATATTATAAAAACAAAAAATTGTACAGCTGCACTACTTATTATTTTTTTTTAGCACAACAGCGTTGTAAAAAATTATTGTCAATAAATAATCATTGGAAAAAACATTCAATTTACTGAAATTATTGTAATTAACCTTACAGTTCGATAATTCACTTCGATTTTACTACCTAAATATTTAAAATCATCTGTTACTTTAACTTTATCGGTTATTCATTAGAACATGCAATAAATTCCTTCTATTTTTATCTCTCTACTTTAATCTAATTATAGTAAAATTTGGAAACTAGAACAAATTTAAAAATTGCGGGCAAACTATGGTATAGGTACATACCCATCTATGATCTATGAAAATATTATTTGTTTCAGTATTAATGCAGTCATTTATTAAAACCAAGAAAAAAATCAGATATTTTACATCTTTCACTCTAATAATTATAAATTTTAATTAGTAAATGTATCATCTCAAGTACTAATACTAAAAATTTAATTATAATGTTTAAAACGGAAACATTTTAAATAGAAATGTTTGAAATAATGTTATATGTTATAATGGAACAAGTACTTTTAGAAATCAATTATATTAATTATGTACAATAATAACACTGAAGTTCAAGTTTAGTTTTTCAATAAAAACATTTCAGGCTTTTTACAAAAAGTTATATATTTTACTTTTAACCTTCAAACATTTTATTATGGCTCATTACCCAAATAATTGACTCTTACTTTCCAAATATTTTTGACATTTACATGTCACTTCGTATATTAATAATTCAATATTTGTGTACTAATATTTTAAATGTGATTTCATTTCATTTTCTATGTCATATCGAATTTTGATTGAGTTCAAATTATGGAATATTACTTATTTTAATAATAAAGTAATGATAAAATTGCAGTTTTGTCAATAATGTTTTACTTTAATGGAAAAAAGTATTAATGTTTTGTCTTTGAATGGAAAATTTTAACTTTTAATCATGTCAAGGGAAAACAATTTATAATTTTCTAATGTGTAAGAAATTTGTGATATACAGGAATACATTATGTTAAAAGTATTTTCAATGTACCAAACTATGGGTGTAATAATTATTAAACCATTACAATCAATCAGAAAATACTTCCGAGCAATAATGAAACACTTTATTGATTACATGATTACGACAAACCTACGAAACTGATTTCCATTCTTCAGTGTTTTGATTACATTTACAACTAGAAGTTGACATCCGACATGTTGAACGTTGAGGTACAATTTTATTTTAATAATGTAATCAATAATGCAAGCTTGCATGCGAAGAAATGTAAATTAGTAAAGAATCAGACTACGGCGTTTGTTCGGGAACGTGAGTTTGACAGAAACACTGAATGCTTTAGGGAACATTAGTCAAGAGTGGTGTTTCAAACTTAAATGAACAACGCATTGCGGAATTTTTGAATGAAAAAAGAAAATCTATACATTGAACCATACGTACACAGGTACAATCTTGACGACTCGTGCCAAGACTTCATTTTCTATTAGAATATATTACCTGTACATTACTTAAGTTTACTATACATTTAAATTAATATTATACTTATAGAAAGAATATATAGTTATATATTTATTAACTGAATTTCTTCGTACACTCAAGGAGCATAACGTAAAATTATTTTCACATATACAGGGGGTTGCGTTACGGCACGGTGAGAATTGTTTGCCTTTTTTTAAATGGAATGAATCTTGTTTTAGTTTTCCGCGGCATTGCAAAGTTACTAACAACTATGTTCTCACATATTTTTTTTATAAATGTAATTAAACTGAGTATTCAATAAAGCGAATCCAATTTATTCAATTTCAAATGACTATAACTCGTCATTTTCAAATGGAACACCTATATTTTATAATTCAGTTGGGTGTCTTTAATAAAAAATTATACTTTAGTCCCTTTATATACAAATAACTATTTGGATTTTTTATAAACCTAAAAATCGGATTTGTATACAATCCATCTGTAATTTGATATGAAACTGAATTAATAAAAAAATATGTGTTATTTTTTTCTCTATTGAGAATAAATGTCATTTTATGTGTTTGGCAATTGATACATATTAGACTAGGTATTTTATTCACTTGGCAATAAAATTTGTTTGTTTAAGGATATGTCAATTAAAAATTAAGCATAAGGAATAAGGAATGATCAGAATAAAAGTTTTGTATTTTAAGAAAAAGCTGAAAATTACAGCCTCGGGAATAAAAGCTGAGTTTATTCCCTTAATTTATAAATAACTATTATTTAATAATTTACAAAAAATATAAATGAAAATAATGTTTACTAGTATTAGTTATGTTTATATATATTGAATAAAATTCAAATCCATTATTGTAATGTAACATAAAGCAAAAATTAAGTAAACATGCTTATTTAAATTATGTACATTCTAAATTAGATTTGTAGGTTATAGGAGCTTGAACTTATTAAAATGTATTAAGAAGTTTGCAGTCTTCATACCTAGGAGTTAAGCTGGTTATCAAAGCTCATTGCGATGTGATTAAAATCGTAATGTTTCACTGAAAAATGTTACAATTTTGTTTGTTTTATTTAAATAAAATCGCAATAAATTATTGCGAAAATATTTTTTTTACATAAATAACATTATCCGTAAATATGAATTAAACTATGAACCAATTAGAAAAATATGAGATTTTATGATCTTATGATCATATTTGACAGTTAATAAAAATATGGTTCAAAAATATATTATGTTAAACAAAATATGTACAAATCTCTAAGATGTATGATATAAAATTTGTTATTTTTGCAGGAATAATAAATTTAAAAGATTACCTACCTTGTAAAGAGTTGGAAATTCTTTCTCGTAATCATAATCATCATCTTTAAAGATGCAACGGATTCGTGTTTGAAGTTAAATGTCTTGGGCTTTGATAAATTAAGACTAAATATAAATAGAATGCAAATAATCAATAAACAGCCTTTATATCTACAATGTACACGATGCAATACAAGCAATGTAGAAAAGTAATTAGCAAATGAAATTCACATGTATAAGTTAAACAGTTTTTGTTAGTTATTGCTAATGTTTTATACATTTTTTATATTAATAATACTACAAATTTTAGGTCCCGTGATATAATGTTTTAAAATGTATAAAATAAATTTTATTTTTTAAAATATCACATATATATAGATTTCTAATACTAACGATCTGACACTGACACTGTAATCCGAACATCCGAACACTTTAAGAGCAAAAACACAACTGCCGAAAGATTCTTATTAATCTTCGAAGAAAGGTTGTGTAATTATCCACAAAATCTGACGAATAATTAATCATCATTCCATTACATAATACAAAATAAATATTGAAAAAAAAATACAATTTTTTGTACTGTAGAAATTTCAGCTTTCAGGATATTTATTTTAATTTTTATGTCAAGGAAAATTTACAAAATCGAAGTAATTATATTATGGAAAGTGTTAAAAAATAGTATTGAATTTGTATCAAAAAGATTTTATCTATTTCTTTTTAATCTTTAACTATGCAACTAGCGTTACATACCTGAATATTTAAAGCGAACAACAGAATATTTTCAATTTATAAAAATTGCGGGAACGGAAACGAAATATTCTACGTTTCTATAATTAAAACATTATAAATATATTTTATTATACATGTGTATTAATGTTTACAATATTTAAAATGCAAATTATTTATAAACATCATTTATTTGTTTTTTTTTTTTATTTAAGCTAAATTAAATACCTATAATCTCATACTTTATATTAATTAATAATAATTAATATCTACTCATCAAAGTAAACAAGTCGTTATAAAGCAAAGTGACAACATCCTTAGCGTATAAGTAATCCAGATGGTTGAATTTCTTATCTGGTACTAGGAACAACCCAATGGGATTGGGCAATTCTTTATACAGTTTAAGAACATCAACTTCGGCAGCCAGCCAGTCATTAAGGCTGTACATGAAAGCTACTGGAGCTGTGATTTTACTAATGTTGTATTTTGGTGGTTTAATACTGTTGTATTTGGCCAAGTTCTGGATCAGTCCGTAGTCGTATAGCCTGAATTTGTCAACTAAAAACAGGAATAATAATAATTATAATATTTACCATTTCTTAACTTTGAATCTAATTTAAAAACAAAAACTTCTTCTCAGTTTTTCTATCTACAACAAGAGGTATCGAGAAATGATAACTAGTATTTGTAACAGGTACGTTTGCCTAAGACGAAATCTAGTACTTGACATATAAGGGTTTTAATTTATGAATTTTACTTGCCTCAAAAGTAATCCACAAATTATATTCATGAAGAACTTTTACACGAGACAAGGGTAACGATAGTCGCTGCCACCACTATCACTTTATTTAAAAGTCTGCCGTGATAGAAGCAGACAAGAGAATGATAATAATGATAACAGACGCGGTTTAAATATGGTCAAATTGTTGCAGGGTATTAATATTAGAACAATAGAGTTTTACCTACCACGTCACAAAAACAGGGGTTGGAATAGGATTGGCTGAATCAAACATGATATTCCAACAATAACTAAATTATCTCAATTTTAATAATCAACCGCGATCAAAAACATTTATATAATTCAAATAAACTACAACGCATAACTAGATTCTATATAAACTCTAAATTCTTACTTTTCTAATTTACAAACAATTTTGAAAACCTTTTTACATCGATCTATAAATTAATATTAATCCACAAAGTATATGTAATAAAAAATACTTACAAATTTACACCAGGATGAAAGAGCCTTTATAGATACACAGTAAAACAAGTAATTGGTTATTTCACTAAGAAATACCAAGGTATGTCTGACGTTCAGTCCAGACATCCACAACAGTCGAAGATTACAACAAGAGAGAGATATTTCAAACTTTGGAGCACCATTTAATGATAAAATCCAGAAATTTTCAATTTATATGTTTATCCGGCGGATGCTATTTCAAGATTTCGGATTGACACTGGATGAAGAAGTCTTTTTATTAAATTTCAAAGATTAGGCGTTCCAATTGAAAGACCCTATATTTATCTGTGTTCCTACTTTTTATTTTTTGTTCCTCATATAACAAATCTTCAACAAAATCAACTATGTTGTCTTACAGTTTTGTAACAATATGGTATGTTTTCCATGTAATACTGTAGACCTAATCGTTTCGGTGATGTTGCATCAAGTATTATAGCTTTTGTAATAAAGATTCAAATTTATCAACTTTCCTTCTGGATTCGTGGGAAAGTGTTCGAAAACTATTAGTTTTTACAAAATATAGTTAGAAGGACAACGGATAATTTCTGTTCAGCTATTAGAGCAAACTGTTCCAATATTCAATATTATTAAGAGCGTTGTTTTTGGAAAATGATTTTCAATATTTTTAAACATAAGTCGTAAACTTTTGCAATTATTCTAATATGATTCAAATAAATATTAGACTCACCAGCTTTGATATTCTGGGCGTAATGTAAATGTTGCCGAGTTGATGACCCTGCAGGAGTGTGTGCCAGGATAACAGGTAGACGGTCTGGTTCAATTTGGTCAGGATTGAAGCCGCAAATGATAAACAAGGCATTAACACAGACCATCTGCGTAGGGGCGTCTTTATGGCACAAGAAATCTCCGAAATGTGCTAAGAATTTGGTGTTTGGTAACCATTCGTATAAGCCGACCAGCTTCGCCAATAACTGAAAATAAACAAAGAAGAAACCCAAAATTAGATGTAGTTTTCATTGAGGAAATAGGGCTGTTTTAAGAGGAAATGTTAGGGGTTTTGAAAACCCTGGCGGTAGACTTTGAGGGGCGCCAAATAATATAAAATTATTATATTTTTTTTGTTTGTGAATTTATTTTAACGTGAAACATGGGACTTCACATTTAATTGAGAGCAATGTATCTGAGCGTTCAATTTAATTTATTATATTAGTAATTTGGGTAAGTTTTATGTGTCTAGAGAGATTTTAAATTTTATATTTTAATTATTATACATATTGCCAGTAAATAATTTTGTTATTTAATTTTTTCCCTTAAACCCAAGTAACAACTGACCGCCAATTTTCATCAAGAAAGTAATAAAAATCAAATGAAATACATTTATACATTTATCTATTCAAATTACAAGTAATGAAAATCAATATTATTATATTCTAAAACTAAAATGAGAAATATGGTGACATTTCACGCATTAAATTAGTTTGTATTTGCATAAATGTAATTTGATGACTAAACCATATACATTAGTAGAATTAATTAAATTTCTCTACGTTCTACGATCACGCATTATAATAATTGTAGTAATATTAATATAAATTTTATGATATGAAATGTGCTTTTATATATTCGTAGGCTTTTTACAAATACATATATTTTTTCATAACAATCAATAAACAGAATGAATGAAATATCAAGATTCAAAATCTAAAAATTGGTGTACGAAAAGCGAAAAAACCATCATTTTAAACATTTTTGTAGTATCTGTCTTTAATGTTTCCTGATATTTTTCCTACAATTTTAAATGTCTGTTCTTTTTTCTTCATATTTTTCAATGGTATAGTAACAGAAAATAAATCACTGACTTGATTTGTTATTTTTTTATTACTTACTTCCAGACTGCCATTAAAAGTGGATAAAAATTTCAATAAAGGACTATGTATATGTCCCATATAAGCAACTGGGGCTAGGCTGAAATGAGCTCTTATCTTCTCATTATACTCTGGTCTTTCTGATGCCATCACGTAGAAAGTTGTAGTCCCTTGTGAGTGTCCTATGTAAAATAGTTTCTCTTGTTGTGTATGATCCAAAATGTAGTCAATCATTGCAGGCAAATCGTATACTCCTATTTCATGCCAACTGAATTTCCAGAATTTACGTTTATCCTTATCAGGATCTAAAGAGATGTGCTTTCGGGAGTATTTATTTCCTCTAGCGTTGCCTAACCACACATCGTAGCCTTCGTCCGCAAGAAGATATCCTGAAAAGGATTTTATTTAAGTTTTTAAAAGGAAAGAGGTAGTTATCAACGAAGTTATCGCCCAGTTTAATTTATACGTTATGCCACAATGTTTATATTTTTCAACGAGTACTTTAATTCGTGCCCTAATTTGAAATCCACCCTTCATAAAAACCAGTAACCGTAATGTTTACTATTTGAAAGAAGGGTGCTCACTCACTGTGAAGTACTCTAATTTTTGTCCTAGTTAGATAAAATCACCCTCCGTAAAAACCAGTCACCGTAATGTTTACTACCTGAGAAAAGTGTGCTCACTAACTGTGAAGTGCTCTAATTCTTGCCCCAATTAGAAAAATCACCATCCGTAAAAACTAGTCATCGTGATGTTTACTATTACTATGAAATACTCTAATTCTTGCCCTAATATAATTAGTTACCGTAATATTTATAAATTTAAAGATAGAGATCTTTAATCTAAATACATTCTGTGATATTTTGAGCTGATCTATATAATTTAATATTTTCTGATTTTGATCTCGATCTAAGTTAAATTAATGTGATCGATGATCTAAAAAATGATCAGATATTGTGATCTTTGATCTGAACTAAAACATTTAAGACATGAAGATATTGATCTTATACTTACTAGAACCTTTGTAAAATAATGTCACAACATTGGTCCTCACTTACTATGAAATACACTAATTCTTGCTCTAATGTAATTAGTTCAAAATCTCCCTCCGTAAAAACCAGTCACCGTAATGTTTACTACCTGAGACATGTGTACTCATTCCCTATGAAGTACTCTAATTCTTGCCTTAATTACATAAAATCACCCTTCATAAAAACCAGTCACCGTAATGTTTAGTACCTGACAGAAAGGTGCTCACTCACTGTGAAGTACTCAAATTTATGCTCTAATGTAATTAGAACAAAAACACTCTAAGTAACTTACCTAATGATTTATCAGGACCAGCAAGTAAATAATCAGCAGAACTGGAAAGTAATCCATGCATCAGGAAAACCACAGGTCTTTTAGAATCAGAATTGTTGCCTTTAATTCCGTGACGAATTCTATGCATTTCAATAATATACCCATCTTCTGTTACTACAGTATGAACCTCTGAAGGATATCCATATTTTTTTATTATTTGTGGCTGCAAATTGTATAAGTAATCAAGAAAAAATGCCAGGCAGAAACGTATACTTATTGTAAGCAGAGTAAAGAAATGTGATACCTTTCACACAAAATGATGAAACTGTCAATTTACATTACATGGAAGCAAAGTATAGGATAGTATGAATACTTTATAAATAAATGAACTTCAGTTTATTTACGTATAGGTATTACTTTTTTACTTTAGCAAAGCAATGTACTCACTGGTGATTATTTATTTAAGGGTGTATCTTATTGAATCAAGTGTTATAATGAAATAAGAGACAATCAATGAGTTGTTCTTTGCTTATTGCTAATTAAGGGATACCTTTAATGCTTTAATTGGTATTTTAAAATTTAAAATGCTATTTAAACAAATAATAAACTAATAGATAGTATTTTTATTTAAATTGCATTAAAAACTACCTATTTGTAAAGTATTTTGTACTTGAATTACAATTTTTAGGAATCAAAATAATTAATAAATATTTTTCTAAAAATAATTCTATGTAAAGTGATAAAAACTTACAACTGATAGTAAAGCATCTTCTTCTAATTCAAGTGGTACAATTTTCTCTGTGAAAACTGCTACAGAATAACTTAAAAATACTAATATTCCCAGAATTTTCATTTTAGAATATACTTAATTACAATTTCACTGTTTACAATTACAATAAATTGGATTTCTATAAAGATCTTTCTTTTATATTTGCAGATAAAGATAAATGATTACTTTGATATCAACAATGATAAAAAATATCATTGAACTTCTGATTGAAATAAAGTCTGATTATCGAATCAACTGAATAATATGACGTTATTATAATATATAAAAAATAATCAATTAGGAAGAATAGTTATATTTTCTGCCTCTTACCCTTATGTTTTCTACATGAAAGTCAATTTCAAATGACTATAACTCGTCATTTTCAAATGGAACACCCCATATATTTTATAACTCAGTGGGGTGTCTTCTTGTATGTGAAAATAATTTTACGTTATGCTTCTTGAATGGACGAATAAATAAATTTCTAACGACAAGGGAGATATCGAAGACCTGTGTTTCGATGATTCACTTTCACCTATAATTTTAATAATGTTTATTAATTAATAATGGACTTTTTTATTTTCGGTGATTCTGCAACTCTGCATTAAGGACGAGCTGCCACAGCTTTAAGTTTATCCACTGTTTCTTTGGAATTGAAATATTTCTAGTAAATGACAATTAAACTTTTTTTAATACGCTCTGATTCCTACATAAACAGCTTCGAAGGGCGAGTTATTTAGCGTGTTAAATGCACCAAACCTTTGCAAGGCAGGTAAATATTTCATCAAGATGTGTGACAGTGGTGACAAGCAAGGTCAGTGAAGCATTTCATCCGGAGTCTCGCGTGACTTTAACCCAGCAACACCTAACCCTAACTACGTCACAGATACCGGAATCCTAATCTCGTTCCATTAGCTCGCTGTCAGAACGCGGTATATTTAACCCTGCCAGGATTTATCACTCGAGGGAGAGGTCTGGTCACTCACTATTGCCTAATTGGTACGCACGCAGGAAATACGTTTCGGGTTTTTATTTATATCATTGTTTAAGTCGGTTCTAAAGGGGAAAAACGGTGAATTAAAAATGTATGTATGGATTTGGGATTAATATTAAGGGGTTTGTTTTATTTTATTCTACTTTTACCGAGTTTGGTTTATTGCATTGAATTTTACAACTACCTTTGCTGAAAACCTTATATTATATATCGTATCGGATACAATACTTACTAACGAGTTCTTTAAAGGAACAATTACATTTTTTTATTATTTATTTATTCTTGGTAAAGAGAATATTGTGTTATTTTTTTATTATATAAGAATAAAAGCGATACTTTGTGTGGCGAGAGAGAAAGTTTGCACACGAACGAAGCGAGTATCCTGAACTATTGTCAAAATATTACCATTTTGCAGAAGAATATGAAAATATTCAACAATTAACGAGTATTGGTAAAAATTCTTTATTTAAATATTATTTCGTTGGCGAGCTATAATAGATTACATTTCCTTGTAATATCCTGTGATGTTATATGTCTTTAGCAATTTCATTGGTTGCCTCATTTTAAAAAGACAATAACGTGTCCGTATTTCTTAGAACTTGCACATGGGGACATGCATGCGGCCTAGCAGTATCAAAACGTTACTGCGTGTTCTAAAGTATAATTTTTTTTATGCATATGAAATTTATTCTACCAAGTGAGTAATTAAAAACACTTTAGTCCTTAGATACACGTTATATTTTATCCGAAATCGTTAAATTATTAATTAAAATGATAAATAAATTGCATTATGTGTTTGCTATAATATAGCTATAGAGACGGGGATGGCTGTGATATCAAATGTACTGTTAAAGTGTCAAATATTTCTTTATAATTTTCATTTATGTTTACACCTGCTTAGACGTCGTCTGCAGAGAATCAGATAAATTATTTTCAAAGGTAAATAATAATAAATTCACCAATAATATTACAGAATGATATGTTTGTACAAAGAGCTATAATTTAAAATAAAATATAGTATGTTTTATCATTTTTAGACATATACAGTGTATTTTACATATCAACAAGTAACCATTTAAAATTAGGTCATTGTTTGATATTATTAACAGTGTAAGTAGAGTAATAATTCTTAATTTTTAACAGAAAAAAATTTTACTACTAATTCCTAGAAGCATAATCGTAAATTATAATTGGGGTTTACATTATTTATAATGGTCACTTAACAAAATAATTTTTTTAAATGTTCATAGTTTTGTACTACTTTTGTATATTTTATGATAAAAAATAACTAAAATATGTTGTATCATTTGTTATTTTTATTTAATTTAAATAAATGATTAAGTTAGCTATATTTAACTATATCTATAGATAAGAAATCTTGTATGAACAAATTATGTGGAATATTAATGTTTATAATAAATTTACATACTGCTCTATATCGTAAATATGATTAAGTACCTATAATAAATATAAAAAAACGATATTTATCACCGTTTAATGATAATGTCTTTTTTCGAAAATATATGAACCAGGTAAGAAAACTTATCTACTAAATTATAAAAAAAATGAAATTAGCTTTAGAAAATCTTAAATTTTGTCTAATATGCTACTTTATTGACTCAAAAATCCGCAAAAATCTAAATATATTTGACATTTACTTTAATAATATTTATTATTTAATTGAACAGTCTGTATTTCATAGATCGATATTGCCCTTCCAATAATTTTTTTTAAGTTACGCCACTGGAATTACCAATGTATGTGTTAAGATATAAATACATTGCTATCTGATAATGTAAGAGGAAATTTGTTATTTACAATAAAACAATACAACACCTCATAAATAATATGTTTTGTTTTGAAACACAGACACAAGTTAGACTAATCTATAATTTATAAAGGTAAGCTTTGTACAATTTGTGTCAAAGTGTCACGAAATTGCTGCAATTGATTTTCCGATTTATTCAAGTAATTTTACTTTTTCTTTATATTTTCTGTTCATTTTATCAATACAACTGTTTTAACATCACATACATATACAAAGATGTATAAATATATTTATTATTTCAAATATATCTATTTAGATAATCTAGATTAGTAATGAAAATAAGATTGTGTATTAATGGTATAAGAATATTATTGATTTTATCAATAAATACATATTTTGTAGAATTTATTGTTTCTATAAAATATAGTAGTAATGTATATGAATTGGTTTTCATAGATTACATTTAGGATTTGATAAAAATAATACTCTTCGATTTAAACTATACGCTTATAAAAGTATGAAACTGATTAAAAATTTCAATAGGCCCTCATAAGAAAACAAGAATAATTATTTGTTTATATTTTCAGTTTGATTGATTTGAGTTTAAAAAATTTACTATGAATACATCAGAAAGTATATCTATAGATAAAAAAGTGTGTTAATTATATATTTTTTTTTAAATAAATATTATTATTTGCATTCTTATATATTTTTTTTATTATAAATATTTATTTTTATCTCATAAAATCATAAAGCATGAATAAATCATATGATAATATAATCTACTTATTTTAATCTTATTTTTAGATAATGTATTCTTTATAAATAATAAATTAAAATTTAAATGATGATTTTAAAACTTATTATATATATATATATATATATATATATATATATATATATATATTTATATTAAAGTATAACTATTGCTTAGCAACTTTATACGCCCTCGGGCGATAAACGATAAATTACCTATGCCTGCATTTGAAGAGGTTTAAAGAAGCTTATGATTCCAAAATAAAATAAAAAATTTTGCACATCCTTGAATCCTGCAAAAATTAACTGACAGTTTCGCTTTAGTGTTCTTTGCTTCGCACGCGATTTTCTATATTTCCTCATTCCTCTATTTCTCATTATTACTTGTAACACTTCTCCGTTTAATTGGATTTCAGAGAAACTGTCAAACATTCAAACATGCATAATTCAACCTAATTAGAATCATAAAACTTCAACAGGATCTTGTTAAGTAATTCTGATTACCTTTGCAGATCGAATTTGGATAAAATTCACCTGAACTAAATTGCTATTATATTGTTAAATATTTTTATTGGATACAAATTATGAATTATATATGTCTAAGAAGAAAGAAGTATTTTTTATTCATTATTTCCGGTATAATTTTTTCTCCATAACTTTTCCAAAGGTCCAATTTGGAAATGAGATTAATACCTATTTCCTATTTCCATACATTATGGAAGTTATTACTTGGAAAGAAACACCGGACATTATTAAAGTTGCTTGGGTCATTGTCCTCATATAATTTATTAGGTGTCCTTTCTAATTAAGGACAATTAATCACGAAACAAAAGAATATCAAAACCATTTTTATTAAACGACCTATCAATAAATTAGTATATTACTATAAAAATAATTACAACCATGACATTATATATGTTTATTTATTTATTTATTTCACTATTGCCTGTAAAAGTCCAGCTTGAAACATTGACTTTAATACTTCACACATCTGTTAAATTAAGGCAAATATTAACAAAAATAATCGCCACGTACGCAAATTTGTTTCTAACATCAATTTTATTGTATCGCGTACGAATTTTTACTTCAGTGGTTAATTCACCTTATAGAAATTTAGCAGTTTGCTTCTGTATTTCAAAAACTATGCACATGAGATTTTTTTCACTATTTTTCCCATAATCACCGGGGTCAAGTTAGTTGTTTAAGATATTTTGCGCCAAAAATTTGTTAATAAAATTGGTTATAAATTTTAGCAGGATACACTCTTTTCTCAGAAAGTAGTGCCTTGGGATTTTTTTCACTATTTTTTTCAAAATCAGCGCAGTCGAATTAGTTGATTTTGATACTTTGCGCTAAAAAATTAATAAAAATTAAATATTTTCTGAACATCTGTCAAGACATAATTCTCTTCGAGGGGGAAATTTTACGACTTTGTCTGTCTCTGTCTGACTCACAGAAGCATATAATAGGCAGCAGGTAATCCCCCAACAAGTTTCTTATCTTTGGGACTCACCACATATAATAGGATTATAGCTATAAAACTCAAGTGGCCAGAACAATGGCCTTTGACATTGAAGTGGTTAATTTATTCGATAGAAAAATAGCAGTTTGCTACTGTATTTCAAAAGCTATAAATATGAATTTTTTTTTACTATTTTTTCTTTGATTCACGATGTCAAATTAGTTGATTATGATACTTTGCGCCAAGAAAATATTAATAAAATTTTATAGTTATTTTTGCAGGGTGCACTCTTTTCTCGGAAAGTAATGCACTGGGATTTTTTTCTATACTTTTATGATAATTAACATAGTCGAATTATTTGATTAAGATACTAAAATAATATATATATATCAATGTATGAAGAGATATTTGAAACTAATTTATAGAGGGTTGGGTAGCTTATTGAACAGGAGTCATAAATTATTACTATTAACTTGAAGAGAAATAAATGGGCCGTATTAAATAAATTCATACTTAATTTACTGTGTGTAAATTACACCAACTAAAAATATATAACGTGTCATTTTAAAGACAAAATTGGAAATGATTTTTGCCAGTAAATATTGCAGAAAACATAAACCTAAAAGGAATCATGAAATCGAACAAGAATTAGAGGAAGATATTTAGCAATATATATTGCTTCTAATGTAGGATGGAATTTTCCCATATATTTCCGGAAATTTCTAAAATGGAATTCCCGATTTTACTCCGGGATACATTTTTAAGGAAATTCTCGGGAATTTTTCCAGGAAATAAAAATATTCTTAACAGGAAATTCCCAGTGACCCATCATTATTTTAATGTCTAACGTTAATATATAGATACATGAGGAGAAATTAATTTTGTTAGTGATTTTGCTATGTTTTGGTCATTTTATGACTTCATGTTTTCACTTTCTTTAATATATCTATTAGCAGACAGCCATTATTTATTTTGTTCCCAGATTTCAAGAGCTATTTATCATTGCTTCTGTAAGTGAGGTTAATTTCTTAGCTGGGTAGCTCTTACATTGTGGTATTTTACATTAAAAACAAACTTATCCTCATTGTATTTGTTTGTATATTTTCTGCCAGAAGCCAATTCTTTACCTAACATTTCCTATAGTATTTCCAGTTGTCAGTAAATTTCGCAATATGTCACTTTGTAGATTATGAGTAAAAAGTAATATATTGCAATAATTTCTGTTAATAAATAAACAGTACAAATCCTCAAGGTGCAAAACACGACGCCACTAGTGGCGCAGGGGCAACCCTGAACGCCACCTTGATTAGCCAAGTGGCCAAGCCTCCACACTGAATATTAACTCTATATCTTGTGACGTCACCCCATCCCGATACTCATATGCTCGTGTCCCCAGAGGCCGCGTCACTTTAACAGACTTCGATGGTCATGTAATTGACAAATTGACGGGGCTGTATTATCTCGTTATTGTTCAAGAAATTCTAGATGATTTGTTTACTTCGCAGTAGGGTGGATTATGTTTACAAATAAAAGTTATTTTTAGTCGTGAACACAACGTATTTCAGTTAATTAACTAGAGTATTACTTGCCATATACATTTGTGAAGAACTTAATTAAAATTGATAAAACATGGCGAGGTTGTTTTATTTATATCAATGTTACCTTATAAGTAATTTTATTCTGTCGGTTTATTATCTAACTTTTATTTATTTCCAAATTCTACAACCCTATATCAAAGTTGTGTAGAGTTAAAACAAACTAAACAACAGTATTAAACCAAAAATTGTGTTGACAAACGCGAAATATCCAAAAAAATACTCATTTTTCAAAGCTTGCAATCCTAGTATGCTTTTTTTTATTTTATTCTGTGGCTTTATTATCAAACTTTTATTTATTTCCAAAACCTATAACCCCATATTAAAGTTGTATATAATTAGAACAAACTAAACAACAGTATTAAACTAAAATTTGTGTTGACAAACATAAAATATCCCAAAAATACTCATTTTTGTGCCCAAAATTCTGATTTTGGGAAATAGTCCACCTTGATAGATCTCCTTGCGCTGATTTTAAATTTTCAAACGGAATTTAATTATGTCTTTTCGTTCCTGAGATATTTGCTTTCAAAGTTGCACCTCAAAAAAGTGTGTTTTTTGGCAATATCTCTAAAATGGGTACAGATACAATCTCAACGATTATACCAGTCGATTCTACGGGAGAAGTTACATAAAGAAATGTTTTCTCCCCATATACGTTCTTTGGAGCGATTAGGTGAAAATTGAGAAAATCGAAAAAACCTAAATTTCAAAATTTCTTCACGGAACTTTTTTTCTCCAAAACTTTTCATTTTCTACACTTACGTAGATATCGATGCGCTGATTTCAAATTTTCAAACCGAATCCAATTATCTTTTACCGTTCTCGAGATATTCGCATTCAAAGTTGAGTTTTGGCAAAACCTAAAAAAACAGGTTTTTTAGGTATACCCCTTTAAGGGTTAGGTTTACGACTTCGTCGACTTCACCATTCGATTCTACGGGCAAAATTACATAAGTGTACTAATTTTCAGATTTTTATTCCAATGGATACAATTTTTAGAGCAAAAAAACGAAAATGGCCAAAATCGAAAAAAATGCCTGATGAACCCCTTGCGATTTTTTTCGATTTTTGGCCATTTTCAGTTTTTTCCTTGTAGAAATTATATCTGTTGAGGTAAAAATCTGAAAATTGGTGCACTTATGTAATTTTGCCCGTAGAATCGAATAGTGAAGTCGCCGAAGTCGTAAACCTAACCATTTGAGGGGTATACCTAAAAAACCTAAATTTTTAGGTATAACTTTAAACTTAAATATCTCGAGAACGGGAAGAGATAATTGAATTCTGTTTGAAAATCTGAAATCAGCGCAACGATATCTACTTAAGACCAAAAAATGAAAAATTTTGAAGACAAAAAGTTTCCAAGCGAAAAATTGAAATTTAGGTTTTTTCGTTTTTCTTATGTTTCACGAAATCGTTCCAAAGAACGTATATATGGATAAAACATTTCTTTATATAACTTTTTCCGTAGAATCGAATGGTAAAGTAGTAGAGATTGTATCTCTACTCATTTTTGAAATAAACTCAAAAAACACACATTTTTCAGGTACAACTTTGAGAGCTAATATCTCTGAAATGAAAAGAGATAATTAAATTCTGTTTGTAAATTGGGTATCAGCGTATCTAATTCTTTAAAAAATATTACAAACAAAATTTTGTAAAATTTGAAAATTTTCGAACTAAAAATTCGATATTTTCAAATATTTTCAGGTTTATGCAAAAATACAGCATCAGCGGTTTTGGAAATTGCTTTCCCTGTTATTCCTACATACATAAACTATTATATTATTAATTATTAATTTTATAAATTAACTTTAAAAAGAAGAAAATGTATCTTTTGTATAATTTATTGTAAAGTCGAATGGTGCGCCAAGATCTGATTTTAATATATTAGTATTTAATCCACAGCCGTGCGTAAAGGGGCACTTACATAAACTGTATGTTGTACAATAATGGCTATTGACATTAGTGATCGTAGAAAAGAAGTATTAAAGTCGGAAACCGCGTTTATCCAAATTATTATACAAAAATATACATTTATTTATATACACTATTGAATTGATATAGTAATGAATTTTAAGAAAAGTATGTTGTGTAAATATTTATTAAATATTTTAGTACGTATCAAATTAAATAGTTTTTTTTATGTGCATAATATATTTATCGTATAATATGTGTCATGCAAATCAATGATTGTTGAAAAATTTATGGAGAAACTCATTGTTAAAGTTCCGAAGTATTGATTTCCCTTCCACAGTTGCTAGCTTTCCACCCAGATGTCGTCCTGGGAAAGCTCGCTTTTCCTTAGTTCCACATTTTCCTCATAGAGTGTACAATTTCCCAGCATTTTCACATCTGCGTGTTGTGAGAAGCATTTTAGCTAATCAAAACAATAACAATTCTGTGTGTTCTTACAGAAACAGTGTTAGTTTTGTAAGGTTAATGAAAGTTTTTTCGAAGGATTCTAAAACTAAAACGTTGCGAGATGACGCACTAGAAGAATGAGATTACCTTTAAGGTTAAGATGTCAGAAAAAGAGATCCATAACCATTTTAGTGTGTTGTATTTGTTGTGTTTTCTTGTATTTGTTAATAAAACACCGTGGGTCAATTTTAAGCCCTTATATATTTGCTTCAAAAGAAGTAGATTATCAAAAACCATCGCTGTATCACATACCTGGTACTTTTATAGAAGACAATGTGTTGTCAAATAGCAGTTATTGCAATTTCAACTATAACCTACCTGACGAATTTAAGTTTAAGGATTCAGATTTGAAATTTAGTCCTCAGTTAGGACAAAATGGAGTATACAGGGTTTTGTATAATGTGATAGAAGGAGTCGCAAACGAAACAAGCACTTACTCAATAACTTATTGTACTCATCTCACACCACATTTCGTCTATCATCTGGCTGAGATTGTTCGATACTGGGAAGCTGCAATTAGTGTGGCTGCATTTGTTCCAGATGTAGATGCAGATGTTACAATTCAGTTATTGAAGCATTTATGTCATTGTCTACCTGGTATGAATAGAGTTAGTGTACACTTCGTTTTTCCTGAAAATAGACCTCCTTATGTACAACGCTCTGACTTGAGACTAAAATGTTCTGTACCAGATGTTACAGACTTAGAAACGTTTAGAAACAGAGAAAATCTACCATATCCTGTAAATGTCTGTAGAAACGTCGCTCGAAAAGCAGCCAAAACAACACATGTACTTGTCTCTGACGTTGAATTAATACCAAGTAATCAACTTGCTACAAAGTTCGTTACAATGTTGAAATACGTCAGGTTTTTAAAAATTCCATCGTATCATGTTTTTGTTGTGCCAGTGTTTGAAGTAGAATCTGGAGAAATAGTGCCAAGAACGAAAAAGGAATTAAAAAGACTGTACGATAACGAAAGGGCGGTTTATTTTCATCGATGGCTTTGTCAACATTGTCAAAAGTTCCCCGGATTGGTAAAGTGGCTAAATTTGCCGAATAAAGGGAATGTAGTCAAACCGTACATCATAGCGAAAAGGGAAGATCCATTTCACCGATGGGAACCTATTTACATTGGGACCAATAATGAACCATTTTATAGCGAGACGCTGACATGGGAAGGACAGCAGGATAAGATGACTCAGGTAAACACTTCACTGTTTTACCTCCCGCCTGTCAATATGTATAGGTATATGGGAGGTATTGTTTTTGGTCAAATTTCTCCAGTGATAATTGACGTGATTTCGTTGTGGGCACTTGGTGAAACATATTTAATAGATAAGGATAAACGAATTTAAATAAAACTCGTGATTATGTCACAATAGTTACTTAATGTGACGATCGTTTCGTCCTTTCGGACATCTTTAGACTAAATTACAAACTTACTTTTTTATAATCACTACTACTACTCAACCTGCACAATAATATATATATATATATATATATATATATATATATATATATATATATATATGTATATATATATATATATATATATATATATATATATATATATATATGAAAATATATAAAAGAAAATTTGTAATTCAGTCTGATGTCCGAAATGACGAAACGATCGTCACGCTAAATTGCTATTGTGGAATAAGCAAGTGTTTTATTTAAATTATTTTATCCTTCTCCAGTGAGTTTTCAACATATGACCACGAATTAAGGTCCTGAAATAACAAACTAATTATAAAACTAAAAATTGAATGTACTGAAAACCTTAAATAGAATATACAGTGGCGGTAGGTAATGTGTTGGACACATTAAATTTTTTCGATGTTGTTGTAGTGTTCTAATTTTATTGGTTAATTAAAACTTAATAAAATCAGTAAATAGATATTGATCGGGACGAAATTGACTACGTCAGAAGTTTATATCCGGGAAAAATATTAAATGAAATTGCAGTTTACTATATGTATGTCCTCATTGTCCTCTGTATCGAAAAAAATATAAAATAAAAACTAATATTTGTACATTTAATACACCTATGGAAAATATGTTTTTCCGTTTAAATTTAAACAAAAATATTTTTAAAAAATGTCAAGAACAAATACTCTTTCTGTTTTTGTTTTCTTATTGTTTAAATAATAGCAATGATAAAATGATTACTGGTATAAATATATAGTATGATTTAAAAAAAAATATGCTTTTATTATTATTATCTGCTAATAATCTACATCATATAATTATTTTTTATTATTATATGTTGTAGATATTATAAAATTAAATAAAAAAAACAACTTTTTAATCTTAACTTCTTGTGGTTATAAAAAATAAAATTGATATCAATAGTTTTTCTGTGCGATGTTAGTTGTAGTTTTATTATTTTTAACTTTTATTTAATATATGTTTAAATTTAACCAAAAAACTTTACCTTTAAAAAGCAAAAATAAGTCTGATATAACAATAGTGCTAGCATAACGTTTTTATCCAAAAAATATGATATAGCTTAGTAGTTTTTAAAAAATAATCTTCAGTAAATAAAACCGTAAGTCCGACCAAAGTATTTGAAAATTAACTGAAAAAGTTAATAATTCATAAATATATTTAAATTTATTTATATTTTTTTTATAAATGTGCATATTTTATTATCCATTTTATCATAAATTTTATAGATGTAAAAACTGTAAAAATCTATAAAAATATTTCCTCAACCCGTTTTGTAAGCGAAGTTATTGAAGCTGAACCGAAACCTGATTCAAATGGGGAGAACCCAAATCATAAATAAACCAAGTTGCTTTAAAATGGGTGTTTGGGAATATATATAGGTATATATATACACTTAAACCAATCAATCTCCGTACACCTAATTAAATCTAAAAAAAAAAAATTATTATAACAACTAAGTATGCCAATTTAGTCTCCGTACACCTGTAAATTATATTAAATCAATGATCTTTTGAACCGTCATTAATTATAATTACTTCCCTTAAACGGTTTGTCATACTTCCTACTAATTTTCTTGGAGTTTGGGAGTCAATTTTACACCATTCATCTACCATAAATACAGTAGTTCTTTTATATTCTTTGGGTGTCTTGTTTTACACATTTTTTTAAAATAAACTACAGAGATGTTCAATGGGATTCATATCAGGCGTTTTTAGTTGTTGTCTACAATTGTACAAGAAGTTTACATGTAGGTATGTTTGGGGTCATTATCTTGTTGAAAGATATAAGAATCTCCAAATTTTCAACACATTTTTCCAAATTACCTTTTAAAATATTTAAATAACTCTTTTTCTCATTAATAAAAATTAAGTTTCCCACCTCTTCCTCTGCATTCCTACAGCCCCATGCAAGCACAGATCCTCCTCAATATTTCACTATTGGGCATATTGTATTATTTTTATTTGCTCATTCTTTCATTTCCAAACAATAATTCGTTCATCTAATCTAAAATAGTTTATTTAAAAAATTATATCACTCTCCTTAATTAAGTATTTTTATTCAAAAATCACATATAGGAAATTTTTATCTAAATAAAATTATCTCGACGATAAGAAAATTTATTTTGATAAGAATTTAAAATCACTTACTTAAATTGCCCGTGACAGATTAAAATTAATTTTAAATATATCTTTTACTTACATTTTATCTATTTGTGTATTAACCTTAACATTAAGATATATGTCGTCCTGGACTTTTTATAGACGTTTTTGATTTCTACAATTTTTCTATAGAAAGCATTTAATATATTTACCGTTAACTGTTAAGACAGCGTTCTTGAAAAACGCATTTGTTTGACCTTTTTTTCATCGACTTTAGTTGCAAAATTGGTAGCCACGAAAAGCCGTTTTATTTTAACAGGATAATAAATATTCGTAAAAGAATTTTTGAAATCGGATGAGTAGTTTTGGAGATCCCTACATCCATTTTACAAACATTACCTCTTTATAATATAATGGAGCCAATTCTGTAAATTAGTGGTTAATTTTTAATAAGTTGCTAAAATTTTTGACAAATAAAACAAACATTACAAGTGATGTTTTGACATTTTCTTCAGTGTTATCTATTTTCATTCTAGAAAAAAATTAGCAACTGGTTAAAAATTAACCACTGAGTTACAGAATAGGGGGGAATATAGATTTATAGGAGTAATATTCCAGATGGTTGAAATGTGCCTTATGGGATATAAATTTATAATCCTGGACGGAGCATTCCTGGTTCATTGGCCGGGAATAAAACGTCGTACAGCCGAGTCCAAAATCCGAAACGAGTGGCGCAAGCCCCACCAGAAACAAAACACGAAGCAGTATGACGTCATCATCAACCACCTGGCTACTAAGTACACGGAGAACGATCGCTGCAAACTTCAGTAATGTGTTAGATGTACCTGTTTATTGTTAGTGTAAATCTGTAAATGTATATATAAAAGTATATTTGGTGTAAATAAAATATTCAAATGCATTGTTGTTTCTATTCCCTGCTTTAATCCGTTATTAGGTATTGTCATGCTGTTTGACCTTATTTCAGATAAGTGAAGTTATCAGAAGATTGATTGATTGGAATTGATGACGAGTAAAGATAATGATTGCGGAGATCAATTGAGAGAAATAAAATTTATTATTGTTTATTTGTATAAAAAAATATACGCTTAATCTGTTAATCAACTGTTTTTATAGTATTAAAGTGTATTACTGTTTGATAAATACATAGCAGAAGTAAGTACATTAATTAAAAACATAGTAAATTTTTATAGAAGAACAAATATTGGTTTACTTTCTGCATAGTCGGAAATATTTTTTTCCTGGAAGATGTGAAACACTTTTATTAGTTGTAAATACACAAGAGCTTTTTATCATGAAACTTTTCTAATTTGCAAATTGATACGAAAATTGTGTTTTGAAATTGTTTTTACACATATTTCAAGACAAATTTCTATTAGGTTAACTTGTCAAACTGAAATTTATCTGAAGAAAATTAAATGGTATATGGTAATGCGGTCCTCCATTGTTTTTTATTTTTTTATATGAAACTTTATCTAATTTGAAAGCGAGGTATAGTTTCAGAAAGCCTTAATTGTAATTTGTTAAGCCGTAATATTTTTTTAATTGTACTGCGACGTAGATGTTACAGTAATTCAGTTCTCAAACAGTGGGGTTCGCTAAAAATTCAATTACCTAATAAAAACATATAAATATATTTTACATAACTATTGTGTTCTTTACTTGGTAATATGCATAAATAATAAGCATTATATTTATTATTGTTTTGATCTGATTACTAGAACAAAGATAAGTCAAAACGACAAAAAAATTATGGCTAACTTTGTATTAAAAATTTCTTTAACCTCAAGTTTTCGGTATCGTTTGTATTTTTTATTATTGTTATTATTCTGAAGCTCTTTAAAATATTAATTTCATTCTCATTCAATAAATTTTGAAAATGTATATAACAGTTATATGATTATTTATAAAAGTTTAAAGGTTGTAAAAAGTATTGTTTTATTTAATTGTAAAACGTAAAATCTAGTTTAAAGGTTAAATTCTAAGCATATTTTTTTGATAATAAAGTAAACAATTACTGGGAAGTTGAATATCGAGAATATCTTGATATTTTCAAGGAATAAAATCTTATCAGTTGAATTTAAATCTCTGAACTTTAAATGCATGGCCAGATTGCAGTTATTATTGTAATATTGACGTATGTAGCAAGGGTCAAATGCATATTTTTAATGTAATTAGTTGCAGTAATGTTCAACGTACGACCATAAATTTAGCGAATTGCGTTTCCTTTTCCTTGGGAAGGAACAGACAGATCCTGAGCTCCTGCGGTGTCGGCTTCATATTTACGGTCGCCGAGGGAGTTAATTACCAATCTCATATGATCATCATTATTTAAACACCGTTTTACGACCATTCATAAGACGTTTAAAAATAAACTAAATCTAAAAATACATATTTGCGTAGTCTATATTTCTTCATTTCATTCATATTTGATTATTTGCAATACGATTATTTGTAGGGTTTCATTTAATTAATCTTACATTTGGTATTTGATTTTATTAAATTTAATATTTGATTTCATTTTAATTAAAGCTTTTTATGTTTATTTTATTGCTAAATTAAATGAACTAAAGGGCAGCGGTATTTCGCTGACTTACTCTACTTGTACTGAGTATATACAGTTGTTTTTACGGAGGATAATTTTGTACTAATTAGGGCAAGAATTAGAGTAGTTCACAGTCAGTGAGCACCCTTCCCTCAGGTAGTAAACATTATGGTGACTGGTTTTTATGGAGGGTGTTTTTGAATTAATTAGGGCAAGAATTAGAGTAGTTCACAGTGAGTGAGCATCCCTCTTACAGATAGTAAACATTACGGTGACTGGTTTTTACCGAGGGTGATATTCAACTAATTAGGGTAAGAATTAGAGTACTTCACAATGAGTGAACAACCTTCTCTTGGTAGTAAACATTACGGTGACTGGTTTTTATGGAGGGTAATTTTCAACTAATTAACTAGGGCAAGAATTAGAGTAGTTTACAGTGAGTGAGCACCCTTCTCACAGGTAGTAAACATTACGGTGATTGGTTTTTAGAGACGGTGATTTTGACCCAATTACAGTAGGGCAAAAATTAGAATATTTCGAAGCAGTGGTGCACCCAAGGTAGGTGTTTTGGGGGTTCAAACATCCCCCCGAAATGAATAAGATATTTAATTAAAATAATAAAATTATATATTGATTATTTAATGCTTGTAAATTTTATGTTTTATTAATATATTATCTTTATGAAATGAACTCATTTTTTGTTCTTCTAATTACGAATTATGTTTTATTTTTTTAAATTCTAAGTGTAGAACATTTCATTGGATGCTCTTAAATTTAGTTGCTCAACTTGATTTAATATATAATTACAAAAAGAAAAAATGTTAAGTTCAAATACATAGATTCATAACACAGGATATATGATACCATTTACATTAAAAAGCAAGACCCCTCATTATTGAAGATTGAAATTGACACATCTAAAAAATGAATTTGGAGTCAAAGTAGGTATTTGAGCAATCCTATGTAAAAGAACAATCATACTTACTAATAATCTGATTATAAAATGTAAAATGAAGTGTTTGTAACAGATAATGTCACTCTAATGTTCCATAAAGGAATTCTGGAGACCCGCGAAATATTCCAAGGAGCAGCAACTTGAGATTATCATACAAATTCCATGTCTAGGTTAATCGCGAATTAAGTTTTCTTTGTGCAGAGTTTGTGCCAAGTTTAGTAGTTAAAATCTACTGTTCCTGTTGCTTTGTTAGTACGATAACATTCACGATGTTAATTATAGCACATGTGACAAATATAGCATCACCTCTTTAATGAAAATTAACAACAATGACGTTAATTATTAAGTTTTGTTATTCTTGTTTTTGTTTGCACGTTTATTAATATTAAGGATCCTTATTTAAAACCTTATTT
The DNA here is from genome assembly GCA_035578165.1 of Stenolophus ochropezus. Lineage (NCBI taxonomy): Eukaryota > Metazoa > Arthropoda > Insecta > Coleoptera > Carabidae > Stenolophus > Stenolophus ochropezus. The sequence goes on along the minus strand of JAQOWZ010000016.1, from coordinate 648,384 downwards.
CACCTACGCAAATTTGAAATAGTTCTAAAAAAAACTAATAATTAAGCTAAAAATTGAATGTACTGAAAAATTTATATAGAATATATTACTACAGTGGCAGGAGGTAATGTATTGGACACATCAGATTTTTTTCTTTTAATAAAATTAATCGAAATACGAAGCAAGATTAAAAAAGATATGTGTGAAAAGGGGCGCCCTTTTTATATCTTACCCACCCCAACTTTTTTTCTAGATCCGGCCCTGATGACCCTTTAGCTAACATAGTGATTAGTTTTTATATTTTGAAAAAATCAATCTTTTTATGTGTACATTAATTTCTAGAAAAAAAAGTTCATTATTGAAAAGCTCTACTTAGTCTGAGCGTATGTCTAAATTAGCAGAATAGAGGCCATAATAATGTCGTGTGATGATAAACATATGATAATGACAAGCGTGGTGAATACGGCTTTTATTAGTCCGATATCCCGCGGTATAATTCAGCTGAAATTGCAACAGATAAAACACTTGTCCGCTATCATTAGGTTTTTGTTTGCTTTCTACGTATGAAGGGTGATAAATGATCCCAGCTTGTTATATCGTAATCAGGGCGATGGCGACGCATGTCTGACGCAAAAACTACTTTTATTCGAATTATGAACGGTTACATCATGGCCTACAGGGTTTGTGGGTTCTTCTGCAGTTAATTTTCAGTTTTGTCCTTCTAGAAATTATATCTGTTGAGATAAAAATCTGAAAATAGGCACAATTATGTAATTTTGCCCGTAGAATAAAAAGGTCGCCCAAACCTTATACCTACCCATTTAAGGGGTATACCTAAAAACCTGATTTTTTTGGTATTACTTTGAAGTGAAATTTCTCGAGAACGGGAAGAGATAATTGAATTCTGTTTGAAAATTTGAAATCAGCGCATCGATATCAACTTAAGATCAAAAAATGAATAATTTGGAGGCAAAAAGTTTCGAGACGAAAATTGAAATTTAGGATTTTTCGTTTTTCTTATTTTTCATCTAAAAAAACATTTCTTTATATAATTTTCCGTAGAATCTTATTCTAAAATAAATAAATAAAAATAAAGATGTTAAAATTTATTTATTTTAAGATCCATTTTGACCATCCATGAATCCATTTTCTTATCTCTCATAAATGATTAGCCTTAAAATTTTATAATTTTATATAGGGGACTACTGTATCCAGTTGTGCACCTAACTTTTTCATTGCATTAGGCAGTGCCAAAAGGACACTTTGCTCGTAGTGTTTTTTGAATTTTTCGCATAACTTAAAAACGATTAGCCGTAGAATGTTGAAATTTTATTTATGTAGTTACTTCATCTTTGTTTCCAATCGGCCTTTGCAAAAGGCAGAAATTAAAAAAAGATAATGATTTAGTTGGTTTTTAATATTTTTAGGAAACATTCAATAATAAATTCAAATTGACACCTGTCAGAATATAATTCGTGAGAAATATGTACGAAATAAATAAAAACCAATAAGGAATAGTGATAAATAAATTTTCAAAAGATGATCCATTTCGAAGGGAAGTCCGAAGATATGAAATGAATGGAAGTTGAAGAATGATTAGCCGTAGAATGATCTCATTTTTCGGTAAAATTAGTTTAAATGAAGTACAACAAAAATTCGTATATTATAACGTACAAGGAAGTCATGTGGAGTCTACTTTATTTGTTGATTTATTATTTAAATTTTTCATATAACCTGGCAAGTCTGTGTACCAGTCATATATTTTCCTTTATTCCAAATGTCTAGCAAATGTAAAAATAATACGTTGAACCCACCCTATTTTCAATATTTAAAGAAAGCAAAATAAGTTTATTTTTTTTGTAATAAAAGTTTATACTTATCTCTATTTGCTATTTACAGAAGTCTTATAAATATTGTTGTTCCTTATGTTTATATTATATTAATATACAGAGTGGTAAAAAATAAGCACAAAAATAAGACAAAAAAGCAAGCTAATGATATGTCTTTTATATGAATTAATAGTAAAATATTTCGAATTTAGAGTCACCGATTTTAGCGACGAAGTATATATAATTTCTAGATGTATGCATCTTTTCGAATTAAGGTCAGATATACCGCCATACATCAGTTTACAGGAGTTTTAGGTCTACAAATAAATGTTTATAAATTAAAGATTAATAAACGATGCTATTAAGAATCGAAGAAACTATTTCAGATGCGTGTATCTTAAAGATAGCATTGATTTTTTAAATACTTTAAAAAATCAATTTTAAATACTTTAAAAAATCAATACCTGAAGTATGTAAAATGAAAACGACTCCAAATTTCAAGAATTTATAGAATATTATTTATTTATTATAGTATTTATTAATACATTTTAAATTTTTATGTACTGCATACTATAATATTTTTTGATTTTTTAACGCCCTGTATGTTATTTTTTTACCTAAACATATATGAAACACTTTTTTAAAAATATGTTTATAATTTACTTAACTTTTCAAATAAAAAATAACACTAGGTGTTTATTTATATTTCTTGATATTAATGTGTATTTATTTAAGTTTTCTTGTTCTTATTTAAAAAGTAAATAACTTTTTTTATATAAAAAGTGTCTCCGCAATTCTGCTCCATACAGTTCTACATCAGTTGAAGATTCTAGAGCAATGTTTTCTTTTCTTGCTTTTGCGTTACTTTTTCAGTACAGTTACTGTGGTAAGAAATAAAGTCTTTATATTAAAAAAAATAAATTATAATTTAACAGCTTAATTATCGTGGTCTTAATTTCCTATATTATTAGTAGGCTGTTGAAACATGTTTTTTTTTTAAATAAACTTAAAACATATTTTTCTTATACTTTAAGTCCACTCACTTACATTTTGAGAATTTTTGAAAAATTTGAATTACATTTACTCTAATTTATTTTTTGTAATATTTTTGAAGCACACTGTAATCGAATGATATTTAAATATTTTTAATATATTCTATTATAATTCCAGGGGAAGTAACCGGTTAAAAAAAACTGTTAACAAAAACCGCTAACCGATATTTTGAACAAAATTTGCGAACTTTAACCCTAATTTTAACCGATATTTTTAAGACTGAAAATACCGGTTACCATTAACAAAAAAAAACCGGTTTTAGCGAAGTTAACCTTTTCTTTAATAATATCATTTAGCCCGAAAAAATTTTTTTTATATCTATTGTATTTGTATTTGAATGTGATTTATGAGTTAAGAGAGTTTATAAAATTTACGTTTTATTGAAGGGTCATAAAATTAGGTAGTCTCTTTGTAAGTTTTAGGCATCAAGTTGACTTAAATTTCTTTGAATGTATTATAGGAATTTTTTAAAATATTCGTGTTTGATTTTTTTTCATTGCTCCATAATATTTTTTTTCTATTTTTTTAAAACTAGTTTCTAATTTTCAAAACTGGTTTTCGAACTAAAACCGTTATTTTTATAACATTCTCAATATGGGTTAACCGTTAACCAGTATTTTTTTCGGTTACATGCCTCGATTATAACAAATTTATAATAATCTATAGTCTGACAATAGATTTCGAGTTGACGTTTAAATTGTTTTATGGCTGTGGTATCTATTCCCTGAGTGCAGGAATTGAAAGAAATGTGACCTTTATGCATTCTGCTATGGGGTATAGAATTGTACGAAATCCATTAGTATACATTGTTTGTTTCAGGTACTGTATTTGGAAATCTCAAAGTAACATTAGCATCTCTGTCTTTTTATTTCCATGTCGTACAGTAATTCATCTATATTAAGTTAGGCGTGTTAATGTTACTTTGAGATTTCCAAATCCAGTACTTAGCTGGGTACCTGGAATAAACAGTGTTTGCTAATGGTTTCGCCAAGGAAAAACTTTGAATAGTTATAGTGCTGGACAACATAATTAAGAATTGGATTACATCACCCCCTACTAGCATACCGTAAACATGGGATTATCCCCAAATTTATGGTACAGAAATGCAGGGACTGATTTCAAATTTTTAAATAGGTATATATAATACAGGTAAAAATGTTTGGTTTATACGTACTAAAACAAATTTTTATTTTATTTATGTAAAAACTAATCCAGCCTAATGGGGAATGGTTAATTTTCTTTCCATTATTGATCCTCATTACAGTTATAAGAATATGAAATTTTTATTAATACCGCCCCTACATATTTTCGACTCATCACCCGTTGTGAGGGTTAGCCGCATCCATTACCAAGCTTAAGGGATTAACCAAATATCTTGTTCTGTACTATACCTCCACCGTAAAACAATTTAAACGTCAACTCGAGATCTCTTGTTAGACTATACTAGGTGTTAAGAAAATGAGAAATGATTTGAATTAATTGAATGCAGCTTGTCCAGCGACCTACTACGCAGTGAATAATGACTGTGTTCCTATTGTGAACAACTTGATAGTCTGCGATGGTAACCCCATGAATATACAGTGTCCCGAGGACAGAAGGATTCGAATCCTGAGTACTATTTATGGTAGAACAAGTACTACTGCTTGCCCATTTGACGGACATGATACCAATGTTGATTGTACTGATGAAAAAACTGTTATACTTCAAGAATTGTACGTATCTTTCTATTTTGTGTGTTTGCTTTATTTGACATTTTAAATATTTTTAAGCACATTATTGTAAGGAGAACTAACATCTTACTTATTTGCTCCAGAATGTGCTCTGGTTTGAGTAAGCCAAGAATTAAAGTAAACGATTAAAATGTTCTAATTTCTGTCGCTCTGAAACCAAAACTGCTAAATCTGCCACAGAATGTGCTCTGGTATCAGCACATCTAGAATTAGAGCACACGCTAAAGCGTATTCCAATTGTTTATTTAGTTTCTGTCATTTGTTTAAGCCTACTTGATTACAATTTTGAAAACCTGATAAAATTTGTTTTAAACGATATTTCTTTAAAATTAATGATCGGATGTTGAAAAGATAATTGAAAGGTCTTTCGAACTGTGCCATGTTTGACACCCTTTTCCATTTAAAATTTTTGACGTGCAGTCCACTGCCATTTTAGGTTTGAATTTATGCCATTGGTACTAATCCATTCAGGTGTCCCCCTTTATACTAAAATTGACGTGTTCGAGCGTTTATTGCAAAACTGATGTTAAGTGGCTAAAAATTGCGCTGATAATTTTCATTGGGCTACCCTGTATATAATATATAATATCAGGGTTGAGAAAAATACGGGTTTTTCACAAAAAACACAACCCACCTGGGTTTTTTTTTTAAAAAAAACGGGTTTTATTAAAAACGTCAAAATATATTTATTATAAATTATTTTAGATATCAATAGTTCACATTAATTTCTGAAAGTTATAAGTAATTAATTATTGTTTTGCACTGTTTCTGTTTTTTCACGATTCTACCACGCTGACTTTACAGATGTGACGGAAGACAAACTTGCACAGGACCTCCTCCAATTATTTTCGATTGGGATCCTTGTTACAACACCTATAAATATCTAAACATTACTTACGTTTGTGAGATAGATAATCCAGGTAAATCTACCATTTATACAGGATGTTAAAAACAAATAGCCCACAAATTTGAAGGGTAATTAGACACCCTAAATTTGTATCTGTTTCAGTAATAATTTGCCAGTCCCAACGACAACTTCTGGAGTGTTGTGACAACGAAGTAATTCATATAAATAGCGCCCTTTGGGGCAGAACTGATGCTAAAATATGTCCCAGAGCTAATTTGGGTAATAAAAACAACTGTACACCTGCAGATGTCACCACTGCTGTTGTGCAAAGGTAAAAAAAATCAACATATCTACTCAAGTACAATTTTTACTTGAGGCGTATACATTTTATCCTCTACACATGTTATATTGCTCGACATTGTATCTTGCACACATTCAATCTTGCACATCTTTTATCGTGCACACTTTTAATCCGCGAAAAAAGTTGTCGTACATACATTTTATCTTTAAAATCATTTTATCATCCACACATTTCATCTTCCACTCATTTTATGTTTGACACATTTTATCTTTTACATATTTTATCTTCCGAAATATTTAACACTGAATATTTTATCTAATTATAAGTATGTTAATTGCATGGGCAATAAAATGAATGAAAGATATAATTACATTGTTTTAAAGATGAAACGTTGGCGAAGATAAAATGTATGGAACATAAAATGAATGGAAGATAAAATGTGTGGACGATAAAGTGTGCGCAAGAAGAAATGTGTATAAGGTAATTTTTTCGTGGATTAAAAATGTGCACGATAAAAGGTGTGCAAAATTGAATATTTGAAAGATACAAAGTCAAGTAATATAACATGTGTGCAGGATAACATGTATATGCCTCCAATTTTTTGTTTATGATTTTTACTTAGAGCTGATAATTTTATGCAAATACATATCTCTTTTTGTAGGTATATTTTCAAAATTCGTATATTTCTGTGCAATTCATGTACTGAAGCTAATATTTTAAATTTAAAAATGCATATTTGGATATTTTACATCTTGCGTATTTTGAATTTTTGTGCATATATATTTTGTGATTTTTGAACGGATAATTTTTAATTGGCTTTGGATTCACCTTTGGAAAATGTGTAAAATACAGTTTAAATAACAAACAAAACAGTAGTAAATAAGTAAGCAGCAAACAAAACAAAATTAAGACTGAAGAAGACCCATATGTAGTTGAAACCGGTTGGACCAGAAATAAAACCAATTTTCAACTGACTGAATTCCAGTAATTTTTTCCATCATTCTACTACACCAGTCAAGAAAATCCATCTAGCAACAAAAATTAATATTTGTTTATTTTCCAGCTGTGAACAAAGGAATGAATGTTGGATCCAAGCCACGAATGGTTTCCTTGGAGGAACTGATCCTTGTCCTGGAACCAGCAAGTATTTGGAGATCGACTATGACTGCGTTTCTAGAATAAACGAGGTGTATGTTTGCGATGGTAACGATATGGCCTTTAGTTGTCCATCAGGCTTGGTTATCAGAGTTCTCACTGCTACGTACGGTAGACAAAGCCATAATATTTGCCCTATGGATGGACATGATACGTACCTAGCTTGCGCCGTGGATAAAACGGCTATTATTAAACAGGCGTAAGTATATTTCTGCCATTCTATATAGCGAATTGTATGAATTATTATTTCTTCTTCTTCTTCACTGTTGAACTAATGCCCTTTAGGGCGTCGGTTGAGTATTGTTTGAGTTCTCTACTATCCACGCTTTCCATCTTGCCCGGTCCTGAGTTAGATTTTTGAGTTCCTGTGAAGTCTTTCCTCTTTTAATGCCGATTTTTTCAATATGGTGTATCCACTGTTTCCTTGATTTTCCCCTCTTTCTTGTATTTTGTTTCTTAGTTTCTATTATTTTCTTAACTATCCTATTTTCGTCCATGCGTTGTATGTGTCGTTCATACCACCATAGTTGTTTGTTTTCTATTATTGTCACATCGGTTCTTGTTATAATTCTTGTCGTATTTGTTTATTTCTTATTTTGTCTAGTTTTGTTTTTCCACTAATTTTTCTAAGGTATTTCATTTCCATAGCATTGATTTTTGATTCATGTTCTTTTAGTGTTATCCAAGTTTTGCTTGCATATATTAATGTCGGAAGTACTACTGTTGTAAACTCTCATTTTAGTTTTTAGATCTATTTCATTTTTACTCAATATCTGTTTATTTATCGAATGGTATATATTTAAAGATCTTTGGCTCCTCTTTGCTAATTCAAAATCTATTTTGCCATTATTACTTAGTATAGTTCTTAAATATTCAAATGCTGTTACTACTTCTAGTCTCTTTTTACTAGATGTATTTTTTTTTCTTTTTCCTTGATTTCTTTCTCATTTATTATCATGACTTTCGTTTTGTTTGTATGTATTTCCATTTTTAGAGCTCTTATTTCCTCTCTCCAGACATCTATTAGGTGTTGCATATTTCTTTGTGACTTGGCTATTAGGACGATATTATCTGCATATAACAGAAGAGATTTTTGTTGGGACTATGCTTCTATATTCTATTATTGTTGGTTTACTTTTACTTTTTGTGTTCTTTATTAGGTAATCTTCTGATTAGTTTTTTGAAAATAAAAAATACGTTTCTCTAATTTTGTCTGAAGAATAACATTAAGATTATACAAAAACTCATTCTTTACTTTGTATTAAATTGAATTTTTACATGTTACAGATGCGATGGTCTAAATTCTTGCAACATGCCTGTACCTTCATCTGTTTTTGCTACTGATCCTTGTTACAACACTTATAAATATCTAGATATCGATTTTATTTGTGTAAATCCAGGTAATTATTTGAAATTAATAATATTTATATAGTGTACAGTATGTACTTTTGTATATTGATACGCTATTCATATTTTTGTTGATGAATAATGTTTTTTTTTGTTTTTAGCTGATCTTGGTGTCGTTTACTGAACTTCGTTAAGTATTGACAGAAAGGAGTACCTATTTGACATATTTTTATAATATAGGTACTTACTTTTATAATTAAAGTAGATTTTAGTTGATATGTATCATAATGGTTACAATGTTAATGCAATATTGTATATTGCGCACTGTATTAAAATGTATTATTATAAATAAATATGAACAATAATAATAACCTTTTTTTTACATATTTAATCCAACAATAAAACCAAAAATTTATTGTAGAGACACTTCAACATCCTATGAATTGTTTGGTACGCAAATAATAGTATATTATAAACCAAGGTTGAGAAAACTATCATTATTGACTTAGCTGTGTAAAATATATAGCAATTTTATTTTGTTATTTTTAAAATTCAAAATTAATTTAGGTAATACTGTTCACTTCGACAGTAATTTTAAATAATAATAAAAATAACTAACGCAGCTAACATGTCAGATAAACCGTTAAACATTTGTTAATTTTTTCTAAATTCCATAGCTACTACTATTTTTGAGATGATTTACGTTATTTTTACACCGAACTTCTAAGCTTACTAGGCATGTAAAATTATTTTTGCTTATTGATTCAGACGTAAAATTTTATGCTCTTGGAACTTTTTTATCTAAAATAATTAGGGAAACAGGAAATTACGAAAAATTACTTTACATGTTAAATCCCTATGTTCGGGTGTTTTAGTCTCCACCCTGTATATTATTTTTTTCACTACTACCATTTCACTCCAATATTACTAAAAAAAATATGTTGACAATATCGAACATTTTGACATGAACATTAACTTGTTTCCTAATACAAAAGTAAAGTAGGCTGTTTATGTTTTTATATTTGACGTTTCAGTTTGTCAACCTCACTTTTGAATTTTAATTTGGTTATATTTGATTTATTTATTTAATTTAGATGGCATATTTAAATTGTGAATTCATACTTTACATTTTTCTTGAGTTAAATAATTCAAATATTTGGATTTGGACACTCCAAGTTTTTATTACCGACCGTGGTTAATAATAATTTATTATTGACCTAGCTAACCATGGTTACCAAGTAAGCGATAGTAAAAAACATTTTCTTATGTCAAATAAAGGTTAATAATAGTGGGTGTCTAGGATAGTAGTAAAACAAAACCTTTTTTTATTAAAATTTCGAAGGGTAGTTTTCACTAGAAGAATAAACTACAGTTTTAATAGGATGCTCATAGAAAGAGCGACAAATAGAAACATCGCTATAATCTTTTCAGTAATCCTTTTTGGATTGTAATATAGACGTAAATATGATTTTTGAATGATTTGTAAATTATACTAACTAAAATAAAGGATTATTTTTGAAATTTATATTTATTTCAAAGTATTCGTAGTATTTATTGTATACGTAAGTCTTTTCGATTATTATTATTATTACTTTTTCGTTCTCAAACGACTTATTAGATCCAGTTCTCAGTATTTCAAGTAATATTCAAACATCAGTAAGACAGCCTTTCTTGGCGACCGTATCGATGAAAATAAATTTATCATTTCACATTAGTGACAATAAGTGAAATAGTTAACGAGCTTTGATAAATTTGTGAGAAAAAAAGCAGCTATAGTAACATTTATGTTATTCTTATCCTTATCACTCAAATAAGTGGCCTCTTTTGAAAGAATGACAATAAATTTACAATAGATTGTTCTGTTCCAAATATTTTAAATAATACACATAACATAGTTTATAATTATTATTTATGTACGTTTATCTTTAAAAGTAAATTACATTCTAATTACAAGAAT